>JAWWEW010000078.1:29420941-29535019 GCA_035583185.1 Anabacerthia variegaticeps | reverse complement strand
GGACCTAAAACCACAATAAAGGTATTTTCTATCTTATCTCCATTAACCTTGTCCAGAGTTCCTATTTTACAGGATTTTAGGCATCAATTTCATGCAAAGAATAGCCAGAACATTCACTTTTTTTTTCCTTAAAAAGCCAGCCTAGACAAAAGAAATACAAAACTGTCTTTGCAGAAGTCATCTCCAGTTAGCAAGCTACAGGTTTCTTATTTTTCAGTGTGATGGTGAAGCTAGAATTGGATTATCAATGTTTTTGTTTTCAAGAACTTCATACAAAACATTCCTTATAGTCTATTTAAAAAATTGGTTTCGTGTTTTATATGCTCAGTTGCATATTATCCATACTGATTTAAAACACTGGCTTCCCAGTAATCCCAAACATCATTTCTGCAAACAAACAAGGCCAGCTTATATCTAATGTAAGAACACAGGTATCTGGGTGAGAAAAGCATAGGAGCTTCATTGAGTATTCTGCTGTCTTGGTGAATTTTATCAGTGCAAAAGTGAAACCAGGATGTCATGCATCTGGAAATTCAGCAGATT
Organism: Anabacerthia variegaticeps; assembly: GCA_035583185.1. Classification (NCBI taxonomy): domain Eukaryota; kingdom Metazoa; phylum Chordata; class Aves; order Passeriformes; family Furnariidae; genus Anabacerthia; species Anabacerthia variegaticeps. Next base: position 29,534,476 of record JAWWEW010000078.1, on the reverse strand, counting down.
TGCTTACTTTGTGTAGTGCCATGTAAAGGAAATAGAGGCTCAAGGTTCTCCTGTGTGTCACATAGAAAAAAGTTAGTTCTCTTTTTATGTGTAGGTTCTAAGTGGTGCTGGGGCTAGTGGTGAGCAGTTGTGCTAAATGCCTTTGAATGTGTTAAAGCATCACTGTTCTGCTAAGTGGAGCCTGTAGAAGTGCATGTGTTACTGAAAGGGTTCTTTAGAACCAAGATATGGGCTGTCACCAGTGAAAGAACTTGCTGAAGTACCTGAATGACACCAAGTGATTCAAATATAAACATTTGTTCTATTCTACTTGCTATAGAATCCATAATTTTTTTCTTTTTGTCAGTAGTGTTGCTAGTACCAAGAATATTGTGTTCTCTAGAGGGTGTGTCATCTTGAGCCTAAAAAGTGTAGTAATACTCAGTAGATAGCTGTTTGTGTAGGTGGATTTGGCTTGACAGTATTGGAGACAGGAGTTAAGTACATGGATGATGCTGTAGAGGATATTAAGTAGCATTTTTTTCAAATAAAGTTGTGACTCACTGAAGTAAGAGTATATAAACAATTGCTTGAGCAGTCATTTGTTTTCTTAAATTTTTATTATTGAGATACTTTTACAAGATTTTTATTATGATAAAGACTACTATGATTTAAACACTAGAATCAATCACACAGAAATCATAGCAAGTTATGATAATAGATTATGACTAGCTCGTGTGGACTAGAGTGCAGGTGGGTACTGGACAGGAAAATGTTTGTTGAATTTTTTTGTGGCTGAGATGGGAAAGATACTGCTTTCACCGTCCATTCTGGTGGTGTCTTGGTGTAAAGAGAGGAATTGTGTTTTGTGGGCATTACCAATGTTCAGGGTATAAAAATTCCTGAGTTGTTAAAGAATGCTTTTTCAGTATAAATGCAAAGCAAAATCTTGGCTAACAGAAGCTGATTACAAAATAGTAATGTACATGGTGGTCGAGCGCTGGAACAGGCTCCCCGGAGAAGTGGTCCCAGCACCAAGTCTGACAGAGTTCAAGAAGCATTTGGACAACACTCTCGGACACGGTGTGATGCTTGGTGTTGTCCTGTGCCGAGCCAGGAGCTGGACCTGTGATCCTTGTGGGTCCTTTCCAACTCAGGGTATTCTGTTGTATGATTCATATATTGCTGTCTGAGCCTGTTTCAACCACGTATTCTTTTGCCTTCTACATGGTGGCTGCTCCTTTAAGTTAAATGAGAAAGAAACTGCATTTAGGACTTCTATTTCTGTACCTGTTTTTTATGGGCCTGGAGTAATTTCGTTTAATTGAATCTTCTCTTAACAATTCCACACATAAGTTAAATTCCATTCTAATAGCCTGTTTCATCTTTTAGGTCATTTCAATTCACAAGTCCAAAGAAGAAAATGCTGCAAGGATAACTACCTGAGATTTTCCATATTTGCTTAGTGTAACACATGAAATTAAAAAAATCCTACTCTTAATTTTTTTTTTTAATTATGTTTGAAGTAAACCAGACAATTCTAGTGTTGTTTCTGCTCACTAGCACAATTGCAGCAGCAATTGTTTACTCAGTGTAGGAATATGTTTGAAATACTGTTTTTTGTTAAACAAACTTACCAAAAAAAGGTAAAATATTTCCAAATATATTTAAACCAGATAAAACGCTTTTTAAAGTGTGCTCGTTTTCAATTACATAGCAAGACTTAACAATTTTTTTGTTTCTCAAATTGTTTTGGAATAAGCACAAGCAGGGGATAGTATGTTTCTAAAAGCAAATTTATTTTGAAGGAGATTGCATAGTACACGTGCAGAGTTGAATGATGCATGTGACAAGGTACTTGCGAACAGGCAGTGAACTTATTGAACGCAGTTAGGAAGAAGTGGAGTAGAGGAACTGAAACTCCCTTGAACTGTAGAGGTTAAAAAGAGGTCAGGCAGTGAAGTTCTTGGATCTACACCCCTTCTCTCATCCATCCTTCCTGCTCCCTGCAGAGTGTTTTGCTTATGCTTTATGACTTCAAAATTCAAGGAGCTTGTCTCCTGGCTTGATTTGCTGCAGACATTTCATAAGAATAATTGGTCGTATGAGATGAAAATAAATACTTTAGAAATATTTATAAATTTTCATCCAAAACTTCATGGCAGCAAGTTCCAGACTTCTGTTCTCATTTATTCTATGCCTGAATCATGTTCCTGATCTACATTCCTCTCTCTTCACAAAGCATTTTATGTGCTGTGGTTTTGATCAGTGTGTGATGGGCCAATAGTGCCTGAAATCTGCTTGCTATAAAGATCGTGTATGATGAGTGCATGCAGTAAGGGAGCTGCAGTGGGGGAAAACTGACACACAGCAGGTGTGCAAGAAATAAGCAAAAACATTTTACTATGATAAAGATCATGAAACTGAAGGCCAGAGAATGTGAACTATTCCTAAGACCGCTGACATTTTCATAAAGTGGTCTTATGGTACACGCTTGCCATCATCTGTTCAGCTGTGAAGGGTTTTGAGAAAAAAAAAAAAAAGATAATTCAATGCTGCTGCTTTGACAGAGTTCCAAAACTTCATGTTGTCACACCAAAGTCTCTAAGCTTAAAAATTAGTGGAAGGTATTGCTTGAAGTATTTTCTCCCAAAGCACTCAATCTTTGTGCATTGTAGCATGTTTAGGATTGTTTGTGGGTGGATTATGTTCTGCAGTTTGGTTTGCAGGGGCAGGAGTTGGGTGAGTATATTTCCGAGCCCCACAAGATAGGGCTAAATATCTGCAGCAGCCAGGCATGTTGCAGGATGGGCATATCCTTGCACAGATTGAGGTAAACTCCAACAAAGACGTTTGTTCTGGTAATTCTGGTGGTTTTGGTTAGAGGGAGAGCTCTATTTTGAAAGTTGCACTGTGTCCACAGACCCTACTGAAGTTCTCTGATCCCACAGACCTTTTGTGTCAGAGGAGACATTTCTGAAATCACCAGGGCTGTACAAGGATGTTGTGCTGGATTTAGCAGATAGATCTGGTGCATCTTCTACTTAATGTTATCCTACCAGAAGGTTGGTTTCGAGTCAGGGATGTCCTTGGCATCTGAATCAGATCGAGAGGGAGATGACTGCTGTGTTTGCAGGTCGATTTGCTGAAAATCTGCTGTAGTTTTCCTGCTAGGACAGAAGATCAGAGTAGGAGCAGGTTGTGTGAAGCCTGTACTGAGCGGGAGCCTGGAAAAACCTCTGGTGAGTCCTTCATGTGAGAGTGGGCCAGGCCTGGTGCTGAGCCCACGGAACCCTTTAGGACGGTCCTCATAAGTTTCAGCTTATTTCTCTGACCAATAACTAGTGAGACAACCTTGAATGATGCAATAAAGCATCATAAATAAATAAAGCCAGGACTTTGCCAGTCTGAAGCTACTTTAAAGCCCTGTGTTTAGTGCTTATTTTAAAAAAAATAACATTTAATCCGGTTGCAGTCACCCAGCATACACACATATTTTTGTCTTCTTGTGTCAGTCTGGCCAATCCAACCTCACGGTAGTTGGCAATTTTACCCTCTTAGAAAAAAATGTTCTCACTACAGGTGTTTTTCTTTTTCTGTAGGGGGGTTCTAGAAGGTCACAGAAGCATGAAATCTATCCTAATTCAGCTTAGCTGCTAATCACTTAGGGAGAAAGGAAAGTGTGACTGAGTATCGAGTAAATGTCAGTTGGCACCTGTTTTCACAATCTCAATTTGTTTTTCTTCTCACACCATATTACACCTCTTAATTTAATTTGTGACTGGCCTTTTCTCCTCCCAGCTGTCCAGGGCTGCAGGGCACACGTTGCAGCTGGTGTTACTGGGGGCTTTGCTCAGCCCGAGCACTGAGCTGAGCAAATTACCCAAGTCCCACAGCCACCCGGGATCTGGGTGCTCTCTTGCTGCCTTATCTCACTTACAGGCTGGTAACTTGATTCCCTGGACCTGAAACGGGGTATACATATTTCAAATACCTTTAAAAAGTCTTTCCCATCCTAACTATGTTGTTTTGGGATTAAAATGGACTTTAGGTAACAGAGTGGCCTGTTCATCAGCTTTGCAATAATTATGGAGCAAATGTGGATTTAAGTTTGTTTTTTCAAACAAAAAGAATCCTAATGGTATTTGCAGAAGGGTAGGCTGCCTGTCAGTTGTACTGTGAGTGTGTCACGTGTAAGGGCTGCATTCTTCTTCCCTCCCGTGTGAAAGCACAGAAAAAACAGCAGGGCTGGAGAAATCCAACATCCCACCCCGTGCCTCAGAAAAGTTTAAGGCAGTCCCAAAGTGACATTCAGAGAAGTAGCAAATTTAATTTCTTTGACCTCAGGCTATGGTAGCTTACTCCTTCCTCTCCAGAACAGCTATCTTCAAAAATAAGATGCTTGGCTGTCTGGCAAAATTAGCAGACAGACTGAAAGATGATGAATTTGTAAGATACAGAAGCCAGTGTTATCTCCAGAGCTTTTCTTTGTGGAGGATCTTGGTGTTCCAGGTCAAGAAGGAAGAAAATTGCTCAGCCCTATTCTTCTTGAGCAAGTGTTTCTTCTCTTCTGTCAGTTCCATGAATTTCTGAAAATTAGTGTGTGTATGTTATGATGCATACTATTAAATAGGCTGTTAATTTGCTCTAAAGAAGCTAATCTCTTACAGATTCTGACTACCACTGAAACCTGTTAGCTCAGGATACTTCCATCCTGATAAGCTCATTGTCTTTCAAAACTCATTGACACAGTTACTATGACTGCTGTTGCCAAGTTTTCCTGTTTAAATTGGGAAAAGTCCTGTATAGTATAAAACAGTTTGTACAGCACTAAACATAGGCTTTTAAAGTAGTACCTGTATAGTAGTACATTCCCTATGATAAATGATACTGCTCCTTTTCCCCTCCAAAAGAGTTGTTCCAAACAGTGAGTATGTTAGCACTCGTCTTTGAATAAGTAGTTAGATTGAAAACATATCTCAGAAAATAGATCCTAAACTGAGGAAGGTTGTTTGGTTAGTTTTGTTTGGGTTTTTTTTTAATTGTTGTTTGTTTTAGATTTGTTAGGGTTTTTTGTTTGGTTGGTTCATTTGGTTGGGGTTTTTGTGGTTTTTTTTTTTTTTTGGGAGGGTGTGTTAGTGACTTCTTGGGGGAAAAAAAAAACCAGCAGACACTTAATTTAACAGAGTTCTGGTCAGGACAGGCTGTGGTTGCAGATGGTATTGGGAGAGCAGATATCAGGCACATGATCTTGTAGATGGAAAGGCCAAAGACCTGGATGGAATGTCAGTCAGCCCTGCTAGCTCACAGGGATTGTGTAAGGAAGATCTAGAAGCTCTTTCTTTTTTTCCCCAATCTCAAAAGAATTGCATTGTTTGTATTAAGGATGGCTTGGTATCATACTTAGTTTCAACAGATCATTCTTTGTTGCTCTTCTCTATGACTTTCTTGCCTCTGTGAATTTGTAAAAGCTCCTGATGGGCAAAGGATCTGACATCTATTGAAATGTTACCCCCGTTCTGCATGTATTTCATGGGTATGGGATGGATATTTGAGAAGGAACAATCTTTCAGTCCTCAGGTTTTGATTTTTAGTAAGTCTCTGCTTGCACATGATGACTAAAGAGGAATTTTTAGAAAAGTCACTCTTGTCACAGCCGGTGACTGCTTGAAGCTTGAAACTTAACACGTATCAAGGCTATTATCATATAGGTTATTGCAGCTTGCTTTTTCCTCCGGCCTTGGCAAGTGCAATCTTACTTCTCCAGAGTGCTGCCACAAAGACCGTATTTTTAACTTGGGCTGTTATAACTTTCTTTTCCTGCTGTAGTTGTTTTCAGAGTACATGGTCTTTTCAGTCCCCCAGAACCTGTCGAAGCAGTAACAGGAAAAAATAAGCTGCAGAAAGATCCCATAACAAAGTCAGAAAAGTACTCTTCAGCAGTTTTTGGCAAATGATATTTAACAAAAGCCTCCACATGCTCATTTTGATTTGACTTCTTTTTTTCTTCATGAGACTGTCCCAGCTGTACTACTTTATAGTTCTCTTAGACCTGCATTCTGTGTATGGCAAATGCACCTCAGGCGAACGTGGAGCAGAGTCTGGTGCCCAGGTGCAGTCCAGGGGCTGCTGCAGCAGCTGGTTGAAGACCTGGGTCTGCTCTCAGAATTGCCTTCCTAATCACCCTGCTGTGATGCATGAGATAGATACATCTACTGAGTGATAAATGTTTTCCATCATTTTTTCTGATGTTTGCTCTCCATATAGTGCCTGATATTTGAAAAAATTGTGCCAGAAAAGTGGGAAGTGCCTCTGTGTTTTGAATTTCCTTATATTCTTCTTCATCTCTCCCAGTCTTGCAGGTTTGCCATAAAAGAATTATTAGCTTGACTATTTTTTTGTTTATTTTCCTATATTTACTTATGTTTTGTGCTGATTGCCACTACTTTGAGTCATAAATGTGCAGCTGGTAGCTCCTGATTTTCACAGATTTCTAGCTAAACTCAGAAAGTACAAGATTTCTATAAAATGTTGGAAGATATTTCTGATTTGCTGGCAGTCTTTCCTCTCTCTTGCGTCACTTTTGCTTGTTTATTTTAACCCTTACATTAAACTTTGCCCTTTCAAAAAGGTATCATAGGGCTAATATGTTTATTCTTGTCCTGCTCTCTGCCTGAAGGACGATATGGAGGACTCCAGTCATGCGGCACCTGCGCTATTTCACTGCTCCAACCAACCGTGTCCACTTGGATTTTTTTGGCTAAGAATTAAAATTGGTGTTTGAGGTCTTTTGATGACAGCACTTAATAACTGATAGCTACTGTTTGTTCAAGCTACCTTTGTTACACACACACACCCCTGCCTCTTACTGTTCAGGTTTTATAAAAATACATTTGTAGGCTAGACATGCTTCATTACCAAATCTTCTCGTTAAAAGAAACTTTGCTGCCTCAGGTTTTTATGGCTGACTACCTTAACTTAAACACAGACACAGGTTTCTCTAAAAGAACATATTTTCCAAAGAAATTGTGACTTTGCTTTTGGCTCCTGGCTCCTACAACAGTATCACTGTGTATAAATAAGGTAGGAAATAGGTAACTATAGTTGTTGCCTGTCTTGTACTTGCCCTTGTTACTGGCAAGCTCTCAGACAAACGAGATGTTCAGACAAGAAAGAACCTTTGTCAATGTTCACTGCCAAATCAGAGTTCAAGCAACTCGTAATATTAGGGTGCCTTCAGACAGAAAACTGTTCTGTCCCTATTCACCTAAAAATGCAATTAACAACTACAGCTACATTTATTTTAAAAGTTACTATTTTATAGAATGAACTTCTCAAGTAATACTTGATGGGTATCTAGCATTTACTGAAAGGTGACCAAGGCTTTCCTCATGCAAGTATACCTAATGTAAAGGAACTGAAATATAATAATACTACTTTTCATGTTTGAAATATGCAGATACTGTATGCATCCCAAACTGCAAGCTAGCAATTGCCTTAGAACTCATACATACTTCAGTTTATAGAAGAAATGCTTGATTTTGCAAAGATTTGCCTGGCTGTCTAATTTGATGCTTCTGATCTCTTTCGTGACATAACATCACCTTTTCTCTTGTGCATCTCCAGACTCCACAGAGTTAAGGAAAATGAGAAGAAAGTGATGGTTATACAAACTTTTTCAAGAAATAGACACTGTCACCATATATTGTAGATCATGCCTTTTCTCTTCCTCCTCGCTGTTTTTTCTAAGGCTGTGCTGGGCTTTGCGTGCATTGCCACCAGTGTCTCAGCCTGTGCTGTACCCTCTGTGCCTCGACAGGTCTCCTGTTTCACACATGTGCCATAGTCCCAGGCTGAGATAGAACTGCCAGGGGTGACCTGGCTCTGGAGTGTCCCTTTGGCACCCCCATGAATGGGCTGATGGGCAACAGAGCTCTGCAATAGGGAGCGCTTTGAAATGGCAGTGGGACAGCATCTCTCTGAGCCAAAGCTAGTGAGAGAAAAACTGCTCTCAGGCCCAGAAATGTATTTGTGATCCATTTCCAGCTCTTCTGTAAATATGAATTGTTCTGTGTTCACTTCTGGGGACTCATGGAAAACTGGCAGAAATTTCATTCCATCCCCTCCCTGCAGCCTGTGATGCTCTTCTATCAATGAGACAAAGGACAGCTTCTGTCACACTATTTTAATGAAGTGTCTGTGGGACACAATCCATGTTCAAGGGGAGAAAGTTTATTGTTTATTTTGCAAAGCTTAGCACAGCTCTGGTTCCCCCCAATATTTCCCCTCACAGAGGGATGGCTGAAGGGCTTTCTGGCAATGCAGAAAGAAATGCTGCTGCTTTTTTCTTTTCTTATATTTACCAAGAAGGAGGGGTGATGGCAGCAACCATAACAAACTTGAGCAGCGGACATTTCCCAATGAGCTGATGACTGACTGGTTTTAATGACCCGCAGCTTTTCTCTGGGTCATTAACTCTCCCAGGTAGTTATTAATCCCCAGGAAACATCCTGGGTCTCAGTGTTCAGTGCTTAAAGACAAGACAGTCTCTTGCAGATATTTTTCCTACAAAACATCCAAAGCACACATTCAAATAAATCTTTTTTTTTTTTTTTCTTTCCAGATGTTCCAGTGTTTTTCAGTCTCCTGGAGGAATCTTCTCTTATCTTAGTGATTTATTTTAGTCTTATGCTGGGTTGGTATGCAGTTAGTATAAGTCTGTATATTGAAGGTTTCCACACCCTTTGGTTTTGTGGCCTTCCCCCTCACTTCATTAAGTGAGCTGCAAATGTCTGTGCACAATATAGTCATTGTTGTTCTTTGAAATATATCATTTATTGGCCTAATTCTTGCTTTCTGTCCTTTACAGTCACTATGCTGTATTGATGCCCAGAACAACAGCCACTTGCAAAGATGGAGAGACTGATGTTCTTGCAGGCACAAATTCATCCTCTGCAAGTAACTATTAATTGAGTACTTTCAGAGCCAGAGGATGAGGGTCTCTGCATTTCAGCAGTCACAGCAGGGCTGGAATGGGTGATGCCTCAAAGAACCAGAAATATTTTCATTTCACTCTTCTATGCTCTTATTTCTTTTAAAATAAGACTGCTTAAAGTATCGGGAAGATTCACTGAAAAAATTTACATGATTATGAAAAAGCATCTGCTGCAAGGCACAGCTGAGCCTCAGAGAAAACAGCCCATTTCTGCTGCTGTCTTGGTAGGTGCAGCGATGCATTGATGCATCAAAAGCCTGACTTGACAGGTGTCCAAAGTACAGGGATGAGAAATCCTGACACCGAGCGTATTTTGGGACACCGCTGAGAAGCGTGTCTCTGCCTACATACAGCACCTTGGAAAGGCACAATGGCCAGACTTTCCCAAAATGCACAGAAATGCTGTGGGAGAAGAGTAGAGTTGAGGAGTGGAAAACCATCCCAGACTTGTGTTTCTTCCAGTTCAACAGTGATCACAGACTTTGCTATGGTGTATCTCCCATTTCCTTCACTAAGCAAGGTGTTTCAGGTGGGAGCAGGCTCTGCATAAAAAGTAACTCCTTCCCATTTATTTGTGGGAAATTATTTTAATTTCCTCTGCAAAACAGGGCTGAATTGCTTTGTAGTGTATGCAATTTTTTTTTTTTCTGAATACCTAGTCAAATAACCTTTTTGTGTGTTCAGACACCTAATAAATTTTATTACTCCGTGTTCTTCCAGGAAACAAAATTTACAGCTTTTTTCCCATAAAGATATCTTCTGCGCTCATTTTGTGAGGAAGGAAAATCATATCTCCAGCAAAGAAAGAAAAGCTTTCAATTGCACCACTGTAAAAGTTCTGTCTATAAAATAGGCCCATGGTCAGTTTTGCAGCCCTAAATGTAATTATAAATAACAGAGCAGTAGCAAAATAATTCTACTTACCAAAAGCAACTTTTTAAAATTATGTTATTTTCAGTCATAATGCTCAACTTGAGACTATTTCTAGAGATGAGGGATTTTTTCCTTTTCATTTGATGTTGTGCCCATAATAAGACTGTAGCTGCCAGTTTGAAACCGAGTTGGTTTTCATTATTTGTTCTGCAGGCGCACAGGTCGCAGTCCTGCTGCAGGAGTCTGGCTGGGAACAATACAAATATGAAACAAGATTGCCACCTCCTGGTTGGAAACTGAGCTGAACTGGATGCATTGCACTAAAGAATATTTCCGTTTAAACAGATTTTAGATGCCTGCTTTTCTGGCTCTGTGCCAGCTAACTACATGATGGCCAAAGACTGAGTTCTCCTCCCGTGATGAGTCCATGGTACCAGGAGAGAGGAGTATCATGTAGGGAAAGCACTACAGTCACTGGGAGGATATCATCTCTGTGGCCCCTTTTAAGCCCTAGAATCCAGGGAGGACATACATAATAGAAAAAACTTAAAAATACTAAATACTCATAGCTATGGGAAATGCAACAGAGCTGTTTTGCCACCTTAAAAATGGAAAAAGAATGGTAGTAGCTGAAATGTTTCCAGGGGGTTAAGAAAGAGAAAATATTTCATATTTGATCTCTTTAAACTATCTCTTGGGAAAATGGGAATGCTTGCCAGTAACACTCTGTTTTCAGAATTTCTTGTAATTCCCCAATTTAAGCCTGTAAATGAAGCTGGTAAATATTGCTTTAAGCACTGTATATCTCTGTATATATAGTATCTCTGTATTCAATGGATGGCTGTATGGGTTAACATTCCTATTCAGCTCCAAACCAAGGGTCACTTCCTTGAAAAGTACAAACTGCAATATCAGAACTGAACCACTTCACCAGTGGATCAAAAAATGTTACATTTACCTTCCTCCTGCAGATACTGGTTTTAAAGACATACATTTAACAGTTGGCACAAGTCAGTCTGAAGAAAGAGGCACTACAGACCTTATGACTCAACGTTTCATAAAAAAACTGTATCCCTATTTTTAAAGGGCGTATTTTTTCAAAACTGCTTGGCTGCGTCCATCGTGCTGTGGATCCCCTGTCTTAGCAGCTGCCTTTGCCTTGGCCATGTGCATGAGTGACAGTGGCCAGTCCCCTTCCCAGCTGCCAAGTTATGCTTGTGCTGTTACTTGGCCACTGGTTCTCCCTGACCACTCTCTCCCTCAGGGCACTAATAACAGAGACAAGCAACATGTTTGTCTTTTCACACAGTTTCCATTAAAACATAATTTATTCTTCTTTTCCTTTTGTGTTGAAGGGCCACACTCACTGTCAGCTCTTTTCTGCCATCCAAATGCCACCTGAAGTGTCACTTTTGCTATACCATCATAATTAATAATTATTTATGAAGGCTGAAATTGCTTCTCTGACCTTTTTTCAACTGTAAAGGAAGAGCAGACAGACTATGGAAGTTGTATAGATGTACATCCAAACTAAGCATAAATCCACTTATCCAAAGTGTATGAGAAGTGGTTAAATGCTTTATCATTTAAACAAAACTGAGTAACCTTCATTTACTGACCTCAGAATATGTTAATGGATTCTATTTCATTTTTGCCTTGTGCATTTAGTTTGCACAAGTACAAATAATTATATATGGCTAAAGGTTACAATGCCTCTTCTCAGGTGAACAGAGTTTGTATCTACTACATGGAGCCTATTGAAATTCTCTTACATTGTTACTTGGCAATAAGGAAAAAATACAGAAGAAAGCTTTCTCATGAAAGAAAGCTTTTCTGTGTATATTATGTTAATGGAGTCCAGAAAACAGAGTGGAAATAATGCTGAGGATGCTAATTACTTATTATTGCTTACTAATGAGACAGAAAAAAAGAAAATTTCCAAGCTTTTGAAAACTGAACCTTCAGGTGCTCAAAGATGACTCTGCTTTTGTCCAGCATTGTTTCTGAAAACTGAAATAGTCTCCTGCAGTGCACATAATGTGGAAGATCCCAGGTAATGTGCCATCTTAAAGTACCTTTGGTGTTGAGGAGATTAAGCATAATACTCTAAAATGTGTTTAAACTGATGCATGTTGGAGACTGTTAATGCTCCTGGGTCTCTTGTGTGACAGGGACATCCAGTGTGACTGTGGCTGCAAGGTCTTAATTGCAGGGTTATCCTCACGCTTACTCACTGCGGTACAGCTGGTGGTGTGCAGCTACAGCACGACAAGGCTCACATACGCTGTTCTCTTCTCCAGTCTGGCTAAATAGCTGAAGGGTAGATATATCTGCTGTTATTTATCTGCTGGGACTTGGACTGAGCTGACTGACTCACTTAGCGAAGGTCATTACTAGCGCTTTGCAGCTGTTTCAGTCACATTGCTGAAAGGAAGACTTCAGACTCTCAGCCATGAAGCACTTGCAAAGTAATTCATTAACTCCTATTAAATTCAGCACTTGTTCTTCCTTTTTCAGGATTTGCTTGGTGAAACAGCAAAATGAAAGTGTATGCCTGGAGACAAACCTATAGCGCTAAGCATTACTGCTGAAGATTTGAGGAGAGCTGCCAACTAATTAACACATCTGAGCAGCTTAGCTTTCCTGCTGAGTTACGGCTGCTGAGGGACTATTGAAGGAGCTGGTTGTGAGCACAGTAGTGCTCTGTGCCTTTTTCTGAACTTCTGATATGTGAGCAAGTAACAAACTGGAAGAAGAAAAACATTCAAATAAATACTTTTAAAAGACCTCAGAAATTACTCAGAAGCGCACACTTTCCTGTGAATAGCAATATATGGTGTAAAAAAAATGTCCTGCATGGAAACACTGGAAATATGCTGAATACAGAAGGGTTGTTTTAGCAGGGATTTTCATCCCTCATGTTTATGATTCTAAGAGTTAGATTTGTCCCATCTCCTATTTCATCACCTGAGATCCAGATTTTCAGAAGTAGTCAAACAGGTAAATGCATTTGAAAACATAATTCTAAAGGGCTCTTGGTCATTTGGAAACCCGGTGCATGATTTACTCTCTAAGCAAGGCTGGAGTTTGTCCTGTGGGAAGTCTGAAACTTCCACATGTGAAAGGACCTTTCTTTACTGTGACACACCAATTAGATATGAATTGTGGCCTTTATAAGCCCTTGCAAGAGCTTATGCACCTCTTGCATGGGTATGTGCCAGGCCTGCCTAGTCATCCTGGCCTCTCCTTTTCAGGTCTCACCTACAGCAGCGTCTCCCACTAGTTCTATTTTATAGCTAGACCACAGACCACTTAAAAACTGTTGCTCGTGCATGTAGACCCTTGCTCCTGTGGGACTGGAAAGGAACTTTATAGCAGAACCTGTCCATGACCTTTACATGAAGCGAGAGACTCCCAGGGGGAATGGACAGTGGCCTTTCATGGGCAACCATGGGCTCTTCACTTTGATGAAGCAGTGCCACAGCTATTTCTTATTTTGGCTTTACTTTGCTTTTCTTCGGCATGGACCTGTGCTGGATACAGACCATGCCAGCTCCCAGCTGCACCTACTGTGTCCATAGGAATACTAATCCACTAGGAATACTGAAGAAACAACACAGTCATACAGCAGGGGCTGCTGCTTTCCTTTAGTATCAAAGCAAAATCAACTTTTGCTTTCCACCTTTCTCTTTGCAATCAGCCTTGTGAATCATTGACTTACTGACCAAACCACTGTTAGAGATCAGCCCAGGTTTTGGAGCATTTTACTGCTCCTTTGGTCTTGCTGCATGGTTTTGTGAGAAATCCTTGGGTTGGCACATCTGCCACCTCTGTTAGGGCACAGTCCTCAGCCGAAAGCACTGGGCATTTTGTACCGTGTTATTCGCTCTTCAGGTTAAGAAAAGTCAGGTTCTACTTTCAATTCCACTCATTTTCACATAGTTTTCTCAATAAACATCAGTGAACTTACCACATGGGCTACTAGTTTAAGGTTTAGTAATCAATAACTAAATAACTACAAACAAAATAAGTGATTATTATTATTATTTTTGTTGTTGTTGTAGTTGTTATTACTCCTCCTCCTCCTCAAGCTCCCTAAGTGAGCATTTAGAAATGTCAAGCTTCAGACACAAGCTGGTTGTTTCTTTCTCCCTCCATGCTCATGTGGTTATATTGTCATTCAGAACATTATAAATATAATATCTTTATGTGCTGCATTCTCAGGCTTTAATTTCTCTTTGAAAACTTGTTTTCCTGCTTAATGTGACAAACCCTGCTAAGTTAAACTCAGAAGTGCTCTTAAAGAAGGCTTTAAAACGTAACAGTGCTTTTCAGGCAGACGGCTGCAACAGCTATAGGAGAAAGTACCGATGAGTTTTAAATTCATTAGTTTGGATTGGTGGACTTGCAGTGCCCCCTAGTGAGTAGGGAAGAATTAGCCATTTTATATAATCCTCTACTAAATGAACTTCGTTTCTACAATTATATAAGAAAGTGTGGCAGAGTAGCTTTCAGACTAAATATATTTTCCTTGGATTTTGTGCCTGGAATGCTTGGACATTAAATAACAGAGTGTATTTAGGCTACTGTGGTAAGGCTTGTCTGTTTGGCAAAGTATTGCCACAAGGTGATGTATATCACATCACAGACCTTTTTTTCAAATCTGTAATTTCCCATAAAGCCCTTGCAAGTTATTTTTTGTGACCTCTTTGAAAAGTTTCCCATTCTGTGTCTGTACGAATTTGTTTTGCACTCAATTCTGATCACAGGGGTACCATGTGCTTTTAACAGTGTTCCTGAGTGACATTTTCACTGTTGGAGTTTAAGGATATGACAACAGGAAATGAAGATCAGATGGCCTGTTTTTCTGGTTATTTGGTTGGTGTTTTCTGTGTGTGGGTTTGTTTGGGGGTGGGAGGGTTCTGTTCCTTTTTTTTTTTTTTTTTTTTTTTTTAATGAAAAGGAATTCTTTTGAATTCTTCGAAAAAGGAAGGATTTTGATTCATGATATTAAGCCATATCTTATATCTATCGTCTCCATAGAGACCTGGAGGACTGGTTTCTCCCTGATAGTATGACCTTGTACAGAGTTATGTGTTGCAAATATTAGGTCTTACACAGAGAAAATATGTATGGGATACTCAGTGTTTTGCTTTTCTTATCACAACTTAGGTGAGTGCAAGTAGGTTTTTGAAGGTATTTGCTTAAAAATGCGCACTCAAAAAGAAAGTAGCTATTCAAGTAACATGGAAGGAAAACAAGAAAAAAATATTGCTTCTCTGTATTCGGCAGAAGTAGTTTTTTGTACTTTTTTGTTTAAGCCATCTGAAACACACATTTGAGACTGAAATAGTTACTGGAAACAAGAACGTTTACCATCAACAACCTTAATGTGTCACAGTGTGTGCTTCCTGCTTTGAGGTGTTTGTCTTTTGCAAGGAGAGAGACTTTTAAAGAAAAAATATTTTGATAATTTTGGTCCATTTGTTTGAATTATTTAGGAAAAAAGTCTTTATTTCTTTCCTGCAGTTTTGGTTGATTTTAGTATTAAATTTTGTTATTTTCCCTCTATATCAGTGTCTGTATGCTAGGAACTCTCTGCCTGTAGTTGAGTGCGAGTAAAAGCTCCCTTGTGGCCCAGCACAGGCTGACTGGACCCTGTAGTGGGATAGTTTTGATTTAGTTGTATATTATTATTGGGTTTTTTCCCCACCCCTACTCTGAATGGATCCCTTCGGTTAGTTTTACTGGGATGTGAAGGTTTGTGATTGCTCTGCTTGGCAGTTCTTTTTCAGTCAGAAATAATGGAGCAGACTATCCCAAGTGCCTCAAAAGCACTTCCAGGTTGGATGAACCTCTTTTTGAGTGGGGCCACAGCAAACTGTCGTAGAAAGGAAATACAATTAGGGAAACATCAGCCCAAGCACTTAGATATGAGTCTTCAGGAAAACCAACCAACAACGGATGCACAGTCTATTGCTGACCTCCACTGGCACTTTTAAGAGAAAAATGCTTTGGTGACTAATGGAGCTCTTGCAGTAACATCATTTCCCAGCCCAGAATAGTGGCCATTCAGCTTCATCAGAAAACTGCCTTTGAATTGTATCACAGCCTTGATAACTAACCCTTTCAAAGAAGAAACAAATTCTAAAGCATTCAAAAGGGTCTCTAATCTTTTATCTTTATCCTGTGGGAGAAAGAGTGTGTGCACTCTGGGCATGCTATGAATAGGGATTCAGTAAGTGTGCTGGCAGGTATTTTTTCCCAAGGCGGCCATTCTGCTTAATGCCCTGAGTCTTACTCATATGAGGTTAAAATTCAGATCTAAAACTCTAAAGTGGGAATTTAGAGTTCAAGCGGTTTGTTGTTACCTTAACTCCCTTGTGAATAATGTGCATTTGTTTTGATATTGGAATCTTTCATGCTACATGACATAATCATGTAACATTGACTAGTCTCGCCTACTAATATATTTTATGCTCATCATATAATTTTTCCTCTTCAGTGTGTGTATGTTTAGGGTGTAACGGGAAGACAGTGGGATTAAAGTCTTAAGATTTAGCTAAGCCCCATACAGCCACTTGGTCACTCTGTCATCAGCAGTGCTAGGGAGAGAATTGGAATGGAAAAGCTAGAAAACTCATGGTTTGAGATAAAGACAGTCTAACAGGGAAAGCAAAAGCTGTGCACACAAGCAAAGAAAAGCTAGGAATTAATTGACTGCTTCCTATGAGCAGGTAGGTGTTCAGCCATCTCCAGAAGAGCAGGGCCCCATCATGTGTAATGTTGGTTTGGGAAGACAAACACCATCACTCCAAATCTCTCTTCCTCCTTCTTTGCCCCCACCTTAACATACTGAGCATGATGTCTTCTGATCTGGAACCCCTCTTTGGTCAGTTTGGGTCACCTGTCATAGCTGTGTCTCCTCCCAGATTCCCATGCACTCCCAGCCTCCTCACCAGTGTGGCAGTACAAAAAGCAGAAGAGGCCTTGGCTCTATGCAAGCCCTGCTCAGCAGTAACAAAAACATCTCTATATTATCAACCCTATGTTCAGCCCAAATCCAACACACAGCTCCATACCAGCCACTGTGAAGACAATTAATTCTACCTCAGCTGAAACCAACAGAAATGCATTACTAAAATCTGAGGTTCTTGTCTCCAGAGAATGCCAGAAAAAAAATAAAGTAGAAAATAGTGAGAATGCCAGGCTGGCATCCAATGTTTATAGGCACAGCATGGAACACGCAGCTCCAGCAGGATGGAGATAGATATCTTTCAAGCCTGTTCTTACTGACAGCCAGCACAGGCATGGGATCACACAGCTTTGGTGAGTCTAACCGGGGCTTTTCCACATGTTGATCGAGTTAATGACAATTTCCCAGAGCTGGGGAGAGAATCTTGTGTTACATCCCTGTCTTAAATGTCCCTTGTATGCCCCTTTCCTAACCTAGCAGAGTAGAGTTTAAGCAGCTGCTCATCATACTACCATAGCAGTGGCACTTTTTTCTTCCCCTTTTTTCTAGTCTGGATCCATGCTGAGGGAACAGGTTCACTCACAAGGACTGCAGGTTAGCTTTTAACATTGGCTCTGCAAAAAGGCCACTTCACTCCAATGTAAATCAATCAATCAATATATAAAGTTAATATGTTTGAAGTGCTCTACTGTGTTTTGCCAGTTTTGCTATTTTTGGTGCTTCAGAGGCACTTTAGCTTTCTGTGCACTCTCTCTTTCAATTTCTGTTAGGTAAGCTGCATGCAGGCTGTCTTTTTGGAAGACAGAGGAAAAAGATTGTCAATAAGCTTGAAGGCCATTTAATTTTTGTCCTTTCCAGCTGAGATAACCATCTTTGGTCTTAAATGACTGTAGTCAGATGGCAACAAGGGACTGAAGTACTTCTTTGCTATGGAAAATATACTGAAGGTTGTGTATGTTCATCACTGGTTTCAGGCTACTATAGTCAGTTCCTTCAGCACTTTTCAGAGGATCAAAATCAGAAGCCTAGATTTCTAAATGCAATGTAGGTGGATATAGATATCAAATGTGCCCTGAACGTTCACTTGTGCTGATGTGACTCCAGGGAAAATTCATCTTGCTTCCTTAGCTTTGACTTATGCACCAGCTGGAGCAAGATTTCTGCATGTCTTTTTTGTTTATATGCAGTCTGTGCTTCTATTGAGTGAAGGATCAGGTTTAGGTTTTTGTAGTACTGTATTTACTTGTTTGCTCTGCTGAGGCTGGTGCTAATGGTAGAAACAGTTATAGTTTAACCTGATTTTCCTGAGCTACTCTTTTCGAGAAATCCTTATTCTTTGGCATCCATAAGTGCTTTCATAGATGGCTTATGTAATAATGCTCAGTGACTCTTTCTGAGAAACTCTAAAGAGATATTCCTGCTGGACCAGGATTTGTAAAGGGATGCTGGGAACTTCAGCCACTAGCTGGCTGGCAGATGCCATGTCCCTGAAAACGTCATGTCTGTGCATGCCTACACCAGCTGATGGCTGAAAGATAACTCCTTTTTCACTGCTAGATGGCACTGGATCTCAGGGTAGAAAACTCTGCTAGACTATGCTCCATTTTATCAACATATCCTTTCATTTTGTTCTAGCAGATTTGTTGTTATTTATTTGTTTTATTTTCCCAACTGGAACATGTTTTTATATTCTGATGCAAAATACCTATTCAGTTAAAGATGTGTTATTACTGTGCTTCTTAATACAGGAGAAACCGGGTCTCAGATGCTTTATTTATAATCACTACTTTCTAAAGGTAACTTGCAGCCTTAGGCTTGAAACTTGGCTATCTAATGATGTGTTAATGGGCAGAGTTATATCTTTGGAAAGCTTTCATTCTGTTGCAGAACGATTCAGAAAGGATGCCTGTCTGAGATGTTTACTGGGTGGAAAAAAATGACTTGGGTACTAGAACATGTACCTTCAAAGTGAAGTCATCCATTCACACACCTCATAAGCTCTTGCAGGCTAATATAAAAATGAATCTAGTCCCAATTTAGTCTTGCCTCATTGAGGGCTGGTGAGGGGAGAGAAAGGAAAAGTTACACAAGGAGCAAAGAAGAAAATTTATGGCTTCAACTGACAGAGGCTTGGCACAGTAGGCTGACTTCAAAGTGTACTAATACTCTACAGAGATCAGTAAACAAGATTAATATATAGACTGTGGGATATTATTTTCTCTGTGTGTGAAGTTACATAAAAAAATACAACTTTTATATTTAATGTCTAATGTATTCCATCTGAGGGAGAGTGTATCAATATGTTCCTATTAAGGGACAGACTAGGGACAAAGGGCACATGCTTAGTAGTAACTTAGTCTGCAAATAGTGCAATAGCACTCTTCTAATGAAAAAATAATTAGCACATGAGTTTAAATTTCCCATATCAATATATTCAGAAAAGCAGGAATATGCTCCTTCGAGTTTTCCCCTCTATGCTATACCTATTGGTCCTGTCTAGCAGGCAGCCTGGGGATCATGTAGCTCTGATACTAATTTTTGTTCTGTGGTGGGTCTGTTTATGTGGTCTGTTCAACTCATGCCAGTGTGGCTTTTCTGGAAATTCTTTCCCAGAAGCCACTCTTCCTTTGTGCATCTTAATTTAGTTTATTGGGTGATACATCTTCTCATCAGCGGATGCTATGAGCCTGGAGTAGTGCACTGGTGGGTCTTGTGCCTCATTTAGTAATCATGCTCTGATTCAGGTGTCCTGAGTCATCTCTTCATCTCCCTTTGTTTTCTTTAAATGTCAAAATTTCTCGGATTTGTGAGTTTGTATTTTGTACACTGGAAATAGTCTCCTTTGGCTATTTTCAGGGCAGGTAAATTCCAGTCCTTTCCTCTTCTAGCTAAGGGTATAATCTGTGCTGTTCAGTTATCACTGGTCTTTCAGCTGGTACAGAAATTTGCTGTCTGTAAATGGCCATGTCATTTTCCTGTAGTTCTCTTACCTTGCCCCACCTCCATTTTAAAAGAATGTTTAATGTCCTCTCTTTCTTCCTGCATTTTTTCTTGAAATTATTTGTACCAAAGCTATATGCTGTTAAATTGTAAATTTTCCCAATTCCTCCTTCTTTTTTCTGCAGTTGCTGAACAGTTAGCAGCCAACTGTAGCTAAAAGGAGAATTTTGAGGGGTTTTGTGATTTTCTTCAGGCATCAGGACTAGCTTTGCCTGCAGCCTCACTTGCGTTTGCAAGGTTTTGTGCAACATGTACATGCTCCCTGTGTCCTTACTGCTGTAATTACTGTGAGCTGGAGAGCACAACCTTTTCCTACTGTTATATGAACTCCCTTGGCCAGCCTGCGTCAGCTGTCCTTTCATCCAGAGGCATTGCCCAGCATGGCCTGCCAGTGAATGCAGTGAAGGGTGTCCCATTTTTCTTCATTCAACTTACTACTCCTTTGTAAAGAGCTACTATCCAATGTAAAACTTTAACTTGTGAAAACTAAACATTGGGATTCTGTGGATTCCAACCCGAAGCGCACAAAATGCTTGTATGCAGTGTGCAAAGAATTGCCCAGTTATGCAGTATGGATTACCCCTTTCTTCTCAAAAGTCAAGGTCAATTTTCCTCCTTTCTAGTACAAATGTGGAACAATTGATGTTTATAACATCAATACAGACAAGATCATTTCCCTATTGGGACTATTATTTGAAACAAAGCATTTTGAAATGTAAGTCTACTGCTGTGGGTGTCCAAGAGAAGCCAAACAGTTGGATTTTATGACGGCTTCAGTGTGTTCTTCACCTGTCGGGCCAGTTGTCAGGGTGGCAAGACCTGGATGTGGCCCTTTGTTGTAACATCCTGCCATTGCAGAAGAGATACCACTCTCTGAACTTCACTTGTCCACTTAAAGATAGGCCATGGATATCTTGCATGTCGGAGCTCTCCCATTCTGACTTTAATAGTGACATAGCCAAGGGAAGACTTCCAGCACTAAGTTTCTTCACTGGGCTGAAGAGCGGAATTGTTGGGAAGCACGGCTTTCTTGCAAGATGGAGAGAAATGACTTTGGTGTTTGCAGTGCTGTGGAGTTACCAGTAATTGTGAGGATTCAACTGATGGTTCTGAGATATTATGTTGGGATTTTTATTTCTGACCCATGACATGAAGTTAGATTAATACAAGCAGTAAACATTTGCAAGGATTTGAGTTTGCTACTCAATGTCAATTATTGAAATTTATAACTACAATTTTTAAATGTATTTTTATTTCCCTGTAATTTGATGGTAGATCAGAACAAAACCCTATTATACCATGTTGACACAGGAAATCTATTTAAGATCTATTCAGTTTGCTGAAATCTTATAACAGTTGGGTGCTTTACTCAATAGCAACAGACAATGAACTCAGAAATTTACATACGCAACATTTTAAATGGGGTTGCCTTGCTTGCATAAGCAGCAGCGTGCATCAGGTTTGACTAATTATACTGTGTAACCAAGACGTGCAGAAAGTGAATACGTGGAGTTTCTGCTGGGAACAATGAACACTGGGATGGAAATATTAATCCTATCCATACTCCATTGAAAGCAAAATGATTAGGCATACAGTATTTGTGTGATCAATATCTACTTTTCGATGGAATTCTTGTTCAATGGAATTCTTCTCTTGAGGATGAAATTAAAAGGCTTGAGGCACTATTGGATGGGGAGAGATCAGGCAGTGAAGTTTTCCACAATCTGTAAGAATCTTTAAGATTGAAATCCATTCCCCTTTGCCATCTGCTATACTAACCTTGATTTGAAAAGCCTTAAATGGTCCCCAGGTGCAAAGAGTTAATTAAATATTAAGACGTTTTAATTAAGGATTTCCCCCCTCTGGATTTCATAGTACTCTATCAAAGAGAAATACCACAGTGAACTAAATATTTTGGAAGATATTTTTCCTCTGGGAGAGAGACATTTACAGAAATTCCGGACATTAAAATGTCAAATGTTACTCATGCTCTCTGCGGCTTTTTTTCCCCTTTTTGAAGCATATTTACTTCCACTTGGTAGCAGAGGGTGTCACTGCTTGTTATTTGATCTGTGGAACTGGGACACACAAAAGGATGACTAATCCCATTTACTGGAATTTTAGAGTTTTCATCAAGGCCACAGTTTCCATTTCAAGCTTTATAGTAAAAGGAAAACACCAACTGGCAAACTGGCTTCTGTTATTGTTGTAGTAAATTAATATGGATTGCTATTACAGTAAAAGGGTTCTTTTTGAAGATTGATTCTTGAATTGAAAAGAAACTTACATTTAAATACTTTTTCAGAAGCAGTTTTTAGCAACTACATAGACTGTACAAAAGGCTCCCTGTCCTTCACCAAGCAGTATGAGCAAGTATATTGTGTCCTTTTGCAAATATACACATTCTCTCTTTCTGTCTCAGTTTCCCTCTCTCTCTCTTTAAATTTGTGGTTTCAAGACCAGTGCTTTACATCTAGGATGAAATAAATGTCTTGTTATAGCTATGTGACTCACATAGTTATCAGTGAAAGACACATGCATCCCTTGTATCTTGAATAATTTTTGCTTAACATTCAGCAGGTCTTGAGGAAAAAGGAAAACCTCATAGTCACTGTCTTAAGCTGTTCCTTGTAAAAGCCTTTTCTTCTTCCATTTTCTCTAATGCTTCTACTGCAGTGGTGTTTCTAGAGCATCAGTGAGGGCAGATACTTCAAGTCTTTAAAAAATGATTCGTGGTTATTGTGACAAATCTGGCTCTCCTTTATCCTTTATTTAAAAAAAAAAAAAAAAAAAAACCAAATCAAATTTTAAGATAGCCATCAGTTTGTATTCCAGCACTAAGCTCCTTTCACTTATATCACTATGCTGGTCTCCTCAATAATCTCAGATCATACCTGCTGCTTATCCTTCTTTCTCGTTCTGCTTCCATGATCTCTACAGAGTATATGTTATGTTTTCTTCCATCTTGAGCTCTCCATCACACACCTCTTATGTACAACTTTGGGACCTGATTTGAAGTGGGTTGCTACAAAAGTGCACAGCCTTTTGAAAAACAACACAGCTGTAACAAGATTAGCTATAAATAGAAAGAACATCATGATTTGCTTACTCTTTGCTTTACTGCAAATCCTACAGTACCTGGTATTTTCAAAACCCTGAGCTGCTGTGGGTTTGCCTCCCTAAGGTTTGCTTTCTGGGTGAAGGTGGAGAACCTTACTAAATCAGTTCTAAGGGATGGAAATCACAAATCTGGAAGCTTCATGGGTTTTAAACAAAATCTTTGATCAGTCCTGATTATACTTTTTTTTTTTTATTATTATTTCACCATGGGGTTTTCCCCTATTTTCTTTTGGAAACTGTGTCTGCATAACCAAGTGTCCTTGCCTCCTTTTTGCAATGTTAAGTACAATTATGGTAAAGTGCCCTTTCAGATGCAATCAGGTAAAAGAACACAAACAACATAAAAAGGATAATGGAAACTTTGGGAGATAAACTAAAGATTGGGCCAATCTGGGAAGATCTCTGTTGTAAATTCATCAGACTCTTGAAGATTGAAGTCCTCTCTTGCTGGCAGCACTGGGACAATTTTCAGTTTCTTCATACTGAATGCAGGTGTTGGCCATATGCTGGTTCCACGTTGGGACTGGACAGACCATTTGTGCAGCCTGAATTTCTTTGGAGACGGGAAATCTCAGATGTCCCTGCGTCAGGTATCTTGGGTACAGCCTGTACCCTGCCACCCATGGGTGGCAGGTCAGGGCAGGGTCTGTCATGCTGCACTGCCGTCCTGCCCCATCTCACAGGGCCGAGGGCTTGGCAACAGCAGCACCCAGTGTGTGTTTTGTTCTGGGCTGAGTCACTGCCGGCCATCCTGGTGGGTTTGGGCACAGGGTTCAGTCTCCTTTGAGTATGGCCGAGTTCACCTGACTAATACTTTATTGTGACAGTTATAATGACTCTTTCCCATGTAATACCATTCCCTCTCCCACATGATCCTGTGTCCAAATTAAAGGTCAAACCCTCATCTGGTTTAAATCATCATGGCTGTGCTGATTTCATGCTTACGTATGCTAACTAATGAGTTGGAAATTTACTGCTAGCACTGTTATACAAGTGGACGGAGACTCATGGCACAGGGGTCATCAGTGACAATGTGAGTAAGGATGTTGAGACATTTTGGAGTTGAATCTTGTGACGTCAGTAGCTGCGGGTTTGCAAAATTACCCTGCCATACTCTTGGTGGGGGCCTGGTGGCTCTGCTTTTGGTTAGGTTTCAGCTTTTCATAATAAACTGTCTCTACTCCTACATCCTTCCTGGGCGAGCTGTTCATCAGCATAGCACTGCTAGTGAACTGAACATGGCCGTCCCCAGATCCCAGACCTTCCCTGTAATACTTTTGTTTGCTTAAATGGCAACCAACCTCAAAGGCTTTTTTTTTGTTTGTTTGGGTTTGTTTGTTTGTTTGTTTGTTTGGTTTTTTTGGGGGGTTTTATTTTGGGTTTTTTGGTAAGTCTAGTGAGACATAAGAGAGCCACTCTCATGACAGTATATGGCAAATGGTCTCAGAAACTACTGTCAATGCCAGCATAACTCCTTTGTGTGTTAAACATTGAGGGAGCCTCAGATGAAACCGGGAGCTGTGCCATGACAGTAGATTGTCAGCAGCTGAATTGCTCTCTGGAAATGGAAACTGAATTTTCACATCTTCTGCTATTCTCCTGTAATGGATTTTGAGGGTTTTTCCTCCTGTTTTACTGGCTAGTCCAAGCAAGTTGCCTAACCAGCTGAAGCCTGTGTACTTCAGGTACTATTCTCTCTTTAAGACTTTTAGCATTAGCATAAGTGTCTCTCTTGGCGTACAGCAATATTTTTAGACAGTATTTCAAACAGAAACAACTTATATCAGGAAAAATAATTTCTTCTGGTTTTATTTGTTTTTATCTTTCCAAGATGTTGAGAAGAATGTGATATTATGACCACCCTACTCTTGAGTGCTCCTTTATGGAAGAAAAGAAATATGACTGGATTAATGACATAGAGGTAGATTTGTTTTCTTAAAGAACTGAAGCTGTAGGGTGGCTGTAACAGCATTGTGCACGTATTTGAACATCAGAATCTGCCAGGACTGTGTGGTCTAATGCTGATCTGTGTGGATTCACATCCATCCTTCAAACACTCTCCTCCTCTACAGTTTTCCCCTTCCTCTCAGATTTTCCAGAAGGTGTCACTGTAACGCAGTGGTGGGCAAAAGTCTGTAGGGTTTAAAAAATCAAGTCAAAAGGAATTAATGGTTCTTATTTTCTTGCAATGATTATTTAACTCCTAATAAATCAACAACAACAGTTTAAAACATTAGAATAGGGTTATATACTCCCAAGAATTGGGAGTATCAAAGTTTCTTCATAGTTTGAATTCACAGTCTGTCTGAGAACATGTCATCCCAAACAAAATTCAGCTGCTCAGTTCAATAGCTGAGAGTGCAAAATTACCAAAATGACTGAGTAGTTTTAAAGCCTGCTCTTTTATTATGTGTATTATGTGTGTACACACAAGAGTGTATCTGAGAAGCACGTGTGCACACCAGAGAATTCAACTTCATAAGGAAGAGCTGAAAACAAAAATTTGTTCCAGGTATTCACTGAGATGTGGTTTGTTTTCAGATCTCATCTTCCACTGGGCTGGAGAGTTCAACACAGTGCACTGGGGACCCTTACGGAGTGAGTAGGTGACACAGAATTGAGAAATGTTGCTGTTGTGGGTATAAGGACTGGAGTGCAGCACTACAAGAGTGGATGAACATGGGGGTTCCCGCCATCCAAAGGGGATATACGTATCAAGATTAAATGCAAACACTCAAACCTAGGGAAAATAAGCCAGAAGTGTGTCCATAGGCAACAAGTGAAGTGACAAGAAGAAAGCTCAAGTTATGGTGGTGTCAAATGAGCTACTGATATAATCTGTCATGAAAAGTAAGTATGGGCTGGTGATGCCTTAAGATCCTTAAAGATTTGTAATAATAATATGTTTTAATAATATTTTTAATAATATAGCTGTATAGTTTCTAACATTTTAGAATAGCAGCAGTTACTAAACACTTTTCTCATGGTTTGTATTGAATTCTCAAAATTCTTGAAATTTTATTAAATGTTCTTTGCAAGGAAAAAGATTTTAGCAAGGACATCTTGATTGGGGACTGTACATAGAAGAACATAATAAGCTATCATTGTAGTCAAAGCAGAAGACCCAGAAACCTTGGAGAAGCTCCAAAGAAGGCATGTGATGTGAGGGTGACGATGGTGAAGAAATAAGAGGTCTTAAGACCTCCCACTCAGTTCTGGGGAGGCGTTCCAAGGGTCAGAACTGAGGGAGGTTCTGAGGGTGGACAGTTCTTGGGTTGAATGTATCCATTAGATATGATAATTAGTTAATGCTATAAACTTTTAAGAACCTTATACTGTGATGTGCACTTATGTATATTGCACCTAAAAGTGCTTTTAATTAAAGGACCTGCTCTCTGTTTTATCCATACTAATATTGTCAGGAAAGCTCTTTCTTCCATTTTAGGCATCACTGAAATGAAGGAGAAGAGTTGTTTCTGGCAAAAATGGAAGACTTTAGCGCCTCTGACCTGAGGCTGTCCGAGCCCTCACCTGGAAGGCTTCACCCAGCTGCAGTCCTTTGCCTAGGGAAGTGGCGAGTAGGGCTGGAAGGGGGAAAGCATTAGCATGCTTGGGGAGCCATCTGTAGCATGCCAGAAACACTACATAGGGTGCAGGAAAGTGGCAGCACAGTCTAGCAGGGAGACAGTGGCCATTTGAGCTCGAAAGCAGAGAAATAGAGTTTGTGGACAGAACCCTCTCTGTTTATTGTAAAATTAACTAGAGGCTCTATGATGTTCATAGTTATAACTCAAGACTGGAGTTAGCAGTTCTGTAGGGGACTGTGTCCTTCCTGTTTCTCCATGGGATAAAAATATGCAAGTGCTGGATCATTATTCCTCTTCCTCCCTGTACGGGGTAGGTGAAGCCCCAGAAGTGATGACCTATGATCTCTTTGATAATGTCCCAAGCAGAAAGTACCATGGAGTATTCTTGGGGAGGAGGCAGAGGAGAGCAGCCTTTCTGCTGCACACCCTGTGCAGACATTGGTGTGGTGATGGATTAGCAGCAAAGAGATGAGGCCTCCAGGCTTCTGCCAATCTCATTCACCTGTTGCTTATTTTGAAGTGGAACCCATAAGCTAGGACAGTCACTTTGCTCTGGTCATGACAGTTTTCCTGGAGGAGCTCTGTCTTGTGAAAAAACACTGTGGCAGGAGCAGTTTTGGGGCAGGAGTGGATGGTGAGCTCTTGAGGCTTCATTGACTTCAATGGGAAGGGGATCACTGCAAAAGACAACCAACAGTGACCACAACAGTCCTGGTTTTCCTTTATGCAGTCTTGGTTTGTGGTCCCTTTGAAATGAAAAACTGACCTGAAAGATGGGCACAAAGCCATAATGCTCTTGTGATTTCTTCTTCTCCAGGACAGTCATCGGAGCAGAGAGAGGAAGGGACAGCACGAGGGAGCAGGGAGGAGGTAAGGAGAACACTGGAGTTATGTCCCTGAAGGACCCTACCAGGGCAGAGTTTCAAGCACTCATTTTTTTCAGCACATTCCTTAGCAACAAATTTTCTATTTAACTGATGTGTTGACAAATAAATCCTGATTTGAATTTGTACATTGCTTTGATTCTGCAGGCAACTCTTGGATATGTAGCCAGATTCTTAATATAGAAGCAACTGGAAGTAGGTCATTTCCGCCCTTCAAAAACCATTAAAAAATTTCTCTCTTCTGTGGAAGAGAGGGAAAAGTTTTCCCTGTCTTTTCATCTCCTAAGTTTCTGCTGTGCAAAGCACCCTATGAAAATAAATTGGCATCACATAAAAATTATTTCCTTTTTCCTTAGATTTTACTCTTCATCAGGACAGTTTTAATGAAATCCATCTATTTAGTTCATGGGATTCTAGTAATGTACCTTCTCATTATACCATAAATAATGGCAAAGTAAGAATCTTACAACTATTACTTTTAAATCAAAGTTATGGGTTTCTTAATGGATTCCATAACACAGATTTCAAAGTTTACAGTAGTTTAACCATAGACAAACATTGTATCCTTCCCTCCTTTGTAATTCAGCTGCTCTTTATTTTCTTTTGCAGCTTCATATAGTTTAAACATCTGGGCCTTCAGAGCCATTCCATGCCTGCTTGCCTTATTAGAGGGTTTGGTGCTGGAGCCTCCAACTGAACGCCAGAGTCCTTCCCTTTGTGTTCCTCAGTGACGTACACAAGGACTTTGAGGTGGTGTAAGAACAGAAGGATTCATGGCTAATAAATACTTCGTCTAAATGGGTGAGTGTTTTAGCTGGGCTGTTAGCTTAATTCTAACCATAAGGAGCAATAACCGCAGCATACTTTGGGTGGGAGAAGGCATCAATCACTGTCACTTTTCAGCAGAGGAAAATGAGTGGAGAGGGAAGAAGCTGGGGTAGATTTTAGTTTTTGGAAAGTGGGATGTAAGCTTCCCATCCAAACTAATTCTTTCCTAGGTTGCTGGTGTTCCTAAAGTTTTATTTCAGTGGTAACATTTCTCCTGTTACTAGGTAAAATAAGATGATTAATTCATGTATTATGACCAAGACTGGCTACTGATATGTTATTCAATTTTGTTAGAGCTTAGAAAGACCGTTTTGGACTATGGGTGTGTATGGAGGTTTTCCACAGTATCTCCCTTGACATCCTGGAACCGACACACCTCTGTTGTGCTCTGAAGTTTATTCCAAATTATTCACCCATGGGAGAAGTCTTGTGTCTCTTGTCACAAGTTAGCATGCTGCCATATCAAGAATTTAGGGATTTCATAAATTTCTTTCTCATGGTCACTATAAGCTTAATTTACATCACCATTAGTAGACAATGTAAATATTTTCTTCTAAATCATGGTAGTATGTTTACTGGGTTGGGGAGCAGAGGGGGTGGACAGTATAGTGGAAACGGTGATGGGAGTGATTCCCTGACAGAATTCTTTCTGATGTGGAAATTATTTGTTCCCTTTAGTAAGTTTTGCATTCACTGTTTGACAGGCAGAGGGTGAGCTCCTGGCTCTGCAGATGCCAGGAGAAGTTTTGCCCTTTACTCCAGAATTTCAAGACATCACCTTCAGTCTTCAGTGCAGTCTATCTTCCCATGACCCTCATTTCCCTGACAGTCTCCTCAGTGTTCCCATGATTAATAAAAAACTCATTGATACTGTCCCTTCCTATTTGGTCTTTGGACACTATGTGCACCCAGGGAAATACCATTTTTGCCAGCATCATCACCACTGTCACTGGCATGGGGAGAGGGGCAGCTGTGACGCTGCATCGCTGTCTGTGCCCATTACCAGCAGAAGAAAGAGATTTCGTATATGTCGTATTTATTTAGAAGGGAGCCTTTTCCGATTGCAAACCTTCAGTCTCTTAACTGTAATCACCATAGATGTTTTCCTTGCAGACATATTCTGCCACGTTGAAGCAGATGAGTTTTTGTAAAGAAAATGCATTTCCCTGCTTCTTCTGGAAAACTGCTGGCATTCAGATAAGTTGCTACTTCTCTTGTCTCTCCTTCTGCCCAGTTTGAGAGCCAGCTGAGTCATACAACAATACATAAATGAGAGTTAAATGAGAAGGGATTTTGCTTCGTATTTTCCCCAAACCATTATTACTCTATCCATGTCAGCTTCAGATTTACACCAGATTAAGTTTTGAATAGAAGGTAAGCTGACACAATCCAGTAGGATCTCCTAATTAAACTCTTTCAAGAAGTTGTATTTTTTTTTTCCTTTTTTTTGTAACTTTTCGAGTTTTAGTGGTCTGATCAGTTTGGAAATGTTCTGCTTGTATCATTTGCAGAAACATGCATGACATTTCTGTACTGAAATGGTCATATGCAGCTTTGCCATTCACTTCAGTGGAGCTAAGATTTTTTTTATTTTTTTGCATCAGCAGAAAACCCAACAACTACTGATAATGTTTTTTATTTAGAAAGATAAAACAAAGAAAAAGAAACACTTACAGCTTTTAAGGGCAATAAAAATAGTTTCATGATGAGGGTTTTCCCCCCAAAAAAACATTTCCTAAGCAGAACTTTTTAATTGAAATAGTAGGCTTTTTTTTTTTTTTTACCTTTTAATTTCAGCCTGACTGTTAAAAATGTAGTTGATTGTATGTTTTTTATATATTTTGTTGCTTTTTTTTCTCTTTCTTACCACCATTTCTTTGAATCTTCCTTCTATATTCCATTGTTTTGTCTTCCAGTTGGTTTACGTTTTTATTTGCTTACATATATCTGTTATATCTGTATGTATGTATATGTTTTTTCCTTTTGCTTTTTGTATCTCTCCATTATTTGAAGTCTCCATTCCCTTGTTCCCCTCCCATCTCCCTTGTCCTCAATCGTACTTCTGCTCTGTTACAGAGGAAGCAATTGGAACCTCAAAATATGTTTAAGAGCATTGTTTTACTCCTCTCACTTGAAAAACTGAGTTTTTTGGTACCTCCATGTAGCATGCAGCTGCTAAGGAATTCGGGTAATTCACCAGGCAGCTGGGAGCTGACAGTAATACCTATAAAATGGAAGTGTAAAGCACATTTCCTGAGCTGGTGTTAGTAATGCCAGTGTTGGAGGAAGACTATCAACCATTGCACTTGGCCTCACTTGTAGAGAGACTCAGAATAAGGTTGAACTCCAGTGGACAGCTGGGATGTGGAAGTCTAGCAGAAACATGGGAGAGTATTGAATGCTTTTACTGCGTCTCTCTGAACATATCTGTGCATGCAGAAGTGGCAATTTGCTTTGATACCTGCAAAACTTTAGACAAATATATGGTGGGCAAGGTCTACAGTAGTAGCTAAGCTGCAGTTTTGGTACACATGCAGAGGATAAAGAACACGAAATCTGATGCAACAGCTCCCAGAAATGATTGGCAAAAGACATTCTCAGTCTCTTGAGATGATGCTTGGAGTGTGCACCAGAAGCTCATCTGGTTTGACTAAACTCCTGTCAGTAGCCTGACTTATGCTTAATGAGGTTTGGGGTCAAGAAATTAGACTTCCTCTTGCCTTAGTTCTTTGAGAGTTTTGTTTCTGGGCCTGTGATTTCTAGGATTACTAATGCACAGTGATCACGCAGGATTCATCTTAACATGTTGGAGTGTGTGTGTTGAGCAGTCTCTTGAAAAATAGCCAGAGATCAGAGTGCTTTTTCAGAAAGTGGAAGATTTAG
The DNA here is from genome assembly GCA_035583185.1 of Anabacerthia variegaticeps. Classification (NCBI taxonomy): domain Eukaryota; kingdom Metazoa; phylum Chordata; class Aves; order Passeriformes; family Furnariidae; genus Anabacerthia; species Anabacerthia variegaticeps. Next base: position 29,503,351 of record JAWWEW010000078.1, on the reverse strand, counting down.
ATCCTAAGCACTTTTCAACTCTGGAGTTTTTTAACAGCATTGTACACATAAAATTAATTTCTGTGCTTGGAAGAATGCTCCAGTGATCTTTTCTAAGTACCCAGATACAGTCTGCCCTATTTTATCAGTGGGATTTCACTTTATACAGTTATCTGAATTTTTTTTGAAGCACAGAAAAAGATTACTTTCCAGGCCAATAATTAGGTCCATTGCCTTGGGAGACGGGAAAGCAGATTTCAGGTCTGTGATTATTTCCAATTATTGTCTCATGTTTTAAGATGAAATGAGGAAAAACAATGGGAGATTGAGGGTACCCTTTCCAATACCAGTCTACAACTTGGTTGTTCTGACATTTATTAAGGTACTAGGTGACATAGACTTAAAACTCCTTAATAAATGGAACCAAAGTCCCTATAGCTGTGAGCAGCATTTTTTTTTTTTTTTTTGCTACCATGATAAAATCTTAATAATTTTTAAATCTAATATTTTGTGTCTCAGACTCTTACTACAGACACTCTCTCTCTAAATCAAACTTTTCTTTCAGTCTGTGAGACTTTTGCTTAAACCTCTTTTTTTTCCTTTCAACCAAATCAGTATTTTGCTTTCTAATCACTCTGCATTGCTTTGTTTCCTTCAAATCAGTTATCAAACTTTTATGATTCCTGATTTAAATCATTCACTTCTCAGACATAAGTGGACTGAAGACTGCTTTGAAAAATTCTGTGTCTTTCTTCTTGTACACAAAATAGAGGTGGCTGATGAGACTAAGTCTGCACTTATTTTTGAAATAGTCCTCGACTGTGAACGTTCAGCACAGTGTTTGATGTGTCAGTGTGTTTGCCACTGAAGAATAGACATCTCCATGCCTATGCTGTAAATAAAACACTCTCCCTCCCCCAGCTACTCAGGTTCCCTCGCGATCTTCCTTTACTGACCAGACACAAAGCATGTCAGCACTGAGAACTGCAGTTGATTATGGCAAAAGAAGAATCGAAACCACATAGCTAAAAGTTGTCTGGAAACACTTTTGATATGTCACTAAACCTGAAGACTACTTGTTTTGAAATCTCTCCATAAGCAACCATCCCTCATCCCTTCCAACTAATTTATTAAAAAATATTTAGTGGTAAAACCTTGACAGCCTTTCAATTCATTAGTTTTGGAAGCATAAGCTCCTTTACAATAATAAGGAAATTGATCTTGGCATCCAAATTACTTCTGCCTATTCCGGACTGGATCTCTCAAATGACTACTGCCACTAATTCTCTTGTAAGTCATGGGAGTTACTACATATCTTTTAATCCTGTTAAGGAGAGAATAGTGATTATTTTGTTAAGAAGCTCATTGGAAAAATTATCTAAATTTTGCTCTGAATCATTAAACAAAGCTCATAATTGAATTATGTAACACTGCAAAAAAAAAAAAAAAATAAATCTCTTCTTATTCCAGTGGGTCAGTAATGAATATCAGTTTCAAATGCATTTAACTTTAACAAGCGTGAAACACAACGTTATTCTTGTTGGTGTTTCTTACTTTTACTCATGTCACTACTGAATTAATTTAAAACTTTGGGATTGGATTGATTCTAAAAAATATATTGTCATCCTGTTGTAATCCTTCTAAGCAAAAGGAAGCGTCTGTCAACTCAACTTTATGACAGTGTGACTATTCACCTTCTGGTAGGTGTAGTCTATGTCTTAATGCATTTGAAAACTCTCAGTTTTATTGTTCTTTTCTTTTGAATATATAAACTTTATTATTTTTGAATATACAAACTGATTTATTGTTGCTGTCCCAAAACCCCATTCCCCCTGCTGTTCCTAAAGAGATTTGTTGTTTTACTGAAAAACCTGTCTACCTCTTCACCAAGAATGCAGCAAATGTCAAGACACTTGTAAAAAATTGCAGAGGAATGGTGGAAACCTAAACTGCAGTGGTCAGTGTGTCTCTTGAGAAGATCTAAGCAGTCTTGCAGGAAGAACATTTATCTACTTATCTAGTAACAGAGAACAAATCAAACCCTCTTTTTAACTTTGCTCTTCTCTTAACAATATTGCAGCACCAAATTACAGAGCAGACCATGATGACTGGTACTTTAAATACTCATTTTCAACATTATGAAAGTTGTAGGATTTTCTTTTTAGCCACTTTTTAAAGTTGAAAATGTTTCTGGAACTTCACTTACTTGTTAAGTAAAAGGGAATTTCAAACCCAGTGTTAGAACTATAGTTAATGCTTAGCCATATGTCTTCAGAAATATTACATTAGGCATATGAAAGCAAAACAGTGTTCAACTAACAAAAAATGTAAAAAACAATTTCACATACCCCCTACCTTAGTGCTTTGAAAGAGCAGTTTCATAAAGCTGAAAACAATTAAGAGCTAAATCATTTGGGAGAAGGCTTTTAAACAGAAAAATGTGAATGATAATTGGGAGCTGCTTAGGAATATTTTACCAAATGCTCCAAAAGCCACAATTAAGAGAGAAGGGCATACTGGTTTAAAAAAAAAACACCACCCAAACAAAACAAAATAAAATAAAATTAAACCCTGGCTCAAAGGGAAAGTGGAAACAGATACGAAAGAAGCAAACAAACAAACAAAAAAAAACAAACGGGAAAAATAAAAATTTATATAAAAATGAAAGAAAGGGGAGTTTGATAGTGCTATGAGTCAAAACCATAGAATCATAGAATGATTTGGGTTGGAAGGGACATTAAAGAAGGTAAGAATAATTCAGCACTTGCTGAGGGAAAAAAAACCCAACAACATACACAGAGAGCACATGTAGAGTGTGAGAGGGAAGTTTTAAAATACACTAAGAAATCTTTCAATTATATTGTTCCATTGCTAAAAGAAAGTGTCTGTAATGACACAAAGGGGCAGAAGTGCTCTTTAAGTAACATGTCCTTCAGTATTTAAGAAGGACATCAAACACATACCATTCAATATTTTAAAATAAGTTAGTTTGATAATCCTCCCTGTAAGCATTCATTCTAATCCAGAGCTGGGAAAAATTAATCACATACCAATACCTTAAAAGAACAAGAGGTGGATCCCTGTAGCTGGAGAATTTGTGGGAAACTGCTGAAGAATTTCTACATGAAAAATAAAAGGAAGGTCCTCATATTGGCATCAATTGACACAGGTTTTCAGAAAACAGCTTTTAGTATCTGGTTTTTAAAAAATTGAGATAAGTGTATTTGAGAAAGACAATGGCAGTAAAGTGTTTTCTTATTTGTCATCCTGGCTGAGACATGAAAGACACAATTGGTGATATAGCATAGACTAAAACCTCGTCATGATGTCTCAAATTTTAAGCATCTCAGGGACCTGTCACTATGCGAACAGGTGGTTTTTGGCCCTTACATTGGCAACATTTTCATTACAAATATAAAATTAACATGAAAATTATTTCTGGTGGAGTTTTTAGAGGACCCTTAGACTGAAGGAAACAATAAAAAAAAAAAAAAAAAAAAAAGGAAAAAAAGATAAAAAAATGGTTTCAGAGTACTGATGCAGAAAGAAAGAGAGAATAATTTTTCTTTGGGAGGGGAAGGTTATTCATCAACGAAAGAAACATTGCAACAGAGGAGCTAATATCTGTGCAAAAGTGGTGACAATCCTGTGAGCAGGCTCAGAGGATGGCTCTCCTAAAATTCAGGAGAATCTTTTCTGTCTAGCAAAAGAAATTCATTAGTATGGCTAGCAAGTATAGTTTGTCTATTGCTGTCATTTAAGGCCAGTGTGTTTTGGGAATTAGCTGTGGAAAGTTCTGCAGCCTGTGAGTGGCTCCAGCTAGATGGTCCCTTACAATCTATGAAGCTGCAAAGGAAGAAATGACCCTCCAAACCAGGAAACCCACAGGGGGAAGGAGAGAGAACTACCCAGGTTTGAAAATACTGCCGCAGATGTCACAACTTACAGAACAGTTGGAGAGTTTTACACTAATGTAATCCATTTCTGTGAAAATGACACATCTGTTTCCACTTTCTGTTTCTTATATTATCTTAGTAACATCACTGTAGACTCCATCTGGAACTGAAATTCTCTTTAATTTTTTTAAAGCAGAGTTCCTGATAAAATCTGTCATTGTAATGATTTGAAGGCAAGCATAAGCTTGGAAAAAGGAACATTTTTGTTTCCTGCCCGTGTAACCATGGTCATTCCCTCTCTCCAGGCACACATGGTAAAGATATATACAAATATGAATGCATGTATACTGTGCAGGAAAACCCAACATAATTAGACTGAGAAAATAGATTCTTGCTTTGCACTGATAACATTGTACTATTCCTAAAAACAAATTAAATTTTGTATGAGAAGTGTCTTAAATATTAGAAGGTATGATTTCTAACTTCTTAGTATTAATAATTGTGTGCTGTTCCTTCTTCTTACTCATGTTTTAAAATCTCTCTAGGCTTTGTAGTCAATCCAGGCTGCTGGGGCTTGGTCTTGTCTTACTGCAGTTTAAAGGAATTTTGTCATTGACTTCAGTAAGAGCCAGCTCTACTTTTACTTTTACTTTGCAGCCTCTTTTAATTTCCTTTACTGTATGCATTAGGCCAGAGGTAATACTTCCAATCCTCTTATGGAAAAACCCTTTGTAAATTTCTGCCTTTAACTATTTCTGTATAAGTGTGAATAACTTTGTGTGTGTGTGTGTGTGTTTTGATGATTAATACTGAGGGGAACTATTAAACTGTATCCTCAAGCTGTTTATCTATGCGTTTAATGGCAAAAAAATATATTTGGGAATCTAAAATGTTCTTGGTTAATATGCAGTGATCCTTGGTATATCTTACTGCACTAGGAAGAATGAATGAAGTGATTACTGGAAAACCTGTTTAGTCTCATATTATACTACCTCTAGAGGTCCCAGTACAAAGTGTCCTGGAGTCAATGAAGGGTTGGAGTGCAAGCATTCCTCCAGTGCCTTTGGTTTAGCAATAACAGTGACTTATTAAGCTTCAGTTGCTAGACTAGGGTGGATATCTTTCCAGGAAAAAATGAACATTAATGTTTCGCTCAGGGAAACAGGAAAAGAAAAGCAATTAAAAAAAAAAAAAGTAAGCAAAAAATCCATTGAAACCCCTCTAAACTGTGAGGGAACTAATTGGGAGGATTTTCTAGTAACTTAACCATCTCTCTGTGTCTTTTTCCTGGCTGACTAGTTGGGCACTTCAAGGTTTTTACTCGGCAGGAAAGGAAAGAATAAGCAACATCAATCATGTGACAAAATTTGAACATGGAGTAAAAGAGGGCAACTCCAAGGAGCACTGAAGACCACTTCTCATCCAGGTTCATAGCTTAGTTTAATTTAATTTTTTTATGGAGGAAAGGAAAGGAAATATTTTGCAGTGTCACATGTGGTTATAATGGAACTATCTCTGGGCTTCTCTTTCTTCTTTTGTTTCCTTGCACTGCTGTTTCCTGCCTCAGGTTTGGGAAGGAAATGCTCTGCAGTCCCCACACAATGATCTAGTCCTTCACAGGGTGCGGGAAAGGTCTGAGAACTTTTTAATGGTGGTGGCCTGGCAATATCCTTTTTCTCCTTACGAGAGTTGGCACGACATAACTCATCCATACGTCTTCACTCCTGCATTTTCCCAGTGACTTATCTATGTGACAGCAATAGTCAAAAGACATTTTGTCTGGTAAGAGCTAAGCAGCATCTTGAAGCCGTGGTCATTCTTGAACTTTTCCGTCAAAGACAGAGAGGGTTTTGAAGTGTTTTTCCTGTGCCCAGACCAAACAAATAGTTAGTGAATAATGACGCCATCAATCTACCCTGTCCATTTAGAATTGATAGTTTTACTCTCTCTCTCCCTCTTTCTTAGGTATCTACTTGTCTAATCTGAATACCTATCTATCAATCTAACCTAGATAGATTGATAAATTTATAGATAGATAGATTGATAGATAACTAAGAAAATGAAAGGGCTTTTAAACTGTACTAGCTTTTAAAACATCCCATATGTTATAGTTCGTAGGGCTATTTAACCCTTTAAAAATCTGTCTTTCAACAAAGACTGAGTACAGAAAATAAAGTTTCAAATACTTTACAAAGGCAAAAAGAAATCAAGAAGAAAGCCCTCAAAGAGTGGGAAGATTTCTGTTGGCTTTAGAAGACACTGAATCAGCTCTCTGGCCACATCATGTTAGTCTTGGCTGTCAAGTGATACTGATGAATAGTCATAATAGAGTTAAAGATTGCACAAGTCATCAAGACAAACTGGGCATGTATGCATAAAAATCCTGTGCAGATCTTAAAAATCTTGGTTGGAAAAAGAATTATGTACACTGCAATTTACTGTTTTGTTAGCAATTCAAATCAGGCTTAGACTGAAAAACTCTGAAAGTTGTCAATACTGAGTAAAGAAACTGAGTTTGCAACAGTAAGGTAGTTGTGAATCTGGACCTATTGCAAAACCTGCTCTCATAGCTAGCACAGGTTTCAGTAGAGGCATCTGCCTCTGTTCTTGAGTAGAGAATAGGCACTGTCATTTTGACTCAAGAGGAGTTAGCTCAAGGATCACCACTTTAACTCCCTTTTGGCCAGATGTGAAACATTAAGTCATGTCAGAGCTGGAGCAAATAGAGTCTGGCTGAGTGCTCTGAACTCTATTTGCTACAATACATCTATTACCATATTCTTGATAGGTGCTGTAAGCTCAAATGGCAGTATAACTTAGGTTTACAGCTTATGGTAAGACCCTTTTGAACCTTTCCAGGAGGTACACGGAAAATTAAAGTGAAGATAAATTAGTATGGACTGAATACACCTTACATTGCTACTTTGTGCTGTTCAAGCAGTGAAAAGTGTACTCACTGCAAGTGGGAATCTCTTGTCTTTCATCAGGGCTCAGGAGTATGAATTTTCTGTAAAGCTCCTAGTAATTTCCTTTATTTGAATGCAAGAAATCCTTAAGAAATTGATCAAATTTGCTGGAGGCCAGTTCTGATCTGTAATGAAACAGTCTGAAAATACTGATTTTACAGTTTAAGCAAAATTGTCCTGTGTAAGGAAAGTGCCTTATTACTTTTTGTACTGCCACATGTTGAATTGACTTGTGCATTATATTAAACTATCTGCTTGCCTTTATTTTACTTCACCATGGAAATGGAAGTGACAACTTCATGTAAGATTTTTCCATTTGCAGAAAGGACAGAGAAATTATCTATAAATTTTAAGTTTACTTTTGATTTAATTAACACATTTTTATGTTAAAAATTAATTTCAAAATGAAAATACTTTCTGTTCAAAATGCCAAGAATATTTTCCCATTGGAAAGGTGTCATCAGGCTAAATATATATTTGCAAAAGCCTTGAGTTTCCCAGAAACTAGATTCTTTCATACAACTTCTGCAGCTTGTCAAAAAAATTAATCAAATGTTAGCCTTAATTTGCACTGATGTGAATGTGAGAGGAGAGCTGGACCACATGCTCCCATTTGCTCATTCTAAGCCCTTCTATGAAATGTCCAATTTCAGTAGAGTCGTATCAGATTTGAGACATCCACAGATACGCTCTGAGAGCAGCAAGCTAGACACATTTTGAAAGGTGGTGATACATGTGAGTGTGTGCACGCACGCGCTCCTTTGGAGGTTTCCTTTGAGGTTACGGATTGAGATTTCAACAAATTTTACATTAGCCATTTAGTTTTAATGAAAGCTTTGATCATTTAGAGCAGCAAACAGCTTTAACTAATCAAATTTAGAATGCAGAGGATGACTTAACAGTGAAGTGTGTGCTTATGTTCATACCCCTGCTCCAGTTCAGTATGCTGTTTCCCCTCTCTTTTCCTCTCAACCCAAGAACATCATGTTGTCTTCTAAAGATTGAAGTTGTTAAGGCATAAAGAAGTTTCTTTCAGTAGATATTGAACCCACGACTTCACTGCTTTTGTTACTTAATTTTACTTTGGAAATTATCGGAAGTCATGGAAATGATCAAAAGCAAGAGCTGTGACATTACAGAGAAAGATATCTTGTCTAAAATGAATGAGAATGGTCATTCAAATATTGCCTTAGGAACATTTAGCTCTGAAGAGTCAGAAAACCATAATACAATTTCATAGACATTGCAAAATGGATTTTTTCTAGAGTAATCATTACAATAGTAATAAATAGGTCCTCTTAAAATTAAGAATTTTTGTGATAAAGAATCTCTTGCTGGTTGAAGTGTATTAGACAATAGTAGCAGAGTCAAATACAGCAAGATAGAAAGAAAATGCTAAAGGAAAGACCTGGTATAATTCTCTGATCTGCTGTTGGACCACTGGAAAATCTCAACTCCAGAAAAATCAATGCAATTTCATAGTAAATTCAGTTGATCCTCAATTGTTTTTTTCTTTACCCTTTCCCCTCCCCCCCACAATGTATGATGCATGATGAACTGAAAGCTGTGTCTTCATATGCTTTCAGTGAATAAATTACAGTAGGAAATCCCCTGATGTTTTTGAGTCAAGTCATAATTTGAGTGGAAGAAAAATTATTCAGAAATTAAAGAGAAAACATCCATAACTATAGGGTTTGCTAGATCATGAAATGCAGATTTACATGGATTTCTTATAATTAACTAGGTCCACATATTCCTAAATATATAAACATCCCAAGTGTTTTCAAAGAAATCCTTGAGTATCACTGTATGTGTTGATGCTGGAGTTTCAGCCATAATTCTTGAATTCTTCTGCCTGTAGATTTGCAAGCCAGAACACTAACATTGTTTGTGTAACATTTCTCTGTGCTTGACTATGTTTTGTACAGCATGTAGTCAAACAGCCAGGTCAGAATACAAGAAGATAAGCCTTTCTTCCTTTTTGTTTCATGTATGGCATGTGTCAGCAGAATGGGCACAATACGAGTTTTGCCAAGTTGTTTTTTCATGTTTCCTTCAAAAAAGCACTGCTTCTCCTGTAGTCATCTGAAGGTTTGGGCTTATTACTGTGTGACAGGGGGTAGAAGACAATATTGCATATGATCTTTTTCTTCACAGTAGTCTTTCTGAACTCTTCAAAGCGTTTTCTTAGGAGCCTGCGGCTAACTCAGGGGAAGCCAGGCAGCCAACCAAGAGCTGATTCAGTATCCTTGTGCAACCAAGTGCTGTTTGTGTTACTTGTACTACTACAGTACCCCACAATAAGCTCTGGAAAAGAAAAGGAACAGAAAGGAAGCTCACCAGCTCTGAATATGATATTCTTGTCTGGCTAAATTTTTTTCAGCCTTCATTCTCAAGAAACTTCAAAAAGCTTGTAAAGGTGATGGATAGAAAGACTTTCATTGGAGATTTATCATGGGGTTAAGCTATATACCCTCACACAGGTGTTTTTGGTTGTAATAGAGAGCTTGTGTCATGCCGTAGCTGCTTGAGCATTCTCAGCAGTGGATTTGCAGTGATCTCACAACTCGTGACCAGAAGTCATCCCTCTGATGTGACCCCAGGGGGAGTGATAGGATCAGTCCTTCCAAGAATCCTTGCTGGTAAATACTTTCCAAGGTCAGCACATCTCCTTTCTGACTGTTATCAGGATGTTGATCTCCCAACCCATTCACTAGTGAAGCAGAGGAAAACCAGCTGCTGTAAGACTGCTTCTGAAACAAGTCCCCTGTTACGTCCACTCTTTGCAGTTTGTTCACTTCAAGACCACATTAGACTGTGGACCAAACTGGAGAGCTTTCAGCCAGAAAAGATCCAGCTGGCTCCTCACATGCTTATACCATTTCTAACCCATTGGGCCAGACTAGAACTAATCTGCTCTAAAATCCTCTCTAATGAGAAAAGTGGAGAAGCTGGGTCCTCAGGAAGAATGTTGCCTTCGTAAAGATATGCTCCTATTACAGTCCACCGCTTGCTAGGGCAGACATGGGCAGGATCTGTTTCTTGTTGTGAACATTAGCATTTGCCGTAAACTGATGACCGAGAAGCCTTGCGTGGTCATATCGTCTATGCACAGCTCTCCTCGAGAGCTTGACCCTACCATGTCCAGTATCTAAGCATGGGTGTTTCCCTCCTTGGCTGCCTCTGATGACTGAAAGAGAAGGCTATGGTTTCCTTCCTGCAGGACAGCAGACTGACCAGCTACCACACCTCTTTGGTGATGGATTGAAGTGTTTTCAGGCCTGAAGTTGCATTCCCTTCAGCTGCTACTGATGTATACAATTTTTACTAGGCAAGAATAATAGGGTTTGAGGGAAGAAAAAATAAAAGTAAATTTTCAGAGGAAATCCTGCTATTGGTTCCCACTATTTCCTTCTATTGTTGAATGTTGCAGATGCTGAAGTAAATTTCTACTGAGATGGGAATCCCACATTAACTGTTGTCATCTGAGTTTGGTCATGGCCAGCAGTTAAATCATTCTTCCTTCTTGTTTGAACAGCTGGAGCCTCCAGTGGTATTTCAGACATCTTTCTTAGTAAGCATGCATAATGCTTCCCACAGGTCACTGTCCTCTGAAATGGGCCAAAAGGATTGAAACAAAAATGTTGAACCTTCCACAAACTCTTTGGCAGCTTCTATGAAATTGCATAGAGTAGGGTGCTTGCCAAAATAGTTTGGAAGTGCTGTATTTCTGTTTTCTTTTTTTTCCCCCTTCCTCTTCCCTATATTTTTAGCTTAATTTATGTGGAACATGATTGAATTCCTCAATGATAGTGCTGATTTTCTCCCTAATGAATTGCCTAGGAAATTTCTGAGAATCCCTTCCAATCCTAAAATGCTTCTCAAATCATTATCCCTTGAAGACATAAATTCAGTGTATGGGGAAATCTGTTTTTACGTGTGGTGCTTAAAAGAGGATTTAGAATCATGACTGTGAATCAGTTCTAACTGGGTTATGTCTTTAAGGGGAATGCATGGGCCTCCTGCACTGACCAGACATGACATTATCCTTGCAGCTTGATTGTGCTTTCTTCAACATGTATACCCTTTACTTGGGAGTGTGGGTTACCAGTGCTTTCTCTGGTCTGCAGTTCTGCTCACAAAAGGCACAAAAATGATCCCAAAGTGAAACCACACAAAGAAACAATCCAAGAAATAGGGGTAGCTATTAGTGTTTGCTAATACTTGTTAGCTATCAGTGCTTATTGACACACTGAAGATGCAATGAGAGGAAGAGTAGAAAGACAAGAAGCAATCTAACTTACAAAGGGGTATAACAGGCAATGTATTTAATAACTGTTTTACTTAAGAGAGGGTAAGAATCTGAAAGCTCTCTGAACATGGTTTGTAAATGTTTTCTTCAGAGAACAGTCTCCTAGCTGTGTCAAATCCACCAATTCTCTGTTTCCCACCATTCCCTCCCCTACAGCAATCAGCAGCACGATGACTGCAGGAGGCCCAGTTGCAGGAGAACATGCTGTGAGCATGAGCTGAAATTACTCAAGACATTGGCATTGCTGGAAAGGCTGCCTTTAGAAGTTTCCTGTCACTCCCTCTGTCCCAGTGCCTTGTATTCTCCATGTTGGTGTTTACCATATCCTCAGGTTGCACTTTTGTGACAAATTAAACCAAGCTGAGCCAGCACAGTCATGGTCTCATCTTAATATTTTGCTCTGGCTCTCCCTCACCTCTCTTGTACTACATAGGGCACTGAGAGTGCCGGGCTATGGAAAGTGCTGTTAGTTCCTTTGAATTAGCTCTGAACCACTGGGAACCATCAGTGCCAGCAGCAGAGGGGTGGAGATCACAAGAGAAAGACAGAGAGGATGGTGGCAATATTGGTTTAGATTGGTTTAAGCTGTTGAGAAACTTCAACCTCATTGCACAAGAATAAAACCAAACCCAACCAACCAAGAAAAACCCAAAGACAAAAAAAACCCTTCTTGTAAAACTGTTGTATTGGTGTGGCTGAAGGGTCAGTGAACTACCGCAGAGTATTTGTTCCTTTGAGGTCACTATGGTTCTCAGCTCACCCCATAAATTTCATCCCATAAATTGCCTCCAGAACTAAGAAGATCATAAAAAAAGAAAGTTATAAGGCCTTTTTTAAACTGAAAGTGGTAAATTCTGATTTGGATTGAAGGCATTCAATTAGAATATTCAATTCAAATAGCCTGTTCAAAATTATTGAACATATGTGTTGATACTCTGCACCTCAGTTGAGTGAAAAAAAACCTGTTGTGCCTTTCAGAAAAGATAGTTAACTCTCCTAAATGTGTTTGCCAGAAATATTGGAATAAAAATCATCCCAACAGAGTGTTTTGAACAAATTAAAACCAGTCTGTTAGAGTGACAACACACTTACTTAACTCAAGATACAGTAATGGGCTCTTTGATGTTGTTCTAATTGAACCAGATTTCCCGAATTATTTTCTTCATTTCATTTTAATGTCTTCAATTATGTTTCTGTGTCTCTTCGAAATAAAATCACATGTTTTCTCTATTTTTAGCTGTAACACCACCTACTTTGAAGCATTTTTGGATAAAATATTTAAAATTTTGACAGAACTTTAGGTAGTAGATCGTGATATTTATTTATTTATGTGCAGGATGGCAAAAATCTCTTCCTTATGAAGTATAGAGATAATCTGAGCAGCTGAACAAATGTTTGCTTCATCTTTTTTTTGCTGTGCTTGTAGTTAAATAGATCTTTTAACGTTGTACACTTCCCAAGACAGCATGATAGCCCTTAGTAATATGCTGCCTCTTGTTCTTTTGCTGTTTATTAAAGAAGGACATTAAGGTGTAACACTTGGCTTGCTGGGTGCCTAATTATGAATTTTACTCTGGTTGTTCAAGGGTCTGTGCATCTCTCCCAGTCTCATTTGTTCTGTTCCATTCATACCCACATCCTGTGATGTTTGGGTTTCCATTGGAATTTCCAAGTGATTTTCCAGGTGAAACTGCTGCATGATACCTGTCCTTAAACTGTGTTGATTTGGATTGTCTGTACTCATCATTTCTTTAGTACAGCCGTGCCTTTGTGTTCCTGTATCTAGATGCTAAAGCAGAGTTGACTGTCTTTTATAGAACAGGGTGGTTAAAACAACTCTACTCCCATTGGAGATGACAGAAGCACTGTATAATGGGTGTGGAGATCAAAATTCAGATAATTTCATGTCTTGCACCTTTTTCTTTAGGAAAAATAATTGATCATCAAGATCTTAGAAGCATCTTTAAAAGGAGTAACACCATCTAAAATGAACCAAAGAGTGGTGTGACTAGTTCACATGCTCTGCAAGACTGCCTTCAGAGCTCCAAAAACCCCATGGTATTCATCACAGGGCACAGCTATGTCCAAATCACTTCCCTTGTCTGCTCAGATGACTTCAAAGAAACTAATGAAATGAGAAAACCAGCCTTGTTGCACAGTGAGCTGGAACTGACGCCTTCTACTGAGATTTATGGTTATATCTGGATAAAAAGAAGTCTTTCTGTTCTCTGTCCTAAGTGAGACAAGAGCTACACTTACAGACGGGCTTATAAAGGGATGAGGGTGCTGGTCCTTGATTACTGTTGTCTTGGGTTGGGTAAAAAAAGAAAGAAGAAACCCTTAGTGGAGGTGAAGGAGAATGTGAGCATTTTAGTGTTTTGTATTGCATACTTCTGTTTCTTGTCAAACACTCCTCATTCCTGTTCTATTCATAGAACACTTTTCAGGGAAACAAACTGTAATGGTTAGCATCTGAGAAATCCATAGGCAAAATGGATTTAAAAGACCCTTTTGAGCCAAACCCCAAAACATACAATTTGTTAAGCTAATTTGAGTTAATGCACTTTGACAACAAGATTCAGAGTTGCAACAATTTAAGCGGCATAAGTAACAGAGGCTTGTTGTCACTGTTTCTGAACTTCTGCTGTTCCCAGCAAGAAAACAGAGCACTAGAGAAGGAAAGATTTTCCCCACACCCATCCCCAGTTCACAGCTGGGAGAAAAAAAATCCCCCAAAGATAACTTACAGTCTGCACTTCAACTAAAAATAGGGTAAAAATCACACTGGGTAAGTTAAACTAGCAAAGACTCAGGACAAGAGTTTAGCATGTTGTTAGCTAGATTCTAATGCAAGGAAGATATCTTGCAGGTGAGAGGTGCTGGCAGCTGTGCTCTCCCCAGTTCTGTGGAGGTAGTTTGTCAGATGGCAAAGGTGGCATCTTTCCGGAGAATTGTGCTATGGAAAGACATGCCTGTCCAGAAGCAGTGGAGAGGCACTGGTTTACTTTATCGTCCTTTATTATTGCAATATTGAACAGGTTCTTCATTATTTCTTTAATGTGCATTTTCTGTGGCAAAGTGCAGCATCTCTAGAGGTAATGAAGAGGTGCCAGCTACTACATTTGTCTTCAAGTGCCTACATGTCCTGGGAATGATCCTTATTCTATTTGACGCAAAATTATAATGTTCAATCTTAATTCCTAATATTTGTATTATTATAGTTATGAATTACTAATATTATGAATTCAAAGTTGTTGTCAATCTAAAAAACAGAGGAGCATTAAAATTTACTGACAGAAAGTTATCTTAAGGCACAGTAAAACATGCTTAATTTCCTTTTATATTGTTGGATTTTGTTTTAAAATTGAACTGCTGGCAGTTCTTGAGATTTATTCTGGGAATTTTTTTATTTGAAGCAACCAAGGCAAGAGGGTAGAACCCAGCTTCACAACGCAGAGCCAAAACTGTGCCATCAAACCTGCATGAGCTTTTCCAAATTTAATTTTTAAAGGACTGGAGAATAGGCAGAGGAGAATGTAGTCTCTGAAGTTCAACAAGACAGGCAATTGCCTGAATCAAAATTCCTTTTGCTGTTTGGGAAATCAGAGCTTAGGATGCTGTTCTCTAATTTGCCAGAAGTGTCAGTAATGACCTTTGTTTCTTAAGTAAACTGTCTTTGATTTGACTGAACTGAAATCTGAAAAAAAATAATAATAGAGGTGTTCCAAATAGAAGGAGATTGCTGTGTATCAGCGCATATGGGCAATGCAGCTGTGTATGAGTATATGCCTGCCTGTGCTACGAAATGGAGAACTGTTTGGAAACAAACTTTTTATGATGCTTAAATATTAATGTAAAGTGAGGCTGTCTGTGTTTTCTACCTGCAGTTATAACGCAGACAAGTAGCAAGGGGAAAAAGACACAAAAGAAGTTTGTTTTCCATGGTGCTTTGATCCAGGGGCCTCTGTTGCCAGCTACAGCTTCAAGTAACGCTGGCTAAACCTCGCTGCTAATTCCGATGCGTTAACTTGAATAAGGGTGTCAAAATCTCACCCCCAAAGACTAACAGATAAAAATCCTCCACTGAAGTTCTCAATTTTTTTATTGAACTTGTGCTGTAGTGACATTTTTCTAAAAAAAACGACTGTCAGAGTATGTGTCTAGGAAAATGTGTGCATACATATCTCACATCCTGCATATTGCTCTTCAAAGGATGGCATGCTTTTTATTCCAATAGAGGAGGGAAGAATTGATGAGGTTTAGATGTTTAGAAGATTAGCTGCCAAACCCTTTTTTTAGTTAAACCACTAATAAAGGAAATATTTCTAGATTTTCTTTGTTTTGGTGTGGGTGCCCAGAAGGTACAGCTGTCCCTTTTTTGTTTGGTTGGTTGGTTTGTTGGTTGTTTTTTTCCAAATAAAAAAGTCTTTCCTTAAAATTTCAAAACCTGACAACTACTACTTAAAGATAATATAAAACAACACTTAACATTCAGTGACCTTTCTTAGCATTCAAAATCGCTCCTGTTAACCTTAGTATGCAACTATATAAAAGATCCCGACAGCAGGGGTAATGCACCTCTTAAAAAAATCACTGCTGCTCAAAAAACAGGTATATGAATATCATGAATGCCTAGATCAAATTTAGGGAAAAAAAAAACGAAAAAAACAAACCCACATTAAAATATGTTGTTGGAAAGCTTTATTTTTAACTAAAAATTGTAATTTAGTGTCTGATTCCTGACTATAAAATCTATCTTTTCAACATAGGATTTTTCACATTTTATTGAGCAATTTCCTACTTTTTTACACACGGCCTAATACTGTATCCCTTGTTGCAGGGAGTGGTATCTAGCCATATAAATAGCTGGGATTAACTGCATGCCTAAATACTGAAGTGGAACTACTTGCATAAGGAACTACCACTCAGTGGGAATAAAGCAGAATTGGGTGTAGAATTATTTGTTTATTACTCATCAGGCAGAATTACTTGACCACACAAATGGAACCCTGAGGCAGTATCTGAAAGCCAGAAGTAAAAAAAAAAACACAACAGATTACACTCTTATAAGTGGTCTTTAGAATGGATTTTTTCTTTAGTTTTGTTCTGGACAGTTTTTTTACAGATTATTAATGACAGGGTTAAGAAAAGAACATTTGAACTTAATTAGTGATGTAAGATAATACATATAATTACAGTATGAAGAGAAGCTGAAATGTCTTCGTACATACAGTGGCTGTATTTATTCCCACAGTAATTAACCCACATATAAAAGGACTTTTCAGACCAAATTCTTGAAGCTAGTGGCAAATTTGGATTGCTTTCTAAAACTATGAGAACCTCACTGGCGCCATCCGACTTCCTCTGAAGTCAATGGAAATTTTGCCTGCAACTTCAGTGGAAGTAAACAACAAGATAGTTTGGAAAACAAAGTGAAAAAGTTGCCATTAGTGAGTCATAAAATCTGGAGTCAGCTCAGAGAGAGTCTCCATGTCCTTCAATTTCCATGTAAGCTCACAAAGCAGAACTTTTAACTTCTTTCTTTTCTAGGAGTGCTAAGACAGAGAGCAATGTTGTAGTATGTCCTCATATGTGAACCATTAAGCAAAGACCCACATTGTTCTATCCAGAGCTCTGATTCTGCATTCCAGCCTTTTTGACCCTTATGTATCTCATATATGGCCAGAGGTGTGGGTACTAAAAGCCTAGAATTCTGCAAATGTCTGTTAAAACTAACTTATGTTTGCCTAAAATATTTTTTCTTGTATTAAAAGAGCTAGAAAAGTATTTGTAATTTTTATATTGTAAAAGTTTTCCTAACTAGTTTTTCAGTAACCTGAACAAAGAAAAACCCTGGCTTGTAAATTTTTGAGAGTATTCCTTGGGCTAAGCATACAAATAGAACATGGGATTAACACAATTAACGGCAACATAATATTTCAGAGTGGGGGGACTTTTCTTTGCAAGGTATAATGAGAAAACATTTTCCCACACAAGATTCCTTGTTACTTAAAGGGGGAAAAATGCTCACATCAGGAAAGAGGACAGGAGAAACCATGACTGGCATGGAGTTAAATCCCCTGTGAAAGTACTATGGGAAAGGCCACTTCAATAAGGGCACAATTGTGTAAATAAGGATTTCATCCACTAGTCTGCCATGGTTTCTCAGAATACAACAGTGGTTCAGTTTGAATGTATTGTGTATATATCTGAGTTCTGCACACTGGATGTCAAGGCTCTCTCTTCAGACAAAGCCTTATTGTTTATTAAAATGTTTCATTAGTCCTTGTTGTGGGAGCAACAAACCTCTCGTCCCCACCAAAGCCAGATTCCTCTCAGAGCACAGTTTGGAATGCATGTCCTTGTGAATTTAAAGTACAGAATAGCCTCTCTGTGGTCTGTGCTAAAAATCCATCTGAATGCAATATCTTTCCCCTAAGCTTAAATGGGCCACGGTGTTTTGTGTCAAAATAAAAGCATACACTGACCCTGACAATCTGCTCTGGCCAAGTCATTTTCTGTCTAAAAGTCAAAGAGAATTTAGAAAGAAAGAAGATTTTTGTCTACTGCTTAGTCTACCTGTTTTTTTGCCTGTAGTATAGGTATGAACAACCTTATTCAGGACTCTACTAAACCTTGCTTTGCTGTGTTTTCTCCAGAAGACACTGAAGCAGAGGAATCCCTCCCTGCTCCTTTGTATCTACCATAAGCATGATCTTTGCAGGCCCTCCATACGGGGCCAGCCAAGTGGACAACGCAGAGGTATTGTGATCCTTCTCATTTTTCTGGGATTTTGTTCCTCTGCAACACCAGAAATGCTACAGAAACTGTAGTATAGCAGATTTAACCCTCACATTTTCGAAGTTTTAACTTTTTAAGTAAAAACGTGAAACATTTGTTTTCCAGTAAGGATGTTATTTCTTCATAAGTTTCCTATAACTACTTAGCAATGACTCTCAAGACTATTGTCATTGCTCTGGTTGCCTGTAATCTGTTTTTCTGTTTCTACTTACAGTGGTTAGATATGTTGCCTCATGAATATTAGACCTGAAATCTTGCCTCCTTTGGTAAATGAAGTTATTTATGGATAAAATTATTTTACAGGAAATTAACCACTACAGAGTGGCTAAGATGTCTTTTATTTATTGTTGCTACACAATACTACAAGTTTGTATCTAACCACAGCCCACTGACTTCCTTACTACTTACCAAGAGAACTACAATTACCACTGCAGCCCATGGGTTAAACGTTAAGGTTAAACTCCTTACTGCTGGAGAAGTGGGATGTATAGCCTCTCGAGTAAATTGTATTGTAATTTTAAAGGTTGCTAACATTTTCATGGTATGTAAAATAGCTTACTTTACCTAAGAATACTATTTTGATTCTCAATTTCTAAAGCCTTCTGATCCAAAACAATTCTGTAGGTGTCTTGGGCTATATCATATTATCCCATAATTTCCTTGTGATTAGGACCTTGACTCAAGAAAGTAAAACTTCCATTTTCTTTTTCTGGGGAGGTGGGAAGGGAATGAGGTGGGAAGAGGACAAATAAAGTCCTTCAGTGGCCCATACCATATGTTTTAGATCAAACACTTAAACAAAAAGATATAAGACAGCAGGATAAGGAACTAAAAATGTAACAATAAGTACATCTTGGATAAATATACAGAACAAAGGACTCTGCCCTTTCTTCCTCAAAAGTATATTTTAAACATAAATATAAACCAGGGTTTGTCTTCTGAAAAACCTCAAACCCCAATGCAAGCACATTCCAAAATAACTCCTGGAGAGAACAGCCCAACATAAACAACAATGGCCCACAGAAAGCATTTTTGGACCATTAATGAACTTTCCATTTTTCTTCAAACTGACAGCTCAGGAGAGCTTCCAAGTGCATGGGTATGTGCAACGTATCAGTCAGAGCAGGAATGCTGTCATGCATCCTATCAAAGAGAATGCGTCAACCTCAGCTCCCCACGGTCACTGATGCGGCTGTATGGAAAATATCCATCCCTGAAAGCTTGCCACATCTCAGCACAGATTGCTGCCTCTCTGGCAGTGCTGTGTGACCTTCCTGTAGAGCAAATGTTCAAGGAACTGCTCACTAGTCTGGGAAAGCAACATGCTGTGCTCCCTGGTGAAGCGCCACGAGGCAAAAGGGAAGATTGACCACAGGTTGGGTTGGCTTGGTTTTTTGTTTTTGCTTTTCTTTTTTTTTGTTTGTTTTGTTTTGGTTGGTTGTTTTTTTTAATTTCCTGTATCTCAAGTGTAGAATCACTGTCTGATGTTGAGTTTTATGCCAGGAATTATATGGGCTTTGATTGAAATTAAGAGTTTTCACTAAAACCTTTTACCTGTGCCTTGCTGAAGGCTGTTCTTCTCATCTGTTTTATTTGAAGGCTTAGTCATCCGAGCATTAAACACTTGCTGCTTTGCTGAACTGTGATTTCTCTGGCTGTCTGTTTTTTCATCCTTCTTTTAGTAATATCCCTGGACAAACATGAGTGTATATGTGTAGGAGTAAGTACCTGGGCAACCTGGGTGTAGGAATGACACATTCTCCTGATCTCAGTGGGAAAATAGTGCATTTGCTTCTAGTAGTTTTCCTCTTGAAAGTGAATAAACTTCTTCTTAGTGAAATGAGGGCCCTTCCTACCCAACAAACCACAGCTAGACAACACTCCTTACCCCCTTGGCATGGTGGACGCTGAGGAAGCATATCTGAGGGGGGTTTGGCTTTTCTTTGGGCTTTTGAGGCAAACTGCATTGC
This sequence comes from Anabacerthia variegaticeps, assembly GCA_035583185.1. Classification (NCBI taxonomy): domain Eukaryota; kingdom Metazoa; phylum Chordata; class Aves; order Passeriformes; family Furnariidae; genus Anabacerthia; species Anabacerthia variegaticeps. The sequence continues at coordinate 29,483,427 of JAWWEW010000078.1, read as the reverse complement.
TTCCGCCTTTGTTTGAGGGTCAAGCCACTATAATCACAGTTCCTCTTCCACTCCATGCCTGTTTTCCTCCTGACCTTTGCCTGGCAAGGGGAAGGGGAGGAAGGGAGAGAAAAGAGATATACATACCCAGAAAATATTTAATAAATCACCACAGGTTTGTTTCCTACATTGTGTCCATGGACACACTGACAAAATGAGAATCTGCTCAGCACAGAATAACACAGGAATGTTCTGCTCCTGTACAGTGTATACAAACCAATGCAGGGGCTTCTTTAAATTGGGTATCTTTACTTAAAGGAAAATTAAGGATCCATAAATGGACTGTTTCACAATCACTTAAATTCTCTCCTTCCAAAATCTTACACAATCTGCTTTTTTTATTTTTTGTTAAGCGTATGATATTTGACAAACAAAGGAAGCATTTGTTGAAACATGATTTAAAAGTTTTTTTGGTGATCATTTTCAAGCAAATTCCTTGCATTTAGGATGGCTTGAGAAAAAAACAATAAGACATTAATATTTACTGATGAATTTGTTAAATGAAATCCATTCAGGAAATTTTCAGCCTAAAAGGAATTTTAGGTTAAAAAGGTGACATTCCAGTCTGAGCATAACTTTAACAGATATGCAGAAAGAGTCATGTACATGTCCAAACCACACAGCATAAAAAGCTTTCATGCTGCCTCTTCTCTTTTCCATTTACCGATTCTTTCCTGATGACTGACACAGTTGCAACATCCCTGCTTTGCCCTGCCAGGTACCAGTCATCCCCCCTTCATGTCAGTGACTGTGCCCGTTTGAACAGAGCTCCATGTGCTCTGCTGTAATTATTGATGACAGCTTTTCAAAGAGAAGGAGGGCCTGGAGGATGGGCTGGTCTGCAGCCTTTGACTCTTAAGTCTTTTAGCTTATTTACGTAGGACATTTTTTTCCCACCTACTTGTCTATCAGAGATGTGAGTCATGCTCACATGCCTGTCTGTAACGTTGCATAGGTAAGCTGTCTCATTAAGTTCAATATGGCAACACACATATAAGCCTTTTCTGACTGTGGACACAGGATTGCAGGCCTTGACTGTGATATGAATATCCTTTTCAACATGCATCTGTATGTCAATCTAGGGTAAGACTCCTGTGTTATTTAGCGCTTCCAGGTGTAACTACAAATATCATCAGACAGTAAAGAACATGGTTACCTCCTGGACTGTCAAAATGCAAAAGAAAGATAACTCATTGCTCTACTAGCTCAGGGTTAATCTCATATTTCTGGGAAGTAAAAATGGCTAAAAATGCACCAGCTAAGGCCATATGGCCATATGGTCCTAACACATGTGTTACTTCTCCGTCTAGCTGCCAAAAACAATGTCTGTGTCTGTCTAAGAGGTGTTGAGTGGTTTCTTCGAAGTCTGAAGCCTCTTGGTGAAATCCTGAGGGTAACAGTGCTGCCAGGTCTCAAGAGAATACAGAATCAAGTTATGACAGTTGGACTCTGCTTCTTCCAAAGTCACTGGGACAGCTTATCATGATTCTGGGAACAGAGTAAGTTGCAAATTTGCCGTCTCTCTCTTAACCAGAGAATTTTACCCTGGTGACTTTATGTCACGTACGCAAAACATTAAACTCAGCACAGCAACACAGCTTTTGTATCCTGCTTTGAAACTTGGAGGTGCTAAGGTTTTGTGTGTCGTACAGAGCTGTGAGAAGGGAGTTAAAGAACATTGCAAATATTTACTATAGGCTTTGCCAGCAATTAAACTTTGTATTAGTCCCTCCTTTCTGAGTAGTAACAGATTATAAAGGGCCTGAAGTTACATTCTGCCACTGCAAAAAATATAGAGCATGGATATTTCAGCCTTATATAGTTTATACATATACGGGCTAGGATATAGGTAGTGAAACCACACAGAGGCAATCCTTATTTTTCTCGGGAATATTATGCCGTATTGCTGTGCCTGCCTTACAGCGAGCCTTTCTGCTTCAAGAGCTAAATTCCTATTACAGATATGAAAGCAGAAAGTAAACTACCCTGCATGCAATGACTTTCCTAAAAGTCTGGTATTCCAAACTGCAATCAGTGCAGCATTTCTTTAAGAACTGGAATGAACCGCCTACACTAGAAGAAAAAAAAATAACCCTGTAAGAATTTGTAGTATGTTTAATAACATCGTTATGTCATACCAGCATCAGTACAATTGTGTTCAAAACCATTTTTCTTTATATTTTATTCTTCAGATTCAAGAAGTTGAATTATTTTTGACCAGAAGTTATCTAGACTCTGGAGGCATTAGCGGGAAAGCGAATGGTTTCTTGAGTGAGATGAAATTTAAGTTCATCATCTCTGAGAACATGACAGCAGATCTCTATTATAGTGACTGATTAGGATGAGGAAGGGAACAAAATCTGGAAGAAATTAAATTATTTCTAAAATTCTGTGCAAGAAATGGAATGGCAAAGGAGTTCTTCTTTGACAGCCCATCACACCACAAAATCAGGCCCAGAGCAGTCGTGGCTCCCCTCCTCTGCTGCCGAAGGCAAGAACAGGCCACGATCACACCAGCCAATAACAGTGTAGTTGTGCAGAAAAACCTGCTTCCCTTCTGTTCCCACTGCTCTGGCACAACACAGTCCAATGCCTGTATGTCTGCACCTTGCAAGCAAAGGTAGGCACCTTCCTCCCTATTCACTTTCCAAAAGACCCACAAAGTTTTTCTCCGAGGATTGTTGTTACATAAGATGCACTGTCACTGTTTGTGACATTCAGAACCTTTAAACTAAGAATAGTCAGGGTAACAGAGGTTTTGCCCTAGCCAAAAAGAATCAGTGTATTTTTCATGTCATCTCTCAGCTTAATTCTATCCTCTTCACCATAAAAATACATTAATTAAAGGACAGCTTGTCCATTTACTTTCTTTATAATTATTCTCAGCTATCAGTGACAGGAAACCCAAATTATTTTTTGCCTAATGAAATTACAGCTGCTGCCTCCGGCATTAATATACAGATGGCTTGACTGTTCAGAAGTGAAATGTCATGTCAGCTACTGAAAAATCTTATTATATATATTTAGAACAAATTATTTTTAAAAATAAGCAATCTGACAGAGTAATATTATTTGCAATTTTTACTGTGGTTTATTTTCTTGGAATCAGACTTGATAGAATTTTGCTTTATGATACATAAAAATATTTCTAGTGATACCTCTAATGGGATGAAAAAATCTCTCAAAAACGTCTCAGGACTAATGCCTTCTGTTTACAGGTCCAACAAATACCTCTATTTTATTTTGCTTTGCATGCTTGTATAGGGACCTCAAAGAAGGAACTCTTTGTTGGTAATTAGGATGTGATCTGTCCAACAAGTAGGTGAAGAGTAGAGGATTGTACAGCAGCATTAACATGACCTGGTCATAGTGGCTGGACACAGTTTTTCCCCCATTACAGCTTGAGGACTGATGTTTTCTGTGCTGTGCACTACAGAGCTCTTTCTCTTCTGCTTTTCAAGACATATATGTGCTTTACCTCATTACTGGAATTCTTTCTGTGGCACTGCATCCTAGTAATAGAAGCTAAAACATGAACATGTTCAATGCCAAATTACATTTTGCATGATTTTAAAACCAACACATTGAAACGTGAAAGTTCCTTACAAAGTGTGCCCCCTCTGCAAATAATACAGAGGTTCTTTCCCCTTACCTGGTCCCATCCTCTTCCTGTCATTCCAAAATCTGTTTCTGCCTGTGAGATCTTTCCTCATTGATGCTTGCATTCTCTATTATATCTCATTATAATAATTTAACCACATAATATAATAATACCCAGCTACAGTTCTACATTAACTAGAAAGCTTTTGAAAAAAACCCACAAATTTTCAATGCAATGGAGGAATGAAAGCACAAGCTCACTTGAAAGAAAGCAACATTTTTGCTTTGTTAGCTATACATATCCACTGTTATGTTTAATGTTTTGGGGTTTTTTTAATAGTCTAGTATTAGTTTGAGCTGTTTAGGGTTGCTGTTTAGCAAGCAAGTATTTATCTGTTCCCAAAGTTCAACCAAAGTTACAGGAAAGTTAGTTCAAAGAACACTGGACAGCCTAGTATCTAATAGTAAAGTTGAAAGTGGTTACTAGAAGCCACATTTTGGCTGACAAAAAAATTATTTTAATAAATATCTGTTTGCTTACCCACTCTTTGGTTCTGGATGAAAAAAATTATGCTATTATGCTCAAGGAGAAAATTACATAGGTTTGGTAAACCCATAAAGAAAGATTCAAAAATTATAGGGAAAAAAAAGAAAAAAGTTTAATTCAAATAGGATTTTTTGTGAATGAGAATTTCCATTCTAAATTTAGAATTTTATTCAGACGCATCCTGCTCTTCTATAAATGACTAAGACTGTGTGCACACAGGCTTTCCTGAATGCGATGTTTATTTGCAGATGCCAAGATGTCTTTCAGACAAGTATCTAACATAATATTATATAAAATGAATTCAAAACTAACTCCTGCTGTCAAGGACAACCAGCTGGCCCCTGTGTGTGCAGAAAGAGATTCAGACTCGAGAGGAGCTGGTGGAAGGTGCATCCTCCCCAGACTGCAAAGGCTGTGAACATCTTAAAAGTTCCTCCGAGAGTGGTTTTGTTTAGAAATTAAAGAGTTTAAGATTTGTGGTTTTGTTTTTGTTTGGTTTAATGTCCATGAGGCAGCTGAGCCCCGTGTCAGCACAGAGCGAAGGCCTTCTGTGAAAGCCAAATTAGGTTTAAGTGGTTTTAAGCACAAAAGCAAGAAGCTGTTTGTTGAGTGCTGACAATGCAAAGCAATGAAGGAAATCAGGTCACAGAGAGCAGAGATAAGGTTTTGATTTGGAGGACTCTGTATTTGAGGCAGAAAGAACAGATTTGGTTTTGAGAGCAGCTGAGCATCCAGAACTCCAGCTCCAGGAAACAGCAGAGCAGCCCTTGAGGAGATCAGGCACATAAAGTGCCACAAATTGTGCTGCTGTGTTTTGTTTCAATAGTAGCAGAAGTCTAAAAATATATTTGTGTGTACTTTTGTCATTGAAGCTTTCTGCAAACACAACTAATTATATCCCTATTTCTCCCTTTCTGATGGAAAAAACAAAAAGGTACCTAATTTTTAAGGCACAGAGATGCTGAGATTGATTGTAAGTGGTAAAATAGATGTCAGAGGACATTTTGTTGAGAGCCTACTGAAAAAAATGTCATTTGAAAAAATTGTAAGAGTAACAGAGATGACCAGACCTTGGAATTCACCTGCTTCTTTGAGAAAACTTTCTTACCACTTTCAGAGCTCTAAATGTGAGGTGACATTTAACAAGACACAAACTGTATTTTCAAAAGTTTGGTATCTTTCTGCAATGGCTTCCCAATATCACAGCATTTTTTCTGTCATGTTAAATATTTTTAATACAGACACTTTATGGATGCAAAGAGAGCCTCGGAGAGCAATTCCCTCATATCTTGGCTTTGGTATCAGAAATAATCTGACCAGAATGTCACCCACTGAACCTCAATACTTCTTGGTGATGACCTCCCAAAAGAGCTCTACTGTAATATCTGAACCTGTTACCATAAAGTCCAGAGAAATGAAAAATTTCTGCCTAAAAGTAGCTATTAAAATGTAGAAATGCAGTGTTTTACATTCATACATTTATTTTATATTTTAAATCATTCCTTCTGTGTCAAAGTAACTAATTTTATTTACTGGAATTGTGTTTGCATTTTATGCTCCCAGTGTTTATTTAACATTGTTCTTTATATTCTTAATAGTCATTATTATAGTAGTAATCTTTAACATTTTACTTTTGAGTTTCTTTTTTGCAACTTTGCATGTTTTCAAAATTTTTTTACCTTTAAAAAAAAGAAAAAGGTAGGGAACTATCTTCTATTATCCTGACAATAATATATTTTAATTTTTTGTATGTTATATTGCATTTGGGACCATGCATACAGTAAGCCAAAACAGGCAGGCTTGTTCCATTCTATCACAACTATTTTGAGACTTCAGCTTTTCTCTGTCCTTCTTACAAATCTCTCACTATCTCTTCTTTCAGAATTGCACCTTTTACACACCTAGTGAGATGGAGGTGGTTTATGTCTGATTGATCCGCTTACATATCCTTCAAAGCAACAGGAACTTGTTCCTCTTGCTACTCCCTCATCTTCAGTTAGCTCTGTGCCTTCTAGGATTATTCTTTCTCCCAGCTGCTGTTCTGATATTCTCTCCATATCTAACATTAGCTTTAACCCCATTCCTGATGTACATAGTTTTCCTTGGGCTCCTGCATGCCATTCTAATTTTCTGCTATGTGCCATCCACTCACTTTCCCTCTGTCTGCAAAGCCAGGTTTAGTGAGCTTTGTGAGATCTATTTAATTACTAAAAAAATATGCAGCCCAGCAGTAAATGTAATATGCATTCCAGAAGACCTACAAACAAGTTTTATTTGGCACTCACAGCAATGAGGTAAGAGGCTAAAATGAGTTTGTGGTCACATTACCAGACCACCAGCAGAGAGCTATGAGAAAGCTAGACCCATTTTAATGAGGAAAAATATAAAAAGCTTACATGAGAGCCACCATTCTGGTCTTCTATGAACCATAAGCTGTAATTATGTAAACTATAACTACGAATTTTCTTAGCTTTATTCTTGGTTTTTCATATCACCCTGTGAAACAATAGCTGATTCTCTTGAGATTGTTTAAAGTATGCCTTTATTAAAAAAATCTTTATTTTTTTTTTCAAAAAAAACCCAAACAAAACAAACCTGCAAGAGATTGGACTTGATAGACAGCATAGTCTCCTTTAATATCAAAATTGGTCCCTGCCATTCTATAAATCTGTGCAGTATATGTTTTTAAGGCTGATTTCTATGTAAGTAGAACTGTACATCTTAAAACATGACCCCTTTGACTTCTGTAAGTGGGGAATTTAGGTCTTCATCATTTCTCTGAAACAGTTATGTCCTGAGGAGTTGTTTCATATTTGATATGATACTGATCTTATGATAGGATGGACTGTCACTTGTGCTTATAGAAGGTGATTCCTTATGACAGAGGAGTCAAATGCAATTTTTTTAGTCATGTATTCCAGTATTGCAGTGACAGGATCAAACTTTTGCTTTGGGGAGTTGCTTAAAACAGAATGAATTTGATAAAAAGAGTCCTCAAGTAGCACATTCTCTGGTATTTGATTACATCAGCAAGGATATGGCTAGATAGAAATAGTTCACAGCCATGCTAGAAAGCTGAAGCTATCACCAAGCTAGTTGCTCTACTTCTGTGGCGTCATGCCATACCTTGCTCAGTGATTAGTGACCAGTTTGGGTGCCAGCAGAAATGTAGCTGAATAAACGTGATGCAGTGTCTGGAATAATTAGCCTCAAGACTGGGTTCTCTAACAGTAGTGGATCTGTCTTTGCTTTCTTTGATGGTGTAACTATTTGCCCATCTGCTGTTTAGTGAAAGCATGGGCCTATGTTTTCTAAGAAATATGGTATCTGTTCACCAGGCACCTCTATACTATAGTCCATAGGAAAATATAAAAGAAAATCTGTAAAACTTTAGTAGAGTAGATTTAGCACCTAATGCAGTGGAACTGTGAGATCTAGAGTAAACTTGGAGAGGAAAACTGGTTATTATAGGTAGGAGAAAACTTTCCCAAAGAGAGATATACAGTGAAGGAAGTGCCTGGCTTTGCAAATCTTTGCTGTCACTATTTGACAGCCTTTCTTTTGTACCTGTTTCCTATTTAGGGGCTCTGGGGCTACTGCACTGCCCAAATTTAATTAAACAATTCAGTGATTTGGACACTCATGCAAATGTGAGATAACCAAATTAATTTCCTTCTAATGCTTGCTGACTTTCAAGTCTCTACCATCTTCCAAGCAAATGCAATGAGCTTGTGATAATTCTATCAGTGTGTATAACTGCAGAGGAAGGAACAAATAGTGACTGAAAGGAATAGGTCTTTCCTGATGAGGCTGTTTTATTTTAATTAAACATTTGTGGTCTCATGAAAGCAACTGCTCCTGATGCTCACTGGCACAAAATTCAGAATTCATTCTCTCTGTCAAAAATCATCTAGGTAATTCTACAAGATGGCACAGGGATTGAGAAAACTGTGTATGGAAGACTTCTATCCAGGATGTTAGGGTGCTTGTTCACAAGGTGTGCCTGTGTGGCCAGGCAGGAAGAACGGTGGCATGGATGAGTGATTCAGATTTTTGGCTGTTGAATAAAAGGCTGTTATTATCAAATCTAGTTTAAGATACACTCTTATTTTGTGTCTGAGTGCTGGTAGCTAAGGACTTCCAAAGCACTAGCAGTACAGGTATCTGCCAGAAGCGTAGGGATGTGTCCCATGCTTCAGGAGCATGCTGGCTGCCCTGCACGGCTGCTGTATGTCTGAGACAGAAATGCCAGCTATAGTACATGTGTGTAGGGTAAATCAGATTTCAATTTATGTATCTAACACTTCTGGAAAAGTGCAGACATACTATGCAAACACATGAGATGTCGTCACAAGATATAGGAAATACTACTGTAATATTGTAGCAACAATTCAATAAAGCTCAATGCAAGCCCTGATGGGAAAATATTATTTAATATAAAATTAAAACTGAAATAAAAAGAATTTTACCCATTTATACTTGCTCTATCACTCCCACACCAAGATACTCATACGGGTAGTGTGCTCAACATGCAGGCAACAAGAAACGTATATCCAGGCAGTTTGTTTAGCCTTCCTTATGATGACTTGGCATGAAGAATGTCAGCAGCTGAGTCCTCCTTACACCCCTTGTGTTGACCTTGGGTTGGCAGTCATCTCTTGCTTTAGGCCATTCTCTTTCTGAGCCTTGTTATCCCATTGCATCCCATTCTATCTTGTTCCATCCCATCCAATCCCATCCCAGCTCCGCTATCAGGACTTGCTCACTGTACTTGCTCTTCTGTATCCTGAAAAGCTGTGAGTGCAAGGCTCACAGTAAGTGACCTGCTTACTCTGGTACCATCAGCATGTGCTATTCAGATAACATTTCTTCCATGGCTTTTCCTACTGGTGCTTTCACACCATTACATGGGTTGGATTTTTAGACTAACTTGAGATGTTCATCACTGTGACTGGGAACTTAATGAAGCCCCAGGTTCACAAAAGGAAAAAGGAGATTTTTTTCCTAATGGCTTTTCAAAGGAAGAGTTGTTTTTTTTTTTTGTCTTGATCATGCAAATTCGTTGCTATTTATGACTAAGATAAACTGCTAAAAGCTAAGGCACTTGTTTAAATTGATTTTCTTGAAGAAAACTGAAAAATGCATTGTCTAAGGTCAAAAAAAAGTTGAATCCTAAGGCTTACTGTTTAAAAATTACATCCTTGTCATGACTAATAATTAATTTCAATTACTTATCCAGCAGAAAAGACCAGTAATCCTGAAAATGTGTAGTACTCCAATGGCTATCTCTTTCTTTAATGTTTTTCTCTACTTTGGGCCAAGGAATTGACATTTATTTTGAAAATAGATGTTGCTTTCTTGAGTTGTCCTTGGAAGACAGACCCTGGAGGAATTAGTGTTTGCATACTTAAAGTGTTTCTTAAATCTTTAATTGTTTCCTTACGCTTCTGACCCCATCTGTGATCTGTGGTTTTACCTCTCTTATTTACATTAACCAGAGAACAGATTTCACGTTCTGAGTTCATTCATTTACGTAGCTTTGGACAAATTAAGCTTGTATAGTTGCAGACTGACCCTAGGACCATCATGGAAATTATTAATCTAAAACACACTAGCCCTGATCTACTCATTTAAAGATTAGTGAGTAATCTCATCAAAGTCCAAAAGCTAAATGCTGATGTAAACATTACTTACAGGAATAAAATTTGCTGATTCCTTATCTCAATTTCTGAAGGTGGGATTTCCTCTTCCCTCCCCTGTTTTTTTCTTTCTTGATGTTAGAGCTCTGATCTCAGCTGGCCCAAACTGAAATCCTTCTATAAAGTCAGTTAGATTGATTCAGTCCAGCTGAGCCACTCCACCTCCCTTTATGTACAGACTCTGTGCGTTCTCTCCATGCTTCCAGCTGTGCTCTCCTTTGACAAGGGCCTTCTATGGCTCACTAAAAGCTATTTAACTTTTTGTGGTTTCCACATATAAAAATCTTTGTGGAGGAATGCCATTAACATAATGTTGCAAAATCTGGGACTTTCTGACTAGTGGAAACAACTTTGCATCAAGTTTCAAGCAGAGCAGTGTATATCAAAAGTGTGTCAATCTTGCAAACATGGGGTCTAGCAATGATCTTGTTTCTACCTAACCATGATTCCATGGTCAGTAACAGAAACTTTTACTCTTCTAGATCGTTTATAAGCATAAATTTGATAGAGATATGTCTGGCAAATTCCAGACTCTACTTGCCCTCCTGGCAAACTGTGGGATGTCCACTGTGTTGTGCCGTGGGGTTGTTTAGGAATGGCTTTACCTAAGGCTTACCCTGATGCTGTGAACATCAGTCCCATTCCTGCACGGAGTCCAAAATATTTGTGACAAGGAAATTCATGAACTTCTTCAATACTTATGGAGACATTTATGTTCCGTATATATATCTAGAATATTAAAATATATGTCTCTCTCTAAAATGTACTACAAAGATAAATGATACATATATATATAATGTACTATAATATAAAGATACATATTATTGTGTTTGTAAAATACTTCACTTTGAATTACATGTTCATACACAGTTTTGGGAGAGAAACTAGTGTTGGAGAATTTTCTGATAGATTTGATATTGTTGTAATTTATAGAATGCAGAACATGCACCTAGATTGGGTGCCTTCCGTGTAATATTTCAGGAATAGTCAAGCTGAATAGTTTGTCACCTTGCCAACACTCTCATTTCTTGTAGTGTGCTGTAGGTAACAGTTGCTTATGGATTGTCTACCCTCATAATTTCTCAACTTTACACAATATAATTTCCTCTGTTTGTGGGCCAACTAACCCTTGATTGCAGGGACTTGGAGTCTGGTTTAATGCCACACAGGTGATAGTTTAGCATGACTAGAGACAAAATGATAACTAATATTTTGTTCAGCAGCCTTCTTCTCTTTCAATCAATTTGAGAAATGATTAAAAACAGTAATTTCAATTCTGTAATTAAAATTAATTCTGTAATTTTAATCTCTGCAAAAAGAAGGTTTGTTGTTATCAGTTCGAGATATCCTAGAGGATTCAGAAATATTTTCATAAAGACAAGCAATTACTGTATTTGGATTGGTTGGATTTTTATGATATCTTAAAATTGTCATTTATGACTAGCTTGATGGCAGTTAATTGTTCACTAAAAACACCATGAAGGCTGAAAGTTTAGGGAATGTTAATAACAATTCTCTAAGTTTTTATGGTGCACTGCCAATTTCCTAATTCTGTTGCTCTAAGGGTCGTTACTGTTTTTCATTTCTATTAAGTCTTTTGTCCAAATATTTTTTTCATAATACACACAACAGTGAATTTTCAAATGCGTGGTTCTTTCTTGCTGGAACTATTTCTGGGAACAAGACCAGAAAGAAGAGATCCCAATCAACTCTGCAGCTAAATTTCGTAATAAATCATTTTGAAAATACTTTAAAAAACCCCTCACATACAGAGAAATCAAGATTGGTCAGGTAACAATTGATAGTCTAAAGAAATCTCAGTGTGTTTGGTAAACTATTCAAGTCTTTGAGTACAAAATTAGAAAATCTGCCTTGTGGTAATGTAAATATAATCAGTTGCCTTGACTTGTCAGAAATACCTCACATGCACCTTCTTAAAGACTAACTACATTTCCCCCCCACAAAAAAAAAAAACCACCACACAACAAAAAAACAAACAAACAAAAAAAAAGGAAAAAAAAAACCGAAAAAACAAGGCTAGAGAAACAGATAAGCTTTAAAGTACGTTACAGAATAAACCTCCTGATCATTAGCAGCAGTCATATCTAGTTTAAAGAAGGTCAAAGGCTTCTAGAATTGAAATATATATATATCTTGTTCTGTATGGAGAGGAAATACCTTTATCCTTTTGCTATATAACTTTTGCTCTTCAGAGTTTAAAAAAGCATAACCACAGGACAGATGTCTCTGAATTATATAACTCTTCTTTGTAGCTGTACATAGACAAGCTCTGAAACTTCTCACTCAAGGTGATAGTTTCCTCTGTGGGAAACAACAAGCAAGCCTGTCTGCTAGCCACTAGAAATAAAATTGCCTTGTTGTGGCAGGTTTCAGAATAATTTAGCTATTTTCCAAAATTATATCATATCCATAGTCCTTTACCCAGACTTTATCAAAGTCCCAGCCCTTAAAAACACTACTAATCCATTATCTGCTGCAAAAGTGAGTAGGTGCAGTGAAGCCACATGCCCTATTACATCCTTGAGTGTCTGGTGACATGAGGTCTAATATGAAATAAGTTAGAGAGGCATTTTCATGCCATCTAACTGAACTTATGTATTTAAATAAAGGGCTTTGTTTCATTTCGCTTTGGGTGTCTAGAATTTAGAGAGACAGACTAAACTACACTTCCAGGTGTCCTGCCTCCGTAGTCACTGGAGAAAAGAGTAACATGACTCTGCCCCTGGAATTAGTGATTTATGGTTTCTAGCTTGAAATTTAATCAATCCTTCAGTGGCTCTTCACTAATTGGGACAGTGACTTCAACTAAAAACTAATTTTTAAATAATGAAAATTATATGAGATAAATTCACTTCTCCATGGTAAGGTCTGAAGGCAGAAGCTGTGTAAGACTTGTTTTCTATGAAGCAAATATTAAGGGAATTGTGATCCCTGAGCACCACATCTTAAATCCTTGCTCTCATGCAGTATTTGCATTTTTGTCCCTGCCCATGGCACTGCCTTAGGTAATGTTTTTAAACATCCACTTTCTGAAATTATAATAACATCATATGTAAAAATAAGTTGTGATAATCTGATTTAATGTCCTATTCAATTAATCCTACACTGCTAATGTGACCTTTCACAAGACAGGGATCTAGAAGTAAAATAAGGTTGCATAGCACCCTAGAAATTCAAAATGATCAGGGAGGAAAACCAGAAATTCTAAAAAAATGTTCTAAAAAAACCAGAATTCTAAACATTTCCCTCAAACACTTAAAAGCTGGGTTATATCATTTAAATGGGCTATTTTATAATCATACTCAAGGGCTGGCTGCTTCCTCTCATTTCTTACCAGTGATGCACAGTTCCCTGTCTTCTGTGCTGAGGACAAGCTATGCAGACAGGCATGGCAAGTCTCCTGCACTTTTGACCTGCTAGTTGCCTTTGTTTCCTGTCTACCTGCATTAATTTTGGTTCATTTGCACAAGTCTTCATGTACAATAAAATAAAGACAATCTCACAGTGTAGCTTCTTAGTGATTAAGTGGAAAAATTAACAAACATTTCTCCTTCATGTCTTTAAATAGCTTTTACATGCAGAATAGATATAAAAAGCAAGAATAATGCCAGAGGTCTCACTGTTCTAGGTCATTTGGCTTTCAGACTCTGAAGCTGGCCTCTCTTGGGAAGGTTTGATGTCTTCCAGTGGAAGGCAGGAGGAAATGAAAACAACCCTGTGGAAAAAGAAGAGAGGAATATTTTTCCTTCCTTGCTGGATTATATTCCCTTAGGGCTCAGCAAAAGTCTGTACTGCATACTAAATATGCAATAGATGGTTTTGCTATTGCTAATTCTGTGGTAATAACCCAGCAAGATGAAAAAGCTAATAGGCAGCTCATGTGTTTAAAATAGTCTTCCAAAAACACATTTTAAAAATAAATGTATTCCAGAGGATGAAATGGAAAGAGACATTTTTATATCTGAATTAGAAAAAACCCTGCCACAACCTACATTAAAATTGATGTGAGTTTCTCTCCTGAATCCAGTTACAGTATCATTTTAAGACACAGTTCTTGAGAACTTTACAGGGAATATCTAGCATTCCTGCAGAAGCAGGTTTGTGGCAAATTCAGATACCTGAGGAGTGTCAGTTTTTTCACAAGTGTAACAGAACCCAATTAATATCTACTGAATAATGAATACCTACATGATGCTATTTGTCAGCTTCATTACATGCAAACGTAGTAAAAGGTTTGCTATATTTTCTACTTAAAATCCTGGCATTGATAGGTCTTTTGCTGCCCATCTGGACCAAGAAATAACAGCAGTACCATCTTCTCCTTTAGTAGTTTGCATCTTCTGTGATATCAGATGTTACAGCTTCTTCACCAGTTTTTTAATTCCTTCTGTGTGTTGCCTTCCCTACAATCCATATGTTTCTTGTAAATGCTTCTGTTAACTTTTTCTTGTTGCCTTCTTCCTATGGTTTCCATGTGGCAGCACACAGATGGCTTCCTGTTCTTTTTTACCTTTCAGTAGCAAATACCTCTACCTTTCCTTCTTTCTAAAGCCCTTCCACTTCTCTGCCTACATCTATAAAGGTGTTTTGTGTCCCTTTTTTCTCTGTAGACCTCTCTCTTCATGTTTTTTATTGTGCAAGACATTGTGTACAACAAAAGTAGTAATTGGGGTTGGCTAAATATAATCCACTATCTGTGCAATTTCTGTCTAAAAGAAAAGCTAAGCAATGGCTGGCAATAAAGCATCAAAGTGTTTAATAGTTATATAAAAGTCAATAAAACAAGGGTATTGTCTGAGTGTCTGTGCAGTCATGGCTTTCTTAGACAGTCTTTCAGATTTGCATATATAAACAAAGTGACAATTCTCTCTTAATTTTTATTCTGTAGTTAAAGATTCAGAGTCTTCTATAGCAATATCAAAATCAGTCTGCAAAGACTGGGCACGTATTTGTTCAACAATTGCAGAAAAAATGAATGATAAAGTCAAGATCAAAACTTAAGATATTTTTCTCCACAGGTCAGCCCAGAGTTTTGTCAGTGTGGAATTATGAATGCACAAGTGGAAGCTAATTCTTTCTAACATATTAGTGCAAGTGTGGGCTGTTCTTAAGTGAATAGAGAAATACTGGGCCATAGTAGCAGCTGAGAGGACTGCATAATTTGAACAGATTATATTTTCAGAAGGCTTCATCTGCCTTTAATCAGGATCTCTCAAGATAAGTTTTCTAATTTTATTGGTTACATTAATAGAAAACTTCCTTTTTAACTAAGCTAGCAGGTGCAATGGGAGGTGTGAGAGAGTTTCAAAGGCGTCTTAATAAGTTCCTACAAAAAAGGCTAAAAGCCATGTAAAATGTCAAAAAGGAGATCTTCATAGGTCGTTCACGTTCTGCACGTGCAAACTCTACTTGTGCATTCTCAAAATCAGATGAGATATTTCACAAGGTGACTTGATGTCCTGGTTTTGGTCAGGACAGGGTTAATGTTTTGCAGTAGCTGGGTGGGGGCATGATCAGGACCCAGAGGTTATGCTCTCCCACTTCAGGCTGGGGGCAGGGGCGAAGGGGTTTTTTGGCTTCTGAGACAAAGGGTGTGGCTTCTGGTCAAAAAACATGGTGGGGTGGGGAAAGTTATCCACCATTGTTCATAGTCTTGGAGTCCACAGTGAGCGTTTTGCATGTGAGTCACTCTCCATTCTGTATGCTTCTGTTATTAATATTGTTGCTGTTACTGTTCTTTTTCTTATCTCATTGCTGTTTCCAATAAATAGTTTTTATCTCAGCTCCTGATTTTCACCTTTTGTGCCTCCAATTCTTAACTCCATCCAGAAGCAGTGAGGGGTGAGAGAGCAGCGTGTGGTTTGGGAGTGTCTCGGTGGGGGCATTGAATTGGGGAGTCCATTCCTAAACCAGGACATCTGACTGCATAAGCTGTTGATGCTATCACATTTAACCAAGCAAACTTGCAGATGATATTGTTCTGTGATCAATTTGTTATAATACTTTGGGACATCCTGAAAGCAAAAAGATTATTATTAATGGAGATATTACAAACAAGTCTTTACAAATACACTATAAAGTTTATTTTCCATGTTACTAGTCTCTATTAATTACAAATGCTTGACTAGATTGCTCATCATTTTCCCAGTTAAACAAATGAATATAATTTTTTCTTTTTTAATTTGAGCCATTCTAACATTTCATTTCAAATAACAGACTTCTGATCTCTGAGTACATTCGTAGCATGCTAATAAAAAGAAAACTGTTACTCTAGAAAAATGAAATGCGGTGGGGTTTTCTCATACGGATGCAATAAAAACCACTTCTGGTGGCTTGACATTGCACAGCTGAATAGTTCTTGACAGGGAAAATAAGTATAGTTTAGTCTGAGCTTTGGCAACACTACAAGTTATTAAATACTTGCAGTAATCCAGTAAGTGAAACTTTATTTTAGGCAGGTTGCTTCAAAGTGTATTATCTCCATAGTTACAGACATTTTCATTATGTTAGCCTTTTTTCTATATGAATGTATCACTTTTTTCTTTATTTTTATATTGTTTCATGGACTTACCCATGGTCTTTTGGAAGTTTTCAGTTTTCCCTACTTCTCTTTTATAAGTAGAATGAAGTTTTTCTGAAATATACAGGACAGAATGTTCTGGTAAAATAATAAAAAAAAATGCTCAGAGCTCCTCTTCAAATCAAGTATACTTAAACTCCCTTGTGGGTTTTTTTTTTTTCAATATGGAGTTTTATTGAGCTCTTCCATGTCTTTATTTTGCCAAAATAATACAGTACGTATGTTACCTCACCTATCCTTTGGGCTTCCACTACTACGGCATGATAGTTCATCACTCTTTATGTACTTCTCTTCTGGGGCAGTCAGGAATGTGCCTCCAAGTGCAGACACAGAAACCAGGACACCCATGTGGGAGCTCATGGCAAGCAGAGCGGACGTGTGGGGACATCCAAGGGTGGTATGAACGGGACAGCTCTGGCACTGCCATGGAAATGGCTCCAGCACCAAATGCTAGGACAGTTATACAGCATCCAGGATCTCAGGTAGCATCTCTCCTGAGAGTTGTGTGGTGTCCTGAAGGGGAATTGTCTCCTCCAAACGTAGCCTGGACTTAGACAGGCACTCTGAATTTGGGTGAGGACACCAGTTTCGTGTTGATAAACTCCATCTCCTAGTTGAGGAGCACAGTCTCTGCTGCATTCTTTCTGACCTACAAACCACTATAGCTGAATGTCACAGAAGCACATGAAAGGAACCTGTTGGTTTTGACCAACATTTGTTCAGGCCTGGTGTAGAGACCCAACTCAATAAATGTGCGTATGGGGAGGTCTCAATACAGCGAGCTCTGCTTTTGTTCCAGAGTCACATCTCCGGATTTGCAACAACTGCCTTCACACTTTGTAGTGGGAAAAATGAAGCCCCATTCTTTGGGTTGATTATACAGATAATTTGAAAAAGGAAAGAGGAAAGGATTTACATGATGGGATATCTCACCAAAGGAGGACAAATCTGTGAATGGAGGTAAGACAACCGTGATTGAGGTATACAGGTGATAAGAGCTAATTAAGAGTAAAACATTGTTTTCCCTCTGGTAATTGCAATTATTTTCTGTCATGAAAAAATGTGTTATGAGGTGACATTGAAAGTAAAGAAGAAAAAGCTGAGGAATTATCAACTTAGAATTCCAGTAGTGTTAGTTGAAAAGTGAGAAACAGGATGATGAAACAATTTTCCAGAATATGATTATTTTTCAGAAATAAATTAAATTCCACCATTAAGTATTTCCTCATGTTTCATAGAATCTTATTTGGCTTATACTACAGATAAGCATCTGCTGTAAAGACAGTAATGGAAAAAAATTTCAATAAATTAGAGCGTATGCAGAAAGTAATGCAACAATGTCTAAAATTTAAGAGAGCTTTTTAGGTTTTCTGTTATTTTTAAGAATTATTCATAACTAAAGTATTTACTAATTTCTAAGTTCTTAATGGATTTTATGAGGAAACTGTTCCTCACAGTACCACAAATATAAGGCTTGAATATTACAAAGGAAGGTACCACTGCAAGTAGCATTTCTGTTGGGTATCTGGTAAGTGATAAGTTGTGGGACTGGTGTGAAGGGGACAGGGCTGAGTTTTACAGCAGTCATGATCAGAGCTGAGGGAAGTTGGTCTCAGTCATGCAGAGCAGGGTGTGGGAGGGGAAGGTCAACCTTTGTACTGAGCTGTGAGACTGGTGCCAGTTTACCAAGGTCAAATGTTTTATAGCGTTCTTTCATTTTACAGTTTTATTCCATGTGTGAAGGCAGACTAGGAATCCAGCTTAGGTAAGGAAAAGGCAGAAATATATCTTTTGCTATCCTTTGATTTTGGATATGTTTTATATTTCTTTACTATAGTATTAGAGCCTCGAGGAGTGCCATGTTCCTGACTCAAAAAGCTAACGTAACTGTGACCTAAACATCCATTCTGCAGTGCACTGTGTTGGGGGAAGTAAGGAGGAATCAATTCCAGCTGTTGAGGTTGCTCTGAAGTCCTTGGTGGTGGCTCAGAGCCATTTTTGTATTCTGACTAAAAAGCCTGCTTCCATCTACAGGAATTTCAGTACTCTGTAGAGACTCTTACACACATTCAGGTAATGTTTGATTATAAAAACACAACTCTTCATCAAACATGATTTAACTAATACAATATTTAATTGTATTTGGTTTGGCTGAGGTGGAGTTAACCTTCCCCATAGCAGTCCTCACTGTACTGTACTTAGATTTGGTAGTTAGAAAGGTGTTGATAACACACCAGGTTGGTGTTGAGAAGGCCTCACACAGCATCAATACTGTCCCTCCAACATTCCGCCCGCACCAGCAGGCAGGTATTGAGCACAACCTTTGGAAGCAACATAACCAGGACATCTGACCCAATTCCATGCCAATGTGATGTCTGCTCAGCAATAGAGGCTAAAAGAAAGGAGGAGGAGTGGGACATTTTTATCATGACATTTACCTTCCAAAGCAATTGCTCCATGTGCTGAAGCTCTGCTTCCCAGGGAATGGCTGGACATTGCCTGCTGATAGGAAAGAGAGAAGTAATCTTCTGGTTTTCTTTGCTTCTGCATGTGCATTATTTTCTTTGGCTTTATCAAGCTGCCTTTATCTTGCCTTATTCTCTTCCATCTTACTTTCTCCCTGACCTGTCCTATTGAGGAGGGGAGTGGTAGAGCAGCTTGGTGGGCAACTGGTGTCCAGTCAAGGTCAACCCACCATATTATTTAAAAATGTGTTCAATATGTTTATAAGCTTCTACCCACTTCTCTCCAGTTAAGAGAAAAGTCACCTAGTAGAAGTTGAATCAAGCCTAGAGAAAGGAAACAAATATTTAAATTTTCAACCTACAGGTAGTAAACATAGTACTATGACAGGTGACATTTCTCTGGAGATCAGCCCACATACTGAAATATATGAATGCAGGATGGAGCAGAAAAAACCTGCAAAGTTCTTCTTGGAATTTGCAACGAAACTCTATTGGCTGCAGAGTCACCTAAATTTTTTTTTTTTTTTTTTTTTTTGAGGCTCTTTGACAGTAGATCTGTGTTCACATGGAAGACATGTACCTGGAAATCTGGATGGTCTCACCTTGAAATCAAGAGGAGGTGTAGGCTCGTGTTCTGACTCATCCTGTAGGAGACCTCATCTCCACTGACAGCACAGTGAATCCTGTGGGATTAGCAGCTGACTTCAAAATTTCTATAGATTTTTTGGAGTGGAATTACTATGAAAACCCCACATGCAGCATTCACCGTCCACTCCCTCAGTGTGATTACAATCACATAAAGACAGATCATGTGTTCCTGTAGGTCAGAACCAACAGTTCCTTTGTATTATTTTACATTACCTAGCTCAGTGGAGCTCTATGCTAGCTGATTCTTTTCCAGATTAATGAAACACAAATATGTAGTCTCAAGTAAAATAGCTCTAGCATGTTATGATATTTAATTATATGTGCTTTGTTATCAATTTCTCATAACATGGCAACATATGATCTATATCATGGGTCACATCTATAAGCAACAGGACACAGCTCTATGAATATATTCGACATTTGTGGAAACCAATGAAGCTGGGAGTCTTTATGATTTATTAATAAACACTATTAACCAATACTTCCTATTAATTTACTTTTTGTCCCACTAAGTTTATCAACATGTTCTATAACTGTAGCTGGTTTTTTACACTGACCTTACCTATGACAATACACTTACACAAAGAAATTAATCCTTGCTCAATCTTATCATAGATCAGTCTGTTAACAGAGAGGAGAAAAAGAAAAGGAGAGAGGAATGTGCAGCTGTTTTGGTGGCTCAGGACTTTATTTGCTGTTATTTAGGTTGGTGTCATTTACTTCTAACTGCTAAAAGATCTTTGACTTGCTGACTAGAAGAGAGATTGTTAATAAATTGTCATGAAATACATCTGAAATGATAATAAAATAAGGGAACAGAAAATGCCTCCCTCTGGGGACAAATAAAACATCTTGTGAGAATCGGTTTTTTCCGTGATAAGAATGGACTGAGGCAGAAAAGCTAACACTGAGAAGTATTATCATGTGAAAGAAATGCATGTTTTAAGTAAAAAGTTTGTTCACTGACTAAATTTACTTGTATCAAATCTTGTCTAGATTTAAACTTTCTCAGGGGTCTAAAGAAACAAGTAATTTATGTTTATGTGAAGAGGAAGGGATTCTTTGCACAAGTACAGTGGTAACAGCTCTGGTATGTACTTCAAGGTCTGCAAAATTGCTTTTTTCTGAGGAAAGCAGTTCATGAAATTTCCATAGTTAAGGCCAATTTGCACAATCCAAGTAAATGTCCTGGGATAGTCTCTGAGGGCTAAAGGGCTGAGTACACCCACCATACCTCATCCCACTGGCAGCACTCATGGAGGCCAGCAGTCAGGATAATGGGTGAGCTCTCTTCCATGTCCTCTGAAGTCATCTCACATCTGAACTCATCTTTATGCCTCATTTTCACAGAATTACAATAAATAATAATTCTATTTAATGACATTTGATTGTTCATAATGCAAAGGCAGACTGATTTTCAGGGAATCAAGTGAAAATTTTCACTCTGCTTAGGATGGTGGAAAGTTCTTACACAGGATTTTGAATCTTTGCAGGATTTTGCATTACATTCCTTGCATTCAGTACACATGGGGAAAGGGTGGGAAATATACAACTTCTCTCCCCACTATATAGCATTAAAAGACAAAGAATATAGTGCTATTTTTTAGCTTTGCTAAAAAAAGGGTTCAGTTTTCACCCTCCATATTGTCCAACAATCTGCTAAAATTTCCGACAGCTACGTTTTCCAATGAAGCCAAATACAGGATGAGGTTTTCCAAAAGGTGAATGAAACAATCCATTAAAAATGTCAGTCAGAAGCCAGGACATAATTTTATTTCTTTTTTTGATCCTTGTTCAGAATTCATATGATTAGCATGTGGCAAACTGTAAAACGAAGTGGAACAAAAGTGCCTGAAATAAATTTCACCTTGACCTGATTTCCACTTGACTGAATTTGTTGTAGTAAACTGGTGACACATAGTGGATAAACAGTAACACATGTCTGCATTCAGAAAGGGAGAACAGATGGTAAACACACTGATATAAGGGCTGTTACACAAGCGCTCTGTGTATAATTCAGAAAGGTCAAATCCCCTGAAAGACGAAACAAGTTTGATAAGGGAGAAGGAGTCATTGACAAGAAGGAGTCAAGTGGGCACAATTGAAGCAGACAAGGCTTCCAGCTCCTCAGTGGGTTTCGCTCAGAAAAGGCATCTGGCCACATCTGTCTTTTTTTGTAAAACCATTGTCAAAGGTGTTATTCACAGAGATGTTTGTTCTGAAAGGCACTTCTTCAGAAGACACCATTGCTGTTCCACTGGTTGAATTTGTGCCATTGCCCTAACCCCTACCTCTGTCGCAACAGTAAAATCCATACTTTTTGTGGTTTGGGAATAAATATATTTTGGCCTTCCAAAGACATTGATTCACTGGATCTTGACTTCTCCAGTGTGGATTATCTGCTCCCATGGGTGACTTCAGCTGATCATGAGCACTGTGTTGGGTAAAGGAGTCTAAGTTGAGTTTGAGAAGACAACTGTCTTTGAATGTCTTTACTATCTGCATGGCCACCAGTGTGCATGAAGGGTTACTGTCCTTGTTTCACATACTGGGAACAAGCAATTTTTCCAATGGCCACCTGGGGTAGAGTAATGAGTAAAACAGAGATATCCCAGATCCTAAGCAAATTTCCTGTACGTTGAAGTGCCTTCTGTTAGACGCACACTGAAAGGATTTTGTCAAAATGGACTTGGCAAGGAAAGAAGCTACTCAACCTCACATATAGCTGAAGAATTCATGGTCAGCAAGAGCAAAGAAGAAGACAAAGGAAAAATGAAAATCCAAATAAGAAGTCATTGCCAATGGTGGTGGATGGTCAGCTCTCAACCTGTGCTCCAGGTGCAATTCAAGATATCTGAGTTAAAAAACCTATGTACTTGAAAATATCATTTCTTTACAAGCATTTGTATTTTATCTTCTATGGTTCTAAAATCTGAGTTTTTACACCTCAGAATGCACCAAAACATATCATACAAGGGAGACAATAAGTAATTTATAAGAAAATAATTTCTTCAGATTATGAAGATGTTTTCTAAACTATTCAAAAGAATTCTATTAAAATATAATTCATAGTATAATAGTCTACTTTAAAGGAGTTTCTACTGTTAAAAATACACCTAGAAAGCATTATTTGTAAGTCATATTTTTTCAATCAATTCTTGGCAGGAGACTGTAAATTTAAAATTGAAGTTGTTCTGTTTAAGGACTCACAGAAAACGGAGATGGAGTGAAAAATTAGGTGCTGAAGTCAGGCATGTTGAAGGTTCAGCTTGTATCTGTTTTCACGACTTAACAATGCCAAAGTCATTTCACTTGTGACTTATTTAACAGCTGTCTGCAATTGGAGATCCAAATTTAGTCTCTTATCACATTTTTTACTCCAGGGGCTACTTACTCCCTTAAAACAAAAACAATCCAAGACAAAAATTTTTTTAGTGATCACAGAAGATTTTCTTTTTTGCTAAAGCAGGGACCTTGCTGTCATTCCTGCAAAACAAAAAGCTTTTCTCTACCTTTCACCAATGTGTCTGAAATTTCTTTGGGGGTTACAGCTCCAAGCCTAAAGGATTTGTGATCTTGATACTTGAAGAACCTAAGATGGGTAGAATGTTGGGGTTTTTTTACTTTCCCAACTACTCAAATATTAGAAAAAGTCACTTCATCTACCCTACATCTCCATTACTGGCTTCTAAGGGGCGTATTTCCATCGTGACTTTTGCATATGACTTGGACAATACCAGAGAAAGCCAAAGGGCCCAGAATATGGCACAGCTCTGGACTTTGTGGGAAATTTGTAGAAGGAAATTAAATTTAGCCTCATCATAAGCAGTCCAGCTCATGCAGTCTGAACTCAGTTTGGTCTGTGAACCAAAGCACAAAAAAATAGGAAAGCTGTACGAGTAACTTTAAATGTGCATTTCTAACCTAACCTAAATGGGATAAGCATTAGTTGCAGCTCTAGTCACATATCCAACCAGCAAATCATAAATATTAAAGAGCTTATTGACAATTCTTTGGTTGAAATGCATTTTTACAGAGAAGGTCCTAAATGGAAAAGCAAATCAACACAACTCTAGGTCTGCTTCTGAAGGGTTTAGGGACACAAGGAGTACTGCCTTATTGTGTTTTATGTATGTGAAAAATCAAATCATGTCATTTTAGCAGAGCAGTTAGCACACCATAAAAACCCAACTGGTACTTTCTCATTCACCTGGGAGGTCCTGGTGAACATTTAGACTATTAATGTAAAGAATATATAGCTCTAATATCAATTCTAAAACCAATTGATAAAATCTGGCCATCTGAGAATCAAATTAACATTTTATTCAAGAAAAAAATTAAGTAACCTTTAAGCTCTCCAAGACAGAAACATTTGACTTAAGACGGTGCATATAGAAAATTATGCCTCTGCATTAGAAAATATAGAGGTTTTCTGGAATCAGACTTAACAATTGCAATATGGTGTCATATTTCCGTAACAGCATATTAACCTGAACATAGTAGTACAGACAGTTTTATCCTATAAACCTGGAAATATACTGTGATTTTTTACATCAAGTGACATTTAAGAGAGAGGATCACTGAGGTTACCTGAGTGCTGCTCTTTCAGAACCACTTATTAGTCCTGTCTTTAAAGGTCACCTATAAAGGGCAAAGTTCCTGTCTCTTTGCTTTTAAGAGCATTTTTTTTTTCCCTTATTCTTACTTCATGGAGAATATTTCATGTTTGTGTATGCCAAGATAGGGATTTAAAAAAACATGGCAAGGTAAATGGCTATCAAGTTTGCCACGTTTTGTAGAGAGGCCATGTTATCAATGTATCACATAGATTGTAATCAGTTTCCCATAAAGCACATGCCATCAAATGACATATTTTTTCTGTTCAGAACTTATATGTAGTACTTCTTTCACAGGAGCTTTAAGAGAGGGCTTCATGACTACTAGTCAATAATTTCAAATGAAAGGTTAAAAAGCAAATGTATGTGTGGGAAGAAAAGCTTACATGTGTTACCAAAATATTCAATACATTTATAGAACAATCAGAAAGGGCTTTATTCTGTGTTACCATACCTGGAATCTTTGGAATGTTTAAGAAAGGCTAGTTTGTAATTACAAACATTTGGATAACTTTTGTTTTTCTAATAAATCCCTCTATTTCTCATATTTGCATATTTCAGTCCTATTTATTTTGAGAGCTATCATTAGCAAAATAAAAAGAAACGGTTTCTATTGTGCCAAAAATTATATAGATTTACTGTAAACAACTTATCTTAGATGAAAATAAAACAAATTCAACATGCCTGCAAGATCAACTGTTATATTTTTAACTCCTTTTTATATGAAGCACATTTGCCTTCTAGACAGACCTATGAACTCAGAAATAAATATGTTGCCATTAGGTATTTGACAAAGACATTTACATAAACTCTATTTAAAGGAAGCATGTGTTGCAAGAAATATGTTACTGTTCTAAATATTTTCCCTCCTTCCCTTTTTCTTTCTCTTTCTTTCCTTTCTGTTGGACCTCTGCTTGTAGCAGGGTTATGTTTCTACATAAGGCCAGGAAAAGTGTGTAGTATAATTAAAGTGGAAATCAAACTTATCCCAAAATAAAAACCAATTAAAAACCCAAGGGCCTCAGTGAGAAAAATATGGAGGCTATCACTGGAAAAAGTTCAGTGTGTAAAATCTGGAAAAAGTTCTCTGTGTAAGAGCTTAAAATCTTCATCAATCTTTGTTTCATTTACAAAGGCAGTCAAAAAAAAAAAAAGATGTGTTGAGTAATGGCATCAACAAGAGAAGTAATTTTGCCATTGCACAAAATCATTTACACCATTTTTGATTATTATGTGCAGCTCTGGTCTTCAATACTCTGGGACAGTGAAGTCAAAGGTGATAACTTCAACTTAAAACACTTTAGGGATAAAGCAGCTGCCTTGTGTGGAGGGACTAAGCCAGATGGGAATCCACCCTGCAAACCATAAAGCTGGGGTGAGATATGATAGAAATTTACACAATTGTGTAGACAGCAGATAAACAAAATGTGGAACTGCTCTTCATCAAGTCTTACAATAAGAGGACAAGCCAGAGCAGCTACAAAGGGAAGTGGATACCAAGAGACAAATAGGGAGAGAGATGCTCTAAGGCAACAGCTCTGACTGATGGGGAGAAATGAAAAGAGTACACCACAGAAAGTGTCCTCATTAAGGTGTCTGATGCTCCTCTCATTACAATTTCATCCCAATTGGAGTGACTATAATCTTTTGAGGAATAGAGTCTTGGGAATTCCATAATAACACTACCACTGGATTGACACAGTAAAGGTCATGAGACTTCCATACTGTAGCTCTGCCACATTATGGTTTTCCAGGAGAAAATAGACATGTTTAGGACCACAGCTATCCCAGTCTTCTAATGCATTTGTCTAGTATGCAAGCCCTTCTACATTTTCTCATAAATTCATTACTGCTGAGTGCTGCTACGGGGGTCTTCTACACTCTACTGACTGCATTTGAGCTGGAGTGATGTTCTTCATAAAATCTGTATTAAAAGCTATGGGTTATTATCTAGCAGAACTACAATAAAATAAGACATCCTTAATGAAATAAATAAAAATTTACCTTGATGCCTATATTGAAAAAGAGAACAGGAAAGGAAGGGAAAAAATCCTGTGCTTGAAAGTTATTTGAACAGATTTTTGAGAGATTTATTGCAACATTCAGCATCATGTCTGCAGCCCAAGAATCATGTCTGCAGGAAATTAGCTATGCATTCCAAGGCACATTTTAAGTGGGAATTCAGAGCTAACTCTTCTCTAATCTACTCTATGAAAATACAAGACTAGAGAAACTTCCTGTCTTTCATCCAATCCATTTATATGGAAAAAAAAGTTGACAAAG
This sequence comes from Anabacerthia variegaticeps, assembly GCA_035583185.1. Taxonomy (NCBI): domain Eukaryota; kingdom Metazoa; phylum Chordata; class Aves; order Passeriformes; family Furnariidae; genus Anabacerthia; species Anabacerthia variegaticeps. Next base: position 29,456,929 of record JAWWEW010000078.1, on the reverse strand, counting down.
AACATCTTATTTAATCTTCATATGCAGTAAAAGTTCTTTCAGTGTGTGTCAAAGGTCTAATCAGCAGTCTTATCGTATCTCTGAGGCTTTAGGGTAGACTTATAAAGGCACCTTTTAAAGAGAAACGTGGTGCCATCTGTCAGAGACCTTTTTCTGTTTCTGAGGACACAAGTGAAGTCTGATGACTCCTGTCATACTCAGCTGTTTCAGTTCTTTGCAATAAAATACACAGACAGGTATCCTGTTTGTTTGCCTATAATGAATGAAGGAGAGGCAAAATTAATAAAGAATACATTATGTTTGATAGTACATCACATTGGGATATTGAAAAGGGAAAAATTTAACATGCTAATTCTACCATAATTGTTTCATGTAGGTATTCACTGATGCCACAGAGATGGTACCCAGAAAAGCTCTGAATTTAGTCCCAAGAGTCTGCAATGCCTTGGCCTCCACTGCCCCTGACCCAGACCAACAATGGGACTCACATTGCTCACTACCTCGAGGCAGACCTCACCCCTTGACTGCCTCCCCCACTGGATAGCTCTCCTTTTCCTGCCCTATGAAGTGCTGGAGAGGACCAGCTCACTACAAGTGGTATCCCTCGTGGTCAGGGAAGGGCAGTGTGTGAGGAAGAGAATTGTCGAAAGGGAGGCAATCATGTATGCTGTCATGCAGCTTGCAAGAGAAAAGTGCAGCAGGGCTGAACACATCTGCAAAGGTGATATTGTTCTTTCTGCAACCTTCTAAAGCATCTCTCCTTCTCTGAAACATTTCTCCTTCTACTCCCCAGATTATTTTCCAAAATATTTGATATTATCAAAACAGATGATAATACTGAGATGCTTCTTCTACATCCCTGAATCAAAGAAGGCTCATATGACACTGCACATTAATTTTGATTACAGAATTAGCTTGGCTGACTTATTATGAAATTAAGTGATAACTCCAAATCCTTATTATTGTAAGATCCAATTGAGGCTCTTACCTTGAAGATACAGATCTGTATCCCAGAAAATTAGAAGTTGGCAAAATCTTTTTGCATCCTATTTCCCTCTAAGTGGAGATGGTATCCATGTTTATGGTGTCTGTCATCAAAACCCATGAATTTTGGAAGCGCATTGCACCTTCATGTCCGTCCTACACAAGCAGTTCCTTGGCTCACTCAAATCAGGGACAGACATATGGTAACTCAGGTTGTACACAGAAGAAGGCATGTAGGAGGCAGAATGCCTTCTTTTTTTTTTTTTTTTTTTTCATTTTCCAGTATACAAGATCTAAATACACTTGTCTTGTACTCTCTTGCTAATGCTTTTCTAATTGCCAGTGGCTTTGTGTGGTACCGTTCTAAATCCTCATTAAATAATATATATGCACGTAAATTGAGTTGCCACAAGTAAAGAAAGATTGTGTCCAGTACAAGGTAACCAAACTAACCAGTGGATTGTGTCTACATTCTCCTCAATTTAACTTTTCTTCAGTGTATTAATATAAACTATTTTATCAGCTTAATACTTCCCTGTTACCAGTCCTCACCAGAGTAATGGCATTGATATAACTGATATCTACATCAATCAAGCAGCTTGCAAAGAAAGTTCAGAAGGTTCTCCAGAATCTGGTAGTGCCCTGGAAGCAAAAGCAGTCTTTCACAAAGAAAATGGAAACTAGTTGCTACATCTGTATACATTCAATTTTGTATTCTCCATGAGTTGTTGAAGCTGGTTTGGGGTGATTTCAGGCAAGGTTTATCTTCTTTTTGGGTTAATATGTATCTTGTTAAGACATACTTCTTTTGTTGTGGTCATTATCACCAGGGTTGAGAGAGGAACCACAGGTTCTACAGAAATCCTGGCATGACTTATTTGCCAGGGACCATATGTGGCAGGTTATACTCAGAAGATTTATATTTGCTACTGAACAAACTTACAAGTTAGTTACCACTAATGAAGGCCATTCCTGTTAACAGTGAGATTCCACAGATATGTCCTGAGGCAGTCCGGGTGAGCTGGGTGTATCCATAGAGAATGGTAGCCTGGGACTTTGCAGAGCTCACACTTGTGGTGGTGTGTTATGAAGCACTATCAAAGATGGGAAAAGATTGGACCAGAAGGTTTATGATATAAGGCACGATTAAATAAGGCTGGCTATCCTCCAGCTTTGTGGGTGACAGTCAGTAGCAGGCTAGAATGGCTGAGTAACAGATGGCTGGTATGGATGTTAGAAAGGTTTGTGTTTAGGCACCCCATGCTAAGCCAGTTAATCTAGTTCACAGATGTCCTTGCTTTTGCAACTGTTTTCTTTACGTGTCCTTGAAAATTCAAAATCTGATCTACAGCTACTCCTAGATACACCTGATATGGTTTGTATTTCACGTTGCTTTCCCAGAGTGACAAATCCAGTGTTCGTTTAAGCACGGTGAAGATTTAGCACAATGATTGCATTTGCCTAAACCTATCACTGGTCCTAGCAACTCCGCAATCAGAATTGTATCTAAGATGCTCTGACAGAGCACTAGTATAATAAAGTGGATTTTTTTCTACATACATTTAAAAAAGTGATATACTTAATCAGTCTGTGTGAGGCTAGCAGATTTCTTGGCTTAGGCAATTGATATCAAAGTCAGTATCCCGTCAGGATCTCAAGGTTTCTGAGCGAAACAGCAGTTAAAGTAAGTTTATAAGAAATGGGACAAAAGTAGCAAACAGTAAGATTAGCACACAGTCTTACCTGAGATATTGAAAATAGATAATCTTCCTGGAATGGCTCTAAAATATTTGGATATTTCTCGATTAAAAAATAATGTCCAAAAAAAGGAAAAAAAATCTATAGTGTATGAAGCCTACAGGTTTAGCTAGAGCTACCAGTGCAGGAAGGGCAACACTTTGGCTTGTGTTGTCAAAAATGGTCCTGCTTAAGGGAGGAGGGCCCATATGCAGTAGTATTGCAGCATTTCCAGTTTTACTGCAGCATGCAGCTGTCAAAGTGAAAAGGTATTTGAGAGAAAGGGCATGCTGGACTGCAGGTACATGCAAATATTATCTGCTAGTTATCTGTTCAGATACCAAAACCTGTGGACTGGCGTTGGCACTAGTGAGTGAAATATGCAGAGATTGTCACATCAGTTAAATTTAAGCACAGGTGGGGAAACTGAGATTGTATGGATTCTGGATTTGCAAGTCTTTTCTCAAATAGCAGAAAAAATTACCCGTAATCACAGTTTTAACTGCCTGTAAGGTCTTGTGCTCCTTCTTTCTAGCTAGATAGCAGCCCTGTGATATATGAAATATAGTTCAGTACTTACATTTGGGCATATGCTAAAAATACCTGTCTTATTTTTCATTCTGGAAACCCTCCAGAGACAAAAATCCAAAATTAAAGGATCTTGTATGATGGGAAATCTTGACATCTCTTTTTTTTTTTTTTTGCTTTTCTTCACTGAAATTTGGAAGTATTGCTGCTTTATTTTCTAGTAAAGTGTCATAAAAAAGTGAATAGTAGGGACAGAATACACTTACTCTTGTATATTTTACAGAAAATGTAGTCATGATTATAGCAAGACATCATGGACGTCTTCCCAGGGCAATTCTGAACATGGCCTTTCCTTGGTAACTGAAAGAACTACTACAAGCCTCAGATCACACTCAAAAAAGTGATTTGGATAGGAGCTAAATTTTGACAAGATTCCATATAGATCTATTATAATTAAAAAAATGTAGCCATGCTGTATTTACATTTCAGCAGATCTGCTGCCTTTACAGCCTGCTTTTGAATTTGGTTGAGAGCTAAGACTGCTTCCACGAAACCCAAGCGTAAGACCAGCTCAGATGGTCTATGTGTAAAGATGTTGCTTAAGGTTGTTCTACAAAACTGCATGTGCAGAATAGAAGCTTCTCAGTTGGAGAACAGACCAGCAGAGAAAATAAAAAAGAGCTTTCACAAAAGCTTGCAAAATCCTGAAGATTTTTTTGGAGACAGTGGGCTTTGAAGTGGGGGTGTTGGTTGAAGGCTAAGTGTTTGTTTCTTTGCGTCTCTGAGGGCAAGATTTTGGGCATTTTTGGTGTATGTGTCAGCCTCAGAACCTGGTAGGAGGCAAAGACTTTTTCTTCTGTTCCAACCACATTTGAGGTGCATTTTTTCTATTGTATTTGTCCTTTTCACTGCTAGAATTTAGCAGTATTGTTGCTATTCTAACTAGAGCTCCTTCAAAGATGCTAGCATTCCTTCAGGTCTAGCAATATTTTTCCTCCTAGTTGAATCATCCCAGGAAAACCAACCATATGTTAGCCACTTTGGCTAGGAGAGTTACTGCTCTAGCTTTATAATAACATTTTTCCATAGCTTCTTTCATCATATGCCTAGCAATCTGCACACAACTTTGAAACACTGAGAGTTGGTTGTCTGAGTTTCTTTGAGTAACCCAATACAGCTGAAAAAAGTGAATTGCATTAACATCTTATTATGAGACTTTTGGATGGACAAATGAATGAAATGCTAGTTTTCTGAGCCAAACCAGAAGACAGGCTTTGTATAAAATAACTATTTAACTGCTGGTCAAGATGAAACCATCAATCTTAGCTCAGAAAGGGGTAGTTCAGATAATGGAGCCTTGACAACTGATACATCCCTTCCTTTCATGGGTTTATATTCTGTATGTCACTAAACTCTCTGACTACTCAGTATATATTTTACATTCTTCCTCCTTGTTGCCCTTACTGTCCCCATGAAAGAGAATTTCCTCAATGGTTGCAAGGAGCCATGAGTGTTGTCTGATGGCTTAGTAGTAGGTGCAGTACTGCAGAGCTGTAGATAAGCCAAATGAGGAAATGACACCTCTGGTTCTCTGGAAAAATTAACAAAATTTCTAAAATAAAGACTTATTAGAGACATGGCTTAAAATCTCCTCCGAAAGAAAGGACAGTAACTATCTAAGACAAGTTGGATAGATTCAAAGGAATTATGGAGGAATTATGACTACTCAATAGTCCTTAAAAATGCATTTTGCATAGTGGTTTTTACTCTTTCCTATTTCTACCAGAGATGGATAATGAAGGTGAGGTCTTTTCTTCAAAAAGAAGAAAGCTCTAGTGTGAAGATTAAAGAAATCTTAAACCTTTAAGGTTTTGGATCCAGGATTCACATGAAATCCTGTGGCAGAGCAAAAGGATGAATTCAAGTTTCCTAAGTGCTGTCTGAGGCCTCCAACACCAAACCATCCATTTGTTTTTACATTTTTTTTTTGAAGCAAGGGCCCTGCCAGATGCTGCTTCTTAATGTAGGAGAGTCTCTGGTGGAGATGGTATGGCTATTCTCAAGCAGTCTACGTAAGCAGCCTGCAGACCAGGGTGGAGTGGGCTTAGCTTAAAATCTTTGGAATTTTAGGGATAGACCAGAGAGAGAACAAATAGAACAGCATTACTGGGACTCACTAGCACAATGCATTGTTAACCTGCAGGCATACAATCCACTTTATTATTGGGAGTTCATAATTCCACAAAATCCACAGCAATTTTTGGTTTTAACATCTGAAGGGACCTTGATGTTTACACCACAAGTTTGCTCGTGACCTACTGTGAAACTCAGCCCCTGAGATACGTTGCTGGCAGGTATGACCTTTTGGGGAAGCTGGTAGTCTGGCTTAATGCTTTGTTTATTTCTTCTTCAAAGCTAACAAGTAAGTAACACAGAAAGCTGTCTGCCTCCTCTGGTATTAGAAAAGGTTATTTTGTTTCTTCAGTATGGAGAGTTGATTTATGGCAACTCTCTCAGCGTTTCTGTTACCAGCACAGGCTTTCAAAAAGTAGGGTGGTTTAGTTTGGGGTTTGCTATTTTTTTCAGTACTTGAAATCTGAGGCATCTACACAGTAATTTGTTATTCAGATTGAGAGTATTGAAGCCAGTCTCGTGATTGTCCCCTCTTGTTGTACTTTGGTTAGCAATGTTTCTAGGACTTCTGAAACTGGACCCTTTTTAGATGAAACTAAACAATGCCATGCCCCAGGAGCAGAACTAATGTGGTCCAGTCACTGCTGAAACAAGCTAGAGATGGCCTGAAATAAAAGATCCCAGGCATGTAATGTGGGCATCAAGTCCTTATCACCAGACAAAGGGTTCAGTTACTCAGCAGATCCACTTCTATTGACCTGTGCTATTTCCTAATGTTGGCATAGTCAATAAGTCACTTGCAAGATTCTAATTTCACTTGAAGTCATGTAGAAAAAATATAAATTCGTAACTTTTACAGAAAGGATGACTTCCATTTTAGTCAGCTGAGTATATTTAGCATGCACATTTCTGAGTTTTGCTGAAGCATTTCACATACAAGAAGCACAGATAAATAAATAATGAGTACCAGTACATGATAAAAACTGTTCATTAGACAGCTAGGCTACAGCACAGTAGAAGGAATTATGACTATAATTAAGAATAAAGAATAATTCAGATACTTCCATTGTCATTTAGTTACTTTAGGAAAGCTGGTCCACCATCAAACAGGAATGGAAACACACAGAACACAAGTCTGAATCCAAAATAGAGCCTCCCCCTTTCCCTGTGACCATTATTACTTTTCGGGATTAATTTACCCTGCAATATGATTAATTAGTCACACTTCTTTCCTTAATATAAAAACTGCATGCCTGCTAAAGAATTTTTACATACTTCAAACAATAAAATTAATATTTTATAGAATACTGTTTGATACAGCCAATAAAGATACAGCAATATAATGTTGGGAACAATTGTTGAATGAAAACTGGGGACTCATGCATTTGAGCTGATTCAAAGGGTTTCTCATGATCTTAGTACCTATGAAAATGTTTTCTAGTTTTCCACCAAGTGTGGAGGGCTCAAAACTTCATGTTATCTCAGTACTTGTCTGAAGTGGCAAGGTTAAGATCTGTAAAGAGAAACTCATACCTATAAAATGTACCCACCTCTTTATCCTCTCTTTAGAACATGACAGAGTCATAGCTGACATGAACACCACATATAATGTATGTCTTTAAATATACAGTATGAAAACCTAAATATATTAAAATCTAATTTTCCTTCCTTCACAGTGACCCTTTTTTATCAGCTAAGTTGTGCTTAGTGCAAAGAATTTTCTACAGGGTGTTAGCAATTCCTGGAGTTAGAGTAGAAATCAGGACCTTATGATTAAACAATTCCTGTGTCAGTACCTTCCATCTTAATACACTCATGAAAAAACTCATATCAGAAGAAAGAAATCAGTGGGGTGAAATGATGTGCACAAGGTTACACAGAAGATCTCTTGAAGAGCCAGCTCAACTCTTGACAGTATTCTGATACACTGCAATCTTTGCTATGCATGAAGTGACTGTGGGACTATCAAAGACACCTCTTTTTCCAGTAGTATATTTAAAAAAAAAAAAAAACAAGACGGCATAAAACAGTGTCAGAGCTTTCACAATGTCCACCCCGCCTTCAGAAGGGAAAAAAAAAAAAATTAAAATCATTATTGAGTAACCGTTGTTCATTTAATATTCCATGACTGACATTCTGACACTCTTTGAGAATTGTTGCTTTTTTTCCAGAACACAAAGTTTTGCTTTGAACCATAAGAAAGCTAATGGAAGGAAAATGAAAGCATTTACACTACTACATTTGGACTGACTTGCAAAACTGCTTAATAAACTCTTTGCAACTGTCTGCATAGTAGTAGCTGGAAAGAAAACAGCAATGATGTAATAAGAATAATCAGCTGAACATAGTTCAACATTTGTCTCTCAGACACCACAGTCCTATTCCCCATCGACATCTGCCTTAGTTCAACACACTTCTTAGATGTAAGAGCTGTATTAAGTGTTCTTTACATCAGCATTTATACACTGAGATTTTCTGTAACCTCTCAGATTACATAATTTGTATACAAAGGTGAGTATTGTGTTTCTTACAACATGAGATGGCACTATTTGTGTTGTATTGACTGTGTCTGATGTTCTTCGAGGATAATGTATTATCATTAGTCTTGCCTTCCCAAACTCCCCCAGGTTATGCATCTTTTTTTTCTACATAAAATAAGTTTGCTGCCTCAGAGAACTCATGATCAGACCTGTGTGTAAATACAGTGGGTATTAGGGTTCTTCTGAATAATCTGGCATAGCAGTGTCCGATCAGTCAAACTGTCAACAATCTACTTATTTACATAGTTTTTTTGTCAGCAATTCCCAATCAATTTGGACACTGATCCTTGACTAGAAATTCAGTACAGCGGTATCTTCTCAAATACTACCATTCTACACATGGGTCATGACTTTTGTGTTTACAGGTTACCCAAACCTAAGCAGCAATACTTGCAAAGCAAGTCAGCCACTAGAGCGGGGAGAACTATTCTTAGTGCTCAATTGACTCAGCAAATGCATCTATTTTCTCTTTGTGAGTTACCTATTGGTCCCTGCTGGATGGCTCCCAAACCCACAGAAGTGCTTCTAATGACCACTGCATACCTCTGGCATGAGAACTTCTGTAAGAATGTAATCATGACAGTTTCTCATTCCAAAAATAACTTTGCAGATAAAATGAACATAAAGTTTTAGAGGAAGCAATTGTACAGTGACTTTCAATCCAAATGACTCAATTGCAGCCTGTATCCAACCAATTTTCCACAACAATTCTTTTATGATGTTTGCTAGCTACAGAATACTAAAATAATTATACAAGAATCATCCTTAATTCACTGATTTCTACAAAAGCAAGTGGAATGTTAGACAGTATACAGAGTCCTGGAAAGTGCATTGGCTAATGTCCTTTTGTACTTAAGAAATGTAAATAAGTGTTCTTATTGTGGCTAAATCTTGCAAAGCACATTTTAAAATAGATTTCAGGGTGGTTCTTTGACTTTTGAAATCTTGTTTCAATGGCACTGCCTTTATCTTGTGAAGCAGCATTGGAAAGAGTAGGTGTACTTCAGGGAAACATTAGTGCTTGCCACAGTGGAAAGCTTTTTATTTGTCAACTGAGCTAAATTCCTTACTCTACTCAACTTACCTGGTAAAAAAAGAGTAGATTTGTTTTCAGGATATAGCACTTGTTTGGAGCTACAGCTGTGACATCAGGGAGCCAGGATTTCTGCAATATGATATTGTCTCCTTTTTTGTCTGTCTGTCTCCCCCCTTAATGCTCTCTTTCCGTTCCTACACTCCCATCCCCAGAATCTCTTCTTTTATGTGGGGACAAGGATAATAAAAATCAATGGCAGCAAATGGAAACAGCTCAACTAACCACAAATGTGGCAGATTATAAAATTAGGGAAAAGTGTCCTACTCTCGGGAGACTTCTATTCTTGGAAAACAGTGGGGAAGCAGAAGACATTAGTGTGTTTGTTATTCATTGTCTCCATTTATTACATTAGAATAACTATCCCATTTTTGTTTGTGCCTCAAGTCCAAAAGGAAAGCAGAGTACAGAGAATGAAACATCCAACACACAATTTAATATACAAGCCAAGTTGGCCATTAATAGTTCACTCCCAAGCATCTGGATCCTGAATATACAGTTATACAAGTTGAATTAATATGGCTGTTTACTCACATTCTTCCGGGGCATTCTCAGCCATCAGCCCTTTGCAATAATATTACGCCCAGCCAGGCTGGAGTCTGGTGACTGGTTATTCTTAAACAGATCCCTAAGCAAACTGCTGAATAAAAAGATTAAAGTACAGTATTATTCCTCTTTACTTCTATCTGAGATGTAAGTAATTTGATTTAAAGTTCATTTAACCTTGAGTTATCTGTGTTCTTATTACCTATATTAAATATAGTAAAAAGTTGGCTAGCATAGCAATGGTTTGAAGGTATTTTGAAAATCCTTCAATTTTTAATCCCATGGACTTTTCTAAATACAACCTGTGTTCAAAATGTTAATTTTACTTGGCATCAAAAGCGAAGGTTATTCTTCACTTGTAAAATTTAATTATTATTTCTTTTCCTGTATCTTCTAAAAGTACCACCCTTAATGGGAAAATTCAGTCAAGGTAGCTTGAGGATTATAGTCGAAAGGCCTCTACATGAAAATTCAGCCACTGATTCAGCCTTCTTATATTTTACTGTCCATTTTTTATACACATTTGAGAGTTTTCTTCAAGGCTATGTAGAAGCTGTTACTTCAGTGGGCTCTCCAGCTACCAGTAAAATTTCAGCTCAGGTTCTAGAAAGCCCTTACCCTAAAATATTTCACATTTCTCTGGAAGGTCCTATCATCTGAAAGGAGTGTACAATTATTTGAAAACCAGAAAAAGTCAGGATTTTGTGACTTTCTTCAGAGTGGAATTCAAATCTGAGGTCTACAGGGATCATCCAAAGCCCATCCTTTTAAAACATCCAAATGTCACATACAGTGTCATGGTATACTCTTTGATCTATAAAAGGAGATAAGATGTTTCATTCAGCACTGAATAGCAGCTGTCTTTAATGGCTTTAAAGATAGAATAGACTATTTCAACTATTATGTAGTGTCATCTTTTAACATCTCAGTGTTAGGAGTGGTGAGCAGTGACTGTAATTACATAGTATGCTGCGGGAAGAAGTTAAAATATTTCTCTCAGAAAAGAAACAAAAATAATATGTGAGATGAAGTTTGGAGATTCTGAAAAGAATCTTTTTTTCTGAAACAACCCTTGTGAAAACTCATTTATGGTAGTTATTTTCTTGTGAAGCTCTAATTTTTGAACAAAAATTGTGCAAAGTTCAAAGTTTCCCACGACATAAAAATTCCAGACTATAACATCATGTGCTAGGAAACATGACAATTAGACAGCTAAATGTCAACTCCCACTTCAGAACTGTAGGTAAGAGAGCAAACACGGATACGTAGGCAAAGGAGTACCAGGTTACTGTGTAGGTAGTGAGATTAGGGCTGCAGTGCTATAACCTTTGTGTTTGTATATATTAGGAGACAAAGTTCAGAAAAGAGCTTCTTGTGGGGATCAAAATCATAGCAATCTATCAATTTAGTTCAAAGCAAAGGTTAGCAGGTCATTTAGTTACATATATGTCTGTGAGAATCAAGTTTTACAGCATGGGGATCCCCAATATAGCTGATGAAAGCTTAACAAGGTCACATAGCTGCAAAGAGAAGCGTGAACAGTTCAGAAATAAGGTGAAGAATTTTATAGCTAAAACTAGTTATTTCACTAACACGATTCTGTTTTGTTGCAGTTCCAGTAATCTTTCAAAACAGATTTGGAAATTGTCTTGAAAGACATTCTGCAGCCTCTTTGTGCACCCTCACGCTGCACCCAAAGTGCCCTAGGTACTTTGCAGACATCCTGAGAGAAAGCTGAGAGCCTTTGCTATCCTGCTAATCCAAAATTGTTGAGGGATTTCAGATCACTCAGGAGATACTGGGGTGATAGCAGGAAGAATTTGTTTTCACTGGGGAGTGACTTGCACTGTAGTTAGCGACAACAGAAATATCATGCTCTTCCTTTGTTTTGTCCTTCAGTTTTTGTCCCTAAAGGAGGAAAATAATTTTTTTTCTCATCAGATTTGTTTACTGCCTTCTATGTCATTAAAATTTCAGGGTTTTTTTCTTGAAATCTTCCTGTTTCCTTATTCTTTCCCTCACACTTCCTCCAACTCTCTTTCTTTCTCCTGTTTCAGCTCTCCCCTTTTCTCTATGTTTTCCTTTGTACTTGAAGAACAAAACATTCCACAAAACGCAAACCTTTTCCTGTTTGCAGCCCCTTCTCCAAAGGGAAGATTAAGGCTATTTCTTTTTTTATTTCATGAATTATGGCAGCTCTTCACAGTGTAATGCATTTGCTACCTAGGCCAATTTCCTGAACAGAGACACACAGCAAAACTTATTTTTTTATGACACAAAGCATCATTCTAATGACATTTCTTCCCAGAGGGAGAGAGAGACAGAGGGAGAGAGGGAGAATTTTCTGTTTTCCTGCTTCCAGCTTTATCTACTTTGGGATCAACCATTCAATCCAAGCTTAATAAAGTAATTAGGTCAGTGTGAGGCAGTTTCCCAAGGGCAGAGCCTTTTAGAATTTTCTGTTCTTTCTTAAATGCGGAGATGTTATCCACTATAGCATGGTTCCTACAAACAATGTTGTGTAATGTACGTTTAATCTGTATATACAACACAGCACCGCATCAAGTCATGATTATTCAAACCAAACCTGGCAACATTTCAATGTCAATTTCTCTCCCATTTTCCTTTTTCCTCTTATTTTTCAGGACCCAAAGAACTTATTTTTCTTGCAAATATTCTTGTTATCTGTTGCTACCAGCAATGCCTGGAATTTTTCTCAACCATTAGGAGACTGTGTATTTGAGTTCAGTTAAGTACTTTTCACTGTCTAAATGAGTACATTGTGGAAGCAAGTGACCATACTATCTACGCAACAATGTGCACAAAGTTGTATGTGTACAGGACATGACAAAGGGGTTCATATGTAACTCACGGTGCCATTAATATGTACTCCTATTAATAAATGCTACAAATGTCCCATGACATTCTCTACATTGCATTTCTGTTATAACTGTATTTTTGTTTTGTTGATAGGGGTAACAGTCAGCTACTGTTTCTGTACTGTTTGCTGTACAAACCAGAAATGCTAGAGTGAAAAATTACTCCTATGTCAGTTTAGCTATAAAGATTAATTGTTGGAAAGCCATAAAATACTTCTGTGCTAGCTAATCAGTTTAAGTAGCAATAATCTCTTTCTGAAGCTAGAAATTCATTAATTAATCATCCCAACTGTAAATGCAGTCTCAGCAGAAAAATCAATAAAAGCCCCAACCACACTTTTAAGGTCAGATGTTATCAAACAAAACTCTGCTGTTTTACTTATGCAAGACTGCACATCTAGTTAGAGATAAGGCAACCACTGCTGAAAAAACTCTGCATATGTGCTAAAGAATTTTCATAAAGACTTGAGAAAAAGTCTTTTCAGTTTTACTGAACTTGCTTTTATCTCATTCTTCTCACACTATTGCTGCCTCATCCATAAGCAGAGAAGTGAGCAGGACTTTTGTTTAGCATAAGGCAAAAGGGCAGTTTTGATCAGTAGTGAATCTGTAGTCTTAATGGTTATTATTCTTCAGAAGGACCTGGGAGATTTTCCCAAGTAGGAATATAAATTCTACTTGGTGAAAAGTTTCACGTATGTTCTGGGAATTTATGAATGATTGAGCAATAAATTATTAACAGCTTTTCATAAGAAAGGATGGGGTGAAGGCTCTCAAAGAAAAGATAATAGATCCAAAGACAGTTAAAGACATTATTTTTCACACATATGATTACAGTGTAGTACTCAGTAACATAAGATGCACTTGGTACTGAATCCTAAATTGTTACCAGATTTATCTAAATCAAAAAGATTCATCCTACAGAAGAATTTTGAAAGAAAAATCCTTCAAGGACTATTAACCACTATTAAGTGTCTCAAAACCAGACATGTTGCAGATACCTGACACATATATTCTTGCAGTTTTAATGAATGCTTTTCATAAATATCAGCTTCAGACCTTTGACAGAGTCAGGACCTTTGGCCTTTAGTCTGTCTTTAACATGAGTACTTCTTATCTTCTGCTCTAGCTTTTGCATTGTGTGACTCATCCGTATTTCTGTCAGCAGATGGCATTACTCAGTATGACCCATGAATGTAAGCAGAACAAAAGGGAGTTGATTTTTTCAGAAAACAAAGTCTTCATCTGAATATGACAACAAAGTGATATGTTCTATTTTCATTTTTGAAATTTCACTCTAAGAGTTGGCAAAAGAGAATTAAATGGTTCTGAAATACAACCCCTAATCCATTACATAATGTGAAGCAAGAAACTAATTTTCCAGAAAAAAAAAGTGAATTGAAGTGCAGCATCTAACTAAGATCTTTCCTTTTAGTGTAAAAGTAACAAGACCATCCCAAATTCCATTTTTCAAGTCTGTAATAGAAGATTCTGTTGCCAAAATGAATATGTATTATCAAATAAAGGTTTATTCCAATAAAAATGTAATATGAAAGAATCCATCTTAGCAGACTAATGACTGGCTTCGCCAACCCCACGTAGATTATAAATGTCTTGCTATATGAATACACTTGATGAAATGTATGTGACTACTACTCTTGATAGTGATGTGTGCAGAATTCATTCCTTCTTCAAACATTAAAAAATAATTCTGATAATCGAAGGGGAATGGCTGTGTGAGGTGGGAGAGATAACGTTTTGTGGGCTTTTGGTTTTTTTGCAGCAGTAACTGACAGAGGTTATATGAATATGTTAATTCCCAAAAAAGCAGACCAAAGCAAAGTCCAAAACACAATGGCAACAACTTCATGAAAAATTGCATTCAAAGCAGGACTAAACCAGCCTGGCTCACCTCTGACTACACCTGGGAAAACAAATTCTGGACTTTGAAAGAGGCACAAGGAAAACTTATAACCAAACAAATCCCTGGTTATGTAGGTTGGCCAACAAGGGAAGTCATTACTCTGTGAATCATTCCTTGACGTTCTGATCTCTTCTGAAAGAAACCTTCTCAGCAAATGTGCAAGTCACCTGCAAATTTACAGGCTTTAATGAACTGCTTTTTGTTGGTCACAATATTCTCATAATAAAGTTACACTGGCTTTCAATCTGTGTTTCACCTTTAGTATTTCCCACTGGGGGGTATTTGCAGTTGACATCATGTTGAACACCAGCACTGATTAAACCACTTCAGACTGTTTCATTTAGGTACCACTCCTCTTCCTCCCTCTTTTCATCTCCCTGTCTTTTGAAGACTTCCACCCTTCTCCCTTTGACTATGAGGAAAACACAAGCTCAGTTTGCTGAAACACAGCTAAGCTGCACACCTAAAATGAGGCAATGCAGATGATGAAAATACCCATTTGTGGGTAAGCCAGGGTAGAAACAATGCAGAGACATCCCTTTGGAAAAATACAGTACTAAGAATTGACAAACCTATCCCACAGTCCACTGAAAGAGAAATCATTTAATGAAGGAATGTTTCCAGGCACCATCTTTTTCTCATAAGAAGATCTCACTGAATATTTAATGGAAAACTTTTAAAGAGTTTACTTATTTATGCTGTATATCATTCCAATTGTTTTCAGAGAATGAGCACGTTCAACAGCATAATGCCTACAAGGATTATTTAAAAAATAATGGGGAAAAACTTTATATGACAAATCATTAATGTACAGTCATATTTAAAAGCAAAAAACTCTGACAAGTTATCTTTGCTTCAACTCGGAATTCTGCAGCTAAAGATGCTATGCTGTTCAGAATGTAATTTAGCTTGTTGTTAAAATTCTGTTTACAAAACTGAATGCATTTAAAACTGCAGTAGGGCAGGAGAATTTCAGTGTTCATTTCAACTCCATAAAAATTTGTAAATCACATCCTTACTTCAGGAGTTTCTTTCCAAAAAGATTTTTTCATTGACTGTGTCTAACAATGAGATATAACTTTTCTTAGGTTAGTATAATGAAAAGAAATGCTGCTTCATTTTTATTTTGCTTGGAAAAAGGCAGTTTATTTTGATGATAATTTTATTTATGTTTTGTTAAAAATGGAAACACATTGAAAGCTTTTCTTGCTTCTACTTCTGTACAATTTTAGGGAAATAATTTTATAGAAATCTTCCTCATCAAAAAATAACCAAGAAAATTAATTCCATTCAAACATCTGCACCATTTCTGTGTATTCCTAATCTGGCAGTTCTTGCAGGGGTGATTTTCATAATGTGCTTAGCACCACCCTCAGGAAATCTTTAAGATGTCTCCCATAAAACTGGAGAAATATGATATCATTACTTTCCAAAATATTTGCTTATTTCTTTCAGGGAAAGCTAATTATATGTGACATATGAAAAAGCATGAGAACTCATGCATATTCCAAGTTAAAAGAAACTTATAGCCTAAAAAAAATATTTCCACAATGGGTAAGATGAACAGCAGGTGAGAAAAAGATACATGAGGAAGAATCACAGCTTATAGCTACCCATAGCTAATTGCTGTTTAGATGAAACATGTGCATCTGTTTTCAGCAATTAGAGTGGAGATCAATAGAAAACATATATATTTAATTAGACATATGGTTCACTTTACCATAATTGAAACCCCCTGTCACTTCTGGCTCTCCAAATGCAGTATGCTCTAAAATGTTTTCTGGGGTGTATTTGCATCATCTGGAAGGTGAAGCACAGACAGCAACTGACACTCAGATCTCGTTGTCTCATGATGCTGTTAAATGTAGGCATTGCAGTGATTTAACTAGGCCAGAAACAAATAAAGCTTTGATTCTAAATGTCATTTAACCCTTTTCCTGGTGACTGACCACACTGCATGTCTTGTAACAACCACAAGTGTTAACACCACATCTATTCACCAGTCTTTGAGCTTACCAGTATTTTGAAGAAAGCCATTCCAAAAATCCCTAAAAATTTGAGAAACTTTTGTTTTTTAACTCCTCTGAGAAGCAGATACATCCAGAGTAAGGAAGAATGGTCTTGGAATAATGACATTTTACTCACTGAATATCTCTTAATCAGAGATTTCAGTTAAAAAACCAAACCAGAATGAAACCCCCCCCCAAAAATCTTCCAGCAAAGTCTGAATTGACCAACCCACCCCAGCTCTCCAAATTTTTCCCTTTAACTCTTATTTGGTCACTGTATGTTGATCTCACATGCATTAAACTATGAATGAGGGAAAGCTTTCACTGCCGTGTCCAAGGGAAGATACAAACAGCAACAGAATGGGGGTGGGAATTAATAAAACTTATTCCCCGTGCCCAAACTGTCTACATGTGTGACAGAAAACATGTTCATGAACGTTTTAGGTGTTCAACTTCAGTGTCTGTCTTAGACTTATATGCTTATTAGTCTTAGTATCTGAAACTTTTATATGTTCATTTAAATACTTCAATATTGCTTACCGGATTTTTATCAATTTGGCAGATATGAAAAGGTTGAAACAGGAACAATTTAGTGAAAATCATAGTTCTTGCTCAGAATATGTCACATTGCAAACATCTGGCTGGCTCAGGCTAAAGGATCTATTTTTAGTAGAACTAGTTAACAGACAGAGCAAGAAAGCTCCATTAGAGCGAGTCAGGGAAATGGCAGAAGGAAAGTTGTGTCAACAGTAGTTGACTTCCATGTTAAAAATTCTGTGTTCAGTCTAATAAGGGATGCAGACATCAAAAAACATGGCAGTGAAAGTACTCTTAAAGATGAATGGGTATGTATGACCTGTTAAATGACCCTGTAGCTAAAGCTTACAAACAGGAACTAAGAGCTGAAGTAAATCAGATCTTTCATCTGGATGAAAGATTTCAAAACCAGCTATAAGGAGAACAACTTTGCAAACAGATATGGGATATTCTGGGTAAGGGAGCTTTCCAGTCCTCTTATTTTATGCCTGGTAATGTCAAGAAAGGATTGCTGCTTCATGAGAACAGAAGAAAAGCAAAAATGTTAAAGTACTGAATCTCATACATCTGCATTTTCTAATGTGGGACATTCAATGCGTATAAACAGTCTTTATTTCCAGAATTATGTTTCAGAAATGAGTATCTTTGAACCAAATAAACACTGGAGTCAAAACAGAATGTTTTCTTCCAGTGACCTTCACTAGAATATTTAACCATATGTACTAAAAATGTCTTTTCAGTCTAGCATAACTATAAACAAACCATGAGTTCACTTTACCTGAATGTATTGGCCTAAAAACTTCTGCAGTTGATAGGTAGCCTTTTTCTAAGAGGTGGGAGTTACAGACTTAGCATTCCTCAATTTGAGGAATAATTTAAAACTTTCTTTCCATTTCTTAGGGAAATACTCTAAACTAATAGTAGGCAACATCACCGCTATTGTTTGTGAAGTCTAGTCCTGCCACTGAAGTAGGGAAATTATTCCTCTCCGGTGCCTTAAATGGAAAAATATCTCTGCAAGTTGTTTGGAAGAAATTAGACAACCCTTTCTTCAAAACAGAGCAAGGTTGGATTTGGGGTATCTGAAAAATGTTAAAATTGCAGAGTAAATGATTCTTGTATTTAGATCAAGCTTATCAAGATGTTTCTATGTTGCCATCTTGGGTGTAGATCCTGAAAATCTATCCATGTGTCCTTTAAAAATTTGAGTCCTTTTCTTCTTAGACATATTTCTCTTCAACTGTACAAACCTCCTAAGATGTTTTTGAGCTTCTTCTTCCATGTCTTTATTCACTCCATATTGTTAGAGGAGTCTGTTGACCCAAAAAAACTTTCATTGTGAGACAACAGCTGTATAAAGATACATTTCCAGCAGAGAAGTCAGTCAGCTGCATCAATTTGTTTTGTCAGAAAGTTGTTCTTTATCTTAATTATATAAATGGGCTCAGAACTGAGCAGCCAGGGAACAAGTGCTAGAAACACCAAGGAACATAATGTAGTTTCTTTCTCACACATTGCTTCAAAGACCCACATTGTCCTGCCTAATATTTTTTTCCTTCCTGACTCTTTAAACTGAAAATGTCCAAATCAGAAGTATTACTCTTGGACTGCTGCCTATGAATGTTGTTGGTAATTGCAGGACTTAGAGAGAATTTCTGAGTATTATTGCCATTGAATAAATTTACCTTATTAGCTTTGTTTTACAAGGGAAAATTTCTTTCACCAGTATCTGAATTCTTGCTTGCCTCACGATGCTGCTTTGGATATTGTTGCTGGACAGAGGCCTCAGCATGGAGTGCACTGAAGGCCAAAATAAAAAGAAAACAAACCAGCAACAAAAACTCAATCCCTCTTGAAATCCACGGTAAGTGAAATTGTTTGTGAAATTTTGTTTTCACAGAGTTGACAGAAGTGCGTCTGGTTCAGTCAGGGAACAGAGGGAGTTGTGCTCTGATGTGATGCCTCATCTGCAAGAGGAGGAAAGGCTACAATTTGCTTGACAGTACCAATCCACTTTGCAAGACATACTAACAGCTGATTTTATCCTTCCCTACTTTGTTCAAAATGGTTGTATAACTCAGGAGAGCATCGCTCAGGATTTTCTGGGATCCCCAGCAACATCTTGGCTGCACAGCAGAATGTGACCCACAACTGGCAGACATAAGAAAAAAGCATATTCAGACCAAGATAAATGAGCAACAGTGTTTCTCCTAGCTCACATTCAGGTGGTGACTAGCTCAGTGGCACTGACAAAAGCACAGCACAATGCAGGACGTTGTTTCAATAGCAAGCCCCGGGGGAAGGCAACAGAGCAGTTTCTGTGTGAGCAGCACTGCCAGTGTCTGTCTGTACTCACCATGAGCACTCGCCCTCCAACCTGGACTTAAGCACCAGACTGGTCCAATGCCTTCTTCATGTTACCAGCCACATGGAGATTATACCTTTGTTCAGTCCAAAATTATTTCTTTTTACCCCACCCTCTGCCTCCGAGTGTGTTTGCAAATAACTGACTTTTTATTTCTAGACCAATTCTTAAGAATCAAAGAGAAAATAAGTTGAAAGAAAAGGTTTCAACACCATCTTGGGATTTTTTTAGATTTTATGTGTGATTTGTACATTATAAGGAGTGGCAAGATTATCTTCTTTTTCTCTTTAAAGTGATTTCAACGGTCTTTTATCATCAGGAGGATAGGTACAGAGGTAGGTTTATGGACATAACTGCATTGCTTAGACATCAGACATCTGTGCTAGGAAACGCAAAACTGCTGCTGCCAGCTCAGTGAAAAGCCCACTGCTTGTAACCATCTTGCTAGCAACTTCTCTGAATACTTAGCTGCTCTGGGGAAATGGGAAAATGCCATCTCCTCCCAGCCCAGAGTTATTTAAATGTTCTAGTGTCAACCAATATTATACTGCTTTTATATTTTTTCCATTAGACAGCTGCTGGATCTGCCTTTATGGGAAAGCCACCCTTGAAGTCACTTGACCTCTTGGTGCCTTAGTCAACACAGATGGAACATTGAATAAAACCAGGATGTTGTAGAAATCATATGACTCATTTGAACTGGGGAGGAAGGGCATTTTTGGGAACTGCTTTTTCTTTCTCCTTGGGTAAATAAGAGTTTGGCTTATCTAATTATATGCAAAGGTACACAGATTCTGTTTTGCAAGAATGTATTCTCACAGTCCAACAGTCATCTTTAAAAGGTCAGCAGTTGTATAAGAAAAGCAGCATACATTTTCATCTGAAGAAAAACCCTGTACTTGTATTCAGGTATCAGGATCACTGCATGGGAAGCATTGGCACAAGGATGATATTTGCTTTATATATCAAGACTTTCATTTGGTTTATAAATCCATTTAGAAGTGTAATAGAATTTTTGTTACAAGTAAAACAGTTTAATAAATAGAAAATATTTTTTTTCTCAGAGACAAGATACCACAATCCACAGTTATGACTTTTTTTGCTGTCATGACCCAGCAGCCCCCCCAAAGAGCTGCCAGCAATTGCCTGAAGGTCATGAGCTTGTTTCCTTCCCTTCTTTCTGGCCTTCTGCCAAAGCAGACTTGTTCAGACATCAAAACCAGCTCTATCTGCTGCTTCAATATACCCGCAATACCTAGTCATCCTGCTCTGCCAAATCATGGAGTGGATTTCCTGAGGTACTCCAGGAATTAGGACTAAAGACACCGTGTTGATTTAGAAATGGGCTGAATGCAAGAAATTATGGAGCCATGAAATCAAGAGTCATGTGGCAACACAGGTGAAAGTGGTAGAACTTGAAACCACAAATTGGAAAAATGCACATGTTATCTATTAATCTGTCAAAAGGACAGTTTATTACTATTTTTCTCATATCTACTTGATTCATGCCAATCAGATACTCCATTGTAAAATAAGAGGCATTTAAATACTGAATTTATATGAAGCTGTGAAACTGTGAGCAATTCCAGGAGGCTGACCCTATCAATTAAATGTTTGCAATCCAAATTGAGAAATTCTGGAGAAGTATGATAGGAATTCTAATACATCCTCATCATTATGTATCTGGACACAGAATATCTCTGATTGAAAACATAGATCCAAGTGGTTTTGTTTGGCACGCAAAATTCTACTATTGTTAATTATTGTGCCACACTGCTAAACAGTGCGTGAACAGAGGTTTTCCTTTCATGATGCCACAAGCCCTTTAGCTTTGGCAAAAGAAGCCTTCTTATCACTCTCCTGATATTTTCATTTAGCTTTCATGTTTGATTTCAAGATCAGCAAAGGTTACATTGAAAACATAACATATTTACAGCTTCACATGACTTTTGGGACCACCAATACATTATGAAAGGTTTGTGAGCTTTAATGGGTCAGTTGACAGCCCCGGTCTGCACTATCTTCTGAACAGGAAAAGGTCGAATCAGGAGGATCTCAGAATATTAAAATACCTTCTGATGATGTAGCCATTTTAAAATTCTGACATCCATGTATTGGGAGAAACAAACTCTGTAATAATGACAATAAAATAAATGTTTGCACACACAGTATGAAAAAATTACATATACTGGATAACTTGAAACTTCCTAAAAGCAGCACAGAAAAAACAGATGCACCACTGAATCAGAAAACAAAGAGAGACAGCTAGTTCCAGAAGAGAGGATACACAAGAAGCTTAAAGACATGGCTGGAAGCCCAAATTATAAGAAAAAGCCTTTGTAGAAAGGGTGACATTAGTTAGCATAGCTATAAAGTAGGAGCTGTGTTCAGTCTTAGGGTCTGCTGCTTTCTGCTCACAGGAGGTGTTGATGGTCTCATTGAGACGGGACCAGCCCACAAAGAGGGACAAAGAACAGGCTTGCAGCTGGTGCACACACCAAGCACACACCACAAGCTCCAGAGTCCTGGGAAGTGTTTTAATCTCTCCAAACTCCTTCAGGGAAGGTGTAACACAAGATGGAGCTGCACCTGAACACCATAATTAATCTCTCTGTTAACGTGACAGATACTCTTTGAGTTACATGTACTCACAACACAAATCGTATGGCTAAGGCTGCTTGTTATTTACAGGATACTTCAGTGAATCCCAGCTTGTCTCAGTGATGTGTCCTGTTAAGTACCCTATTCATAAAGCAAATAAAGTTGTATTGACCATGATCACATGTTTGTTTCATAACCTCTTGCCTATTGTGAAGAGCTGGTAGATCTGTGTAATGCAGAGACCTCCCTCTTGACCTACTTCAGTGATAACTGCTTTTTGTTCCATCCTTTGATAAACATTATTTCACATCTGGAAGACAGTCCCACATATTTTAATATCTGTAACAGATGTTTTGTGTATAATTTTAAAATAGTTCTTAAGTGAAAGTTTAAAGAACTGCTGCATATTACTTTTATTGTTGTTCTTATTTAAAACAAATAATTTGTAAGTTTTCTTCTTCCACCATTACAGCAGTAGAAATGCACAATGAACTTCATTTAAGTATAACAGAGTTTTGCAGGCAGCAGGAGTCACTTTCATGAACTTCATTAAACAGCATTGTTATTAACCATCAAAGCAAAATCCTGATGTAGAATTGCCCCTCCACCCCATATTAGAGGCAATTATCTCATGCTGAATCTCCTTGTAAGTTATAAAAAGTATTTGTATTCCTCACAGTCTGTAGGTAACCAAAAGTTATTGTTTATCTACAAATTTCCTAAGTGGCTTAAACTCTGATATTAACGTTAGGGTTATTTTGCACTCTCTGGGAATAAAACTTCTAGTAGAATTCACCCTCCACTCTCTTTCATTGATATTATCTCCCACTAACCTAAAAATCTCTGTTTTCATTATTTCTTTTCAATTCCTAGCAAGGCCCAAGAGAAATCAATGCAGCAGATGATGCCAGTAGGCCTGTCTCTTTGAAATCTTAAGGGGTAAGCATGGGAAGAGCAGTACCTATTTCGCTCTCTGCAAACCGCAGCTGAATCACACCAGTCAATGGCTCTGTTACACCTTTTTTTGGCTATTAAAAAAGAGTATCACTCCTCAGTGTGCTCTAGATGGTACAGATTTTGAGTGAATTTTTGAGGAAATCCATTGTCACGCAGTAGTGTCAAACTAAAGAAAAAAGACTCACTGCTCAGTAAGTGTCAAAAGTGGCTAAACTATTTTACCTGAACATCAAATAGGTTTGTTATCTTTACCTGCACCTCTGTTGAGACCCAAAAGTACATAAAGGTGCTGAATTGCTTGTTTGTAAAGTTGCTGAACTGTTCATTGAATTAGCCAAAGGGATTCTGAACTTCACTGCTAATGGGACTGAAATAGTTATTCACAATCCAAATATTCACTTCCTCAAAAACAGTAAGAAAAGGAAAAAAAGAGATCTTCATTTTGCAACAATAATAGCATACTGGAAAGTTTATTACACTATAAATAGTTGTTTTAAAAGAGTTTTCTTTGGAGCAGCTATAAAATAAATTAAAGAAAAAAGATAAACAGAGTGATTCATATGTTCATGTGAACTCTGGTAAGCTACTTACGAAGTGAATGAGAATGAGTGGTTTGTAAGAAGCCTCTGCTTTTTAACTATGAAGTTTCAGTGTTTGACAGAAGAGTCTGATTGAAAATAATGATCTCATCCACTGATTTACAATTGACCATTCTGTTATTAGGGATAAAACTAGGCTTTCTGCTAATTTGAGCTTATTTGGACTCACTATGTAGAGATTGACATTTCTTATAAAATAAGAGGGTATAGTGGAGACATGTATGTCTCAGCTATAGTCTGGAATTCCAGAATCAGTTGAGGACTGCAATTTTGAAAAATAGCTGAAGACCTCATGAGCTGTGATGAGGAGGAAGCAGACAGTACAGAGGTTGGGCACTGTGCCACTGTAAATACAGAAGTGCTTGCCATCCATCACATCACTGGTCTGGGCAGTACCCAGAGTTATGCCTCCAGGCCAAACTCAAAATCAGGTTTTGTGGCTCTCAAAAACAATTAACTGAACCAGGTGTTTGTTTAACCCTTTATTGCTTATGAGTCTTATATGAAATGTATAGATCAACCACATGTACTGGCTGATGTTCATGTAAAGCTAAACAAAGTAGAGTGTAGAAAGTGTTAAGATTAAAAAGCAGTAGTGCTGAAAAATGTTTCTTCCCATATGTGGGAATACAGAGATATTTAAGAAGGCAGTATTTGACCCTCAAACATCGCAAAGAACATTCTAGAATAATTATGAAAATTTTGAGGGTTTTTTTTTTTTAATTTTCTGTTTTCATAACATTTTGACACATTTCTAAAAGTTCTGCAATCCCAGAGAAGTCAGTGAAGTTTCTTAGGTATAACTGAGATTGAAAATACATCTTTCTGAGTTTTGTAATACTTTCTCCTTTGAGAGTAAACATAAACACTTGTGATTATGAAAAACTCCTGTTAAACTATTTGTATTTTCAAATATTTGCAAACAACTCTCTGCAGTTTTGGCCTTACTTTCTTCTGATGCTTGAAGGATGGTGCATACATACTAATGTGTCTCTCATTGCTTGTTTCTGAGTAAAACAATGATTAACCATACATTCCTTTTCCTAACTGTGCAGAAAGAATATCTTGGCAGATTTCCCACCTTCAAGTGTTTGTATGTCTCAGTGGAGGCATGTGGTTTGACAGCACCTTTTAATATTAATATAAACCTTGCCATAGCAACATGAGTGTTGCCACAAAAAGGTCACTGAAGTCACCGAGGAAAATAATTTGAATTACTGTGGGGAAAATCACAGATTAAGCCCAGCTTCCCAAAATTGTTGTAACACACACAATTGTTTCAGTCCCACACTCTGGCTCAGTTTTGCATTCCCTGTCCATTTGGAAGAAAACATGGCTTCACTTTTCATTAGATCTTAATAGCAAGAAGTAAGAATGCACAGGGCTCTAGCTTTAATTGTCAGTAATTTGCAGCATTTACGAGTGATTTATACTGAACAAAGAGAATAACTACAAAGGTTTGTAGGTCCAGAACCTCAACAGATGTTCTTTCCCTTCATGGCAGCGCTCGGGATACAGTATGTGTAAGGTTGGTAAGCCTTCTCCAAGTGCTCAGGACTTCAGTGAAGGGATTGAAGAAAGAACTGAGTGCTCACAATGACTTCAGTCAGATGCAGAAACCAGCTGGTTGCAATCATAAGTACTTTAGGCCGGTCTGCCTGTTACATTTAGAACACAGAAGAGGGAATTAATAATAAATGCAAACCAACAAATATACCAGTGCAGAGCTGAGATTTGAATCAGGCAACACACAGTTCTTATAACCTCTAAGTGTACTTGACTTTCTTCTCACATTAAAGCAGGGGACTGAAGTTCTGTGTGAGTCCAGCCATTGTTTTCATTACAAGAGCAATAATTACAGTGATAAAGGATAGCACAGGTACATAACAAACTGCTGACTTATTTCTTTCAGTCTGTCCCTTAATTTACTGTCTGTTGAATTTAATAAGTGAAACCCTTGACCTGAAGAAAATAACACTGAAACCTTCCAACACCATCCTAATAACTCCTACATGATCCTGTGGTTCCTGAGTTCAGGCCAGAAGGCTGACAGAAATATAATAAGAAACCATCTCTGGTTAGGCTATGCTGCCATCCCTTCTTCAGACCATACTGTGACGCCCCAGGCTAAGGTGATTTATGAGGGAATATTTACTGTGCCTTTGTCTTAATTCTGCCCTTGTATTAAAAACAGGATCAGAAGAGATATCAAAAATGATGCTACCACTCCAGCTGTACCCTAAACTCAGCTACTCTGAGGAAACAACTCTTTTCATGCTTTTTTTGAAAGAACTCTAAAGAACAATGAACAGGCTTCTGTTTTTAAATGAGACGCAACATACATTTTAGCTACTCTTTTTTTAGGCTTTGTAAACCCAAATGCATTCATAGAGAGATTTCAGAAAGAAACTGTGGTCTTTTCAGAGCATCTCCACTTTGAATTGGTGCTTAAAGATGCCTTTTGAAGTGACATCATTTGTCAAGGAAAGTACTGAGGAAAAATTATAGTATGTATCTGGTCCTTTGGGCAAAAAAAGAAACAGAATTTATTTTTATCATGTGCTCAAGAATCACAAAAATTATTTCACAGGAATCAAATAGCTGGAATGGGCATGGCTGATCTGAAGCAGCACTAAAAGTCAAGAAAATTCATCTTTGCTGGGATCTTAAACTGCTGCTTGATGAGTATTTCATATAATGATGACAATTTCTTTGCTGAATATGAGAGAAGGTGTGGAAGCTATGAGATGATCATGAAAAGAGAGTAGGTTTAGATTAGATATTATGAAAAAACTCTTCACTGTGAGAGTGGTGAGGCACAGGAACAGGTTGCCCAGAAAAGTGGTGGATGCCATATCCCTGTGAGTGTTGAAGACAAGGTTAGATAGGGCTCCATGCAACCTAGTCTGTTTGAAGGTGTTCCTAGCTAAGGCAAGGCAGTTGGAACAAGATGATCTTTAAGATCCCCTTCCAACCAAAACCATTCTATGACTCTATAATACAGACTCTGTCCCCATTGCTATTGGTAGCATCACAGAAGAGCCAACAGTAAAACCATTATTATCCATGGGAAGATGTGGTCGCCTTTGAGGGACCTTGTTGTTGTCCCAAAACTGTCTCAAAAGGATCCTCTAATAGCTAAAGGAAGGCATAATCTTGAACCTGCTATGTCACAGAATGACAGAATCAATTAGTTTGGAAAAGATCTCTCAGATCATGAAGTCCACCATGTCAACTAGACCATGGCACCAAATGCCACATACAGTTTCTTAAACACCTCCAGGGACCACGACCACCCTGATCAGCCCATTCCAATGTCTAATCACCCATTCCGTGAACAATTTCTTCCTAATGTCCAACCTAAACCTCTCCTGGTGCAGCTTAAGACTATGTCCTCTCATCCTGCCTCTGCTTATTTAGAAGAGGCTGACCCCCAACTGGCTACAACCTCCTTTCAGATAGTTTCAGGGAGTGATAAGGTCACTCTTGAGCCTCCTCTTCTCCAGACTAAACAACTCCAACTCCCTCTGCTGCTCCTCATAAGACTTGTGCTCCACTCCCTTCACCAGCTCCATTGCCCTTCTCTGGACGCACTCCAGCACCTCAATGTCCTTCCTGAACGGAGCGGCCCAGAACTGGACACAGCACTTAAGGTGTGATCTCACCAGTGATGAGTACAGGGGAAGAGTCACTTCCCTGGTCCTGCTGGCCACACTATTCCTGATACAGGCCAGGATGCCATTGGCCTTCTTGGCCACCTGGGCACATGCTGGCTCGTGTTCAGCCGCTGTCAACCAGCACACCCAGGTCCTTTTTCGCTGGGCTGCTTTCCAGCCGCTCTGTCCCCAGCCTGTAGCACTGCATGGGGTTATTGTGTCTTGCAGTTTTGTCCTTAAAAAAAAAGCAAGCTAGAAAATTACTGAGTTGTGAAGTTATTAAAGTTGCCAAATGAATCATGAAAAAGAGTAATTTAAACCCTCTTCCCCCCTCTCATGTATATATGGCAATAGGGATCTTAACTAACAAATTTAATTGCTTCCAAGACCTGCTGACTTGGTAAGTATACAGGATGGTGATGAAAAGCACTGCTGAAGAAGTCCAGGTCCTCCAATATCCTGTCTGTAGAGGCACAGAGCCTGCTGTGTTCTCCCACTTCCACTGAGCTGGGAAATACACAGATATTATACCACATAGACACTACAGTCCTGATGAACACAGGAAAAAAAAACAAGGGAAAAAAATCCAATTCTGTCTTGACTAACATTTAAACAGTTTGCAGTAAAATGGCTGGAGGCCACACACTAAACCCACAGTGAAAGTTATTTTTATATTAATAAAATAATATTTTTATAAAATATATTCTATATATGAATATTTTAATAAAAATATTTTTATTTTATGTTAATAACAATCATAAAAGTAATCCTACTTATTAGGGATACTCCATCCATGCTGAGCATAGGACAAGGCAAGGGTGGTCTGGAATCCTACCTCAGTGCATATGCATGAAACAGCTGGATTATTGTCACAAAGAGCCCTTAAGTCTACTATTTCCTAACTTCTGAATTATCTGGCTTCTAATATTGTGGCTTTTTGGATAGTCTGTGTGTGTATAATGTTAACATAAGGCAGCCAAAAAATTCAAAGGAGCAGATCTGGCTTTCTACAAATCTGCTGATAATTATTTTCTTCCTTGAAAAGCACAAGAGTTCTTTCCACAGGTTAAATGGACTTTTGTTTCAGTGTTAATTTCTTGCTAGAGCATGTGATTCTAAATCAATACATCTTTTTTCTGCTACATATTCAAGCTAAGAAAGTTTGGAGGGATCGATTAAACTTACCCTTCTGTCCGTTCACTTCATACTCCTTCCTGACTTGCCTTTGATACTTACAATATCCATGGTCTAATTTTGTGCATATTTCTGTCTGAATCCTGACATCCTAAAACCTGTAAGTGTGTAACTGATGACTAAGCTCTAGCGTGTTGCAGAACTATCTTAGTATTTCTTCCCTCTCAACTTCTTTTAGGACCCTATTTGATACTTTTCAAGAAAAACATCCTGATAATAGCCCATGTCTTCCCTTTAAATTCATCACTGGGAAATCAGTATTGAGAGGGCCTAAGCAGGGTGGGATACCCAGCTACAGATCTTTCCTCTGCCTGATCTGTGTGTAGGATTTAAACCTAGTCCTCTCACCCCTACAACGCAAATCTAGAGATTTTAGCTCTGATATCATCTCAGTCTCTCTTGTCCTACTGTGCAAAAATACTTAAATATGCATTGGGCTTGGACAGATTGTGAACATTACTATATTTAGATAACAATCTCTGCTCATACAGCTACTAATGTGGGTGTAAAGTGCATTACCCTCAACAAAAAGAGATTTTGCTCAGCTTATTCTAAGTGTAAAGAAGCTCTCTTTGGAGGAAAGCAATCTTATTTCAAGGCCTTGCCCTAAATCAGATGTAAGGAGGATTTAAATATTCAGATTCAGTGCTTTGAATTCAGCTAGGATGACAGCCTTCCTCTTTCGGCTTTTTTTAACATCACTTTTGCATCTACTCTACTTCTGGAGTTGATTTGTAGCTGTGACGTATATATTAACTGAATCCTCTGTCCCTCTACTCCAGAATCTGCACATGAAGTACCTTTAAAAAAGACCCAAATCCTGCTGTTGTCTGGGAATTCCCTGCTGGCCAACTTAGGTTACCTCCCATGCAGCTGTCTATCTCCTGACTCCTGGCTTCAGACATGTAAATGCACTCTATCTGTTGCCTGGCACTAATTTGGCTGTTGAGAATTGCCCATTCGTACAACTGGGACTCGGTTCCCCATATGTGCTCAGGCCAGATGGGAGGCAGGGTGACGGCTCTAAGGACTCCTGGGAGGCTGCAGGGACTGCAACAGTGATGCTGCCTCCTTGGTGCGGTGGAGTGCCTGGAGAGGTAAAGTGCTGGAAGCCCAAGGTCAGGGGATGGCAGCAGGTGGGGCACAGCCCACCCCTCTCTCTGACAGCACCTGGGGCAGAGCGCAGCCCTGAAAATTTGGGCATTTGTGTAAAAGCCAAGTAGAAAACATATGGAAAGAATGAAATCAGGGAACCTTATAAAAAGACTGCATTTAGAAAGATGAAATATATGGAGAACAACCTGAGAGGCTTTGCCTGAAGCAAAGGCTGTGGGTACTGCCAGCCTTTTTTTGTGCAAATAGAAACCCTGGCCATGATTTGAGGTATGAGGTAATTGCTAGCAATGGTTAACCAGTATCAGATTGGTACACTTGCAATATTTTCATTTTAGAAGGCCTGATTTTAAGAAATGGAGTGCAGTGAGACTTCCAGCACTTGATAACTCTAATGAAAATAGTTTGGATTCCTCAAAATTTTTGTTCACATTTTCCTCTTCTGTTCCCCCATCCCTTCATACTACCATAAGAAACTGTGGTCCTCTAAGCCATACACCAAGCCATATACCTTCAACTCAGCTCAGGTAAACTCTTGTCAGAATATAATGTCCCTGATGCATTTGGTATTTCTCATTCTCTTTGTTTGAAGAGTGAGAGGAATGTGTCTCACCTGATGGAATCTCCTCACCATAGTACAGCAGAAAGCCAGCAGCTCAGTTGAACCAGTGCAGCAAAGTTATTTTAAAAGTATTTTGCTGATGCATCAGTTATGGCAGTGTGTCTTGCACCTTTCATAGCGATCACAAGCAAAATAAGGGCTGGCAAAGATAGCATGCTGTTCATGGCACGGCCGCAAGCACTGCCAGTGTCCATTACACAAATATGAGCAAGGATGTTTTTTCTTTGAATACAATTGGCAGTCATCCTTGAAAGCATAAAAATGTTTTGAGATGGAGTAAATTGTAAGTGTGCAATTAATTGAATTATTTTTTGCTGATGAGTTGCTGGTGGGATTCCCTCTGTGCTTATATTGTATAGGCTTTTATATTTTGCATCCCATTCTGTGTTTGCTTTATGATCTGTAAATATATCACAGGAAGGCTATTGCCTAGGGATACATGAAATCAACAGTTTCTAATTAATAGATTAAGAATCAATAGTGGGTTACACCTAATCTTTCTGAGAATCCAACATGGAACTTTCAAAGTTGATAAATGCACAACAGTAAACAACGCTAACAATGATTCATTCTCCTTAAATAAATACTGCTTCTCTTCCATAGGCAAATGTAAGGACTTTGCTTATATAATAAGAACAACTAAGAGAAATTATTTATGCAAAAAAGATTAGTGTTTGATAAAGTACCACACACAAATTAAACAAATGAACTGATAAATGAACATATGTTAAAGAAAATACAGATAAAACACACACCTCACCCCCACCCCTCCAAACTACTAAAACTGAAATATCTTGTTCAGGCTATAATATATTTCAGCTCTATTCTGTAATAGCCTTGAAAAGGACTGGGTAGTGTCAACATTCAGCTTTTAGCTGGTGCACCTGAAATGCAGTGAGAATGCTTAGCTATTATCTGTACCTGTCTGAACTTGCTGTACTTGCTACTGCAGGATTTCTCTCCACATTGATATGTCTGATGTCTTTGCTTTGAAACAGCCAGTCTGTATTGTGGGAAATACACAGGTCTGTGGCACACCTACCTAATTTTTTGTTATGCATGCGTTATCAGAGAAGGAATGTACACATTGCAACCTCTCCTGTTTTCTGTTAATGTAGAGTGACTATAGAATTCTTTCTGGATTACTCTGCAATCTGCAAGAACAAGCAATTACAGTAGGTACAAAGTATTACCTATCAAACCCTGTGTACTTATCATGTAAGCAATGGGTGCTTAAATGATCACCATGAGCTGTAACATAGTTATCTAAACCCCTGCTAAATGTTTTAAAGACTTTTTCACAGGGTTCCCCACCAGTATAAAAAAAAATAATAATAAAGTTTGTAGATGATATATCGCAGCTGTGTTTTTAGCAAGACTGGGCACTGAAAAGCATCAAAGATAACGGTTTATGAGACCCAAACTAATTCTTCACTTGTAAGCACAGTGGGCATTCTATTACTCAATATAACTGAACCAAAAACTTTTACTTTAATAACATAATTAAAAACATCAGAAAAAATAAACAAGTTAGTCATCTAAAATGAATGCAAGCCGTCTTTGATCCTCAGTTTGACAGTTCCAGGAGTAGATTTAATTCTAAATTACTCTGAAACATCTATTTATTTTTTTTACATTCTGTTTGTTTTCAGCTCATTAAAAATAGACATTAATAATAATTTTCCATGTTGAAAGCTGACTACTTATTCTTGCCTTATAGCCAAATCCTTGCCCATGATAGAACTACCATTTATGTTATTGCCCCTTTATTGAACTAATATTAACTCATTACCTTAAAAATAAGCATATTTCTGAAACAACATTTAATTATTTATAGGTTATTCCATGATTTTTCTCAGACACTTATTCAGCAATTATATTTTTGTACATGCACTGAGACAACTCTGATAAATTGAGATCAATTTTCCGTGTGGCTAAGAATCAAAAGAGTTGTTTAACCATAGCAGACAGGCATCAAGTGTACATGGGTCTTGTAAAATTATTTTTCAATTTTCCTAGGATTTGTCAGAGCCTCTTCCACTGGCATTTGTAACACTTTAGAGCAAGGACTAAATTCTGTCTGTATTTCTTCACACAGATGAGCCTGTGATTCCCCTGGCCCCAGTATGCAAAGTTTCCCTTTGCCCTCAGAGCACCTTGAAACCTTCTTTCTTCCCCCTGTCAAAGAGTCAAGAATTACTCTCCCCTCTCCTAACCCCTACATGTGTTCCCTGGGACTGACGGAGGATTGGGTACAGGGAACTGAAAGGTGTTCAGACAGAGAAAAAAGGATAGGGACCATTTATCACACTATCAGCAGCTGATGGAGAGCTTGTTCTTCCTCGAGGAGTCCTGTGCCCCCTGTAAAGTACATGCATATTACTAAACAAAATGAAAAAAATATATATCTTTGCAATGGCATATGATGCATGAAACACCTCTTCTTGAGACTTCATCGCAGAAAATCTTAAGCTCAATATCTCCCCTGAGATAACATCTGCCCTTCATTACCTTCACATGCAGACACCTCTCTATCTGTTTGTGAATAGCTCTTTTTCTTTTCTGTGATAACCCTGACATTACAGGACTCTCACTTACATTAGAAAACAAGGGTTCTTTTTGTTGAATTACTAGTAATGAGCTTTTCAGAGTTATGTTTTTAATGAAAGTTTCCATAGATGGTAGATTTTATTTGGATGGCATTACACTTCCATAAAAACAGTAGGTCTTCATTGTTTCCATGTATACCTCTTATAGTTGTTTTTTTTTGAGCTGGTCACAGCAAAAGCTGATGTCATATAAAACTTTTATGAAGGGACCTTTCCACAGTTTTTTGGATCATTATCACAGTAACAGAAAAGAGAAGAAAAGTTTCTGAAAGGCCAGAGGAATTTTTACCAGCCCACCTTTTTCATATTGGGGTACATGGTTCAGTTTAGTTGTTCCTGGCCATCCTCACACTCACATGAGCCACAGAAAAAGACAACTAGTGTGGTGTTCTCTAGTTGTGATAAATTTTACTTTTAGCTTTCAATTTCACCTCTGGCATCTGCAGATCTCTAAACATAATACTTCCAGATGCCTACATATAGTGAGCTCTAGGACATTGTATAGCTCTAGCATAACAGATACAAGTCCTATTAACTTCCTGTTCTTTTGATTAATCCAAGGATGAGTTGCATCTGTAGTTTCAGTTGAGCAGTGTCAAGCATGTATGATCTCAAACTCCATGTATCTGGAGAAGATAAGAAGATCTTACAGTTTTCAAAAGTTTCCAAAGATACTAAAATATCTACAAGAAATAATTTTGATGTTATTATGCAAGGATAAGAATTTTTGATGGTGACTTAGAGTGAGGAGCTGGATTCATCTCATATGCGTGCAAGTAATAGTGTCTGTGTATAAGCTGGTTGACTAGGTTTTTCTGCAGGCACTAGAAAGAGATTTGTGGGGCAATTTATCTCATTTGACTTTGAGTCCTCAGCAGCCTTTGGATCTTACACAGCTGCCACACTTTTGGGAATAGATTTGTGGTAGACAGTCTAAAATGGACTCATACTAATGATGTTGTCACAAAGCAAGGGAGTCTGTGCTTGGAGGTACTTGAAAATCCATCCTTCATATTAGCATCAGTGAATGGATAGCATGATTCACAATGTGGTGGAATAAGTGACATGAATAAAGCAAGAAGAAATGTTAAGTGTTATGTATGTATATATATATATATATATATATATATATATATATATGTGTATGCATATGTATACTTCAACAGGAGTGTTCGTGGTACTTTGCAGACATAAGAGAGCTCCCAGAGAATTTACCATCTAAGGTTATTTGTCAGTGCTTTACATGAAACTACTAAACTTGGCAGGATCCATACTCTATTCGAATATTATGAGGGATGAAATAAGCAGCCAGGGATCCCATAGACTGACTAATGCTAAAAGAAGGTGTTTTATACTATAAATCTGGCACCCTTCAGTTTTGGATCTTGATGCATCTGGTCTCAAGATGGCCTGGAGTGGAAGTGGACATCATGGTCATGTAAAAGATTCCTCTATCTCAGCTTAAGAACTTGGCTGCTCCTGAGCTGCAGGTGGTCCTCTGCTGGGGACACTGCCTCTTGCCAAGAGCCCTTAGCTGAGATGGGAGAAAGGAAAGCTCCAGAGTTTCCTGTTTTTTTGAACTGAAGTGTCAATGACCATTATTTATTAACTGACAAAGGGGCCTTTTTTCCCTCTCTTTTAATTAGAAATTACAACAACTTGCTTTTCAAAGCTGAAAAATACTTGAAATGATCCCAAGTAATATTCCAAAACCACTAGCCTAAAGCTGGCAGTTAGAAACCTAATGAAATCTGATCGACTGGCTGAGCCCTCCTTTTCCTATACACATACTCACATGCACACACACGCTCCCCTTGCCCCAACACCACAAAAAAAGACCTCAGACAAGACGATCACATTCCTTTTGAACAGCCATCTACATTTGTCACACAGCGGATAACTTGGGATCTATCCATCAGAGATTACACTTACTGCTTTGAGAGGCAAAATCTCCTTCATGAAACCTCTCAGAGCAGACTAAGAAAAGTACATCAATTTCACAGGCTATATTTAATTTCATTCTGGGCTCATCACAAGGCTTTGTAATCCTCTTCTGTGGAGAATATCTTCATGGTTTGAACTCCTCTTTAGCAGGATAGATTTATCATTTGCTGTGGGAGGGGGAAAAGCTAAATGAAGCTGTGTTGAGTTGCAGCAGCTGCTTCATCATGGGCTCTCTCCTTCCCCACTTAGCATGATTTCTATTCTAGCTCAGGCCTCTGCATTGCACACACACACACACACACGCTCACAAGATGTGAGGGTTTTGTGTTTTAATGGCAGAGTTTGACAGACAGTTTGCTGCTGAGGTTCAGCCAGATGCAGTTGGTCAAAGCAATGCTGCTCATTTACATCTGTCTCCCATGCATTGAATTCTGTCAGGGTTTATTTGTAATGGATGGAGTTAATTGTGAAATGCTCAATATTGAGAGAATATGGAAGATACAACATAAAACAAGCATCTGTTCTGTGAGAAAACTAAAATGCTGATACAAAGCTAGGCTAAAGCTCAAGAAGTTTAAATAGCTGCATAGGTTACATGTGTTTGAGTGCTCCTGGATTATTTAGTCTGTCTCATCCAGTCCTCCTCCTAACAAGTTCCTCTGTCATAACCTGCTCATAGAAACAGCTTTTGAGTCTGTAATTGCAGTTTTGTGTCTCAAAATGTACTGGAAGACTGTGATAGGACATAGCAAGATTATGTCACAGAGGTATAAACAGCAACAAATTGGTGTACTAATGAAAGGGTTTGAGAAAGGGGGACTTGGGATGGGGAGTGGGCAGAAGATGGGGAGGCTGGAAAGCATCAGTAGCACAGACATGAAGTAGGGACATGACTTTTGCTTGAGACACGCCCACATCATCTCAAGTCTATCTGGTATGGATGGTCTATGTTTCTTTAGCCTGTCTGCAACATGCTTATCTAAACTGGGGTCAGATCATCTGTGCATCGTCCAGCTGTTCCTCCTCAGCATCAGCAGGATCACTGTCAGCTGGTCCCAGAGGTCTTGTGATATATTTGCCACCAAGTAGAAAATAGTTTTTAAGAGACTTTACTGAGACATTATGATGCCCAGAAGTTTCCACAGGGAAAATATTTCATCTATCTAAAAGCATGGAAAAAACTCTTCTTTACAGATCTTCAGTCAGTGACTGCCTTTAGGAAATAAAGGTTTGTAGGAATATGAAACAGGCACGTGGCATTTTTCATGCATTATAGAGACCTTTTCCAAAAGCACAGTATTTATGAGAAATCACGTTTCATTTCTGTTTCCACAAAGTTTTATCATGGCTAGGCTTCGCAAACGAAGATTTACAAGGGCTCTACCCACGCTTGCTACAAGCACGTTGGTGGCTAAATA
>JAWWEW010000078.1:29402755-29418233 GCA_035583185.1 Anabacerthia variegaticeps | reverse complement strand
ATTGTAACTCTGACTTATAAACTCTCTTGTGGTGGGTCCATTTCTCCTGCTGGTTTACCTTTAAAACCAGCACAATAAGTAACCTGTGCCAGGGCAAAGCTCCTTGTTTTCTTGCTGTTTTAATAGAACACAGATATTAACAGAAAAAAAGACAGCTCAGAAGATGAAAACTCAAGGTAATTGTGCAAGTCAGCTTCTGCCACTTCAGTAATGGTGTAAAGGTGTCAGCTTTTAGAACATGTTATCGATGTTTCTCCCATCCACCAAAAACTGCCTCAACAAAAACTCAGGATGAGATGGAAATGAGAAAAATAGTAGTTTAAACCTGAGGGAGGATGTGATAGAAAGGCCTTCAGTTTTCCTTTTTATTTGACATGCCCTTGTTCTAGCCTCAAGCTTCCCCTAAAAATGGTGCTTTTGGTTGAAAACATATCATCGTGCAATCCCTGTATTTTAGGTATTAAATCCCACCCCCCCGCCCCCCCCCAAAAAAAAATAAAACAAAAGTTCTTTCTTAATGTCAATTTTAGACAGTTTTATAAAATCAATCTGTTGTGCTTCTATTTTCTATAATACTGTCTTACTGTCTGGAACAGCATTCTGCATACCAGTTTGTGGTACCACTCACAGCTCTAAAACATCATTCTCCTCAACTGTGCTTGCCAGGGCAGTGGGACCTGTAAGGTCAACTAGGTGTCAGCTTGGAACTTGGTGACTGCTACCAGTGCACATGAATGAACAAGACTAAAAGTGCTAAGTAGCTCTTTCAGTTGTTCCCATGAACTGTGGGTAGCCGAGAAGAGCAATTGCTTGGGGAAGTTCAAGGCTAGGCAACATGTCAATCAAATATAGTCATCTGAAGCAAAGGGGAAAAATTGCTTCCACGGGAGACTAAGTTTGGTGATGGGAAGCAGAAGTGCACAATGAGTCCTCCCACTGCTGTATAGTACAAAAATTTCTGAGGTGGACAAGCTGTGCAATGCTTTACTTATTGCATTGATTTTAGTGGTGAGGTTCAATAGGATATCATATGTAAACTTATGGGATTATTCAACCCACAGTCTCCCATAAAAAGGGAATTTTTTTTTAGCTGCAACTAATAATTACAGAGCTTTAACTTGGAGTTGTGGTTACAGAGCTTTAACTTGGAGTTGTGGTTCAGATGACAAAGATGTGCTAGCAGTAGCATGTGATGATCTGGTCTGGTCTATGTTACTGACTGAAAGAACAAATAGGCATCACCAGTATTCTAGATACATATTTAGATCACTCTTGGCAAAATCCAAAATGGTTAACATACACACTCTCACTTCAGATTATGTTTCAAATTGTACTGACACCTCTCTCTTTCCATTTACTTTAAAAATAAGTAATAAATCTTTGACATGCCTCAAATGAGAAACTGGCTGTCATATTACGTTTCTTGAGGTGAAAAAACCCACAAAGCAAAATGTAATAGCCAAAACAGAACCAGTTTAGTTGCAATAAAATGGACTAAGTTTTTGGCTGTAAACCCTACTTGTGGTGCACTACAGTGTTAGCAATTCCTCTTGGATAAGGCAAAAATTAATATGGTTGTTCTAAAACGCATACACACAGAAAAAGTCCTAAGCCTTATTCATTTTGGATGTATTTGTGCTTATCTAATAGTTAGAAAAAATATTTTGGCAGTGTAACAGTGCATTATATAGTTTTTTGCCTTTTGTTTTGGAAAATGAAAGTTGCTAAGAGATTGTGGTTTGGAAGGTCTTTGCAGAGCGTGTACAATGTTTCTCACAAGCATACACTTTCACTGTATTTTTGTTTTGTCAATGGATTACAGACATCTCATACAGTTAGACTTTTATGTACCTTTTTAAAGCCCCTTAAAAAGCGTAGGTGAACTCTCAGCTGGTTTAATTTGAGTCACTCCTATGATATTAAAAGCTATGTTTTATACTACAATAAATACAATAATAAAGTATTATACCACCCCAGGAGCTGTTGCTTTATGGATTATTGTAAAAGGTTTTGATTTCTTACTTGTTAATTAAATCTATTCATCTCACCTTTCCCTAAAGAAGTTTTCCAACCCATAAAAAGATATCTTTTTCTGAGATTTATTGAATAAACAAAACAGAATGAAATTCCACAATCTTTTTTTTATCGTGTGTACTGTCTGATGCCAAGACACACAGAAGTAGTAAATGAAGAGAGAGGTGAATAGAGCAAAGGAATTTGAGGGGAAATGACATGAGTGGTATATGGTGGGTGCTGATTCAATGGGATTGCAATAACAACCTCAGAACCAGGTTTTATACTGTGAAAAGATCACAGTGTCTATGGATTAGGTTATTTTTTCAGGACACTGAATATACAGAGAAATACGAGGGGTAGTATCAGGATGGAGGTGGTACTTAACCCTTACTTGGAGTTGGGAAGCTTTACACATAGGGACACTAACCTGGGATACATAAATTTAGCTTGGTGAATATTTCACAGATTTCTTTGTTTCCTCCCTTTTACAAACAAAATGGCAATCTAGTGTTTAAATACATCTCAGTGTCTTTTTCATGCTTTTTTCCTCCCAGTTTTTATCACTGTCAGTGAAACAGTAGCTTGAGCATGCAATAACTGAGAGTTTTTAAAAGGGATAAAAAAGATCTTTGTTTGTTCACTTTTATCTCAGGACAGAAAGACTGGTAGAAGTATAAGGAAATAAATTACTTACTTATTAAAGCTCTTGTCAAAGAGAATCAGCTCCATTTTGCATAGTCCAACGTGTAAGTGGAGAGAAAATGAGGAAATATTTTTCTAGTGGAAAAATACTATCTCCAAGATAGCCATGAGAGTGAACAGAACAGTGCCCAGGTGCCAGCCTTCTCCCACCATGGCCATGTCTTGCAGACAGCTCACCTCTCCGTGCCTTGCAGCACTCAACACCAAGCACGCTGGGGCAGGGACTCCAGATTATGGGCTCCAGGTATGCCTAGGGCCACATCTGCAGGCCCTACTCAGTACACAGAGAGGAGTCTGGCCATGAAGAAAAACCTGGTTGAAGGGCAGTGGAGACATGTACAGAAATTCAGAGCTTGAGGAATCAGCCTGAGAATACAGGTTTTTTAAGACCACAACATGTGGAGAATACAGACTACATTTTATATGTGGTTAAGTAAAGCACTTTTTTAATAACATAATCAAGTAGAAATCTCAGTGACTCTACACACAGTGGTTGTTCTCACACTATTTCTTTGTTAGTGCTTTCTGTTATTGTAGCCATGCATGGACTTATAACAAAGATATATGGGTGTAATAAATATTAGGATACTCTCAATTATGGCATGCCACTGAGGGGAGTAAAATCAATAAAGCAGAGATAAAAAAGGAAATAAATCTTAGAGGTTGAAGCAATAAATCGACATCATGTAAAATCAAAGTCAGATTTATTTGGTGCTCTTACTGCAAAAAATGCATAGAGGTAGAAATTGCAAGGGATAGAATTGTAAGTGGGGCACACAGCTGCACTTTTACCTTTGTTGCCAAGGTCTGCCCCTGTTAAACTATGCTCTGACTTAATAAAGGTCCCCTTTTTTATGCTAATCTCTCTACCAGCAGCCTGGCATCTGCACCAGGAGTCCCTGGCTGTGCGTGGGGGCCAGCAAGGCTGGCAGGCTGCAGAGAAGACGACCTTCCAGCAGTGCTCACAGGCCATGCTGGGAGGCTGGTTCTCCCCCTCTTTCACAAAAGCATCCTTCTCCCTGTCTCCACCGTGGTACAAATGTGTGATTCCCCCCGATCCAGTTCCACATACTGGTCCGGGTGGGACCAGGATACTCCTACCAACCGGATGCAAACGTATTTCCAACAGGTCTTCTAGGGACCACAGCTTTTTTGCCAGCCTGACTGGGAAAGATAAGTGTAGGTCTAGGCGGGGTTCCCAGATCCCGAAGATAGCTTCTGGGGAAACAGAGGTGCTTTTCTGCAGCCTAGGCAAGCATTTTAGACCTGCCCGTGAGCAAGTGAGCACTGCCAAGGGGCCCCTCCGCTGGGGCAATGTTTAAAGGACATGGCAGTCACAAGTGTGTTCAGCATGCTTTGCAAATACCTCTCCAACCATGGCCCGTCAGGGATTTAGGCCAAGGAATGCCTGTTTCTCCAGCTCCCAGCTGCTCGGCCCTGTCAGGAAAGGGTCTGTCCTGGTGATGTGCTGAGATGTGAACCCTGGCACCAGGGAACTGCGGTGAAAGAGGAAAGCCCTCTGGTGTTTGTGTGCCCCCAGGCTTCTGCAGCAGTTGGGAGCTCGTGTTCGCTGCCCCGCTTCACCACCCAAATTCTGCTCGAGACCCCCAGTGTGAACCCAGGTCCTGGATCCACCCGACTTCGCATGTATTAATTGGCACACAGAAACATCCCTTCCCTTTCTGAAATGGGCCATCGCTTCTTTGTCTGCTTATATT
Source organism: Anabacerthia variegaticeps (assembly GCA_035583185.1). Taxonomy (NCBI): domain Eukaryota; kingdom Metazoa; phylum Chordata; class Aves; order Passeriformes; family Furnariidae; genus Anabacerthia; species Anabacerthia variegaticeps. The sequence continues at coordinate 29,413,797 of JAWWEW010000078.1, read as the reverse complement.
CCTTTATTTCACCCCTTGTTGATGCCATCGCTTCATCTGGCCCCTACGCTGGACTTCCTCTCCTGACTTGCAGGTCCCAGTCCACCCTGCAAGCACTTTGTACAAACCCATCTTTTTCTCCCAGTCTTCCTCCCGAGGTCCTTTCCTGTCTCTGGCCACACCTGTGGCTGGGCTGCCTCAGATTATTTCCCCAAATGTCTCCCAATTTTCTCTAAGGCTGCGGTGAGGATCCCTCCATGATCTTCCAGCCCCAGCAAAAACAGCTGCTCTTGGGAGAGCAAGCATTAGTTTCCAGATGAAAGGGCTGATTTTATGTGGGAACTGTAGATTGTCTTGGAGTATTTTTTTCAGTTTACTGTTTCCTTTCCTGAAAGCCTTGTCTGTGAAGGGGCCCACAGGTAACTCATGGCAGGGCATTGTGTAACCCGGTGCAATTATGTGTTTGCTCTGGTAAACAAACAGGGTGCAGAACACAGCCAGTTCCCAGATTTCATACTTTCCCCAAATGTTTTCACAGGAAAGAATTCACATTTCACTTCCTCTGTTGTTGCAAAGGTTCAAAGCGTTCATACTTGGCATATGGTTTTATTTTATTTTGAGCTTTATTTTTCCTTATTTTCCCTGAATATAGAAGCCACCATAACTAAACTGTTCTGTAATTTAAATACATGTTTAATTACAGAGTTAAAAAATGAAAAGCAAATTTAAAAAAAAAAAAAAGTAAGTGAACTTGGCACTAAACCACAGCGTATTTCCAAAAGAAACCACGCAGAATCATTACACTGCCTGTGTGGTGGGATAAAATGTAAATTACCTCCATGAACATTTTTCAGCAAAATGACAGCAGAGACAATTTAAATATATTTATATACATATAAACAGATATATATGTCTAACATAAAAGTGGATAATATAATTTGAACCTTATTCCTCTCTAGAATATCCTTGTTTACACAGTGATTTATGTCAATACAGGTAAGAAAAGGATCATGCCTACCACTTACAGACAATCATACTATTATATTCTTAAATGCCATCTCTGAAACAAGCATTTTTTCCATTAATTTTTTCCTTTCTCATACTGAAAACTGTACTTGGTATTTACCTCTGTTGTGATTTTTTTTTTAATTATTCTTTTTTAGGAAGGATGACTGATCTAATTTCAGCAGCTGTTGAAATTTTCAAAAGTAGAAAACCCCCATTTATTATATACTATAGCTTTGAACTAAACAGATAATTTTGTCCAAAAATTATATTTCAGAATTATTTGGAAACAAACTGGATATGGCACAAAAAAAAAAAAAATCCCCAAACAAGACTAGAATAGATAATCCCATATTTCCCCTGAGATTCTAAAATTAAAAAGAAAAAAATAAAGGAAATCTTTCTGCGAAGAAGTGATCTCCATACATTGGACAGGCAATGCTTTTCTAGCTAAAATAGTATTAGACGTGGGATTTATTAGTGTGGGCAGATATAAGTCATTTATCCTACCTGTTATTACCCCTTTGAAACCAAATGCTCAGTGTAGATTTTTAGAATTCCTACCAGGCACAGAAAATGCCACTGTTCCAACTGGAGAAGAAAATGTTGGTAGAATATGGGAGAGTCATAGTTAATTTCATGGAAAACAATGAGTTCTCCAATTAAAAAATGGGATTTTCTGCACTACAGTAATTTTATATCCCCCATTTAAAATGAAATAATGATCAAACACTTTGCTGTGCAGATGCATACTCAGTGCACTAATTTTGGTAGGGTGAACAAGTTCTAACAGTATGGTGCTTAAAACTGATCATATTTCAATCCAGAGCTAAAAAAGACTGGAAGGTTTCAGTAGATAAGCACTGCAAGACAAAATCTTTCATCTTTCTCTAACTGGCTGGAAGGAGCCCAGGCCAGTAGTAACCAGAGGTTTTTATTGTCCTGAATAAAGACTTTCTGAAGTCTGTTTTCTTGGTGAAATGAAGAAGCAGTTTCAGTTCCACATACCAGTAAACCTCTCACTGTTGTCAGGGGCTTTGTGGGCTGTCTCAGCACACTGTCAGGAGTTTAGCATTCAGGACTGTGCATTTACACCTCACTCCTAAGAGTACTCCCCTGGAGAACAGGTTGGGAGAGCTTGCTGTGGGAATATCTGCAGGACAGACAGTATTAAAGTCACACAAGCTAAATTAACATGTAAAATATACAAATTATTTCAAATAATTATACTTTTTTATTTGACGTGTTGAGACCTGCTACAGACTTACTGAGCATCTTTAGAGGCTGCAGAAAATGTACCCTAAGTCACACAATGCATGATCCTAAAGTACAACTGCAGAACATATGAAGATTCTACTTTATCTGCTCCTTCTGCACTAATTCTGTTTGTTGGTCTTTTGTAAAAGAGTCATATTAACACTCAGTGAGAACCTTATACTGCTTGTTTCTGAATTTGAACCAGTCAGGAAAAAGTCTGCATTAAATTTAGACAGAAAGTCTTGCCGTCTTTCTTTATTAGTGTAAATGATTTTGCTCTGAGTCAATAGCAACTCCAGTGCTGCCAGACTTACGGGAAATGATAAATAGGTCTCTGCTTTGCATGTAGGAGAAAAAGGTAGGAGGGAAAACCCCTCTGATTTGTTTTTATGAATGACAGTATTTCTCTCTGAGGTAGTCTCCTTGAGGAGCTGTTGTTCCTGTTTTGGAAGTGACACCCTGTAATAAATCTAAGCATATGTACAAAACTGAAGGCAAAGAGAGGGATGGCTGATGGAGGGCAAGAGCAGCACACATCGTTGTGCAAACAGGCACGGGACTCCTGCCTGAGTAAAACAGAGCTTTCAACATGGTAGACTGACTGAAATGATTTTTTCACTTGATCTTGAATCGCCTAGCCCTGTAGAGGTGTTCTTCCTCCTACTGAGAACTCTGTGGGACTGCTCAGGCAACTCAGCTGAGTTAATGAGCTAAAATTGTGAAACAGGAGCATATAGTTAATGCCACAGAGATAGGTCAGGTCAGACTAATCCTGCCTCTTTGAGGAGTCTAGGCAGATAGATACGTAAAATCAATTTAGGGTGAGAGGGAATTGTTTTCTAATTGTCCTGGAACTAATTATATAAATTTTTGCGTGCCTGATACTCATTTATTCTCTTCTAGCTTCAGACTCTGCAAATTTCTTTCCAATCAAGACCAGCCTGTATTCCCAGAGATCTCAGGATGCTTTCAAAGAACCACTGTAAACATCACTGGTGGCAAAGACTGTTTGTGACTCTGCCTTTCAACTCCAGGCTGAAGAGGACCCTGCAGGATTTTCCCATGTACTGAGAAAATCAAATGTTCTAGAGCAGATTGGAAACTTGCCCTCTTGTTTTTATGTCCCTATCACAGCATGTACACTGATTATCAAAAAGAGGGGAGCCTCTGAAGTTTACTCTCTAATTGATATGTATGTATCTTGCAAGTATCACAGGCCGGAGCCTTAGAGACAGATTTTTATTTTTGCTCTTGAACAATAGTAAAAGAATATGTTGAACCAGAGGATCTACTTGACTATTTTCAAAGTTCAAAATGCATTTTTGAAGAGTTGGGAAAGAATAACAATAACTCCAGATTCAAATAATTTAATCTTTTGGAGTATGAGAAAAGCCCTGAAAATCTTGAAAAACAAAGAGGTTTAAGAAAGTAAGCCAAATTGATACATAAACCTTTCTTCAAAGTTGCTGCTCATGCTTCCAATAAAGGTAAGAAAACTAGAGAGTCACTTTGCACACATGACAATGTCACTTTCTAGTAAAAAACTGCAGCTCAATGAAACCTTGAAGGCAGGAGCCTGAAGACACTTTTCTATGGTGCCCACAAATAAAGCTAACCTTAGGTAAGCATGACTTTGATTATAAGAAAGCTGACTAGAAGGCAATCAAAGAAATTAAAAGGACACACATTAGCACTGTTCTTGCTGCAAATTAATGGCATTTTGAACGCTAATGGATTCTGGTTTTGCTATAGTGTTGTGTGCAAGTATGAATTGTAATGGTAGGTTAAAGTTACATGTTTATTAGAAGACAAGCTACAAGGCTTAGCCAATATATGATCATCCCAGATAAAAGCTGATTCACTTTGGCCCAAGGGCAGAATCACTGGGATAAATCCTTCTAAGCGCTAAAATCAGAAAGAATCAAAGCTACAAATCTGGCATGCAAGAGCTTTAATCTAGAAGCACTATATACATTGTATTATAGTTTTGATTTTAATGTACTCATTGCTTGAGGAAAAACCATCTGCTTTACATTATGCCTGTGGTGCAGAGTACATTGATTTCACCACATCTCTGTACAGAATAACAATAAATGGACTGTGAACCATTCTTTAAATAACTTCTTTAAGAATATAACAACTGGTGTAATATTTCAAGGTACGAAAACATAAAGAGAATTAAATAAAATAACTCCAAAAATGCACTTTGAAAGCATGTTTTGGAATGGTCTTGGTCATCCTCCATTTATTTTATTGTCCATTTTGACAGCTGTCACTGAAGAAATTGACTAAAAACTTTAATTTTTTTCCTGCTTTAGAGATGGTGTATTACATTTAGAGGAGACATTGAACTTATGCAACATGAGAATTGTAGAGTTCTGTTACAAGAAAGTTATAACTTAAAACACAAAGGAAAAAATTTAGAGAACTTCAGATGTTCAAGAATAGATTAAGGCAGAAAACATTTCTAGGCTTTACAAACGCCTGGGTTTAGAAGAAGCTGTCAGGTTGCTTTCTAAAATAGGACTTTCAGAACAAAATAAAACCCCAAAACAAACACAAGAGCACAGTGCATGCAAGTGTTTTGCAAAAGAAGTTAGTAACCTGTTTTGATGCAGAAGCAAATCTAACTATCTGGAACTTTCAGAAAAAGCAGCATAGATGTGATGATGAGCATGTGATACAGGCTATATCATTACGCAGACATTATCTACAGCACAGGGTGACATACATGGTTATTATGGTCATCAGCCGGCACACAGAAAGTTCAAAGGATGAGGAAGAGAGGTGAAAATAAATCCAGTCAATAGCACAGTTTTCCATGACTTTGATGAAGAGTGTGTGCTTGCTCCACGTAGTGCAAGGCAACAGTATTACAGCAGGAACTCTTCAGAACAAATTATAAGATCAGAGCCTGAACCTGCAGCAGTAGGCAAAACAGTACTGAGCAGAACTTGAGAGTCTGCATGATGTGAGGAGCAAGCCCTTAGGCCCTGTTTTTCTATCACTGCATGATCTGAATTCCCCTGCTTTGGAGGCTAAATAGTCATTGACCAACCACAATTAGGCCAGTGATTAGAAAATTTGTACTAGCCATCAGAAAAATTCAATGGTGCTTGGTAACTTTGTGTGTGGGATGATATGACCATACTCCTTTAACACTGAAGGTCTAGTTCTGGTGACCTAGAAGTCCTTCTCAACTGATTTTGGGGAGCCTTTCTGTTCTCACGAGACCAAAGACCGGTATCGGGATGACTCTGCAGACTTCACTTGGCTGTTGGTCTGAGATCTTTGTTGACAGTAAAAACTGAAGTACTGACCTCAAGCTCACATGTATATTCTAAAATTAGGCCGGTACTGACTCCCCACCCTTTTACTCGGCTGTTGTTTCTGTTGTGCTTTTTCAACTGTATGAGTCAAGACGGCCCTAAGTAATGGCCAAGGGGCTTGCTGGCACAGATCATTCTGATTCATCCATGAATCTGTAAATCAAAAGAAGTTTCAAATGCTCAGCAAAATGGTCTCATATGCTGAGATCTGCATACATGGAATATGGATACATTTTGTTTACTCAACTTTAATTAAATTAATGGGCCTCACGCTTAAGTGGGTTTCTAAAAAGTAGTTACAATTTATTGTTGGGGTAATCTCCCATGCTTTGGGTCAGCCCCACTACATGACTCAGTGCTTCACAAGTGAGCAACCAGGAGTGCAGGTTCCCTATTTCCATGAAGATCTAGCCATACTTACTAGAGAAGACGAACAGCTCACTTTGGAATGAAATCTGCTGCTGCAAAGGCAGTAGAGAGAAACAAATAACCTATTCCATGGGAGCCCACTCATTCTCCCTGTTCAAGCCAGAAAGGCCCATCTCTAGCAGCTTCTGTGGCTGTGCCTGACTCTGTCAGGAAAGAAAGGACTGGAGCTCTTCTCTGAGTACATCAAATAAACTACATTTCTTTACACCTATTTTGACATATTGGTGAAGCCAGAAAAACCAGGAAATGTCTAGCAAAAAATGAAATACAGGTAATAGGACCCCAAATTAGTTTTCATTTACATTTATTACTTTACATTTTATTTTTACCCTGGGACTGAAACTGATTTTGCTGCAGGAGATCATCGAATCATAGAGCACCTCAAGTTGCAATGAGCCCATAAAAGATCATGTTATACCCTAAGCTTTCATTTTTACTTTTTGTGGACCAAACACACCTTCTTTCCCTGCAACAGGCACAAGAAGTAACTGTACATTCTAGTTACCTTTTTGATACCTAAAAGATGACTATGAAACTTAATGAAATCATGTCAGCGCTTTGTCTGATGGGACATTGTATATTTTCTTTTCTTCCTCAATGTAATTCAGTGGCTCTCAGCATACAGCAGAATCCAAATAAATCATGATAAACAGATTCAAATAGGAGAAGGGTTTTTCACAAAACTAATCAAAGCAATGGTGAAAGACTGCTAAGTGGGTTAAGGGGATAAAGAAAAATATTATGCTATCTTTCTACTAAACACAAAAGAGTTTGAAGACCTGACCCTACCTGACATCTGTTGGGATCCAGATGTCAGAATATATCTGCAATGTTCAGAGTCTGGCACAAGTGGTCAGTGGCTGTATGACTTCAAAGGAGAGTCACCCCCTTGAAAAATTTGTCATTCAAAAAAAAAAAAAACCCTTAAGTAAATGACCTTCCTAGTAAAGACCATGTTGGTATTTCAGGTAAATCAGACAGCACTTAAAAAAAAAAAAATGCAGTAAAACCTTAATGAATGCCTCTAGATTTGGCATAAAGCCAAAGAAAAATGCTGTACCACTGTTTTTCAGAGAAAGTAAAGTTATTATTCACTTCATGGGTGTGGGATAATTGTTATGCACTTCTTTGAAGGCAAACTTTCTCAAAGGCAATTTAAAGCATCAACTAAATTTCATGGATTTTGAAAGTAAAATACCTTTTATTGACAACACAGACACTTTGCCAAGAGGAAATCTATAAAAGGAGCAGATATATTGGCAGAAGTGACAGGAGGTTTTGTAAAGATTAGAACTCTATAAAATCTTTTTGGGTTTTCTCTTTGGGGGGAGGTTTATGATTCTTACTGCATCTATTCTAACAATATGATTTCAGAGGGAATTTGGCTCCTGTGTGAATGACAGGAGTTCTCAGCCTTATTCACTTCACAGGGGAGATGCAGATTCTCAGTACACTACCCAGAACCACTCTGCTCATATTTTCACTTTATTTACAATAAAATATTCTCTGGGATAGATAGTAGGAATGATTGAATCATTTGCAACACCTAATATGAGGGCTTACATTGTGCACATCCCAGGTGAGTCCTTTCAGTTCTCTGAGTGTTTTGAGTCACAGATCAGACAGTTTGTAAAACTGTGAAAAATTGTCCACAGAATTCTTGGCCTGGTCAGCAAGCTTGTCTTTGGCCAATTACCTCATCTGCAAACAGAAAGATTCTTCAGAATGAGAAATAGGAGATAAGAGTGGAACGGTTATGGCAGAGCTTCTATTGGAGAAGTGGATGCATCATCTATGAAAAATATCCAGCACTGTTCCAGCTAGCTGATGCTACCCAGAAACATGCAAGGCATATGCTTGAGGGATCACAACGAGCTTTGAAAGACTTTGCTTCAAAAACATCTTTTCAGAAATGTTCTTCCTTCTCACCAGGTCAGAGACCTGGAGAAAAAAGAGTTAGCCTAGAAAGCGAAGCTGAGTGCCAGCAGTTTCAGCAGAGCTGAAGTACTAGGCTCACTGTATCTGGCTTTTGTGCTTGCCTAAGGCAGCTGTATCACCCACTGGTACTGGCAAACAGCCTGCACCCTGTCACTGTAAAAGCTTTCTGGTCGACTTTCTTATCCCCTGTCACAGAGAGAGGAACAGGCAAGATGCCACTGGCAGCTACAAATGGATGATTCCCAAGGTCTTTTGCTCACAGAACACTTAGAAGAAGGATGTAATCTAGCTGAATGTGATGGATAATTGATAGAATGGTTTTATATTGAAGGCTAAGCACCACAGGCCAGAACTGATGTGCTGCCAGGGAGTCACATTTGGACATACATACTGTGTTTTCTTCAGTGAGATGAGATTGTCAGGTTTTTTTGCACATAAAAATGTAAGTTGCTTCTGCATTCCAGATTCTTTGGTGATACAATTATCTCTTATAAATTTTAAAAAGTTTCATCAGTATAACATAGACCAGTTATGAGCACAAAAGGGCTGTAACCTGGAAATGGATTAAAAAGATGCTACTGAATTCAGTTTTAGCCTCCTGATTTTCATTCTGTGAGATGGTACATAAGTCAAATTGATTGCCTATTAACATGTTAAATAAATCTATATGTTGATTGCGTCAGAATGTGAAAGAGACATAATTATTTACTAAGTTTTTTCCTCCTAAGTGCCCCTTAACAATGTGTGCATGTGTACATGTGATTCATATACCTGGAACAGGCACCAATCTCTCCTGGCCTACCAGCTGCTGCAGTAAGAGGTTGTGAAGTTGCTTACGTAGTTACTTTGGATAGCCTACAGCTAAAATGACACTAGATGCCTGTGTTTAGGTCCCTGAACATCTTCCAGTGTGTCATTCATTAATGTGGTTAGGAGATTGAGTTTATGAGTTCAGAATTTCAAGACTTATTTGTGTAACTACTAACTATGTATACCCTAAGTAATTAAGCAGTTGATCTGGATCTTATACCTGTCTTGCTCTTGATAGTCTGTAAAATACAGAAGAAAGCTACACCTAGCATTACATCTGGTTACAGATCCTTTCCCTTTGCAACAGTGAAGTATTTCAAACAGTCACTTTTCATTCCTCAGTTAAGCACAAAATGGATGACATTATCGCTGAGTGAGAAAGAAAAGATGCATACCAGTAAGACTGTGTCAGTAGATTGCTAATTGCTATGTCAGAAGATTGCAAAGGTTTCAATTTCTCAGTGAAGGGCAGAGATTACATTCTTTGAAACTCCACAGATGCCAAGGAGAGGCTGAGTTGCTGAGGAAAAAAACAGAGGAGGAACAATACAAAAGCTGATTTCTCCATCTGTAGAAAAGATAATCTTCCAAAGATGTTTAGAAAGGTTTTCTATTATCTCAACTTCTTCAAATAGTATATCATCATTTGAGAAGTACATCTGCCAAGTAGTGGCAGGACTGAAATGTGGAAAGAGCCCTGGTTTTGTTCTACTGTCATTATTTTCTGTCTTCTCTTCTTTGATGCCACAACAGTTGTAGCACAGATCAGAAAACTAAGGTTAAAAAAACACCACAGCCAGTGTTTTCCAAGCTACAGATACTCATTTTTTAAAATGGGCTTTTCTCTGCTTTGCATGAATGACAATCATCTCCATCTTCAGAGGCAGTAACCATTACTGCTGGGATGGGACCAAACTTAGCAGACCCAGAGGTGACATTAAGAGCCAGAGACTGCCAGAATTGTTTCTGGTGTATGTGGACAGTATAGTTACTTTCACAAATATGTTCTGTAATTTTCTACATGAGCAGGCAGAAGTGATCTCTTTCCTGAGGCATATAGTTCCTAAATAAGGTAGGCCACTTCTAAACTCAACTGTCAGCTTTAAACAAGGTAATTTTCTTAGTTTGCAGACTGAACTAAATCCACTGTGACTGGGCCTCCAGGTGAGGAAGAACAGTCAAGGTAGAGACACTGGCAGGAAAAGAGGGGAAGACAGAAAGGCAGTGAGTAAATCTATACTCATCTTTTTGTTTGTTTGTTTTTCCTATAGGCCAAAAAGATTCCACAAAACAATGTGGGAAATATTGAGAACTGGCAAATACATGATTTACATGGAATTTTTGTAAAGAATCTCAGATAACTTACGCTGCAATTAATCTAGTTCCATGAAGTAAAATAATACCAGGAGCAAAGGAAGATACCTGTTCAGCTACCACAGAGCATCTTGATAATAGCTGAGAACACCTGCTGCAGGCAGAGGTACAACACACAAAGGCTGTCAGCTAAGGAGTAAACACCTTCCTGATCCATTTTTCTGGATGGAGTATGAAATGTTTGTGTGAGTCATTTCCAAATGTTTTGTATGATTTTCAAAACCACATGAAACCAAAAAGAGAAAGCAATGTGGCAGGCAACTATGAGCCTTTTAAAAACACACAGGCAAGCATCCACTCTTGGGCTGCGCACACATGTTTTTTCCACAGATTGAAAGCCCCCAGTCATGGACTAAGCAGAGTCATGAATAAAAGATGGGAGAAATCCATTAAGTCATATAAATTGTTCCCAGATCACAAGCTAGCTCAGACTAGGTCTGAGCGTCCTACACAACGGCATCTCTAACCCCCAAGAGACCATCATTGGATGTCTTATTACTCCCCAGGCTTCCTTAATATTGTGTTTTATCTTTCTTTCACAGTTCTATCTAACAGCTCGCTGCTGCATCCTCTTCTGTCAGAACAGATGTCCCTCACCTTTTTATCTTGATTGTTTTGGAATTGCAGACTGTCACCTCTTTCAAAGTACGCAGAAAACAAGGAATTCTTAGTGATGGAGAAAGAGACACTGGATAGGCACTTGATATGAATTTGCAACATACTGTTCAGCAAAACCAAACCAGTACAAATCTGTCATGCTTAGGGAATTTCCTCATATAAAGAAGGAGGCAAGAGATTTTCCCCTGTTTGTATGCCTCTAATATGAAGAACAGTCAATTCAACTAATGTCTCTTTGTCCAGCAGTGACATAATGGACTGTATCCAGTTTCAGGAAAAAAAGAACCAAAACACCACCCAACC
>JAWWEW010000078.1:29357919-29402655 GCA_035583185.1 Anabacerthia variegaticeps | reverse complement strand
ACCCCCCTCCCCCCCCAAAAAAACAACACCAAAACCAAACCAACAGCTTGATGAACCAAAAGTATTTTGGAAATACAGTAAGAAAAATGGGTTTGTGTTACAAGCAAAAGGCTTGAGGATTTTTATTGAAGAATTATCCTGTCAAGAAAAAAATAGTAGCCGGTCGCCTGCCACTTCTGCTGAATCAGTCTATTTCTTTTTACTTGTCTTTTCACTCGTTCATACCAATGATTTTATAGCATGTTGTATGGAAATATCAGTCCCTGAATACATAGTTTAAAAGGACTAAGGCTAATAGTCAATAAATATTTTGTTGTGTGGCTGTCTGGAAGGCAGTATCTTAAAATAACTACATAAAGAGACTAGAAGGAAGCAATGAAGAGCAGAAAAAGATAGAGTGAATGAAATCTTTCTCCCAGGGAGAGCTCATACAGGCCCACTGGGCTTTTGAGTGAATAGGACGTACCACGGTTGCCCTAGTCAGATAGATGAAGCTTTTCCACAACAACGAGGAATCCTGTTCTGTCAGTGAGAGAGACAACGTAAGGGGTCTTTGCATCATTCTGTGATTCACTAGCAATGTTTCGGTTTACTGATACAGTAGAATAATCAGGTGATGTACTTCTACTAAAGCCTCTGCTGTGAAATAACCATTTTGAAGGTTCCTCACTGATAAGCTGCAATTAAACAGTCTGATCACAAGCGATAGAAAACCATAGGTCATAGCTTGTTTATGCAGCTCCCTAGGAAACACTCAGAAGACCAATGACAAGACTTTATCTGAGCACAATATAGCTATAATTCAAAGCACTCGACTATTTTTAGTTTCTAGTGTCCCTAAAAACATGCTTTGAAACTTTAAGAATCAGAAGAATCAGAACAGGATGCAATTTATCCTGCAAGGCCAAAAATGCTAGCCTAAAGATCTCTTTAATGTAATCTTAATGGCACTGTACTGACATTCATCTGATGTGAATGACTTTGCTTAGGCAGACTAACAAAAAAATCTTAAAAGCCACAGAGCCTGCAGTGTGGTTACAAATGAGTACGATCCCAGAAACAGATAAGTAGCTGATTTGCTCCCAAATGTGCAGGATCCCAAAATACATTCATGATGGGTGAGACTTTTTTAATCTCCAGCCAAGAGTTACTATATTTTCTCCTTCTGCTACTAGGCAAAATGTGCCTGGACATTTTACAGTGTGTCATAAATTAAAGAACACCAAAGGGACCTTTCCTCTTTATTATAGCAATCCACACCAAAACCACAGTCTGATTTTATATTGTAAATAAAACAACATATCTGGTTTCTTATTCCAGCAAGCTGAACAGCTAGTTGTTAATGTGGCTCTGAAAAAGCATTTCATGCATGATTTAAGAAGCTGAGTGTAAATAATTGTATCCGAAATTATACCACTAAAAATATAGTATGGTAAATGAAAGGTCAAATACTGGCTCTTGAGGGATGGAAGGACATTCCTTCTTTATTTGTTGAGTGCAATTTTTAAATAAGTGTTTCTCAAATTTTGGGTTACAACTAGGAAGTTATAAAAGGCTTCAAAGATGTAATGGGTGGATGATGTTCAAGTTCTATTCCTCTAACATGGGGAGTGATGAGTGAACATGAATGCACTGTAATACCTGGTTGGGTATGTTTCTCTCAGCCAGAAAACTGTTACCTACCTCTCCCTGCTGGCAGCTGCTTGGTTCCTCCTCGGCAGCAGAATTCACTCAGGGCTGCATGAAGACTGACAAGCCAAAAAAGTTGAGAAAGATTGCTTGGAGAGAAGACATGACTCAGAAGTGACTGGCAAAGAGAGAGCTGAACAATTATTTGAGTCCGGCACTGGAGCAAGGTCCCTGTTCGCAGTACGCTGGGGGCAGAGGAGGAACAGCAATGACAAGGGACAGTCCAAGACAGTCCTTGTCAACTCTGCTGTGGGATAGATGGTCAGTGCCTTAAAAAAAATTTTAAAAAATCAATCTCTCCTCTAAAGAGAAATTCAGAAATTTCCTTTATGCTACAAAGTAGGAAAAAGACATGCACGTTAGATGTCTGCAAAAGCAAGGAACAGAGGGCAGTGAGAAGTTGTAAAGAACAGTATCAAAGAAGTGTGGCAAAGCTACAAAAAGCAGATAAGCCACTTACCAGCCATTGAAATTGGGTCCTGTTACCCAACAGATTTTATCAATTGAGTGTTGCCATTTAAATGGTATTTCAAAGTGGACAAGAATTGACCCAGCATTTGCCACATCAGAGGAAAACAGATTCTAAAATAGTTCAGTATTTGCTTTATGCATTAAATGTTATAAATAATCCTGTTTAACCAACTTGTCGGAATTTTCTGTCTCCCCCTACCTCTAAATAACTATGTTTGGTGATCTGTGTTTGCAAGCAGGGAAGTCAGCCCATTTTGAACATCAATTCAGATCGGTTATTCCAAGTTCTTGGGTGGAAGCTCAACTGGTGTGTTTGTTGTGATGCTCCACATTAGAATACAGTTCTTCCTGCTGCCAGTCAAGTCCTGGCAGAAAGCTTGTACTAGAACCACAAGGCTGTTGCATAAAAGGGAGTCACCAGTCAGACAAGTCTGGTCTAGGAGCTTACAGTTGGCTCTGGGCCCTGTGGTGTGAGCAGTGCTTAGCACTACAGATCTCCCTGCACTGTCGGTACAGGAGTTAAGAGCCCTGGCAGCAATTCTGAGCCGTGTTTGTCCTTTGTACATCCTGGCAGTGACTTCAGCTACTGTGCAGTGCTGTGGCAGGAGTCTAGCTACCTTATTCCCTGGTGAAATGGGCAACTGCTCCAGCCATGACGCAACTGTTCCTGCTCTACAGACTCCCACAGGCTAAATGCATCTGCCTTTACCATCTGGGAACTATCTGCCAAAGTGATTTGAAGAGACTTTCATACTGTGGCCCATTCTGCCAAAGCTACACAGTTGTCTTCATTCAGAAGCAGCAGAGGCTACAAACAACATTGATAATATCTAAACTGTAAGCTTAAATTGATCTTATTGTATGATTATCTCTTGGAGCAGGTTCTGTGCAAGGTTCATATGACACCTAAGAGTGGGTAGGCAAGCGTATCCATTAATATACAAATATCCTAGTTCTAAAAATAAATAAAAGCAATGAAAAGTGTTCCAATGGTACACCCACTCAGATCTTGATCTTTTGCCACGTTTCACTCTTGTCCAGATTCTAGCAATGGGCTAGAATCTGGGGAGCAATGGGCAAGTCACTTCAAAGCACTTTGAACTTCCAGAAGTTTTGAAGTCACAGCTGAGTCAGAAAATCTGTGTCTTTTTCATCTGTAGCAAGAAACATCTTAAATGCTGGGTTTGGATGTCTGCAGAACAAGGAGGGAATGAAACAAACGATGAATGTGACTTCACAAAGCTATATTTAAGGGGAGAAGCAAGAGCTCAGAAGCATGTTGATGAGGTTTATCTACATTTTTTAAACTGATCATTTCCACATTTTTCCTGCTTAACAACAATATTCTTGGTCTGAAACTCCTGTGATTATTATTTTACTTAAAACTGAAATATAAAGTTAGCAAGACCTTTTTTTTTGCCTGAGAATTTCCTTATATTTATTTTATTGAGAACTCCCAAGGGACTGAAAACAGATTTGAGCCATAAAGCTAAGTACATAAAAGTTTATGTACTGATTATAAATCTAGGTCTGAAGTTGAATGCAGATCTTTCTTTATACTGAATGAAGTGTCACAGGCTCTTATTAGCCTTTCAAGGTTTGATTGGATGCCAGTATAATTAAAACATTCTCTGGCACACAATTGTGTGCCTTCATGATCACAGGCTGCTCTGTGTGCATGCCTGTGCATATTATGCAACAATGATATCACCACCCACCATGGACTCACAAATGTTATACCATTTTCTCCAGAAATTTTAGGGACTTCTGCAAGCAAATGACAGTTCTTTTTTTTTCATAATGATTGGCAATACTATGAAGTTCTGGCCAGCTCTTGACATTGTATTTGAAGGTCTACTCATAGGAAGTCAGTCTGCTCTTACTCCACAGTTCAATTTATAACTTGGAAGAGTAATTTGCAGCTTCTGTACTAAGTTCTCAGAGACACTTATAATTAAATTTGGAAAATATGTGTCTTAAAAAACATATGTGGTGGCACCACTAGGGAATAAACTCTCCGATAAGGCCACTTGTAGCATATTTTGGCTGAGGAGATCCTTCATCCTCTGCAGATGTAAAACAAACTATGAAGGTCATGCTTTTTTATTCTGTTTGTGGGCTTTTATATTTAAACCTTCATCCAAAATGGATTACATTTCTCCCCTCTAGAGAAGGAAAAATATTCTGATGAAACACTGAATGAGTGTCCTGATTGCTGGGTCATAGACTGCCCTGGGCACCCAGCACATCCTACTGAAGAATGGAACAATCTAAGGGGAGATATTTTTTTAATTTCAGGATATCCTGTGAACCACTATGGTGACTATGATTTCATTCACATCCAAACTCCAAACAAGGTTGAGGATGGAGCTAACTTGTGTATTTTGCTTGCCCGTTAGTTCCTTTTGACAGAAGAATTTCTGGCTGCTTTATGTTGGACAAATTTGCTCAGTATGTTCTGAAACACTTACTGGTTTGGGCCCAGCAGAGATACAGGAAATACCTGGTATGCAACTTTGAGGGCTCAGTAGCCAAGTCGTTCAGTGCTGCCAGGATCTGAGTGACTATGGAAGAATCAGGCAGCTGAGTAAGGAGTCTGAAGATTTACGTTTTGCCCTTTAAAAAAGTATGGATTATGATTCAAAAACAAGAACAAAACTACCCTCAAATATCTTTAAATTCCATTAAGGATGAAACCACCCTTTCTATTCCTGCCCCTGCCCTTCAAACTTCACTGACTAGTGTCACAATATAATTTCAGAGTTTCTTCTAATTTAGCAACTGCTTTTATTAACAAGGAGTCAAGTTTCTCTGCCTAATATCATGTACCCGTCCATAATCAGTGAAAAGGAGAAAATTTGACCCAAAATTGTCACTTTGTAAGTACATGCTTGTTACTCTTGTTATTTTTATTATTCTGCATGAAGGATTCTAAAAAGTCCCACTATCCCTAAGGCTTCCTATACTGATTTTAATTTTTTTTTTTTAATAATGAAACTTCTCAAACTTATTTACATGGATTTTACGCATCCAGAGACTTATGATCATACACAACCTTCAAAAAAGTACTAAAATATCTGTTGAAGTTATTAATTACTGAATGTTGCTTATTATTATTTGCATCCAGGCTGGATTCAAGAGAAGATAAGAGCCTGTTGGCTTCAGCATAAACCATAATAATGTTTGGGGTTGAGGAACCCTTCCTCAAAGACTGCCTGCTTTGGAAACTAAAGTGTAAATAGCTTTATTTAATGCTAAAAACCTTGTCTGCTGACATTGAAGAGAAAGGTCAGGTGATAAAAAAGAAATGTCATTATCCCATCAGCTAATCGCATCTTCAATCTCACACATACTCAGTTGAGTCTTTGAAAATTTCTCACTTAGATGTTGATGGCTTACTATTATGGTCTTTCCTTACTGGCCAGAAAGACAAACTTTAGGAGTTTGGTAGAGTGGAAAAACAGATGTTTCTGTACAGAGCTGGTTCAGGTTCCCTGGTAAGTAATCAAAGCGAGTATTGGACCCTGGAAGGAACAGAAATGAAATAGGGGAAAGTGAACAACGCCCCATGCTGGAAATCAGTACATGTTTAGATTATGCTAATTGTACAGTGGATGCAATTTCAGTATTAGTTTTAGATGTCAACTTGTATTCTGGATGTCTAAAGCTGTTTTGGTTTAGTATTACTTATTTAGGACTACAAGTGTCAGCTAATAGGGAAGGATGCTTAGGCAGTGAGGGAAAAATAAGATAATTTCTCTAATTAACCAATGAAAGAATAAAAATATTTAAAGTGGAATCAGGCTCTTACTCTAGTCACTTCAACCTAATTTATTAAACCATTTCTCAGATGAACAAAATCGCCTGAGAAAAAACAGCTCTCAGATTAAGTGTATGAGTGGAAAACAGTTCCTCACTAGGAAAATCTTCAAAAGTTTTCCAAAGCTTCAAAGTCTTTCCAAATAGCTCAAAAAAGCTACTTGGAATAGCTTCCCTCTGACAGAGCCCTTGAGTAAGGTGATGACTTCTACCAACAAACTGCCTGAGCTTAACCTGCAGTGGCCTACTGCAGGTTAGGGACCACCATGGTTGTTAAATGGCATATTGAATTAGAAATAAAAGCAAAACTTAACAATCATAAAGAAAATGGATTTCTCCAGAAGTATCTCTCTCCTTTAAATAAAATTTGACAGTGAGGTCCCATGCTTCTAGGAATAGGTTGATGCGTGTCTTGAAAGTAAGCTCTAAAAAAATGCAACAGATTACAAAAAAAGGATGATCAGTGTTGCTTATATTATTGCTTGATTATTCCCAGATGTTACTTAATAGATTTGAAGTCGTGTTGAATTATTCCTGTATCTCAGTATGCCTTTTTATACAAGAAGAGTAAGCCATGGGACCAACATACGGAGTTCATAGCCTAGTACTGATTCTGAATAAGACACGTGTCTTAATGCATTACAAGACAATAGGGTAGTTAAAACCAATTAAATTCTTGTCCATCATGTCTCTGAATTGAAGAACTACTCTGAAATTGGTAAACTCTGCATGGCGGAATACAGTGAAACATTTGATTCAGCATTACAACTGGTTTTCAAAGATTATCATAAAAGGACAATGTAGCACATGGAAAACACTAATATTAGTAAAGAAAAAGAAACAAAGAAACAAAAAGAATAGTTTTTTTAACTTAAAGCCATTATGTATGAACTGGCAATAAACAGCAAATAGATTAGTAATGGCCAGCTACAGAACACAAAAGTGAACATGCTTCTTTTTAGCAGCATCCCTGCAGAAATCTGTTCCTGCCTCAATACTGTTCAACCATGAATTTACTGTGACTAAGCAATGAATATAAGAGCCTTTCAAATATTACTTGTGGCTTACTATTTACAAACTTTATTTATAAACTCATTTTCATGCAAGTATAAAATACTAATTCCATGGACAAATACACATTTGTTCACCACTCTAAATTATATACATTGTATTTGCATCTAATATTCAGAGAAGTGCAAAGTCCACAGTGACGTAAATAACAAGTTTTGTAAACTATTAGATGACAAGCTCTCCAAAGATATTAGTAACGGTATGATAACATTTTTTTTGTATACTGCTGAAATCAAACATTTTTGCAGTAAAAGAACATACATTTCAGCTACATTCAAGTGATTATTTTATTACCATGTATTATGTCTTACAAACTAGTGGAGATGAGCAAGAGCGCTACAGAACGAGACCTTAACGCAAGAGGTGTATTGCATGGTATGTGCAGGCATAGCAAAGGAGAGAGAAGAACTGGAAAGAAAAACAAGGTAAGAAAACTTGTACAAAAATCGACAGTAATACTGACTAACACTGGGTTATTATCTTACTTATAACAGACCTGAAGGGCTAATAGAGATCCAATTTAGAAACACCTGTGCACTGTAGGTACAGTTTGGTGCAGATCAAGAGTGCACTAATACAGTCAACATTGTACGCATAAGATAATGCACAAAATACGCTGATATGCATATAAACAACTAATTTGTTTACATTAAGTAGGGCAGCACAGTTTTAGTACTGCATTCTTGGCACTTAGTGATAGGAGAACATGTATTTGGTTTAACTAAATTAATAAACAGGACATATACTGGTTTGTAAGATGGAAAACATACACTATCCCTTTGAAGCTTCCAGTTTTACAGCATTTTTCTAATTTTCAAGTTCAAATGCAAACATGATACGCTATCTAGATGTGGAAGACGCTTGAGATATTGGCTTTAAAAAAGACCTTCGATTGAAAAAATGACAGAAGCTCAACTTCAAATGATATTAAGAAAATCTGTTACTGATGCCTTGCGCTGAAAACAAAATCTGAAATGTTTAAAAAAAGAAAAAAAAGCAACCTCGTAA
The DNA here is from genome assembly GCA_035583185.1 of Anabacerthia variegaticeps. Classification (NCBI taxonomy): domain Eukaryota; kingdom Metazoa; phylum Chordata; class Aves; order Passeriformes; family Furnariidae; genus Anabacerthia; species Anabacerthia variegaticeps. The sequence continues at coordinate 29,394,597 of JAWWEW010000078.1, read as the reverse complement.
TACAACCCACAACATCTTTATGGGCTTTTCCTGAATAGTAACTGCTTCCTTAATATCCCTTTCGTATATAGTAATTTTACTTAAAAGAACTGCTGAAGTTATTAATCTGAAAATTTGTAACTGAGTTAGAAGTTTAACCTATCATATCACACAGAATGGAAGAAAATATGCTCTTCACAGAAAGCATGTTTCAGCTATGAAAGGATTCCAGTTTTATGTGATTGTCCTTTATTAAACAATATTAACAACTATCGAAGGGAGCCAATTTACTTTTGCCTGTTTAAAACAAACTGCCTAAATTGCCATTTTATATTACATATAACAAATGCAATAAAATTGTTCTTAACATATAATGATAAAACACTTTAAAATTAACTGTTTAAAATATTTTACAAAGACATTATATATGAACTATACAACACACAAGAGTATGAAATATTTTGAACATATACACATTTCTGTATTTTTCATGTAGACTATTATTTAGCACCAAACATTGGTGTCTGCAATTTAACAGTCCTCTCAGATAAAAGCAAAATGAAACCTCACAATGTTTAGTGGATGTGTTTAGGTTTTTTCTGTCCTGAAAATAAACCCTATTACAAGGAGAATTTCTCTATTGACTTTTTTCTTCCCTAATTTCATATTTTGCACAAAGTTTTTCAAATGGATCAGCATACACAAAAAAAAGAATAACCTCTCTGTTCTTTGCAGTGCAATTTGCCAGGGATAAAGTTTAAACCAAAACTGACCCTTTCCCCACTACTTACACTGAAAACTGCAGTCAAAGTAATGTCAATACCAATCACTATTGAGACTCCTTTACCCCTTATTGAAAATGCAATCCTTTTCAATATCCATTTTAATGAAAATATTTGCATAGAGCAGCCTTTTATTATTTCTAAAGAACATTATGAGCGTTTTAACACAAGATAAGGCACATGTTTTTCAACATCAATAATCTAAAACTAATCCTGAGGATCTGCTCCTCCCACTCAGCAACATCTGCTTTTTTAATATACCCTGTATTACCTGAAGAAAGCAGAAAAGCAGTATAGAATAAACCTAAACTCTTTAGCTGAACTAAATTCAGAACATCCATAACTCCTGATAATAGTGTAACAAATCCACAGATAAAGAATTAAGTCACTCTCTAAACAAATTATCATTAGAGGGAAAGAAAAAAGATACAGCCAGTAGCACTGTAGATGTTAGCTAAAAGTTCACAGACTATGGATGACATTTATAGTGAGTTTTGCTATAATAAGCTCCCATCAGAAACAAGGTAGCTAAATTGTGAGGCACTTAAGGTTGACATGAAAAGGAGGAATGCAAGGGGTCTGTTTCATAGAAAACCTGAAGTTGCATATCATATCCTTGTATTAAGCCTTCTATTAAAGTGCTAGAAATGGAGACTTAAAACAAAAGGATTTAAATACAAAATAAGTGATTAAAGAGCTTAGTATGCATTAAAATTAAGTGCTTTTGATTCTTATGAATTTAGAGCTTTTTAATAGTTTTTAAAAAATAAAGTCTGGAAATAATCCATGTGAAATCATCTTCCTTGTGCCATCGATGCTATTTGTAAAGTGCCCAATTATTTTCTAAACAAAACCATTTGCCTTATCTTATGTTGTATAGCATGACATACTCTGTAGTAGGTATGTAATCCATACTGCAATGACAGAGTCAATCTGATGGAAAACAGCACACACATACTTGTAGTTGGAAGTTTAATTCCACCTGTCACACTAAAAAAGCCAGGTCTTGGATTACATATCCACCAGTATATAGTGCAACCAACCTCATATTCTCAAAATGTAATTTAGCTGTTAAAGTCTGATGCTCAAAGAGAGACTTATCAAGCTTTTCCTCAGAGCAGCCTGACACCCAGACAAAATCACAGATGGAGCTCTAGATCTGAATCACATAAATCCACTAGATGCCAAATCTGAGAAGGATCTGGGTTCTTTCGGATGATGAAGAGGCTGAAGATGTGTGCCAGTCTGTGCATTACTGATCACATCTAACTGAGAGGGATATGATTCATTTACATTTCCTCCATTGAAACTGTTTGGGAACTGGCAGAAAAGAAAAGAGAATATAAATGGTTAGTATGGGAAACCAATTTATTTATAAGTATTTAAAAATCCTCCTAAAGACACATAGTGGGTGAAATAATCTTAAAATATATTGATTAGCTGTAAAACTTTTTTTTTTTTTAATGGTGAACAAGAAGTTAATTTGCATTGAAGTAGGGACTGAATCATGATGAAAACTTACCCCTGCTGAAGTCAGTTGGAGCCCTACTTCTGGCTAAGTAAAGAAACAGTCCTATTATTTAAACCATAATATAGTTTCAATTTGTAGAAAATACAGTCTGACTGAGCACTCCTAATTGTAACATCCAGCTGCTGCATTTTAGAAGCAACCTATTTACACCCTTCCACATGTGCAATAGGATCCAGACTTAACTGCTCTTCCAGGAACGCACACACAGCTCCATTGGTAAGAAGAAGTGCACCGCGTTCAATCCATTGGCTGAACTGTTGAAGGGTGGGCTTTTTTGACAAACAGTCTTCATATTCAATGCCAAGTGAGAGCAATGAATGGCTTTCATCAGTCTTAACATTATTGTTCATAAGATTATGTTAATCATCTGATGTAATGCTTCCTGTCATGCTACAGAAAAGTCAGTTTATCTACAAAATACTCCATTCAGTCATGCAAAGAAAATACAGCGCAGTATTTAAAATATATCCGTCATCTCTTCAGGAGTAGCTTATATCCTAAGTACCCATTAATTCAAGGTTTCTCCTCAAAAACACATCTTATACATTGATTCATTCATCTATCAAACTATGCTCTATTTTAGTTCCTTTTTACCTCCTACGGAAACAGTGAAATTCAACCAACTGTTCACAGTTCTGCTAAGTTTTTAACAACATGACAGCCATATGAATTAAGTTTTTAATGAAAGTTGACATACTTTTAAAGACAGTTACAATAGCATACACTAGGATTACTTTTGACAAAAGCAGATTATTTCAATATTCTTCATTAACAAGATGACCATGCCCATTAAAACTTTTAAGAACATTCATAACAGAATCTAGTACTTAGGAAGTTTTCTCCTGCTAAATAAAGGAATACTGACCCCAAACAAGCAGCCAAACTCTCTAAGGCCTTTCTGTCCTTCTCCATTACTGAAAATGTTTTTAGAATACACTGGACATGATACTACAACAAATACAACTTATGCGGAAGGTTGAGGCAGATGACCACAATAGATCCTTCTGCCTTTCTAATCTCCTAGTCTTTTCATGTAGAAATCAATGGGAGTTAAAAGTCTGAGGGAAGGATAGCAATCATGGCTTGTGCAGCAACATCTGTCCTCTCTCTAGAGGACTCTACCCACTGACAGGGATGTCCGTATGCTAAATCCAGCCACAAAGACTGCCCTACTTTGGTTTGGCTGTGTGAACATAGGCTCAGACAGCAGTATCCTGTCTGCTTAGTCGCATGAGGCTTCCGCTTACGAAGTGCTATCCAGCCCCATGAAGCAGAGAAATATCCTAACAAGAGGGGCTAAAATTGTCTCTGAACAATTTAAGTAAGGATAGCTTTTCACAAAGTGGCCTTTGTTCATTTTTTTTTTAATGACAAACAACTAAATGCAATATTGTTATTGCAGCACAGCATTCTTGTAAATATGAAGCAATACACAATCATTTTTTCAGAGGTGCTGTCTTAGTCATTAAACATTTTACAGTTAGATGTGAAGAAAATATAAGGAAGAAAATAATAAAAAGAGGTCATGATTCAGGCAGTGTAACAACAAAATAATCTGAAAAATAAATGTAATTGAAACCAAACATTAAAAATAAAGAAATGGAATTGTGAATGCACTGGCTGTTCAAAACTGATGCATCACACCAGTATAGCTTTTGTGAAAAGAGCAATTCTTTGTTGTTATATAGACAAACTTGGATGACCCTGGAACTCCTCTGCAATCCTATTATGAAGCACTATGGAGGACTAGTAACACTGATCACAGCCAGACAACACAAAGCGAAGCAGTGCTCGAGTTTGCACACTGCAGTTTGTCAAAGTCACTTCATGCTATTTCAGCCCTTGGGCACTCACGGAGAAGCTATTCGTCTTGCTGAACTGCCCTACATTTAAGGTAAATTTCTGCAATTCAGCAATTATATTTTGTTCCAGTAGTGAAGGAGTTTTTAAAAGGGTATGTTTTGTACTTGTATTAAGCATATAAAAAAACTGGATATGTTCTAATTGCATTCCTCACCTTTGTCTTGCATACGTTAAATGCCAATCAATACTTTAAGTCTGTAAATGCTTATGCATGTGCATAAGCATTTGCAGGATCAGTACTTCACAACATTAACTCATTGAGGTAAAAGAAAACAAAAAAATATCGCTCTGTACTTGAACATCATTACAGAAATAAGTGGTACAATTGAAAGTACTTCAACAAAGGTTATTCAGTATCAGGAATTAGTAATTGAATTTACTTATTTCTAAGCTAATTTTACCTACGAAGAACTGCGTTTAAAACTATAGTCTGCGCTACTGCCAAGGTCCTCTCTTCTAAGGCTTTTATTTTGCCTTCGCCATTGTGAAAAGGTCTAACCTATCTTACTGTGAATATAACTTTTTCCTACTCTTTTGTCTTCAGCAGATAATTTAGACAGCAGCTTGAGGAACAAGCTGATTTTCACCTACAGCAATATTTTTTTTTTTGCAGTAACATTGTGCAGAAGTACAATAGCTCATATTTCTTGCCATTTACACATTATAATCTAATACTCTCAGTAATCCTAAAATCATTGAGGAATCTGAGTAGCTTGAGAATATAACACTTTAAAAACATGATTTTTTTTTAGATCCTTACAACGTATTTAATGAAACTAAATGTGCCAAGCAATATTACTGACCTTATTCCACTCCTCTAAATAAGGTATATAAACTAATTCCAAGCTTTTGACCAATCTTCTTTTCTATTGCTACTACCAGGAAAATTACTGGTAGTTACAACAGAGTAGTTCACTCACTCTTGATTAGTACTGCCAAAGAGAGATATATGTACACATAAACTTGACCAAATACAGCTCTCTTTAATCTAATGAACAAATAAAGCAAAGACATTCATGCATTGTTAAACTTCAAACTCAGTGATTCGCTCATGACAAACTGTACCTTGGTAGCCACACAAAACAATATAAACTCGATTCAAAATGCAAGCCATGCAGCAATGCTGTTACCATACCTTGTTCACCAGTGTTTGTTGCTGTTGGTTTGTCATCATGGGATCATACTGCATTTGCTCCGCGTGGCTGGGCTGTGCCTCCTGCGTGCACTGGTACATAGAAACAGCGCCTGCATAGCATGTTTGAGGAGTTAGCACAACTGACTCAGAGTTTATCCCACACTCAAGATTTTCAGGGACTTGCTGCAAACAACTGAGAAAATCCTCAAAGTTGGAAGAAGCGGAATAGGTTGATCTGTCAAAACCTGCTGCAGGGAAATCCATTTGAGCAAAATTAGAAAGCTGTGGCATCATTGCTGTGGGTTGCTTGTAAGGAATAAACTCTTGCCTACACTCATAAGGGGAAGCGTTCACTTCTGATTTGTAAGAGAACTCAGATGTAGTGGCATGCATGCCAGGGAACAAGTATTGCTGGGGCTGCTGCTGTGAGCAGCTGAGAGGCATGCTGATGCCAGAGCTCCAATTTGTGAACATCCCATTTACTTGCATATGTTTCATCTTTTGACAGAGCTGCTGTTGCTGTTGCTGCTGTTCCATGAGCTGTTTCTGGTGCTGATGAAGTTGATGTGGATCTAAGTCTTGCTGTACCAAACATTCTGGACCTTCATTCTGGACCAAAGGCTGCTGCTGGTTACAGTCTGAATATAAGAAGTCAGACTTATTTAAGGAATCCTGAACATAAGTCAGGATTTCATCAGTTATATTGATGTCCCCAATGTCATCCACATCAGATAATTCAGTTTTAAAGAACTCTTCATCCTGCTGAATACACTTTAGATCTTCAAAATCAATACCCAGATTTTTCATGATGCTGTACAAATCACTGGTTTTGTTATCCTGAAAGAGTGCTGCACTGTCTTCAGGAAGTGGAACAGTACTGTCCGGGGAACACTCCATCAGCTCCCGTTTGAGAATGTTGTGACTTCCAGCAGGCAGATTATCTGTCCAGCCACTGCTAACAACACCACCCAGTTCATCCCTACTGTCTCCAAAGAAGTTCCTCTCAAAGGAAAGTTTATGTGATGCTGGAGGGCAGAGATAGACAGATTCATCTTGCCTTAACATGACACCTAGGAGGGAGTTTGGATCCACAGAATCATTGTGTAGCGTTGCTTTGGCTCCTTTTCCCAGTGTGCTTTTACTCTTTGTCTGAGAGGGATCCAAAAGGCTTGACATTGGGAAAGATACCTCATATAACACAGCCTCACCAGTGGCAAACATGAAGGGCAACTTCATGTTACGCTTCCGTAGATGTTCGGCCCCTTCTTCATCTCTGAAAATAAATCATATATATAGCATAATACTGCAGTACTAACCAGTTACTGTAATCTTTTTGTCCCCTGGAATTAATATTAAAAAAATGAACTATTCTATTTGTAGGCATTTTTCAAATTCCTACCTATTCCAGCTCAACAATCCAAGGGGCAGATTATGAAATAAGGAGCTTATGACTGTAATACCACATTTACATATTACATTTCTAATTAAATCTAGATAGCATACACCATTTTCTGTGCATTATGGGCTGAAATGAAAATAAGTGGGCTTTGTTCCATGCATTATGCTTTTCTTGGTGTAGCAAGTAAATGAATATTTGAAGTATCTCTTTTTTACAGACTCCTTAGCAAAAATTATTTAACCTGTATAACAATGCTGAATTTCATATTATGTAGAACTTAGCTCAGCACCATAAAGGAGTGAATTTCTTTATATTATTTGTTGTTGAAATCCAACTGCATTTGGATTTCTCAATTTTTGCTAAAGGGGATACTGAATTAAAAATAGTGTGGATGGAATAACTTGTGCTTGTATCACTGCCCTTATTCTTTATATGAAATCAATATGTCTAAAGTTTTATGCAAAAAAGACTATGTGACATAAGCACTGAAATATTAGAATTCTTTTCAAATGTTTGTTAGCAAATTGAAAGAAGCTTTCCTTTTGGAATTCAGAATTCAAAAGGTTTATTAAAAACAAAGAAATCCTTTCTGAATATGAACAGCCTCAAAAGTTTTCAGTTTTTTAAGTATACTACTTTATGCAATGATGACTTACGTAAGAGGTCTTTGTGTGGCAATGATGTAATCTGGTCTTCCATTTTTGTAGACAAGACGAGCATTTGCCTGTACCCAGGCCCATCGATTTTCTTTGGTAAGAAGCCTAAATACAGTCATCCCACTCTCACCTGTCTTCATCACTAGAGTTAAAGAGAAAGCATATTATTTATTGTCCAGCAAACAAAACCACGAAAATATGTATGTCATGAAAGGAATCCCATTTGTGTAGCAATTTTACAAATCTCATGTCCTCAGCCATTCAGTTTGGTGTGGCACCAGTGAAACAGGATGATTGATTTAAGATATCTAATTTGCTGGTAGAATAAAAGTCAAAACTGCAAGCAATTGTAAGATATCCACTACAGATTGGCAGCATTCTATATGGAGCTTCACCCACTATTTCTTCAATAAGAGAAATTAATAAATACTAGAACATTTAAATGACAAAACCCTAAGACTCTCCTGTTTCTGAAAAGTGACTATTACTTAAGTAATTAGAAAACACATCAGTTCTAAATCAAATTCTTTCACATTTGGACTGGTTAATGCAGAGATACTTCAAAATCTAGTATTTTTCACTCCCACTGACACTTCACTAACAATGCTTGAAAGACATTTTCATTGTACATTGCTGAAAAAAATGCATTTTGAGACAGAAAAATTAAATAAGTAGTATAGGGAAAGTTTAACAATCCCAACCAAAATTAATCTTTTCTACCTTTTTTTTTTTTTTTTGTCTTAGCTTCCTAAGTGGATCAAAACTAGTCTGAAGACAAAGCTTCAAACCATTAATCCCAAAGTTTCATCCCATTTTATTGTGGAACCACTTCTTTCTTACTCTTTATGAAAGAAACAGAACCACTGAGAGGCAACAGTGACTGAGCCATACCTGAAACAGAAAGTGTCCTTAACATAGGTTGAGAACTAACCTACTGAGGGGACTATTTATTTGTTTATAAGGAGACAAAAGAAAAAAAACAAACTTTCAAGAGAAGTCAGTAGAAAAGAAGCACCAAAATATCCTAATGATAACTCTAAGTTCCAAAGGCAAAAATGTTACAGCTTGGAAGAAAGTAAAGAAAAAAGTACACTAAATAGTTAGATATCAGAGAGCTAATACTTATTTCCCTAGCTTAAAACACCATGCTTCTGTTCATAAATTGTTAGTTAAACCAAATCAATCTGCAAAGAATCAAAATCAGAAATGTATAGGACACTAGCACGTTAAATCAAAGATTAATTTCTGGTAAAAATCTTACACCAATATTAAAAGAAAATGTTTTATTTAGCTTGCTAACAGGAAAGCTATCTTTGAAATAGTCCCCTTGTCCAAAGGAAGTTGTTGAAATAGCAGAAGTTGGGTTCAGCAGAGAAGGAAGTGAGAACAGCAAGATGTGACAGAGACTGGAATACGTATCCAAAAAGGGTCTAGGTAGGAATATTAAATATTTCTTCAATCACTCTTAAGTTTTTATATGGAGGAAAAGATCACATGAAATGTACAGTGTTCTTTTTGTTAAGGACCTTTTTTTAAAACAGTAGTTAATATTACATTCACACTGAAAAATACCACATGCTTTGATTTTCCAGCCTTTCTTAGGGAATGAAACTTACTTCGGACGTGATTTTCAGCACAATAAAGCATATCAGCTGCATGAACAAACTGGTAGCCTGTTCCTCTCATACACAGCTCTGCTTCAGTGTATCCCAGGACAATCTTTCCTCTGGAAGTTAAAAACAAAAAATTGCAACACTGGTGGTGAACCAACTCACAGAATGAATGCCAAGCAAGCTAATTATGCCTAGAACATTTCAGACGCAAGTGTAACTGCACTTTGTTGCAATATCAATTGCATGTGGAAGCATGACAGCTCTAATAAAAAATACAGTTAACAAATCATGAAATCTTAACTAGTCTGCCAGGTTGCCTTCAGCAGCAAGAAATGGTTACACAAAACTATTAGATAATCAAAAAAAAAGAAAAAAAAAAAGGGGGGGATGCCTACAGCTGGACTCTCAAATCCATACTTTTGAGCATATTTCAAGCAGGCAGCTCCAACTCGTTACAATGAAAGACACTGTTTTCTTAGCCCTATTTCATAGCATCTACCTGTAGGTGCTTGCACGTAGAGTTAAGTAGGGGTTTAACTTCAATTATATAAAACCTCTTGCATAAATTAGTATTTTTAGTAGATTAAAGTTCAAAACAGGGTGTATCTCAGAACTATATCCCTTTTGCTATTGAGTTATTTGGAGCTTTTGCATATGCATTTAAACAACATACGCCTCAAAGGAATACTGGCAAGAATCATGTTTGACCCTGGTAGCTAAAATTAAGAGTGCTTTACTAGAGGTGGGGGAGACGAAAAGCTTAACAGCATTCATGGGATCTCTATGAGATACATGATAAAATAAAATAGTCAAAAAGAGACTCAAACAGGATTTGGAACAAAGAAATGGAGATTCAAAGACAGGAAGGTAAAAAAAAGGAAAAAGTAGGAATGGGGAAGAATAGACGTAGAAGTATCAACTGACAAAAATTGAAGGTTTCAAGTGAATGAAAAAAAATCAGAGGAAAGAAATGCTTGAGATAACATTTTGTTAATTTTTACTTGTATTCCTTTATAGAAGTCAAGTAAAACATTTTGGTCTCTCAGTAGACAGAATTCCGAATAACTTGACTCTAATCTACAAGCAGGTATGGAAATCCATATGAGATTCCACTGAAAATCAATCTGAAAGCATCATCAGTCAAAAACAGGAGGAGAGGAGAAGGAAGAAGCCCAGAGGCTTTTATTTTGATAAAAAAGCATCCTAATGGGCTTCTTAACACTTTGATGCATAGTTACGTTATTTTGATCTAGCAGTGTCTCCAAATCTTACATAGGCAAAAGAATGGTTTGGAAATGGGTGAAAGTCATAGTATAAAAAAAGGACTTAATTTGTTTATTTTGAAGAAAATTATATTTGCATTGTATTTTACATCTATTTGAAAGGAAGGAGAAAATATGCATGTAGAATAAAAGTAAACACTTTTCTATCAGTTCTAAAACAAAATTTCTAACCAGATTTAAACATGCAACTTTTTGCCTTTCTTAAATCAGCAGTATGCTGTCTTCTGGGCTTTTTATTTTGGGTTGGGTTTGTGCCTTGTTTTTTGGTTTTTGAAGGGGTGGCTGGTGTTTTGTTTTTTTAAACGACTGAGAGTCAGAAAGCAGTATCTCATTTCAAGGACGAAGACTATGACAATCCCATTTCTGTTTACTTACTAGCAGGGCTGAAGAGAAAAACCTTAACAGTTTCTAAGCAATCATCAATGAAACAGTATTTATCCTGAAAGAGTAGCCTGCTTTATATTTCAAATACATATGTGAAACTTATCAGCAAATTATCAGACTATTATCCAGAACAATTTACACCTACTTTGCATCACAACCAGTAGGTGTGAAATCCAGTTTGTGTTTAGTTCTGAAGATGAAGTTTTTGGTTCGTATCTCAAGGATGGATGGTGGCTGCAGGGGAGTTGCTACTGCAAATAGAGCAAGCTGAGGAGACAAAGTAGCACCATCCTTCCCTTTCTTATTTTGTCCATGGAGAAACTTTAAACGGCCTTGAAAATTCATAGCCTTAGGATGAAGAAAAAAGTAATTGTTATATGTTGAAGATAATTAACAGCAGGGTATTTGTTATGATGTAAAACATGTATTTTTATTTTTTCTACAATCCATCAGATTCAAGCTTTGTAGCATAGCATACATAAAAGTTACCTGAAAAGTATAGAATACCCTTTTTATACTCCCGAGTATGACACTTCAAGATCTACTAACAGACTCACTGGAAAAGGAATTAATGGGAAGGTTATTCTGTTAAAAAAAACTCCAAACATGTAATAGGAAACGCCAGCTGGGGCTTCTAATATTCTAATGAATATGGCATTATACATACATACAATTACAACAATATGCCTCTTGCAAATGTGTATATTTGATTTTGCAATTGTAAACAACTCTACTTGTTAAAAGTTACAAAGAGGGTCATAAATAAATTTTTTCGAAAATCTACATAATTGACTAACAAAAAAGCATTTAAAAGAGTAAGCACAGACTTTCCCAAATAAGGAAAAACTATGGTTCTGTTAGTTACTGTAACTTAGTGCATCTCAAGATACCCAATAGAAAATAATCTTGTAATGCTTTTCTATCTGCAAATCACACAGTACTTTACAAAAGTAGATGCTTAATTGCATTTCACTGAGGAAACTGATCCATGAGAAATGAGAGAACTTGCACCTGGTTGTGACAACACGTTGAAGGAAACACATTCGGTGTCATTAACTGAAACATTCTGGTTCAAGCAGCTCAGATATCTTTAGAGACTTAAAGTAAGTTTCTGTACATCTTGTTAGGATAATGCAGATGTCCAACTTTTAAGCATATGTGGAGGTTTTTATGTAACTCTATACTCACCAGGAATCCAGATGAATTATCCAGAAGGCATCGCAACCTGCAGATGAAATTCCTTTCCATAAAGGAAGAATTCTCTGGAGGAAGTTGGTCTGGGTTATAATAGGTTGCTGGCTGTGAAAAGCCATTATCTCCTGCAGGAAAGTATTATTTATAGGGATTATTTTTAGAAGAACACCTCCTGAAGGCTATCTATAACAAACGATCTTCTGTCTCATAAACAAAGCATTAGGTCATGACCTGAGCAAGAACAATGTAAACTGGAAACATCCTCTGAACCTAAAAGGATTGTAACACTGGTCAAGTATCAGTTCTTCTGATGGGATTACATTTTACAGGCTATGGTATTTGAAAACTGCATGCAGTTTATTTGTGTTTTCTCTGTGGGGTTTTGTTTGTCTGTTTTTAATTTATTTATTATGTTTATTAACAACCTAGATTCTGAATCAGTTGCTGAGAGCAGAGTCCTCAGCAGAGAGCATATCCATGTTCCTACAACAGCACGGTCTGCAAAAAGGAACCCTGCAGTAGCAAAAAAAAAAAATATTCAGGTCAAACAGCGAAACTGTTGCTTTCCAGACAGCCAGGTGAAAGCTGTAGCAATGAACAAAAATAAGCATCTTTAGGAAACCACCACAATAAATCAACATAGACACAAAATAGATGCAAAAACATGCTGCTAAACAGTGAAAATATTTCTGGGCTCTGCTGATCAAAACACTCTAGTTATCTCTCCAGAGGTACCTGGAGCACTTGTGTTTTGTGCGTTGTTTAAAAAAATACCAAAAAACATGACTGTCAGCTAGGATAACAACATGGTATCCTACCCCTTCAGGAAAAGCATCTGCTGCTAAGTGGCATTTAGAAAACAAACAAACATTTGGAATATGAAGTAAAAACAGAAGGTATATCAATAAACTTCAGAGAGAATACATATGTTCTGCATGAGACTACATATACAGAAATACCAGAGCATTTCTACTCACAGCAAATTGAGCAAAATGATCTTGTTTGCAAGACATATAAAACCCCACAAATTGGTCATTCCCCAGGAATTCATACATGCAGCAAATGAAGAAAAAACAGTTTAAAATGCTATTTTAGACATTTAAACACTCTGTAACTAAAAAAATAGTCCATGTACTCTGAGAGAGCTGATTGTCACGTATGGACAAAAGAACAGTACAGATTTTAAGAACCTATATTAACCTTCCGGATTTGGAGATGAGGTGGAGAGAGCATATCACTTAATATCACACCACATTATGTTTTCTGGAACATAATTTTGTCTTTTGGACAGCTGGAAAAAGTTACAGATAGGTTCAGTGGTTTGCACAATGGCAAACCAAATTCAAAGGAAAACAGATCATTACCAAAATCCAGTCAATTTAATCTCCTGTTAATTTAAGGGGCAGAACTGGAGCCAAATGAGATTGCTGATGGCTCACCAAGAGGCACTGCAACCTAAGGCCACCTAAATCCAACAAAAATGTTATCTAGTTTTTCAAATAAAATCAGGAGATACTTTTTTCTTAAAAGAACTGCTATGCAAAGTCAGTTTTTGCTGAACAAACTTGAAGGTATGGAGAAAAAGAAAAGAGGCTCTAGGTTATAGTGTGCACAAAAAGCAATATTCTGAAATCATGGCCATCAGCAGAACTGTGATTGGCCAAGGCCACCATAATGAGCTGATCCCACAGGCACAGAAACTCAGATACTTGTAGTCCAAGACAGTTACCAGCTAACTTTGATATTTGAAAATATCAAATTCCCACACTCGTCATATGGGTGGTTCTCATGAGACAAAGTAAACTTACTTCCTTACTTCCTACTGCTGCAGATTTTATTTTTTTTATTAATTGTCTAATTGCTGGTGAGAAATTTCAACACTTCTGAGGCAGCGCTTCTTCAAGAGGTGCTGAAACAGGTTGGATGCTCTCTCGAGAAGCATTAATTATGAAGAAAGAGCAAAGAAAACAGCTTGCAAATCCCAACTTATAATTAAAAAAATGTCAATTCTGACCAAGTACAGCTCTAGTACTTATTAAGAAGTGCAAATCTTTCTGCTGGCATCATTGGCACTGGTAGGTATGCCCTTCAGCATTTCTGCCACAGGAGAAACTCAGTTATTCTTTTGGTAAATACAGAGCTGAAATTCGTAGATTCAGCAGGTTCAGCTGGGTTCTCTGGAGTGTTTATGAATTGCCATAGTAAAATGGGCAGTTCCCAAGAGTGAGCAAAGCTTTGGTGGAAGAAGAGGCTCTCAAGAGGAGGGAGGAACAGAAATCGAAACATGAAGGAACGGGCTTCAAGCCCAAGCCTTCTACATTTGTGAAAGTAGTACTGCTGCACTTTCCCAGGCAGGCAGGAGGCAGAGAGATTTCATTGCCAGGGTCTTGGTGAAGTAACTCACTGTAAGAAGGCAAAGAGTATTACAGAGCATCTGCAATCCCTGGAGCTAAACTACCAGTTAACACTGCAGGGGTTAGAGGTCACATCCCTCATGCCACTCACGCCGGACCCCATCAATACCATGGAGCGATGTGCAGAACATGCAGTGCATTAAGTCCTTGTCTTTAAGCACAAGTCCATACATGGTTACATAGCATGAAAACTTTAAAAGATAATACAGACTTAATGCCCCAAAGCGGATATTTGGGACTGAAAAAATCAGAATTTTGCAAACTTCTCTGGGAACAAGACAGGACTGGTGAGATTATCTGGAAAGCACAGTAACAGCTCAGGAAACCAGTGATCTAGGGGCAAATCAGAGTACTGAGTGAGAAATAACCAGTCCAGGCTAACTGAAGCAGAATTAGTTCCCAGACTCAGGCTGGAATCTCTGCTGCAGCCCAAGAACAATAATAATATATCTATAAATATCTACATAATGCTAGCTGAATGTATTAAAAGATAAATTAATTAAATAGGAAAAATGGGGGGCATCCTCGTGATCACAGCATTATCCTTTGTTATAAATCTGAATTAAGTTTAAAAATCCTTGACATCCAAACATTTTATGCTACTTGAGCCTCAAAAATCCTCATAGAATGGTTTGGGTTGAAAGGGACCTTAGAGATCACCTAGTTGCAGCCACCCTGCCGTGGGCAGGGACACCTTCCACCTAGAGGAGGTTGCTCAAAGCCCCATCCAACCTGGCCTTGAACACTTTCAGGGATGGGGCTTTTAGTAAACTAGAATCATAAGATACAAAAACTCCAATTATCATCCTGCTCAGCACTTCCATTCATTCAGTCAAATTTGATGTCAATTCAAGCTGGAGTCGTACTTTTCGAACACAGCCTTTCATAAATTCATATGCACTTGCTTAAGCGCTACAGAACACCATTTCACTATAAAACAAACAATAAGTCACCACATAAAAATCTGTTTTCCAAGTGCCAGCAGCTGTTTGCTACACTAAACTGTACTAACTACTTGCGCAGCATATGCAGCAGGACTGCATAGATTGATCCACACATGATATAACAATGTTGACCCCTAAAATACACTGAGCTGTGTATTCAAACCCATGACATGTCTTGTTTTTAATTTCTCTATCAAATCATGGCATTTCCATACTCTAAAATATTAAATACGAAGTTGCTAAGAGTTTTAAATCAAATTACTTTATGAATGGTAGATTTATTAAAAAACACTTTTATGCTTTAAAAGTCTATAATCAAGTCAAAATTACACTTGTGTAAAACAGAGCATTAAAAGGGAGCAGTTGTCTCAATGGTCTTATTGTCGTTATAAGGCAGGCACATGCTTCCTATATTACATGTAACTATCTATACCTACACATCTTTGTTCTGATATATAGGCAATGCCTTTCCCCTTACTTGTTTTTCAGTGTAGCAGATCACTTAAGTATCAGCCAATAACATGTGACAACCCAATGTTCTAACAAGCATACTGTTTAATCTTTTATTTCTACCCCTTTACGCCCAAGTGCTGGCCTATGTGGCCAGGAATGCACTATTGCCTGTATTAACACCATCACAAGTACATTCTTAGACTGATCAGACATGTAAGACATTGTCATTTACACTCTAAATTAATCTTCCAATTTAAAGCATAATTAGTATTTTAACAGTGCTATGCTATGAATAGCAGTACTTATTTAAAGTGCAAAAAATAGTGATTCTTACTGTTGGTTAAATAAATCCATAGAACTCTAATAAGTTTAAAAGATGTTATTCCTTCCTTTCTTCATATAAAATTATCTAAACTTTTTTACATACACAAATTAAAAAACCCATCTAACTAGACGCACACACAAATTGGCTGCATTCTTACCTTGTACGCTTGGTCCAGAATCTGCCGACTGGGAAGGATTTAATGCCCAGTGCAGCTGCCGCTGAAACTCTGGCCTGTCTTCTGTGTGAATCAATTCAAATACACTCTGGTGTATGATATCAGACTGTGTGCAAACAGAAAAAGGTGGGAAAGAATAAGAATAAGAAAATTATATGACAATATGATAAAAGTTGTCCGGTTGACGATGCTGCTATGGACATGGGAAAATTCATTTGGCTCAGGGATAAATACATGTAGTCATATGCATGTGTCAAAGCTTCACAAAACAATTTTAAGCTGCACAGAGAATTCAGCTACACCATGACTGCAAACATAGGAAACACTAATAAAAACATTACCCTCCGGAAAAAACCAAACCACTATGTCAACTCTTTCTTTACCTGCTTTTATCTAAGAAAGGTTGGAACTGTTATGCTGAGGTTCTGTTTAAGTAATTTAATTTTACATACTGGTAAAGAAAGTACTTGCCAGCTAGTACTTGACTTAACCCATTATAGGTGCTACAGGAATACAAAAGAAGCCAAAGACCCTGAACCAAACAATTCTCAAAACTAAGCCAAGTAGATTATGAACAGTGGATTTGTTTGCTTGAAAGCTTTGTCACTTCTTAAGGATGTGTTAAAACATGTAATTATTAAGCTCTTATACCACCACCAATTGTGTGGTTAGGAATGTGAACTAAATCGCAAACGTACAACAGTGAGGATCAGCTGTTGAAGGAAATTAAGGGGGGAAAAAAGCACCCAAAATATTCAAGAAAAGAGTTGACCAAGAGGAGTTAAGCTCCCTGTTTTCAGCATGTTTCAAAGACCCAATCATTATGCAAACAGAAAATATTTAAAACAAAACATAGATCTAAAGTAATTCAGATGGACTATCAAAAGCAGAAGCCCAACTCCAGTTTTGCTTTGATGAATTTCATAAAACAATCAGCATTTTCCAGAAAAAATTGCCAGAAATGCTATATTTTCTAAATTTAAGACCTCCCTTCTGTATCATGCACTTGATTTACTAGTATTACTATATAAATTTTATGTCAAATTTGTTTACCAAGCTTTTTTTATTAATGAACACTGAAAGAACCTATAACACCAGAAATACTCATATTTTGTTTGAAATATTTTCTTTTACACAAACATTCCCCAGTCTCTTACCAGTTACCTAAAATTGCAGGCCAACCAGGATTTCTCCCTAGTTTTACACAGCAACTGAACCTCTCAACATTCAGTATCCACAGATATAGACTCTAAACAATAACTAAGCTTCTATCATCTCCACATAAAGTAAACCCAGGAGTTCTGTAACAAAGGCAACATTTGCCTGCTATCCCTTGGTCTTTACTACTCCAGTACTGGGTTTGCAAGCCCAATAAAGTCAGCCATATGTGATCTGCACCATAAATAGTAAAAAACAAATGCTTGTTTTGAAAGGAATAGTCAAATAAATAAACATGAGCAAGAGAACACTAAAATTCTAAAAATACTAACATTACTTACTTGATACTTAAAATCTCAAGCCATATGGAAATAATTTTGCATGAAAGGTTTCTATTAAAATAATTACCTTCCCATTGAATTATGTCTCACTCAGCATCATAAACTGGGTAACACCACAGTATAAATTTCAAACAGTTGTTCCAATAAAGACTAATTAAGTGTGAAAACTTCCTATCTTGCCTAACTCAACTTTGGAAATTATATTCCTGTTGTGCTTGGCCTGACGTCCTGGCTATGTAAGCTGACAGAAAAGTAATATGGTTTCAAAGTGAGCCAAACCAAAGTACCTGAGATTTTTATTACACAAACCATCAGACCCTAAATACGAACACTGATGTTCTCTGAAATTTAGCAAAACCTCTGAAAAAAAACAGAGTTAAAAATAAACTTACTTGTTGGAAGCCCAAGTAGTCTTGGATGGTAGAAGAGACATAAAAAACCAGAGCATCTGCTGTAACAACTAACACAAACCCGTTTAATGCCTGGGGAGGAAACACACCAATCTGTCAGCTTCAAAGACAAAATTCCAGACAATTATTGTGGCTGTGAGTCTACCTACAGTCTAGTCTTACAATAAAATGCAAAGCATGCAAAAGCATACCACTATCTAACAGCATAAACAGAGGAATTCTTCATTTCATCTCTCTACAGTATAACTGTTACAATGAAGAAAACTGGATCTAACAAAAAGAAAAAACAAACAACTAAAAACATTCTTCTGGAAAATTCAGGGGAGAAGCCAAACCCCGTTGATGACTTTTAAATACTTTTGATTGTGGATAAGGGACAGCAGCATGAACAACCATAAGTTTTTCTAATATCAACACAGTCCCCAATGCTTGCGTGACTCAAGCCTTTGGTACCCCCAGCTGCCCACCAGCCAAAAGGGGAGCCATGTCACAAACTGAGTCTCAACACTTATTCTACTCATAGTGCAGTCAGGCCTCTGTGAACAGGAAATCAAGCTATCAAGATCCCCTATATAGTCCAAGAAAACATTTTATAGCTTACTTAAAATAGAAAAACCTCTGCACAAGTGGACTGTTGCAAGTAAACAATGTTTTTGAAGAGATTTCCCCCTCCATGAAGCAGCAGACTAGGCGGCTCCGTACTCAAAGTCACGCAAAGGGCATTTATCTGAACTCCCAATCAATACGGTTCATGGCAATTGTTGTGATAGCAAACAGTACATTTGTGACTTGGCAGCTCATCTGAAAGGTGCCGATTTACTTCTATGGATTTCAGTCAAGATTTAACAAAAGGCTGTCTCAAGGGGCTGGATTAAGTATATAGTGCCACTTAATTTCCTCAGCTGCATTCAAAGGCAAATTTGGCCAGCATACTCAAAACATTTTTTTAAGAAACTCTTTATTATGCAAAATTATTGTAACATAGAAAATGTCAAGTAAGTGAAGGATATCCTATATCTTACTGTAGCAACCTAATAATATATGTTAAATATCTGATTAAATGACTAGCCTTTAAACGCTGTGTACCCCTCCAGTTACTGTGAAGACATTTCTTAGTCTACTCTCATAACGAGTTGTGAACACTATAAAAACTCCTTATATAAGTTTAGTGAATTTTACATGAATAAAAAATGAGCTAAAAAAACCTCAATAATCATCTGAAATTAATAGCATAGCCAATCCAAGAAATCTTGATTTGTTACGCAGAATCTTTGGTTTTGATGAAGTTTGTAGTAATTTCAAGGGAGCAGAATGCCACAATGGCAGGTGCTTGTGTCCTCTGCTGACCTGTTCTGCAGGCCATTTCACCTCAAATGGTTGATATAAACAGTCTGCAAAGCTGCACAGTATCTAACTGTGTCCCAAATGTTAACATTGGTTATTCTGATCTATTTAATAGAAAGCTATGTACACCTCCGGTATCTGGAATTCAACTACATTTTACAGTGATTCTGGTCTACAGTTCATCTTGAACCAGGACTGCTATTAAAAAAATCATATGCATTCTGTAAGCCAAAAATACTATAAAATGCTATATCAATAAATGGGAGATAAGTTCTGATGGAGGTTTTTGCAAAATACAATCAAAAAATAATTACCTTAAAGACATATTGAAATTTCTCAGTGATTTTATTATTCTGAGGCATTGAAGATAATATCTGTGCCTCTAAAAATACCCTCAATACTTCTAATACAAAGGCAATTAAAAAACTGTTCATTAGTGGTAAGAAGTAAAAAAAAAATCATCATCAGTTATACTTTAAAGGGAAGGAATTTATCAATATTTAAATCCTAATAAGTGTCTTCTAGAAAATTCCAACCTTTATCACTCATGAGTTCTTACATTACCTAAGAAAACTCTTATCTCCATATTCATTCTCATAAATTTTTTCACATACATAAAAAATTTACAAAACAAATTCATTTAAGAAATTCAGTAATTTTATTTACTTCACAAGACAGGCAGAATCTACCGCAAGAAGTACATCACCCATTTAATTTTCATATTGGAAATTTCCCTCATACTACTTCCACTCAGAAGTCATAGAAAACCCCCTATATTTCTTATAAAATAAATGTCTCCAACATAAACCATATACCTAACCTTTTTTAGATTAAAGTTAGAAAATTATGAACATGTCCTAGTTTTTCAGTTGGATAGGAAACAATTTTCAACTAGTATTAAAGTAATTGTTTTGTAGGACTCTTAGAACCTTTTTTCATTTCTATTCTTTGAACACTGAAATTAATTTTGTTCTAAGCAAACAATTGGCTCTGATAATGATTTGCCACTTCTAATAGATACATCAGTGGGAAACCTCTGTAGAAGATAGACTATCAACATATTTCAAAAGAAGCTGCAGGTCACAGTAAAAACTGTTTTGTGAAACAAATTAGAACACTGACTTACTTATATCTGTAATTTCTTAAGACTAATCTGGACCTAGTATTATATCATTATTCATATGCTTTGACAGTCTAGGACATTTAAACAGGCTAGATAATTAACAACAACAAAAAAAGGAGAAAAAAAGAAAATCACCTACAATTTTCTTTATTAATACTTTTCATTAGTTCATAATTCTTGAAGTTATTGAAAGCATTTTAAACTTTGTCCTGAGCCTACACTAGGAATGTTGAGTTCTTTCAAATCACTGAGAAAGCAAGGTATTTCAGCAAGCCTGAGGTCTTTTAAAGAGAAATCATTTCTTTTAGACAGTCACAAAATTTACAGTAACTTACGAATTTATCTGCCCCTTATAAAGGCTGTTTCTTTAGATTAATATCTTTATTAACAACAGATGCAAAGAGATATTTGGAAACACTGAGTGAAGCCTGTATTCTAACACCCACTCTACAAAGTCACTACTACCAGAAAAAGTTCAAGAGCTGTATAATATTACCCTAAAGAAAATAAGAAAAGAATTTGACAATAAGAGAATTCGCTTTTTCAATCTCATCAGTGAATCTAGTATGCTTCATTAAATTTTATTTTTTTTTTAATGTAAACCTTTGTACAATACATCCATTGCAAAGAATACCTGCAGTAGGAGTTCTCCTTCCAGGATCTGCATCCCTTCTCCACACTTTGCTGTTCTACAGTTTTCCTGAATGCCATTTCTTTCTGGTCTTGTAGAGTTAGAAGATTTTAATGCAACTAGAACAAAGAAAGAAAAAAAGTTGAGCTATCTTTGAAAGGCTCACTAGAAATTTACATAATTATGTGCTATTTTGTGTAAGGAAAAAAATGTATTTCAAAGATGCCTATAAAGTTGATCTAATCAAAGATTTCTGTTTCCATGTCAAACTTTTTCCTTACCTTTAGAGCTAACTCCCAAATTTGTCATCCTTCCCCTTTCTATACTATAGTACTTTCACTACAGAATCAGTATAATTGAAATAAATCAAAATCTCATTATTTCATGCCCTTTTTTTCCTTCTCCTTCTCTTTACCATAGGATTCACTTCTAATCTGTCACTCTTGTGTTCATACACCAAACTCCTGTAACCTGATAACAACTCCGTGTTAAGGTATGAAAACACACTTATTCTTATTCCATCTATTTGCAGACATCAAACTATGGTTTGTCAGATATGTAAACCTGCTACAGACCTAAAGCTCCCTTCAGGGAAAGGAAGGAAAAACACGAACCCTAAATGTATGTTGTTAACACACTAAAGAAAACAAAGAAAGGTATTTCAAAGAAAAAGGTTTGGGTTTGGTTTTTTTTTTCTGCCATAGTTAAATTTAAACCATTTAAATAACTAAGCAAACTTTTCAATCTCAGATAAAACACTATAACCATGAATCATCATTATTCAGGTTATAAATATATCCAATGGAAAGAAAAAATTACTCAGTGTCTAAGAGATCAAGATCATATTGCTACAAAGTTCCTGAAAGACATTCCCATCTCTGCATCCTTCTAATAAACAGGGCACTATCAAGTAAAACTAATTATTCACAGATCATCCTTAACACAGAATTTACCTACCATACGCAGATCCAAAAAAGAAGAAAAACAAAAAAAAAGTCTGAGTAGGAATGTAGAATCTAAACAGCTTAAAGTTACTTAAGTGATTGTACCTTGGACCTTTATCATAAAGCTAAAGGCCACCACATGCCCCAACCCCAAAATTTCTAAGCTTCAAAGCAAGGGAAATTTATAGAAACAACTGCACTTCTGTAAAATACTACAGTTTCTCATAACGATGAGATATTCAGCCTAAACTCCAAAGGATTTTTCAACCTGCTGAAAACTTCCATTTTTCTTCTAGCTCAGAACTTTACTCAAGAATTCTGAAGAACTTCTGATCACTTGCTTTTAAACTACGTTAAATGATATTTTACACTGCCTATAATGACGTCTTTCAGGTTTTTTAAGCTATCACTGCATCTAACAACTTTCATCCCAGAAAGTTTTCATTAAAATATCCCTCAAAGGCATCATAGAGGAAAAACATGTTCTAAAGAGACATTAACTGATCAATCAGATCAGAATTTATCTAAGGGTTTGCTTTGAAATTTAAACCTTGATGCTGTTCTTCCCACCAGATAGTCATAAAGTCCTGTGACAGACCACACAGAGCTGCAGACATAAATTCATTTTAAATTCAAGTGAATGGGCTATGTAGCCAAATTTTTTTTTTTTTGGCCAGCATTATTTGAAAAGGGTATCTACAATATTCACTAAACAACCCTGAAGTTCAAAGGCAGTAGAAGAAAATGTATCATTGTTTTATTTTACACTGTATGATTATTGAAAAAGCCCCATTCAGCTGTGGAAGTTGCAAGTAAAGATGTCTATTCATGCTTGCCATTCTGAAAAATACCATATGTTACCATATACAGGTAGGTTTTTTTTCTTTTATAATGCCTTATAAAATCAAGCTGAAACATAAAATCTATCGATTAACAGAGTTTTAAAACTCAAACAGAGCTGAAGCACTAGTGGCTATATTTCTCCTAATTTTCTAAGTATACGAGAGATATAAGTGAAGTTAAACATTTTCCTGAACTGGAATCTACACCTTTTTCAGAAATCAGAATGTGCATGGAATCAAGCTGTTGTAAACTGAGGCAGATGGAAAATTGGTGACAACCTGGATTAATAAAAATGGAAGATACAGTGGCAATTAGAGCTGTATCCATCATTGGGTGTGTATGACTCCTGAAAAAAAAAAAAAGAAACAAATCCAAATTTACCTTGTTTTGACAGATAAGTCGCAGGCCTGTTAGTGCTGCTACAAGCCACCCAAAGTCCCTGGCACAGCTGTGTGGATGTACACTTGCAATGTGTGGTTCTATACAGTCAGACTGAAGGCTATGAGAAACAAGGGACCTCACAGCACGGGAGGGCCACCTTGCCAGGCAGTAATTCTGAACAGACTTTGCCATAGCATACAATGATGTGCCCTCAGAAATATCAGCTAGAGATACAGTCACAAGTAGCGGAAAGAATCACTAAATATAAAAAGCATAACTCATCTGAAGGTAGTATTACAGTCAACATCACCTAGCTGATGTGTCCTGCTAGTTCTTCTAGTCTACGTTACTCATGTCATCAGACAAAATAATCCCAATAGTTCTTTACTTTATAATCTTTGAATCTCTGAATTAAGTACAACTCATTTCAGACTATCCGCTCTTAATTTTCAGACACAGGAAATTAAAACATGAACACTCCCACAGAGTAAATAGGAAATACGTATACGTACGCTTGAATACATTCACAATCAAATAATTTCTCAAAATTTCCAATTAATAACTTTAAATCAACAAAAATAAATCGAAGATGTTTATACCTGTAAAAAACCAAACCAACCAAAAAAAACCCCAAACCAAAAAACATCTGTTACACATTTGTAGCAGAAAGGCTGGACTGTAAGCACCTGCTTTCCAAGTAGGTTAATGATTGTCATTTAATCCTATGTCCAGCAATAAGCAACATTTCCATTGCCTAGACTTCCCTGATTAGAAATACAAGCTGAATCACAAGGACAGTAAAACTAGATAGTGACTTTGACAGATTTTTCTAGACATAAAACAACATTATATTTTCTGGTACATTTGTTTCATGGTTGTGAAATGCTTTAGCATGCAAAACAGCAAATGTAAAAGACAGTTTTACATTATATCTATAAAGATAAATAACAATGCTGACATCAGTGTTTACCAGCTTCTTATCTCTGGTTCTGTTACATTCAGGTGATAAGATACTTATGTGGAGATCCAGTGTACTTTATTAGACTAACAGTATCTATTGGGGGGTGAAAGAACCACCAAGTCTGACAAGCAACAACTTCTTCAGGTCTGAAAAAGAATTCCAGCAATTGAGTTCTAACTACTATCAAAAGCCATCTTTCATTTTAAAACTATGTAAGTATTCATTAAAAAATGATGTTCAGTATCTAAGGACAACAGGTATTAAGCAATCTTTCTTCTTTCCAGGGACCAACAATCACTATAAGAAACCGCATGAGTTATAAGCAGCATGCAGAATCAAGTGATAACACATGATAGACTAATTTTGTGAATTATTTGTTGAGATATTCCGAAGTTAGTCTGATACGAAGAAAATTATTAAAAAAATAAGTCTATCCCCCATCTCATTTAACCTCCATGATGTCCTCAAAGAGAGACCTAGTCCAGGATGAAAAAGGTCTTTTTCACCTTCAAACACTTGACCTCTACATCTTATACTTGGTAAGTATGCTCCCTCTCAGCTTCAGCTCACAACTGGTGCCCTCTCGTTTTCAGGCTGTCACTCCTGTTCTCCTGAACCTTTGCCATGACTTCCTCACTTGATAGTCAGCTGCTCTGAAGTCCCAGCTTCACTATTTCACCCATTTCAGCTTGCAAAATCAATAGCCATGCAGCCATCATCAGAGCACCTTCAGCAGGAATCCTGTAAATGATGATTCCTTACTCTGTTAACCAGAAGTTACAACAACAGAGAATCACAAAATTGTCAAAGAGCAAGTGCAAATCCAATCTCCTGATTTCCTTGACAAGGCTTTACCTGTACTATTGTCACAAACTTAATAAAGTAACCGGAGATGCAGATAATTCATGTAAGGTATATATGCCAGCAACTATCTAGTCAAGTTTCTGATGGGCATTCATACAGAAGCCTGATTTAACACACAAATACTTCAGTTGTCAGCTTTCCTATTACTTTAAGAGAATATTGAAGTTAAATTTCTTAAAGTTATAGAGAGGCATTCAAAAACCATTCCAGTTCTAAAAGAAGTGACAAACCTGCAAGTACTCATACAAATATTCCAAAGACCTACCAGTAAAAATGAAATCTAATAAAAATGCCTTTAGCCTCCACCTGACTAATGTCTTATGCAATAATCAACTGTCTGTCCACAGAACTAGAGAGTGGCATCCATCACAGTGTATATCAGGAAACTGTCAATACTCAGCTCATCCAAACCAAGTTTATTGCATGGTTTGCCTCAAATCTAGAAACTACTACATTTGGAAAAGAACAAACCAAAAGAAAAAAAAAACCACAAAACAAAACAAACAAAAAAAACCCAAAACACCAAAACAAAAAAAACTCCCAAAAATCCCAAACAAACAAAAAAACATTTTTTCAAAGCATCAGAAAGAACAAAATAAACAAGAAAAAAATAAAAAAGTGGTGTTTTTTTCCTCTGTGTTGAGTGAATAAAGTTCTTCTGACATAAATCATGAAAATATACCACATATATTGGTGCTCAGCCGTGGAGTCTAGAAAGAATATTCTCCACTGAAACCTGATCATTCCCACACCAAACATCTCTTCTTATTATCAAAGAAGTGAAGAAATGTATGATTGAACTTTCCATCTCAAAATTCATCTAAACTTGCCATGTGTTATTGGAGCACTCAATAGAAACCATTTCAGCAACTGCTGGCTGAAAAGCTTCATGGAAACCATACCAAGATACTTTGCAGTTAGAACCTTTTCTTTTCCCTATTTTTTTTTCCCAAGAAAAAACATAGTAAATAGCTTTATAGGAACCAGGGTAGCTCACTGCAGAGAGATGTAGAGAATGGAATATCAAGATGCCAAATTTTAAACAGATCTTTTAAAATCATATTGAGATGCAGCAAATGTCTTTAAATCAGGCTCAAGATAATCTTTACTTTTAGGTGAATGATCTGTTCAAGCCCAAAACTGTATTGAAGTAACACTTGCCTATTATCACAAGTATATTGCTAGCACCTCAGTTATGCAGCCCTGAAATTCAGTCTTAAAAAGCTTCCCAGAACTGCTGTATATCAACTCTTGGCACAGTTGCTACAATTCGGCCAAACAGGTCAAAGTTTGCAATCAAAGCCAATTGAGACTGTTTCATAATCTTTTCAGTAGATTTATAAATTCTACTAGTCTGTTCTAAATTACTTTAGAAAAACAACAGTTTTCTTGAGGGGGGTGGTTTTACTCGCTTCAGCAACAATTGCTAACCTTCAACACAGAGTTCAACAGCCAAAACAAGACAAGAACGGCACTACTGAGAAAACACAGTTGAATATTAAACCCTTGTCTAAACTGTTAACATAAGATGAACTGTCTATAGTGTTGAAACGCCCATTTTAAGTGGGAAAAATATTATATAAACCCATGTATCTACATGCCACCTTAGCGATCTCCATTACTTAAGATTATATAAAACATTTTGCACCTGCAATCTCTAATACTGTAGCAGCAA
The DNA here is from genome assembly GCA_035583185.1 of Anabacerthia variegaticeps. Classification (NCBI taxonomy): domain Eukaryota; kingdom Metazoa; phylum Chordata; class Aves; order Passeriformes; family Furnariidae; genus Anabacerthia; species Anabacerthia variegaticeps. The sequence goes on along the minus strand of JAWWEW010000078.1, from coordinate 29,367,792 downwards.
AAATGTTTATAAAAGTAACAGGAAGAAAAAATACATCCATTTTCCTAGAAAGATAAAATATGCATTGACTGCATATTTTGTAAATAGCTACACTTCTAGATAGTAAAAGCCATACATTTCAGTAATAAAACTCCTGAAGGATTGCTCCGTATTTAGATATACAAGATAAAATTAATAAAATTCAGAATTATAACTGTAACCTAAAGTTGTAGTTATGCTACACAAAGGGGCAAGATGGACTTCTGTGTAGGCTGCATGTACAAGTAAAATGTTACATACAGTGGGGGGAAGTTTTCAGTGTATTTTGCATACCTAAGTTTTCCATTTCCTATTTTTTATTTATGAATTCTGAGTAACTTTCAAGATAGCTTTATATTGGGTCATACAGTAAACTGGATGGGATGGAGGAACATGTAACATTTTATGTTACTATCAAAACTCCAGAAAGCAAACACATTAATAAAAATGTAAAAAACCCCATCACTTTTCTGACACAGTCCAGAGCAATATCAGCAGAAAACAACAAAAGTAGTCATGGAAGTTGAATAACTGGATTTTATAAACCTGAGAAAAATGAGGGTGAAATTGTACATTTGGGAGTGACAAGTAACAATGGATACCTTTTTTCCTCTTAAGTATCAGTGAATCCATCAAGTTATGACAATACTAATTATTTTCATACTAATTATTATAATACTAATAATATATTTTAAAGCAGAAAAATTACCAATAAAACATATGCAGGACCTGTCCACATTTTCCATAAAAAAGACAAATATAGCTTAAAAAAGCTACTAACAACCAACCTTCAGAAGACATGGAACTTTGATTCATGAGCATATTTTCAGCTAATGTGGAGACATATAAACATGTCTACATACTTAGACAAAGCAACTGAAAGAACCAATAAGCCACAGATGGCAGGTATTTCTTGAATTGGCCAAAAAAAAAAAAAAAAAAAAAAGCCTGAAAATTATTTCCACAAATCAAAAAAGGAGAATGGAACAAAGGTACAAAGTAATTGGTCAGGTTCTGGGCAGTTCCTGGGCTTTTGAGAGTCAATAACTTAACAGATTGCCTACTGATGTGTACAAGAATTTCTAGGTGTGCAGATTTTGTGCTGGTGACTCAAAAAAGAGTCCCATGGCACCACAGACCTGCACTGAACATGTTTCAAGTTCTGCACACGTGCCCTCCTCCACTTCCAGTCATCCAGTACTTCCTTTTTAACCCAAATTCAAACCCAGTAAAATGCAAACTCATCAGCTATACAATCAGACAAGGCAAAGAGAGCATAAGTCTACCCAGCTGTGAGGATGTTCAAGTATACAATAGATTTTATTTAAGGGAGAAAGAAATGCGAAAAAATGCTTAGGCTACAGAGTAAAACTAAAAAAGGACATTTTCATCTCTAAAGGAGATGATTCCAAAGGCTAAAAGTGTCTCAATACAAAAGGCTTCAACAGAAACTGCTAGAGAGCTTTAGTGGATGCCACCAAAGCAACTGCAATAAATCTGTACATGTTTGCTAGACTATAGAGAAATATTTATACTTCTGGTATAATCAAAATTAAGAATTTTCAATATTAAAACTCTATTAAGAACCCTACTTGAACATGTTACAGACCAGGGATGAAAACAAACCAAAAATAAACCAGTAAATATTCTGTCAGCATTGGACTGAAATTGCTCAAGGTACAGCTTCAGAGCTTCCCAAGGGGCCCGCTGTACTTACACTTCAGACATGTCTTCATACATATTTTACACTCAACAAGAGAAAAGTGCAGAAGTGGTACACATTACTTGAACTGCTGCAGGAGTATAAAATAGTCTCTTCATTACAATCAATATATAACGAATATACATGAGGAATAAAAACAGCACACAGCATTTTTCTCAATGCCAAGTACCACGCTTTTTGAATGTGTGATATCTCAGATTCACCCAACAAAACCGATCTAATTTTAAAATGACCTTGGGTTTCCCCTACTATACAAAAAAAGGTCTAAAGTGCAAAATATTATTTTTCATTTATCTGTGATCAAATACTATGCCTAAATAATTTAGCACGAAAGCTATTTTTGGCATAAGGAAGTCTGTTGCTTGCCCTCTCAAAATTGACATGTCTGTGAGTTCAGATCAGTTCTACGTGTTTTCCAGGTCTATGGCAAGGATACGTTTCCAATGTTCAGAGTTATAAATCATAAAATGGACAAAAACTTGGCAGGAATATCACCTTTTTTTCTACCTAAACTTCAATCAAATTTCACTGGACGAGACTCAAAGGGGGCCACAAATTTCCCAGAAAGTACATTTCTGGATCAGAATATTACTTATGAGATAGTAAATGAGTACACTGTTCTATGGGGAGGAAAACCCCCATTTTTAAAAATCTAATTTTGCTTCTTGGTGAAATTTATCAACACTAACAACAAAGAGAAGCAGACAAAAAACCTTTCAAAAATTTTCAAAACCTTTCTGTACAACTTTTGTTGATAAACCAGCTGTAATACTATAGTATTTTAATTTGCCTTTTTTTAGCCCAATTTTGATATTTGATACTTGAACATAGTATGTATTTGAATATATCATTTATAGAGCAAGATTTTCATTTAAATTTGTCACTTTTGTCATTGAAATTATTATTAAATTATAGATATATTAAAAAATACAAATTCATATGAGCTGCTTTTTAAAAGTTGAAGTTTCACAAAGTGAACCAGCAAGCTGGCAACTTATTTGCTTTTTCACAATGTGTTATGTGTTTACTAATCTACAATTTAAATCCTAAAATTCATTAATAATAAAACAAGGAGATATAGTTAAATAGCTGGTTGTACTGACAAGCCATTGTTCAGCTAAGTGTGCATAACTACATGCGTAAATACTATAAATACGAAACAGGAGGAAGATGAAAACCATAAACACTTTTTTTCTAGCACCTGAAATATGGAAAAGCCTGTATGAAATATCTCTAACTCTCCCTAGGATTATTTTTATACGAGCAGAAAGCCTCTTAGAAGAAATGAATCTTAACCTCCCTCTCCTACGGAAAGCTAAATAGGTAACTGCAGGTAACCAGGACAGGAATCTGATCCTACCTAATGAGTTTATTTGTGATAGGCTAAATGTATCACAACTTCCTACGCCAGAATTTGAACCAAAAATGAGGTTCCACTGTTATTTTGGAGAAACATCAAAAACTTCATGGTTAAATACTCTGAAAGAACAATGTTTTCACTGCAACTATGCAAAAGTAACAGCTGTCTTTCCCCACAGCTTCAGTCACGGTAGCATTTTTAGACAGCAGAACTACATATCCAAAAACAAGGAAAGCAATAAAACAGTGCAGCTTTAATGGCTTAGGTATATTTTTCACATGCTAACAGCTACTATTATACCTTTCAAGTAAATACAGGATTGTAAGCTACACTACAGTGTATACATGGGGCAGGGTGGGTGGTGGGTGGGCAAGAAAGACCAAAAGGCTGAAGATAAGGAGGAAGTTATCAAAAATATGCCTAAAAGTTGAGAGGATGGATGGTTTTGTGGTTCTGACATCATCTTCCTGTGTGATGCAGTAGAAATCAAACAGGCATTGCGTACATTTCATTTCCTTAACTATGAAACTGGGACAAATGCACTTTAGCTCCAGCAGCACTGTAAGGATAAATGCATTGGAAGTTCAGATGCACAAACTGGGAGAGACTTTAATGCCCCATGTGAAAATTATATTAAATAACCAATAATTTAAAGCTTATAACTGCATGGTATTTCAGTATCATCTTTCCCGGCAGTTTTGGTTTGCTATACTGAGCTAATGTTCATGAATTAAAGACCTATGAATGGTTATAGTCTCGAAATATCAAGGTAAAAATTACAATGGATTTCTATATAGACAGCAGAAAAAGGAGAAAAAAAGGTTGGACTGGATTTAATCCCAGGCACTTTTACTGAAGACTGTGCTTAGGAGGTCGCAGAGGACAGAGGCCTGTATTTCTGATCAAGCATCAGAAAACAGAAATAGCAACAGCAAGCATTATATAACTTATGTTGCTAAGGGTTAGCCTGTGACGCAAGGGAAAACTATATTTTATTCATTACAACCCCAAGGAGGAGGGAAAGAGAAAGGCAAGGAATACTGCAAAGAAAGGAAACTGGAGCAAATAGACTAAATTCTAGAAGCAACATTTTCAGACAATAACTGCTGTTACACTTCAGAGTGGCCACATCACCATAGTAAATATTTAGCTAAATCTCAATACTTAATTCTGCCTCTTTTTTTTTTTTTCTCCCTGAAATTCTAGTAAGGCTTATTTTGATACTAGAAATCCTCAAATATCCAGTGATTATTTTATCATGGCCAGCTTATTCATATTTGCTCCTTTGACGACATTGCCCATTAACTTCCAAAGCTCTTCTCCCTTTCAGTATTACCCTACCTGGTGTACTCATAGACAGGAATAATAACCCCTTGCCTGTATTCTGCCATGCTAAATATGAGAAACTCAGTCTCTTCTGTAATATACACTCTCTAGGTCTTCTTTCTACCTGTTTCAATTATATTCATAAGACCCTAACTTGATTTTGCAAATTGAATGACATCTCTCTCAGATCTTGTGGAGAATCTCCTTTTTTTTCCCATTTTTTAATTTTTTAATTGAATTTGATAAATGGCATAAACACACTTTACAGGAATGTACCATCCAATGCTATCTCCCAGACTGCTTCAGGAAAATCTACCAAAATCTTCAGAAGGGAGAAACAAAAGACAGCTAAGTCCTGTTTCATGAAAAGTCCTCCCCATCACAAGAATAACTACAAGTTTACAAAAATACTTTTTATCAGCACTTATTAACTGTAGCTACTGGAGTGAAAAACATTCATAACATTTTAGTTTAGCCAGTTATTGTCTGGCTCCCAGACTTCTGAAAACAGTTACATAATAGGAAATACTGTTTTAACACGGACAATTTCAATGGAGAAGGATATGGCTACAGCCCAGGGTACTTACTGTATAACAACTGCAGAAAGCCAGATCCATATAAAGGACCTGATACATGACATTTGGGGTTCCATATCCGATAAATTATTTAGAAACTTCACAATCTAAATACCACGTGTACTTCATTCTCTTAAGTTTCACTGTAAGCCCCACTATGCATAGCTACCATACCTCCCTCTGGATGGGAAAGAATGGCTTGGCACCACTTCACTCTCATCCCAAACACCATGCAGATACTGGATTTCTCCTGACTCTCCCCCTATTTGGCATAATTCCAGGTTCTTCTGACAGCTGGTAGCCACTGATTATTATATGAGTCTGGAGAAAATTACATAGCTCTTTTTTACAGTATCAGAATATAACTCCAGGTTTTATTCACTCCTCTGCTACAGGTGGTTCCCACTCGTTTCTTTTCCACTGCAGGAGAAGTCTTAAAGCTGTAATACCTATACTTCCTGTTGAAAATTATCTACCATACAGAAAAGAATTTTAAAAATCCAAAAGAACAGCAAAAAACCAACCAAACAAAAACAAACACACCAACCAAACAACAAACAAAACCAACCAAACAACTTTCTCAAGTCTGACAGTTAAAATCAGAAAGGAGGTTCCCATCTGGGGCACTGACCACAAAAGACAAGATCCACTCCCTGTTGAAACAGCCATTCCACTCTGTTACGGGATGGATGTTTCATGGGAAATGCATAATCTAGTCCAGAAAATTCAGTTTTCAAAAGACTTCAGATGTAGTAAGGTAATAAAGAGGAATCAGAAGTCATATAAAAGGCAGCATACTGAATTAATATTGTCAGCCTATTTCTTATGTTTTAAAAGGTTGGTTTTATAGGTAAGGCTACAATATCAGTAAGGGTATCTGCTCACATAGTGGACACTGCAATAGAGAATTGGCAATCACTGATATTGGCCACCACATAAAAAAAAAAACAAAACAAACCAGAAACAAGCTTAGAGCCAAAATTTGATTGCAGTGTTATAATGAATGGAATAATATGCATATATTTGCTTGTGAACACCTGCATGATATTAAATTTGTTTTTACAGTTACATAGATTGTTCACATTCTTACCAAGATAAATGTACTTTGCTTCAAAATTTCAGTCAGAAGTTTGTGCCATGCCTTTATCAAGTATATTCAGATTCATATTAGAGTAAGCACAAATCAACTCATTTTAATGGTGCCATCTGTCATATTTTTTTGTATTCTGCTGCCAAGGCAGTGGAAGATCAAATGAAATAAAATCTAAAACATGAGGTTTCATTTACTCTGCCACAAGAAATAATGTTCAAGGTGGCAAAGACAGATCTGTTTGATAATTATGTATTTTCTGCTAAATTGTTCCATATGCTTAGAATATTTGGGATTTAGCCAGGAAGAAAAGCAAAAGCACTTCTGGTAGTTGAGCAGTTCCCGTCTAAAACATGCGTCAAGTTATCTTTACACAATTGAATCTTTGGTAAAAAGACTTACATTAACTGCTTCTGCTCACTATGTTCACCAGAAAAAAACACTCCAACACACAGTTACAGAAATATAAGCATTTAGCTTACCAATGTAAAATGTAAGCAAAAATTGTGCAAAAATACTTTTAAATACTTTATTGACAATTTCACTCAATTCACTCCACCTGCTTTACTAGGTCATTTGAATTATTAATATCAATGTTAAAAATATATTCCTTTGACAACTGTAATTAATGACAAGATATATATTTTTGTATATAATAATCCAGTTGCAACTAATCCCCATATTTGTTTAATCTTTTAATGGAGACTAAATTTTGCTTCCATGTTCAAGACATTTGCTTTAGTTCTAAAATTAATCAATTCAATTAAAGATCAGCTTTGATAAAACAGAATGACAATCTATTAGCTTTAATATGTTAGTGAGGGAGATGCATATAGGACAGATTACAAGATGACACAGAGCTCTCTGCAGGATTCAGATGGTGACTGTTACTGAGAAGAACACCACTTCCTTCCTGCATCCCAGCCCTTTATGCAGGAGGATTCTGAACTCAACAAGATTTTTTTAATTTGTGGTTGTAAATTACAGCATATTCTGATAATATTTTTTTTCAAATCTACTGTCACTATTTTTTTCTTTTTACAAATGAGTACTGATTGATTCCTGGCACAGCTTCATACTAATTGCTGTGACCTTACAGAACTAAAGGAGTAACAGCAATGCTAGAATTTCTGGTAAAACCTTAGATGCAACTCCCTTTACTGCTTTGCATGTCACCATTTCTGTAACACAACTGTTAATCATAATTTAAGGACTTAATACATCACCTTAGTTTATAAAAAGTAGTATGTTTCCATTTCTGAGCAGTTTTCATCTCTGTTGGAGAAGAGCTTGAGCACACTTACATACAAGCAAGTTTTGGATATAGTTTATTAATTCTGCAGTTCAGCTTCAGATATCTGCATTCCAAGTGAATATTAAGTTGAATGATCCTCATTCTTACAGCAAAACACAAGTAATAAGATGGAAAGAAATGCAATGGTTCAAAGAACATAACGGTTTGATTTGCAGAGGTGAGATAACCATCAAACACTACCCCCAGCTTGTCTTCCCACCTGAAAGTGGACATTGCTCATTCTACAACTTGAGTAGTTTTAGCAGGGAACATATTTGCCTTTAAGTACAATAGTTCAAAGCATACCATGCTCAGGTAAAATAAAAACAGTGCTGCCCTAATACAGTGAGTAGACCACCACAACTCAACATTTACTACCACTCAGCTTCAGCCTTTCCTGCAGAGCTCAACTGCTAGAGCGAGTTAGAAGCCTGAATAAAGTTTAACAGAACATATTTAGTAACACCAGATGCAGCCTCCCAATTTTAAAAGACTCATTTGCATTTATTAACTATTTGTAAATGGGATGGCCACATATTAAACGTCACTGAAATCAAGAATATATTTATCATCAAAGAGTAGAAAATTACCATTACTATCTTTTCCCTACAAGTTTTAATATTCCACAACCAGCTATTAGCTCTCTCTGACCCAAAAATATTACACTAAAACAACTAGGCTGTGCAAGGCTGTTATTTTACCAATTCAGAAAAACTGCAGAACGACAATTAAGAAGGCATATTTCTGGTAACGTCTATACTGATGTGTGAGCAGAGGATGGTAATGACCTGCATAAAGATAAAATAGCAGGTGGGATAGAAATGGTCTGTTCTGCACAAAACATATACATAACCTCTGAGATGGAACTGATCTTGTTCAGTCTTACAAAAAACAGACAATATTGTCAGGCACGCCTTCTTCAGGACAACTTGGCTTTCCAGGGAAGACAAAAAGTTATATCACTATGAACTTTCCTAGCCTACTTCTAGCTTTAGTAACAAAAGAAGTTATTAAAAAAAGCAGTGTCCACAGTATCAGATTTGTTTTCCCGATCTTTATGGATGAAAAGCTGTGAAAACTATCAATGCTTGTCTCTCTCCTCAACGATAACTGGCACAGTTTAAGAATTAATTATAAATAAACTATAGGAAATTCAGTAATGTATTTCTTAAGAAAGGAACTATGGGTGTTTACTCTATTTCGTACTGTAGTAATTTACAGCTTTCTGCTTTTATGGAGGAAAAAATGGCATTTTCCTCCTTAGATCCTAGTGCCAAAAAAAATAAAATCTATTCTTTCATTTCATTTAGCAGTATTACATAATGCATATATAAAGGCATAGCTGCCAGCCTTGCAGAATAAATTCAAGTGACAAATACTTTACATTCAACATGGAAGCAACTTACTCTGCAAGTACACCAGCAAAAACGCCTGCTACAAATAATTCATCCTACCCACAAAATGAAAAAAAATCACAACTGATTACAACTTTCATCATTGCATGGCATAAACCCACAAAAATAATCAGCTTCTATAAAATAATTTATTATTTGCATGTCTTTGTTCCGTTTCTCTTATGCACATAACTTTCTTAAACAGAACCATGAAGTGGGGTGACAATCTTTTGATTCAACATGAGAAACATGTAGCACATTAACACATTCAGAAAGTAGACAGCAACTTTTTCAGAGAGGTATGTGGAAAAGGTAATGCTGTAGCAATATTTGGACTTACTGCATCAGCTAACAATTTCCCAGGCTGAGATTAATTTTTGAGTTACCAGAAACTACACAATTATTTACGTGTAAATTGGTTAAGGCAGCTATCAATGTCATAAGAGGAGGAGAGTTCAGTTTATGGCCTTAAAATATATCTAAATGCAGTAAATATCCCATAATATGGATTTTTTTTTTATTTCCTAGGTTGTTTTAGGAAAAAAGTGGCATTTTGTTAAACTTTCTAGCGCTTTGTTTCCTACTGATTGCAATGATGAATATCACAAACAAAAATGTAAAGCTATTGAAATACAGAACCGTTTCCCTAGATATATAAGATGCTGCCAGAAGAGCTACATCCTCTATTAAGCAATAAATTTCTAATTAAGGGAGATAAAGCCCTCCTGCATTGTATCTTGGTAGTAATACTGAAAGTGGTTTTGTATTTTCAAAGTCCCTTGAATGTGCAGTTCAAATTCTTGATGTAAATAAGGGTGTTAATAGCACCTACTGGGTTCTTCCATTGGAGAAGGCGAATAGAAAATAGGGAATCTGGTCATGACATAACGCCACTAAACACCGATATAAAGGCAGGAGTTCCCATCAGGGAAAGGTGATGGAACCCTGGAAGGACTCCTGTAAGAACCACATAGCTGTGCAGACAGCGCCATCATGAAACCCTGAATCAGAAATTCTGAAAATAAAGAGTCTGAAATACAGGAGCATTCTCATTGCTGTAGCTTCTTGAAGGGGGGGGGGGGGGGGGGGGGGG
>JAWWEW010000078.1:29335215-29357861 GCA_035583185.1 Anabacerthia variegaticeps | reverse complement strand
TCTCCAAAAGTCTCTTCCATTTAATTTAACGTCTCTCTACTTTCACGTTTACCTTAATATGTCTATGGGATGGGGTTAGCTAATGTAGACAAAGAATCTTCAGAATACTTGAAAGATACCTCAAGTATGAAAATATTTATACACAGTGTAAATTCCCATGTTTTCTTTTTATCCTGAAGCAAATGTGACCCACTTTACAAGCACGAGGAACTGTATGTTCCAAATCCAAGGGGATTTGCTTACCAAATCCAAAGGGAGACAGATCTTTCCCCCATATGATTTCACACAGATATGATCTCAGAGTTTGAAGCAGAACATGACTTTGAACAGCACTGAAAGATTCTGCAAACATCATTTTCTTCAAGACAGGTTTAGAGCAAAAGTGTTTTCTCAACACTTATAACCACCTAATAAAATATCATTTGAATCTGACCCCCTTCACTTGATATTGCCTTCCCTCTCTGATAATTTACCTTTTATGTTCCTTAATCAGTCAAATCCTCTCCAAGAGAAAATAAAATAATTCACATATGGGTTTCCTGGGACAGTAGAGGCAAAAATGAACATGGCTAAATTCCTTTCTAGGACACTTAGGAGCTTCAATTGGGAAAATAAGGTGAAGGGTTAAAAACAGACAGTCTTAGCTGTTTAGGTTAGTCTGACCAGCTTAGTCACTAATAGACAGGTATCCTCAGTTAGAGGAAGGCAAAAAGACAGCAGATAGTTTGTCCCCATTTTTGCTCTTCAAATAGTGTCTCTCCACATTAAAAGACCAAATGAAAACTATCTATAAAATATAAGAGCTCTCCCAAAAACATGTCTTTGTATACAGATGCAGTGACTCATTTGAGCAGACAGGAGATGCATTTCACAACATGAGCTGCCCCTCAGCACTGCTACTTGATCTGATGAATGGAAACATAAGTAAATAGTAGCACAAGAAACACATCTCTTTTGCAGTAGACAGACTGTAATGGATGTTGCAGGTGGCATACAATGCTGGCAATATAATTTCAAGTTGCAAGGCATGAAATGAAAACACTTGCTAAGGTTCCTCTCAAACACAGCCACGTTTCTCAGTTTTATGCAAATTTTTTTGTTGCATTCTTCTGTTTTGGTCTAATTCAGATGAACTCAAATCCTGTAAGAAACAAGCGTATAAGATTTCACCCGTGTTCTTGCACTCAACAGGTAAAGTCTAATGTCACATTATTTTTAAAAGTTTGCCTGCTTAGGCACTTCATCTTCTGTCATTATTATCTCCAACAGTGTCGTCTCTTAAGTTAGAAGAGAGAGTGTAAGGCTTGCTAAATTTTTTTACATTATTAGTAATCCAATTCTTTGCTTGAATTATTTTTTCCTATATAGCTTATAACAGTTATTACAATATTCCACCATTTCATCTTTTCCAGACTTTATCACTTAATGTAAAATGTTCTTCTTTGATGGTCTAGCTATGCTTTTAAACTCCTCATTCGTGTACACATTTTATAGCTTTCTCTCTTTTATCAGGTGTCTGTCTTATTGAATTCTCTGACTATGCACCCTAATGATTGTGTAAGTGTTCTCTACTTTTATCCAGTCTTGGGTCCAATTCCATATTTTTTTACAGCCTACAGTTTATTGGAAAAGAATTTTATGAAGAGGTCAAAGATACTCAACTGATCCATGTCATGCATTCAATCACTTCTTGAAATTTTGCCTCAGTTTTTGATTTTGAACACGCCCTAAATCACATTTTATGTGAGCAGGCAGCTCAGATCCATTTGGTGAAGGGTGATCTGCTTGCACACAAAGACCCACTCTCAGAAATCACTTTTTTTTTCTTTTTTTAAATTGAGTCCTTTTATTGTGTACAAAAGTTAACCTTATTACTTGGCCTGTCCAGCAAACCAATTTTGTTTTTTAAGCCTGTTTCCACTACTGCAAGCACTTTCAATTATGCAAGCAGTTGTGTGTGAGAAGGAAATCACCTTGCACAACATAATACTGAAGAGTCCCAGCAATTAATCACCTTTTCTTTTAAAAACATTTTCAATCAATGTTTCTTTCTGTATCACTAAGACAAAAACATTGAAACAACAGAAACACCACAACTTATCAAGAAGCAAAACTGCATAGCAACTTTTTCTTCTCATGGTTTGCAAGAAGCAAAAGTCCATTTTCCCCTTGACTTCTGAAGAGAGCTGAATATGTACACTGGGTTTAAAATGTTTTCAAAATATTGAAGTCAGGCTAAATGCAATTGGAAAGCCTGCTAACAGTGTTCTGTTAATTTTTTCCTAACTCACCTCAAATATAAAAATCTAGTACCATCAGCAGTCTACCCTTAAAAAAATTCTTGACAGAGATCTCCTGACTTTTGACATACCAGAAATGTCATGCCTGACATCCAGCATTGTGGTGCTAGGCCCATTAAAATGGAAATCTAGCATGAACGTTGGCAGTTAAATGCTTTGCAAAATATTAGTTGCAGAGTAATTGAACTCTTCCCTATAGTATCACACCCATGTAGAATCAGCATTTCTTATAAAAGCATTAACAGTAGCTATGACATTCTTAAACTTGGCTGAAAGTATAACATTGAAGTAATACACTTACTGGTTTTAAAATCACTTTACAGAATGAAGACATTAGATTTTACTAGATTGCCTAACATTTATCATACCCTGTTTTAAAACATTCACATAGCCCAAGAAGTTGAAGTTTAACCAGGCTGTGTAGGGAATTTTCCTCAGTTTTCATAGTATACTTTCTTTTGAGCCATTCCCAAAGCAACTCAGCAAGCCCTGAACTGCTTATTGAAGCAGAGCAGTATTTCACCTAAGACCATTAAAAGATTAAAATACATAAAATATCTGCTATTAAAGCGTTAAAAAGAATTACACACCACTGAATTTCTCACAACACAGACTGAAACAAACCGAAGCTCTGCTACACAGGTCAGCTGAACTCAGGTTTTTGATATGTTTTTATCCTTTTTAATGTTGCTTTTAAAAGAAAGAGTTAATAGCATTATTAAGGGTGGAATGTTAAGTGTTTATGCAGTAGTCTCCCTTAAATGGGGGACATATCCTCAGTTGCCACAAAGTGGTACTTAACACATTGCTATGTTTTCTTAAGTACAAGGAAAACCCAACAACCAAGTTGTGTATTTTTTTTTCCTTAAGTGACTGAGCGATGCTGAACTTATTTCACAGCACGATAATTAATCAGTCTAGAAACACCACACTAAGTCAACATGCACTAACCTACAAAAATGGAAATTCAGTCACTGCATTTGGAAGACTCCAGTCTTTCTCACACAAACAGTTGCACTACTTAAAGCAGATGTTCCCAGACTGTGCTATCCAAGACACTTGAAAGTTATTTTATGTATGTGGTAGGCATTAGGAGCCACCCCTCCTGAGCTGGAGTTGGGAAAGAAAGAAAGAAGAGGGGAAAAAAAGAAAATAATAATAATAATAAAAATAATTTTTAAAAAAAGAGAAGCAGTCACAACCACTACACACTGAATGCTCATTCCCTTAAAGCCTGCAAGCATGTGTGTGCTTATTGTTCAGAATACCTCCATGAGGCTCCCACATTTGGAGAAAGTAAAAGGAATACAAAATCAGATTTATGTGGGAGTTGAAAGCCAAGCAGCCATTTTAAAGAGCAAAAAGTAGGCAGAAGGCTATAGGACTATGAAGTGTAGAACCAGGAATAAACTACTATGTCTTTGTCAGAGAGAGTCAATGGGATCTATACGCCAGGTGTCAACTCCTGAGCTTCTGATACATCAGTGGTAGTTCTCAATTTAAAGGAGACACTGGAGTTGAGAAAAAAATGACTGCAAATGACACATGCACAATGCAGCAGAACAGCAATTAGTGTGCAATGCTTTTATGGTTAGCCAGTTGTACCCATTTACCTGATAAAAGAATTTTAGTTCAGGAGTTTTTTTTTAAACACACATAAGGAATAAAATTTTAGTTTTGCTTTTACCTTGTACTTTGAAACAGAAAAGTAAATCTCAGGAAACATGGAGCCATTCAAATTTCTAAATTCTCATTTGGGCTTTGAAGCTTAACAACCACATACTAAACCATATATTGCTTGTGGTTTCAAAACTTAAAGGCAATGAACTCTCGTTCCCTAACTATCACAGGGATGACAGTCACCTGCTGAATCACCAAAACCATATCTTGTCACACACACATTTCTTCTGACCTATTTCCTATTCAGTTGCTTGTCTAGGTACATCTTCCTTGCTTCTACAGAGAAAGAGTCGGCAAGAGGTACGTTTGTAAATTGTAACTTACTGTTGGACCTATTAATAGGATACTGCTTTAGCCACAAAAAGAGGAGAGAAAAAAAGCTTCCTAAATTGAGGTGAGGGATGAAAAACCAAAAAAGAAAGTGAAGCGATTTCTTTCCTTGTGGAATGAGCTCTATGGGAAGTTGAGCCTAGATTCACAGTTATCTACTCTTGAAGTGTTGGTTCCTAAACCAGCATTTTTATTTCCCATAACATATTTTTTCCATATGTTAGAACAAAGCAAAACATTTATATGCCTAGAGCTAATCAGATATTACATATTGTTTAAAAATCATCAGCCACTTGTTATGCTTTTGATTTGTAAAAAACACAGGTCAATACCAAGTAGAAAATGACAGTTAATATCATAAATTAATTTTTTTTATTAAATCACCAATTCTGAAAGGGGTTGATTCCTTGCTAAAACAATCTTTCTGAAATAACTGCTCTGTCTGGTTTATAAATTGATTTTTTTTTCGTGAAGCCTAGGAATCTAAAGTAATTTCTTATCCATCAGTTTCACTGAGGAACTCATTTCACTCAAACGTGGACTTGGTACTCAATAATTAACTCAAATCTTTTGTTTTTTTTTCTCCTTCCTGAAACAATGCCTTAATTTTGTCTTCACTGAACTGATGGCTCAACAGCAGTTTCATAGAATTCTTTTGCCTGGGGAATTTCCCTACACTTTTAACAGGAAAAAATGGAAATGGTCAATTACATTCCAGGTACGTAACAGGGCAGTTTATTCTACTAGTAAAATGCAATGTTGAGTTTTGCCACTATTGTATTAAAAGAGTACAGAGATAGGTTTGGAAGGTTTCTTTATAAGACCATTAAAGTCCAACCCTTGCTATCTATGTAAAGCTATTAATGAATGCACACTTTCTAACAGAAATTCCTCTTATTTAAATTGAGGGAGGAAAAAACACACATTCCACCAAAAGAGATGAAGTTCTATTTTTATACCAACTCAAAACTTTTCAGCAATTTAACAGAAGAGACATTCTGCAATGATTAAAGCATAGCAAGGGAGTCGAGAGGACTTTTGGAGGGTTGCTTCCTTTCCAGACCAAGATTGCCTTTTCTCTGCTTGGGATATGGGACTTATTCCCATCTTATTTCACTGTCAAAGCCCACGGACTTCTCCTGTTAAAAGCCACATGCAGTCTCTAAGATGATTCCTTCCTTGTCCCTTGAAGAAACCCCTAGTCAGCCCCCGAACTTCACCAGTTGTAACTGATGTTGACAATTAGACCATAATTGTACTACAGAGAGGGAAGAGGAATGGATTGCTTGGGACAGAAGTGGAAGGATGCTCTGGAGAAACCCTAACTCACCAGCTTGTGTTACAGAAATAATGAGGGTCAACATTGGAGACCCTTTTAAAGTCAAAGGAAACAATATTAACTGTTCTCCCATTGTCCACACACCCAGACACGCTTCATAAAAGGCAGTAGGTTTATCAGGCATGATTTGTCTACAGATGAACAAGGCAAGTACTCTCACAGGATAAAAGCCCAGGAAGAACTTATTCACTTAACTAAGACATTAGCCATTTCAGAGTAGTACATTCATCTTACAAGGAACCGAGGGATTCAGCGTAGCTGACGCTCCTAATGCTGAAGGTAATTAACTGCCAGGGGTCCAGCACAGGGCTTGCAGCTAACACAGTTCAAGACAAGAAGAGGAAAGGTGGACACTTTGGAAATACACAGGCTACTACTTTTCTAAAAACTTACTATCATGGGGCTCAAACCCT
Source organism: Anabacerthia variegaticeps (assembly GCA_035583185.1). NCBI lineage: Eukaryota > Metazoa > Chordata > Aves > Passeriformes > Furnariidae > Anabacerthia > Anabacerthia variegaticeps. The sequence continues at coordinate 29,351,799 of JAWWEW010000078.1, read as the reverse complement.
TCATGCAGGACATCATAAGACTTGCATTCTACCTTCAAATGTTGATGGGATGCATGAAGAGGGGCAACTTTTTTTTTTTCCACTTATTAGCATTTTCTCCCCACCTGAAAGCATACTAACCAGGAATTCATATTTGCATTGCTATCCTTCTGAAGGATCAGCTACAAACCACAAAATTATATATATTAGGCTCCACCTGTCTAAAAAGTTTCCCATCAAACAGGTCAAAAAGACATATTTGCAAAAGCCTTCAGTATCACTGCTGTACCACACCAGATGCACTTCAACATCTTTTAATGTGATCAAATCAACAGCCTAGGCTCTGGGAAGTTACTACATATTGCACCATACAGAGCTCGATGATATCAAAGCAAAATTAAGAGCAGCTGTGAGGACAAGAAGGAATTGTTTTTTCTAGGCACGTCTCTTAGCATTGTCTGATAAAAGTACACCAAACAATAAATGGTATAAGAAAGGAGGAGACAGGGCTACCCTGATCTTTTCCTCCAAAAATGGAAAATTGAAAAAAAAATTTTAATAAGGGAAAGACATAATCTTTCAGTTTGTAACTCAGAGGTAGGCACTAAGAGTTAAAAACAAATTCACTAAAACTGAACACTACAGTACAAAAGCTAGTGTCTTGTGCTGGGCCACAGAAATCCTATTGCTGAAGATGTGACAACAGAGTTTGATGGGGAAGCCAGAATATTTGACCAGTCAGGCCATGGACTTACTCCAGTTAATTCCTACTTTATGCAATCAGTTAGAATTTGTCTTGAGGGTTCAAGTATGTATGTCGTTCAGCTTATTAGATGTTATACAATGCCACACATAAAGTGTGCAGTACTGCGCAATTCAAAAGGCACATGGGTTGAATTTCAAGAGGCAATTATTCAGTGGAAAAAACCAAGCATCCCTTTGTTCAATTAAAAACAGAGTTTAACATGCATCACTGAGGGCGACTAATTCCTATTTGTAGGTCCTCTTTAATGTTCACAGCTGGCAGGCAGCAAACCTACGTTTTCTTAAAGCAGTTTCAGATAAACTGTAAGAGCTAGAATACAGTTACTTCGTTTAAGTTTCTAGAATAACTATGGTAACTTTTATCATTAACATAATATCATCACTGCACTGAGGAGCAGGAACTCCAAGCAGACTTTTCCCAGGAAACGTTTATCAATACCTTACCTGAAACTCTGAAGAGCACTTTTGAAATTTGTTATTTTTTACCTTTTACAGAATCTCTTAAAACAAACAAACAAAAAAGCAGTAATTTATAAATTAATCACAACAACTGAGCTCTGGTAACTAGAATTAGCTTCTAGTTATCTAGCTAGATTTCCAAGACAATTCACAAAGCAATGATTTTTTTCAGTAGTTAGTGCTCTATTAAAGCACATACAGAAGAGAAACTGTTTTAACAGTTGAAGTTTTTGTTTACTCAGGAAAAATAAACGGTATTATAACTGGTTAGAACTGTAAACATCGACACAGCTCAATCACACAACCATGTCTAATTTCCTGTTTGACTTTATCTGTATTCCGACAAGGAAAAACTAAGGCATTTCTCCTAATGATAAGGAAAAGTGCTGAGTCATAAAGGAACAGACAGCAGTAAAAGCTATTCCAGTACTAATACTTTTAAGATATTTAAATAGATATGTATAGATATGTTTAAGAGATTATTTTTAATGTGTACTCCTACAGAAGCCTTAAATAACCAGGACATATTTTTAAGGTCATTGCCAAGCAAATCATACTTCTACAACTTCAGACGGATGAATCATGAAGCCCATGGAACACAGATGTTGAGAGCCTGGTGCTACTTCTAATCATACTTCTCCTCTCAAACTGTCTTTGGAGGAGGGATCAACAGTTACAGTGATCTGTATAACAAAGCCAAAAAGCTCCAAAGCTCATTATCTTTAGGTGCTACAGTACAGCAATAAAAATGTTAGCAAAGATTACAAGACTCAGAATACACTATGGCAGAGAAGCAGCAGCACTACCTGAGGCTAGGCTTCTTATCTTGCTACCTGTTCTGAATTTGAATGTCTAACAACTAACAGTGTCAAACTCCAGAACACTTATGATGTTAGAATAGGATAGATTATATTTTAGGCTCTGATCTTGCAAACAAAAGAGTCAGGAATCCAGAGCAAAGCCCAGAACCATACACTTAAAACTAATCTCCCCATTAACAATGGGCTACAGAGAAATAACAAACGCTCTGCATACTGGGACAGCGTTTTCAAGAAATTTTACAATAGCTTTGTGAAACATAAGGCTCCTACACTGATATTCCATATGCCTTTGATTAAATAATATACATAGGGCAGAGAAAGAGAGATAGCTTTTCATTCCTTTTTCTTGCAAAGGGAGTTCTAACAATGATTAACATCCACCACTGAAATATTGCAGTAACAGGAAAAGCAAATCCAAAGAACGCGTTAACTATTAGCATTTGTACATGGTTTCTCCTCTTTATCCTACAAATACATTGACATATTAAGCTCTTAATTTGTGATATAAACAGAATTTTCAGTTTTAGATATCCAGTCTGGGTTACACTAAATCTCAGTTGCATCAATCCACAAAGGTACAGGGCTGCCCCACTGCATCAGATGCCTAGTGACAACACAGCACTCCTAAAAATAACATGTTTCTCAGCAAGATGAGTATGCAACAGTGAAAACATACACATTTTGAGATTTAAGGTGATGTCACCACTACATGGCTTTAATCATCATTTTTGAAGATCAGAATTTAGGACTTCAAAGCCTAAATCCCTATTTATCTTCTGTTACGTAAAACACAGTCTAAAATAGCCTGCAGCAGACAGCCAGAAATGCTCAATATGAATCTTGGGGGATTGCGGGCAGCGGGGGAGGTCTGGAGAGCAAAAAATAACAAAAAAAAACCCAAACCAAACAAAAAAAAGACAAGTACTGCAGTGTGAAAGAACAAGCATGGATTAGGAAATAACTTGAATAGTATGATAGTCTGATACTGAAATAACTATACAATTCCAAGGTTCACATTCTATAATAATTTTGGATTGAGGCCAGGGGGAAAACCAGTACAAAAGGAAACAAAAGGTTTGTTTGGGTTGGTTTGTGGTTTTTTGGTTGGTTTTTTTTTTCCTAATTATATTTTTGTCCTCCAACTCTCAGATAAGATTCTAAGCAGCTCATTCAAAACTATGAAAATTCATATGGTATAAAATACTGAATACAGGAAAGCTAACTAGACAGAGAACAACTTAACTTCCAAGGTTGAAAAACAAGTAAATTTAAACCTGAATAATATTTTAACAGGATGATGTATCTGCTAGAATAATCGCCAAGACATGTAGTGGATTCTCCATTTAACTTCTTCAGATAAAAATCTGATGATGTTCAGCAAAATCCTCAATCTCTCAAACTATGGAGTATTTTCTACCTACAAAAATGGCTCAAGACAGAGTCATGAATCAAATACTACTTGTCAAGCCCACTAGAAACTGCTGGCAACACTAAATTCCTATACAGCATCAACATAAACACTCAGAAGCAGTAAGCGTAGCTTGACTCCACTGCTCTACAGGGCATTAGCCTTTCCTGAGGAGGAGGTCAAGAGTGCCTATGTATGCAGCAGTAGGAGCAGGGAGAGGACATAACATGAAAGGGGAAGCCACACCTTCCAAAAATACATGAGGAAAGCTGCATTAGACAGACACAGCAGGTAAATACAGTAACTGTGTGAAACAGACGCAAGTCAGGACAGATATGCTGTATTATCCTCATCTTACTGGGTTGTGTTTTAATCATTTGGTTGTACTTCCAGGTTTCTGTTTCAGACCACTACCTGACACTTGGCAGAAAGGCTATCTGTATCTACTAGACTGGACATACCGTTGGCCTTCTCAATATGAATAAATACACTGTCTGCCACTTTGCCTTTCTTTCCTGTTTGTACATCTTAGCCATACTCACCAGAGAAGGAACTACATGCAATCTGTTCTCTCCAATGCACAGTATGATAAACAGTGGGCATCACAGGAAAAATACAGTATCAAAGAATATATTTTATGTGATGATAATAAATGCATTGCAAGTTTGAGCTATGCTATGCCACGGAATGTGTGCTAATTACACTACAAAATAAAAAAGGGCAATACAAACTTACTGGGGAGAAAAACCCACTTAATTGTTTTGTTATTGCTGTGCTTGCCAGACTCACTTGCATACAACATAAGAAAGCAATTCTAAACTAATTTTGAACAGAAACTTTCTTCTATCAATGCAGAATACTGTCCAATAAGCAAGATGGAAAAAAGCTCACACTTTAAACCACAGGAATTCTTAGTGAAGTGGATGAAAGGATAACTAATAAGCAACATGCTGAATTTCATTTCTAATGTACTGATTTGCACAGCTACTTCATTTTAGATTCCACAAGCTTCTCCTTTATTCTCAATATACCTTTACATAGGAAAATCATGCACCTAACATTAAAAAAGTGATCAATCACAAAAACTCTACTTTTAACCCTTTAAACTGTTTCAACAAAACCCCAAGAAAAATCTTTAATAAATGGTTTTTCCTTACTGCAGTAAAGTATTTAAGTGATTATCAATCCAACATATAAGGGCTAAAGGGAGAGGCAAAAGGGTTTTCTCCTTTAGTATGCATAGGGAACACAGGCTATGCTTAAATGTTTGTCCAGTTGTGCTCCAGATGCTAAGCTCACACTAACCTGCATCCACACAAAGAGCTGTTGTCCCATATTGCACTTCACATTTTTCACTGCTGAATGCACACATGCATGGGCACTTAGCATCAAAATGAACCGAAATAATACCAGGACAACACAAAGTCTTTACTGATTGTCAGCAGACACCTGCCTGATTTATCCTAGTCTCTTAAAAATAAAAAGCTTGCCTTAAGCCACTTTCAGAAAGTATCTTACACGCACAAAATAAACACTCCAGCAGTGATTTAAGCTAACCTGCTTGACTTTAAGGGCTGCTAATCCACTTGAGTACAGGCAGGTAGCAATGCACTGCCGAGAAGTGACACCACCCTAAATCACTCCTTAGCTTTGACTCACCACACAAGAATTTATAAAGAAACAGATTTGAGACATTATTTTAAGCCACTACTGAAATTTCCTTCTTCAGACAATATCAATTTTGTACATCTAAAAGCATGCCAGAGTGTTTGACATGGGAATACAGAAAGCCTTCTGACACCACGTGGACTTGAGACTAATCCTGACCACACAAAACTAGTGTATCTAAAGGGTCCCTTTGCAGCACAATAACTTCACTAATAAATGACAACAATTGAAAGCAACTGCTTAACAGAATACAATCACCAAAACAAGAAAATAAGATGTTTTGAAGTTGTGGAAGAGACAACCTGAAATATGGCAAGCATGGACAAGTCTACTACATTTCAGTAGACACTATAGAAGCACTCACCTGTCTTTAGCTCCAAAGAACATTCTGTAGCATTTTAATGACTAGAGTCAAGGGAAGAGGCCCTTTTGCTGGTAGGGTTTTTTTTTGAGATATATATATACACACATACACATGTGCACACACATACACATGTGCACACACATACACTCCCTCTTAGCTTTGAAAGTAAGAACAAAAGAAACCTTGTAGACATTTAAGTGAGGCACATTTATTCCAACTGATGTAACTTTTTGAGATGTCTTTCACAAAATAGGGATTTTTTTTCACCCCAGACTTCCACCTTCAGAAAACAGACATTCACTCTAGATTATTTAAACTTGGAAAAATGCAAGTGTTTTCTTTGAAAAAAATGTCTATTGTTACAGCAAAAACTTGGGTTTCCTTTCAAGCAAGATCATATGATTACGCGTTTATATTTTACTTTCCGCAGGAATTTACACACCCCCCATTTGCATCCTGTTATTCATTTAGCGTTTCCCTTTACTTCAGCATGCTGTGTTAATAAAGTGGAGCAGCTGGCTCAGTCTAGGCACTCAAGGTGACAATCAGTGCTCACTCTTGCATTTGTCAGATTTATTCTACAGGGTTTTCCGCATATATTCAACTACACCAAACACTCCTTCAAAAAAGCCATCCTGAGAACCACTGCATAGAACATGAAAGTCTAACCTAGGGGTTTTCAGGGGTTTCTTTGTTCATTCTGTTATTCAAAGCACTAATTTTTCTTTTGGTAAATGAAATTCACTGAAATAGATTCCACGTTACTTACGACACTAGCATAAAAGATCCAGTTTTCACTACTGTCTCTGTCATAGTCATAAATTGGTTACTTTTGTTTATCTTCACTGAAATAATTTATGTTACTCTTTAAACACCTTCAGATGGAGAGGAATGACTAACCTGATTTGTAGTCCTACAGTTCAAAGGCCTGAAAAGAAGCAGTAAAAAGACTGTTTCTGCTAAAAAAAAGTTAAGATAACTTCTACTGAAGCTATTCTACATGAAGTTATAAATTAAATTTGCTTCACTTCATACTGTTCAAAATGTCTCACACAAGGTAAGCAACATCAGATTATTTATCGTTTCAAATTTACCAGGCTTTTTTATAATATGAAGACTAAATTAAAAATATTGTCTTGTAATGCACCCTCATATATGCATTTGTTGCTTGAAAAGTGCTTTCCCACAAGGTAAATCAAAATTCTGCTCATTAATTCATTATAACACAACTAAATATCCTATATTCTACAGCTGTGGTCCAATATGGTAAAAACAGCTACAAATGTTTGCCCGAAATGGGTACAATCCTAGTGCTATACGACTAAGTTAAAAACAAACACAGGTTGTTTGCTTCAATTCTAGATCCACAGTAGTTAAACTGCAACCTGAAATGCAAATAAAACTTCTATGCCATTGATGCACATCTAATTCATCACCACTCTAAACAGCTCAAAGCTAATATATTCAAACTAGAAACCAGGAACTGATGCAAATTTTGATGTGAAAGAATTTTGAATGTCTCTTTCCAGCTAAAGCCATGATTTTTCTTTTTTCCCCCTATACAGCCCCTTAATTCCAGGACCCTCAAGTACAAATTGAAGGGAAGAATAAAAATCAAGCACTTCCACTGCACAAAAAATTGAGATTTGTTATTATCACTCCATCCAAAGTAAGACAAAGACTTGTAATCTTTGATTTCTTTCATAAAACATAATTTAAAAAGCCACAACAAGACACATTTCATTGAGACTAGAACTACTTCTTCAGTTCACCAGGAGAGCACAGATAAGCAAAATAATTTCTCTTACAGCAGTCTACCTGGGATATCTTGCAAAGATTTTCCTGAAACTGATATGCCAAAAGAACTCTCTCATTTAATGGGAGAAAATATTTTCATGTGAAAAAACACTGCTAGAAATATTTGACCAACTCTAGCCTTAGAGTAGATTTCATACTAAGAATTGTCCTGAACAAGCACAGAAATCAAGACATTAGCATATAATCTCCAAGCAATAAAACACAGAATATGAATTTATGAGCATTAATAAATTGAAGGCAGTTGACAAAATAAATGAAAATCAACGTTCTGTATTCCTGCAGAAAAGGGTGAAACTATCTTATGTTTCTTCAGTCCTTTCAGCCATGTTATGAAGGCTGAAACACTAAATCTTAAAGTAATGAGGACAGAGGTTATTTTAATGTCCAAAAAGCTTAGTTAAAAAACAACTTGAAATTTCATATCAACTCCACTTCAATCAAGATTCCTTAGCTAAAGCAGATCAATAGATTTTCGTCTTCAATATAATGTGAAATATCACAGATTGGTAAAAGAAAAGGACAATTAAATTCCTTACTTTGTTCCAGCAATGAAAAGGATCAGACTATTTCTGCCTCTGAAAATAACTGGCATGAAGCCAGCCAGCACATCTCACCCTACAGAGCAGCTCAGGTAGTGAAGGAGTGCAGTCGGACTCCTTGGCTGGCTCTGAGGTGGCCAAGGACACAACACTTCTGGCCTCAGTGCTGCTGTATTATCCTTGCCAGGGCTGGGGTCAGTGACAACCTGCCCACACAACTGGAGAACCTTAGATGTCACCTTAATACCTCATGTCCTGCATTAATCAGGGCTTGGACCCAGGAAAGACTTTGCCTCTATTTTTTACAAGTCACCTTTGCAATAAGTTATAGGAAGAGGCACTACCGACTACTTCATATTAAAGCAAAGTTGGTTTTGATGCATCATTAAGCAAAATATGCAGCTGATGGGAACTCATATGACACGTTCAGAACAGTAATAGTTTTATGAAGGCAATTTTCAGAGGGGGAAAAGAAAAATCTCTTGGGTATCTTTGCTGGTCTGATGAAAAGGCCTGGAGGACTCATTACGGGCAGTATCACTTTCAAATGCAAAGCTTTGAAAGACTGGTGACCTAAGCGAAATATAAGTAGTTACATTTGGTTTCAAGAAACTGGAAAGCTTACTTTATATAGTTACATTGTAAATATCCACACGACTGGAGGTTCCATTAAAATACAGATAAATTTAACAGTCTTAAGTACTTGAGCAGCTGAAATCAACTTACAGTATAAACTGAATTTTACAAGCAGTTCAAACCCACATGAATTCCCAACGCTTACCATCAAAAAAACTTTTGGCTCTCAGGTAGCTGACGCTAAGCCTGAGCACAGACAGCTTATCCAATTTGGCGATAACATCTTGAGGGAAAGGCAGAAGGCTAGCCAAGCGGTCCAGCTCCGCATTCAAGCGGTCCCTGTGTCTCTTGGATGGATTGGACTTGACTCCTTCAGCTGGGGACGGCTTTACTCTGTGGCAACAAAACAAACACAATATAAATGCAAGTTCCTTTCCAAAATGAATGCAAATATTTGCCAAGACCAAGGTTGCAAATTGTCTCAAACCTTAACAACCAAAATGTTTTCCCAAATGATTTTGTTTCCCATCAGAAAAAAAAAATTAACCTAAGATGGCTCAACCTCCGCTCCAACACTCACAGCGCTAAATGAAGTAGTTTGAGCTACAATGTCTACTTGAACATGAAATGAACATTTGAAACCTTTGAGATTCAGCATTTTTTATAAAAAGCTTCATACACTTTCAGTCAAATGTCACTTATTCTTCCAAATAATAAATAATTCAATAGCTTCTAGTAATATTTGTGTATAAATACATTTGACAGCACACTTTTTCACTTCAATAATTATTTCTCACAGATGTCCTTAATTTTTGTCAATGTTTGGCATAGGTTATTTTCAATTGAATACAGCAAAAGTTTTAGTAACTTACTAATGACAGATCCAAAACTGCACAAAACCCCCCATGACATACAGCTCAGTCAGCATGTAAAATCTTTGTAGCAAGCACTATTGAGCTCATCCTTTAAGTCACCTCTCAGCTGAAGGCATTTCATTTGAGTACAGCATAGAACAAAGGCATGCCTTTGTACCTTACAAAGAACAATTTTAAAAGCTTTCTGTTGTGAATTACATAATGAAGTTTTTATAAGCTTGCTGTTTTCCATTCATATTCACCCTGAGCTCCAATTCCAGATACTTGGATACTCACACCTTCCCACGTACACAGAAGTCTGGAAACAGGTTTAAACCCCTACTCATTTGAATTACAATTAGCCATTACAAACTAATACTGAAACCAAATAATGTATCTGCACAAGCCATGGTAGATTTTATGATCTTTATTAAACAGTTTTCTAATTAAAGAGTGAGTCATTCTCACTTTTCCAGTATTGCAGTTCTACATGAGATCTGCAGCAGTTATCAATTTATGCTGCTCTCAAAGCAACGCTGGTTCTGCAAGACTCATCACTTGAAAATACTGAGCATAAAGATATTCAGCAGCTAATTTCTTCAGTATTTCATTTAGTCTGCTTCCAGCTGTCACCCTTATATCAATTTTATGATAAGAATTTGCAAAAGATCCAATAGTTATTTTTGCCACTGCTTAAAGTAAACCATATAGAAAAACAATTTCATCTTGGATTACCAGCCAAATGAGTACTGATAGAGTGGATATTCTTATTTTTACTTTATGTTTCAATTATTCTTCTTGTTAGCTTAAATTCAAGCACTTCTTTTTACAGCCAATGCTTATTCAAGTCGCACTTGTCAAAAACTTGTACTTAAGCCTGGCTGCCTGCTCCCCAGCACTATGATTGTCCTTTAGCACATTAAAGAAGGCATATGCCTTATGTAGGGCCTGGAAACACGAAGGTGCCAGGGTACAAAATGTTGTTAATAGACAGAAATATAATACATCAGCAGCAATTACTTACTCCCCAAATGGATAAAATTACACTTTCTTCAGGGTAAATATTGTCTAAGACAACGTTTTAGTAGAGCTTTATCCTAAAAACATTGGAAATGTGGGCAAAACTAATGAAACAAGAAATATGAAAATTCTTTCTCTTGAAAAAAACATAGGTTTGTCAACAACAGCCATGGATTACACACTATTTGGTTAGATGAGTGCTTTGGTCACAAGTCCCAAGTTTGACACCAGCAGTTCACCATATTCCCAAGTGAATATTAAACTCTAAATAATTTAGCAAAACCTTCTTCATATTCTCTTATGCTGGCAGAATATTAACTGGTACAAGCCATATGATTACACAACTTAAATATAACCCTAACGTAATAAAGTTCAAAATCACCAAACATTAGCAGTAAAAGTTATTTCTTATTTTATGTATTAGACTGCCATAAATGTCTGAATAATAAATTCCAAACTTTAAGCAAGTATCTGTTGTATAACAATCAGTGAACAGCTAACTAATGTCAAATCAAAGTGGTCTGCTCCTGAAAAGTGGAGGACCCCACAGAAAACATTCAACACAAGCAAACTTTTTGAACTAAATCCAAACTACATAACAGACTTTCCTATTTTAACAACTGTCCTCCGATTTGCTTTAAACTTGCAATTTGACAAAGCAGTTGAAACTACATGCAACTGTGCAGCCATCTCACCCGGCTGACAGCTAGATCTGATTATTTTTCTAATTTACATTGACTTTTTAATGATTTCTCTTTTTTCTTTTAATTAGTTCAAAGCATTTCTGAATGTTAAGTTACCACTATTTGTAGCATAAATCTTGATGTATTCTCTCCCTTCAAATCAAACACTGATTATCTCTAATTTTCCCCTTTGTCACCCAACTAAAATCCATTATATAAAAATGGATCCTTCAGTGATGAAGGGAATAAGGGCAGAAGTGCCAGGGGCATAAGCAGGAAGTTAAACCATTTTCCATCCACTTATATAAACCCTCGATGCTAAAGACAGCCTTAGCTTCACCGCGGAAAATTATCTCCAAGGCAAATTATGTGCTATGTCAAGATTAAATCCATGCATGTGTTTTATTAAAAAAAAAAAAAGACTAAAGGAGGGAATGTATTTTAAGCTGATCTTTCAGTTCTTAATCTCTTACCTTCCACAGGAAATCTGAATTCTCTAATCAAAGGCCAGAGGTCTCTATACACTCACTGCCTCTGAACTGAGCTACAACCCTTATCATCCAACAGCTGCAAGACAAGCAAGACCACTTAATTTTTGATTTAACAATTTTAAAGGATTTGCCATCACAACACTAGCTGACTACTGTTTTCACAGGTCTGCTACAGCCCACTTAATCAGAAATTTTCACGACACATGCTTTACAGACATTAACAGTAAATTATTAAAAAGAAAGGGCACAAGTACCTGAGTATTAATTATTATCAAAAGGCCAAGTTAAGTTTCAATAGTTACATGTTAGTTTTATTATTTTAAAGGGAAATTGAAGCAGTTTTTGAGGGAATGCAGAAAAAGCATGAGTCTACTTTTTTCATAATATGACAACATAAACTTTGGGGGAAAAAAAGAAAAAACCTAACAACCAAGCACTGAAAAGGATGATACTTTATTAACAAGACTGAAGTGTGAAATGGACTCACAGAATAAAAGAACATGCAAAAAAAGCACTAAAGATACAGTGATATATTTAAAAGATACCTAATCTTGTTAAAAAAAACAACCAAAAACAACCACCAAAAAAAAACCCACAAAACAAATTGTCAGTTCATCAGAACTGTTTTATTGCTTAGGAAAAAAGGACATAAAGAACATAGAAGTAATCTAGCTAATTGATTTAATCTTCTCAACTATGTATATTTTTCACCTCATATTTAATAGTAAATGCAATAAAATAGCATTCTTATGCATATGATTTAATTCCATGTAGGTCAGGCATATGAAACGAATCACTTATCACTAAGCAAGTGTTAAAATCCTAAAAAATTCTCTATTTAGTTTAGCAACTGAAAAATACTTCTAAGCATTTACTCTTATTTCCTATACTGAATTTATGATTCCTGAAAATTTAGTTGAAAACTTGATTCCTTTGAAAGCAACAGATATGACGTGGACTATAAAGCTCTTAGATCTAAAGTTGTCATCAACCTATCCCAAAGGGGCAAGAGACCCTTTCCAGTGGTTCTTTCAGCAGAGACTGAAACCAGCAAAGATTCAGGCGTCTGAAGCGAAAAAGTTGTTTTACTAAAAAAAAAAACCTCAAGCAGTGGCATGCTAGTCATCTGATGCTGGGCTACCATTTGTCCTCCCATACTAAATAGAGTTTTACTTTGTTCAGGTTGTTTTGGTGCATGAACGACTCAACCAGAGTGACAGAGACATCCAGAACACCAACCAAGAATGAAAGTTTAACACTCAGTTTTAAAATATTTCACTACTGTTTAAAGTAACAAGCCAATGCTACTTGAAAAGAAAAAAAGAAAAAAGTTATGTTCCTGTCTACTAACCATGTAACCTACATATGTATACCTCCATTTGCTTCAGATTCTTTCTATAAAGTGTGTTTTTGCAAGAAACATTCACCAAAATCAACAATCCAAACAAAAAACCCCAAACAAAAAAACTCACAGACCTTCAAACCAGTAAATTTTAAGTAGCAGTCTACATATAACATACAGCTACACCAAGACTGACAGATATATATATATAAGAAGTTTATTATACATATGATAACAGCCTTATTGCCTCAATTTCAAATGATAGGTGCAAACTGCTGTTTTTAGCAGATACTGCTTTACACAAAGGAATATTTCAATGATTATTTTTCTTTTGTGATGAATTTTCTTTTCGAAAGCTTATTCTGGCACTTCTTGTTTGTTTGTCTTGAAAGAATACATAAATAGTTTCAATGTTTTAAATAAAAATATCTCTTCTCTGCTTTCTAACATTACTAGGACTACTCATCATTAAGTACTCCAAAGGTCTGATTCAATGATCCTTAATGTCATAAATACATTTAAGATAGCACAGAAAAAACCCTATCATAATTCTTTATTCAGTCCACTAAAGAAAAAAGACATTATCCTTTTTGCATCTGCATAGTATGAAACATTTAGCTCCCCACCCCATTCTTTACCTATTACATTTATCCAGTTATACAAAACAATTCCTATCCAAACACTGAAAAAAAGAAAAACCAAATCAGAGCTAGTAGGTGGAAAGACATAAAAACAGCAAGCTAGAGCTGTACTTATATAATATCCTTCACCTCATGTTAGAATCTATCTGCAGTAAGCGCCACTTACAAAGAATTTGAATGTTATTCTTCCTACTACAACACTAGTATATTAGTTCATCTAATAATCACTAGACAAAAGAAATTCAATCCTAGAAAAAAAGACAAAAGCAAAAAGCAGGGGCCACCCACTGCTCCCCAAACCTAAGGGGGGAGTGAAACACCCCCAGCCCTGCTGCCACCAGGGGGACTCGAAGGGTTCAAACATTAAATAGGGAGGAAATTGAAAGACTCCAAGGTATTAAGAAAGTGATTTCTGTAGCATATTACAAGCAATTGGAGTGCACATGTTTAGCATCTTTTTTTTCCCTTACATGGCAAGATAACAAGACGAATTGCAGGAGCAGTTGCCTATTATGTTCCCCCATGATTGCTTTTCTTTTTCAGCTGTGACACTGTAATTCCCTATCGAATCAAAAAAAGCACATTTCAACACTTGACACTGTCAGGCAATCAATGCCTATGATTCCCTCTCAAGTTCAGTTCTTTACATGGCACATAATAAAAATGGGGAGTTGAAAGAGGGAAGTACCTTAAGCTGGTTTTGAGTTACCACCCTGGCTTTCAGGAGTTATTTGCACCTGAAGCAATAAGTATTTCTTCTATTTCATTTTTTTTTTTCCATGGCAACTATGGCATTATATTAGGACCTTCTTCCATTTCTACAAACTATCTGTCCATCACCACACGTTACCAATTATTATGCTTCATTCAGAGTTACATATATGGGAAAAAAAACACATTAGAAATATCAACACAAACAATCTCTCCTACAAAAGATACTAGTTCTAGTAATGTATCATGTAGTAATACCTAAAAATGTTGTGTTTGGTTTTTTTGGGTTTCTTTTAAGAGCTGTGAATTCTACTGAGGGTAGGAAATAAGGAAATATCACTATCAACTTCAAACAGATTAAAATGACAGCAATGTCAAAACTTTATTAACCAGCACCAAGTACATCTTTCTTCCCTCCCTCTCTCAATCAGTTAAAAAAAAAACTTATTACCTGTCTCACTTTTTTTTGGCCTAAAGGTGTGGTCTGTAACTAGTTATGTGAGAAATCAGAGCCCTCTGACCCACTAGAAATGTTCTGCAAGGATGGCCTAACAAAAGCAGCAACCAAAGAACATAGGCATTTTGAGAAGAAACACATAAACATTGAGTGTAAGATAAAAGTCTTGCATAAAAATAATTACCAGTAGCCCAAGCAAGGTAGGTTAATAATCAGCCTCCACTTGGATTACTATTTCAATATGAATACTTTTATTTTGAGAAGAAACTTCTCCCTCTGGTTCTAAAGGGCAAAGTCCCTCAATAGATAAATAGTTCCCATTAGTAATAAAAAACCAAAGACTTCAAGTTCAACTAATCACAGAAGCTCAGACAACTTATATAACAAGGAGATACAGGGAAAAGGATTACTTATGTAGACACTACAGTGAAGGTTTCACATCCTCTAACCAAGGCTAACCAGAAATTAATAGTAAGCCAAACATTAAGTGACCTTACCAGGCAAGGCAGAACACCTCAACCTTTCACAATCAGAACTATTTGCCTTTAGCTATTAATAGCCTACAAATGCCACAAAACATTTAATTTCCCCATGAGAAAAACACTAATTTCATTCTTAAAAGTCCAAATCTAACAGTGTGAATTTAACTAGGTACCTCTACATTTTTATTTGGAAATGAATTGTCAGAAAAGAAAGCACTGCTCTTTTAGTAATTAATGCATTTCCTATCGAGGGAATTAAAAAAGAAATAGATACATTTTCAGACTTTCTGTGCTAACTTGTAGAGTTACATGCA
Source organism: Anabacerthia variegaticeps (assembly GCA_035583185.1). Classification (NCBI taxonomy): domain Eukaryota; kingdom Metazoa; phylum Chordata; class Aves; order Passeriformes; family Furnariidae; genus Anabacerthia; species Anabacerthia variegaticeps. The sequence continues at coordinate 29,336,407 of JAWWEW010000078.1, read as the reverse complement.
TTCATTCTAACAATTACAACCATAAAGAAGCAAGTGCTCGAGTTAATTCCCTTCCCACCCCCAAGATAGTTGTCTGCTGTGAATGTAAAAACATGCAATTCACAATAGGATTTCATTAAATATTTGTCACTCTCTCCTTTAATGCTTTTGTAGTTTTACATCTACAGAAGTACCCTGCAGAAATGCACACGGATTTTTTGAGCTTTGCTTATTTTTCTTGCAACTCAGTAGTTCAGCTTTGCTACTTTTTATGACCTATAGATTCTTGACTTCCAGTCGAAAGTGCAAGTTAAGCATCTCTTCTAGCCTGAAAATTCCCCTCTCGTGAGAGCAGCCTTTTAGTGGAGCATACAAAGCCTAGGGTGCAGACCTAAAGCAGGTGCATCGTGCAAAATTACTCAGGTACTAAGGCTGTTCTCACCGTTTCAAAAAGGCAAATTAACAAACAAAAAGCGACCATACAGTCAGAGTGCCCCCCCCCCCCCTTTCCACCGGTCTACACCACTTGGGTTTCTTTTGCACTGCACAAATAAACGCATGTCATGCAACACCTGAGGGTTAAAAGCTGGGGGTTCAGCCCTCCAGGGCAGGCTAAAAACAGCCCTAAACGGTGGGAACCGGCCAAGCCTTTCCCGGCTCCGACCCCGCGCTCCCCGCAGACCCCCGAGCGGTGCGGGGCGGGAGGGGAGCGCGGCCCCAGCGCGGCCCCACTGGGGGACCCGCTCGGCGGGGCCAGCGCGGCCACGGCGCGGAGCCGTCACCTCGGATGCCTCCCAATGTAGGTCAGCCGGCTGCGCTCCGGTACCGCTCCCTGCTTCCACCGCCTCGACTCTCCGCGCCCCGACACTCCCTTCTTTTTGGAGCGGGAAGGAAAACCCCACAGACAGTAACAATCCTGCCAGCACCCCGCGGCAGCCCCTCTGCCGGGCGCCCCTGCCCCGCACCGCTCCGCACCCCCGCCCGCCCCCGCGGCGCGGCCCCGGCAATTCGGCCGCCCCCGCCTCGCCCCCCGCCCGCGGGGCCTCTTACATTTTCTGCACAGGTTTCCGCCGCTTGCGGCTGGCGTAGGTGACATTGGGGTTCATCCTGCCGCGGGCCGGGGGCCGCCGCCCCTGCCGCCCGCCTCGCCCCGGCGCCGGGAGAGGGCGAGCCCCGCCGGCGCCGCAGCGCTCGCCCCTTCTCCCGCGGGCCC
>JAWWEW010000078.1:29189354-29333443 GCA_035583185.1 Anabacerthia variegaticeps | reverse complement strand
CCCGTCCCATCCCGTCCCCTCCCGTGCCGTCACGGTCCCTCCCGTCCCGTCCCGTCCCATCCCATCCCGTCCCCTCCCGTCCCGTCCCGCCGCCGGGCGTCCCCGCGGGCACTCACAGTGGGCATTAGGCAGCACAACGCGCTCTTGGTTGCCAGCTTAATTGCTCAGGTTTAGGCTCCTGGGATGCTGCACCAGAGGCAAAGAACTCTGAAGCCACAATATGCAGATAAAATTTCTGAGTCTTAACTATGCCAGCGGGCTTGTCAAGTGTCAGGGGTTCATCAAGTGATATTTTGAAAAAATATGTCTTCAGCAAACAAAATTTTTGAAAAAATATAGTAAGAGGACCTTATGGCTTATGAGGTCAATGCTTTACAGTCACGTTCCTGCCACATTCCCGGCAAAACACCTTTGCAGAGGACGCCAGTTCTTTGCTAGCTTCTGTCTCTCCTCGGTTCGTTTCCTCTTCACTCTTGGCTCTCTTCACGATAGCGTACCAGCATCCTGGAAAAACAGGCAGTACTGTGCATTTCTTACTTCCTTCTCTTCTGTCCCTTTCTTATTTTGACTTTAGGGCTGAAAGTGGAAATTGATGCGCTTTCTTCACTCCAAACACACCCATCTATCCAAGCACTTAGTTTCTTCAAGCCTAAACTTCCCAGACCCTCTCAGTATTCTTTTCCGCCCTAGCCGCTCTCTGCTCACTGGTTTCTTTATCGTCAAAAGTGTGCTGTGATCATTCCATGCAACATAAATTGTCGCTCTGTTTTTTTCCTTCTCTTCACCTACATTATCTTTGTGTTGAAAGCTTACAGTCATTGTTCAAGGCTCCTCTCCTTCTAATTTTTCATTTAATTGGTTCTAATCTGTCTTTTATTTCCTCACTTTGAGACTGAAGAAAGCCTCTGGAGACTTTTTATTCTTCACTGGACTTCAAGATCCCAGCTGTTCTGTGATCTTTAGTGCTGCCTAGGTAGTAGAGAGACACTTGTATGGATGTTTATATGCCAGCTCCAAATCTACTGGGGCTTACATGAAGGAGGAAGTAGGCTTTAGCCTCTCATCTCCCAGTTTGTTTCTGGGGCCATGGGACTTGTGTGGTACTAGGCAGGTACCACATCTTTGCATTTGCAATCTACGGCCTGCTGTTAGAAACCCACTCCTATAGATCGGCCACCTATTTAACAACAAATACAAAATTTCAGATGTTCAGCGCACAGAAAATTACAAAACGCATGGAGAATGTCTTTATGTTATCACTGAGGCCTTTTGAGATTTATCTGAAAATTTCTATATCACATTATCCACAACTTTTGCAAATCTGTCCCTATCTGATGTTCTTACTGTCTCTTTGCCTAATGCATTGTCTCAGTATTTTCTATTTGATAATTTGGGTACAGTAGAGATCTTGCCTCATATTCAGTGTAAAACAAGTACAAACTATACAACCATGATTCAGCAATCTTAGAGCCTTCTTTACAGTGTAAGTTTTTGTTGGACTTTTTATTATTATTCTTTTTTGAACTAATATTTTGTCAGGTTTAACAACATGTTTAGTCTTGCAAAGGATGATTGTGGTTGATGTCATGTGAACAATTAAAGAGATTTAATTCCTATACAAATCACTTTCATGTGTATTGTACAGCTCTCATCTCTTCTCAATTTATCTCTAGGCTGCTAGTCAGGTATTTTAATAGGTCTAAACTAAAGAACACATCTTTCTTTAATAAATTCTATTAAACCAGTAGCAATCACTTTTCTCCTCATGCTCAAATCCAGCATTTTTACTCTTCTAGTCATGAATTGTGATGCCATCCAAGGATTAAATTTTTAAGAAAAATGTGTTTGTGCATCTAGTGGTTTGCCCATCTCCAGCGTGTGTGAGGTCCAGTAGGCTTTGTGCTTATCCAGAGCTCTCATTTGTCGGCAGTCACACCTGCTGCCCTAACTCCAAAATGAGCAATACACTTTTGTTCCACACAGCTCCATGTTCTGCCCCGTTTCTGCTTCTCTTGTCCAGAACAACCCCCTCATAAGATTTTTCTCCTGGTCCCTCACTCATTGCACAAGGCAGAGGCTGTTTGGAAGAGGAGACTTCTACTAAATGGAGAGAAATTCCTGAGTGGGCTGGAGTTTCACAGGGTCACTATGAGACCAACAAAAATCTTGTCATTTGGGAGGAATTTATAAGAATTATAAACACTACTTGTTATCTTAGGGTCATCTCTGACTCATTTCTAGCTTTTATCCTACTCTTTCTGTCTGTGGCCAAAATTTTACTTCCCTCAGTTTAATTCTATGTGCTGACTTGTTCTAGCTGTTTGCAGTGCAAATAACACAGAACAAATCTAGATTGGTTATCTGTGACTCCTTTTCTGCTTCCCTGGAGACAAGGAAAAAGGATTGTGGTTTAAAACTGTGATTTATGCATGTCAAATTTTGGGGATATACAGAACAACTGCTGATTTAGCTGTTATTTTCCTTGTTCTGCTAAGAAAGAATATCTGTGGCAACTCAGATGACTTGCTACTCTTCCAGCTCATTTCAGGGAAATAATCATCTATGGAAGTTGATTCAGAATCAGTGAGCCTACATACTGATTCTTTGGGGACTGGGAAGATCACACAAACATATCACTGAGAGAAACAAGGATTATTGAGGGAAATCCTGCCCCAGTTTTAAACACTTAAAGAGAAATAATTATATAGATAAAAAAGAAAGTCAGTAATAGGACTAATAGCACAAAAGCCTCATTTGCAGATGCTATACAGTTTTAATTGGATTGACAAGAAACTTCCTCCTCCCCCCCTCCTCCCCCCCACCCCCCGCCGCTGTTTGTATTTTTGTCAACATAGGACAGAACCAGCACATTCTTTTTCTTTTCTCCCATCCCCACATCTGGCTCCCCACTCCCACAACCCTTGCAGGTGTTCTGATTTGTTAGTGACTAAAATCACACACAGTTTCTATTGAGTATTTAATTTAGGGAGCATTTCCAGAAGTGGAAGAGCCATATAAAGGATGAAAAATATTAAACATAATTAGTATTTGGGAAAGTAGATTGTAATACTCACATAATGGTTAGTGCTGAAAGGTCTTTGTTAATAATGGTATTTTAATTATTTTAAATTCACTGACTTGCACTAATCCAATGAAATCTATAGTCTTAATTGTTCCAACAGAGCCCAGAAAAAATACTTGAGTAGATGCAAAAAACATTTAGAGACCATGCTCAAGACTTTTCCATGTGAAGAAGTTTTGAGAAATTAGTCAGCATTGTCTGTAAGGTAGGACCATTATTCTGCTCACATCCTATGGTACATAAAGCAAAAAGGTCATTTTACCTGTAAGCATATGAATAAAGAAACAATATTATTATAGAATAAATATAAAAGTCAGTACATTGCTTACTAGTCTCAGTTTTCTTCTCATGTCCAGAAACAAGCAGAAGAGAACAAATCTATACAGAAACTGCCTCTCTGTTCAAGAGAATTCCCTTTTTTAATCTGAAACTGAAAAGTGCTGAAGAGCTGTACAGATATACCAAGAAACTTGAATGAATCTTGCCTGTCTAAAACATTCAGCAACCCTCTTTTTCCCACAGAATTAAAAGTAAACTTTATCATATAGCTAGAATACTCTTACATTATAATTTCCAATTAGCTTCTTTTTTGTCCTCTATAGTAAAGAGCCACTCTTTATTTTAATCCAACATAATCCACTCCCAATCAAGTACTGGGAGACATAAAGCAATCAGAGGCAACAAGTCATCCCTTCCCAAGGGCAAGTCAGGACGACCTGGCATAGCCTCTTAACCAAGACACCAGCAGTTAGACACCTGTATGATGGACTGCCACTCCTTCCTTCTCCTCTCCTTCCTTGTTGATGGAGTAAGTTTACATTTGCTACATGAATATACAAAGAGTTATGTCTGCAACTGCAAACCTGTTTAAAGAAAAATACTATTTCTGCATATATTGTATGATGTTTTCTATAGTCAAACCACTGGGGTCGACAAATAGGTTATGATCCCAGGATCCTTTCCTGCCACTGAGGCTCACTGGCACACAATGAATCAGATCCAGACTATTTGATTTTCTGAGTTTCCAAACTAAGGTGATTGCATGCAAACTGAAAATGGCCACTTGCCTGTGCTAACCCCTGAACTGCTCCTGAGAATTATGTGTAAATGTGCTGAAACTGTCCAAAGGTTGGTTCTAACCATTTAAAACTACCAATAATTGAGTTTTAAGATCCTGAAAGTCCCACTTGTTAAATTTACTAGTACAGATATAACCTCAGAGTACATTTCCAGTGCTTTTGGCCATAAATGTTACAAATAACCTACAATTACTAGTATGCAGAAGCAGGAAAGTTTTGGTCACAACAGTAAATCACCATGACAATCAGCAAATGTGGGCAGCATATGATCCAGCTGCACCAACATATGATCTTGCTGCACTGAGACCTTCTGTTCTGTTATACATGTAACAAATACATAAAGAACTGATCATTTTGCTTCTGCTTTAAAGCTAATACTGAACTGTATTTATAAACAGGACTTTGTTAATTTGTTGCTAAATTGGCTTATAATTTTAACAAAACCTGTGGTTTGAAAGGTCCTGAAACAAGCTTACAATTATGATGAGTAACTCAGTAGGCTGCAAATTCTCTTTCTGCTCTCATTAAGAGGAAAGGGTATACACGAAGTAGGACTAATGAGTAAAAAAAATTATCTAAATTAGAAGTGACAATGCAGTTGCCATTCCAAAGTTTCATTTTTGTACCAACAAACCTGAGGTAATTTTAATAAAGAGAGCTAGTTGCCATGAATTTTAATTTAGCCTTATAAAATCTTTCCATGGCTAAGATAAGCTACAGGTATTGTATTAATGGTGATTGTATTATCTTTCATTTTAGTGGGACTGCTTATCAAATCTAGTAGATACACAAAGAGAAGAATATGACAAAAATACAAATAGATACACAGATATCTAAACACCAAAGGCCAAGGCTAAAACCAACACAAGATGTCTATGATTACACAGAGAGATTTCACAAATGTAATGTATAATTAATAATAGACAAAAACAAGCAAACAAGGAAGCCCAAACACAGTGATTCTAACACATACTCAGGAAATAGCCTGCTGGAGGATAAAAATGTGGTCTGTGTTAGTTACATTCAAACTATTTTCATTGACATAATACAAAATGCAGTCATTCATTGAGTCCATAGTTCTTGAAATCATAGTGAGCTGTACCTGTGTCACCCATGACAGCTAATTGCCTTGCCCATCATTTACAGCCTTCTGTCACAGGGAAACTGCAGCCTCTCCAGGTAACCTGTTCAGGGCTCTCTCCTAGACACTGGTTCTTATTAAGCAATTGTAGTTTTTATAGGTTTTATCACTTAGACATCTAACATATTTTCCCATCCAGACTGACTACAATTTTCTATCATTCCAACAATAAATTTTCTTTGATTTCAGCTCTGACTGAGACACCTGAGGAAGGCAAGAGAGAAGACAATGACTCTGTTAGGGCAGGAAAGCAGGGTAACAACTGCCTCTGAAGAGTTAAAGTCAGCATGAAACCAGAGAGGTACCGAGTTGCATAGACCAAACAATAATACTGGAGAAAGGGTAACAGGAGCAGGTATCTCTTCTGTGGGAAAAACTTGAATGCTTTTCTTCTGCAAATTGTAGTCATGGTGTGTTGTTTCTTCTCAGCATTAACACAGAACATGCATGTACTGAAAATTGCCTACAAACTATTTGATGTATTGTTTGCTTTATCCTTTCTATTTTTTCCACCTTTACCCTGTAAAGTGTTCTAACCCGACTGTTTACATATATCCCTAAGCAAGCCACAACTGTTGCTAGCTACGTATCATCTTTATAGTCTCATTATCTCTGGTTCTCTGTATTCTGTCTGGCTCACAGACTAACTTGTAGTATTTAACACATGCCTGCAATGAGTCTTCTGCAAACCTTCTAATCAATATGCTCTGCATACAACATAAATATTTTCATTCTCAGTTATAGTAACTTGAATGTTAATTTTCACAACTAGCTATGTAGCATCAGCTTCAGTGTAGAGCCTTGGGTGTTGTCTGAAAAGTAAGATTTTAACAATCTCAGCTATGCAGAAGATGTCTCTTAGATGTTTTTATTTTATAGACTTACAAAAGAACCACAGACCAATGTCTAGAGTGTTCTTTTGCAGTTCAAAATGTCCTTAAAATATTTTTCTGTTTACAATATAAAAATACTGAATAATGAAGATACTGAATTAGAAAACTATCTGACCAGTGAAAAAAAATCTGCTCTTCTGTTTCTTCTAAAGATGTTGCCTCATTTATGATTTGTATTCTATATTATATATAAAGATTGTAATGTCCCTGACAAATAAAATGCTGGAGTGGTTAAAAATATCATGGACACTATTTGCAATAGCAGATCTTTTACAAAGAAGTGCTTATTTTTAGTTTATGTCTTTAAACTTCTAAAAAAAAAAAAAAAATTTGATACAACCAGCTTTGAAACCTGCACATTGCCAGTTTTTTATGTCAATACCCTTAGCAATTCTGGTATTCTCAGCACAACAGTGTTCAGAACTCTTTCTTCAGTGTTTTGCACAAATATTCTTACTGTGACCCTGCAGCTACAATAGATTGCATCATCAAGATACCACAGAGCTTCAGAAGTTTATCATTTTCCCTAAATAGTCAATGGAGCTGTTGTCTAGACTATCTGCCAGACATAAAAAATTGCTTATTTCAGAGGTATAAAATATTGCTTGTTATTTCTGAGGACGTATAACTGGAGCCAGTTCACAGCTTCTTTCGTAAGGATGACTTACTGAAAGAGATATTCTAGAGGCAGCAAAACTTCCGCAAACACGCAATTTTCATCCAGGATTCCTCTTATAAGAATTCCTGGAGTTCACACTTGGTAAGTTTGAATCGGGGCTCTTTCAGCTTACAGAGTTAAGGATGAGGTTTCTCTAGTAATGGGCAGCATGATAGATCCTTCAAAAGTAGTTGATAGTCCTTTCAAGGAACACATTACAATATTTTGAAGTAAAGTGGGATTTGAAAAGAAACCAAACAATAAGAAGAGAAATTTGATGAGGTGATCTATGTAAAGAAAGACAAGCAGCTGCATGTTGGACTATCTGAACCTTTCGTCTGGAATTCAGGCTTGGCTGAGGGGTGACCTGTAGTCATAATAATATGAAGTTATAATAATAATATGAAGTGAATTGAGTCTATGTTTCATCCAGTTCCACAGTTCAATCAGATCAGAATACCTGGAATAGTCTTGTGTGTGCTAAATAGTAAGGCAACACCATGTTTTTCTTGGTGCAATTATTCATTCCTTATCTGATAGGAGTAATAAAGCATCTCTACACAATCTTGAGATGTTTAATAACAAAGAAGGTCTTGTGCCAATTTATCAGAGTCACAGAAATGTTTAAGTCTTACTTTTTAAAAGTGGGATTCATACAGTACATTCCTAAATATGCAACCAGAATTGAACAGGAAGATAAAACTGATGAAAAGCAAAGATAATAAGCAGAGCAGATAAGGAAATACAGAAATAACAATAGGCCAAGAGCTAAAGAGATTGCTATTGCAGAGAAAAGAGGTGGTTACTGAAGAGAAAACTGGCAATGGCTAAGTAGAAACTCATGACCAAAAGAAAGACATAAAAAAAAAAAAATCTGAAAAAAGTAGAAAATCAAAGAGTTCCACTTGTAGCTCATAGAACCATGGAAGCTATTATCTTGTATTAGTTCATTTAGGAAAGTCACTGTAGGATCTAGTGATCAATATATCACTACATTAAACAGAACTTTCTAGAGTTTTTCATGCCAGCAGATAGAGTGGCAGAGAACCAAACAAGGAATTCTACAAATTTAACAGTATATGTATGTCTGAACTACAGTATCTGGGTCATTGCTGACATCTGAGCTCTACTTAATTTCCTAGGTAGATGTGGTCCTTTATATTCATGTTCTAGAATTAGCCAGTCCAAAAAATGGACAAAGAAAGGAAACAATATGGGAAGAATTTTCAGTTTGTCTTTTGGCTCCACAGAACATCTTGTGAATTTACAATAATTCTTCCTCAGTGAAGCCCTCAGGGAAAGGCATACGCAAGGAAACCTCAGCCTCCCCCACTGCACAGTCCTTTTGCAGTAAAGAAGGAAGCCTTTCCAAAAGGAGACCCAAAAACAAATTTACTTTGAGATATTGTCTTCCTGTCAGAATCTCTCTCTAGCAACAATTGTTTCAGCAGTCCATGTGCCAGAATGTTATGGCTAGATAATGTTTGTTCAAGACGTATTGCTGCCCTCGTATAAAATATTTATGCCTTTCTCATAATATTCTCAATATGTAGCAAATATGTATTTCGTGTTCTCCATTGTTTAAGGCCAAAGTTTGAACTAAAGACATGACAACATTTATAATGGACACAATGAGGCAATTATCTTGATCAGGGCAGAACCTGGTAATTACCTCATGTGTGTTTTCCCCTTGTTTTCCTTCCCTTTGTAGCTATACAGATGGAAGAAACACAGCTCAGTGGGTTTTTTTGCCCTTCATCTCAAATTTTTCTATTGTAGGCAGAGCAGAATAAAGAAAATGGCCAGTTTAGGATTTTAAGCCTAAAATAGTACAGTTCCTGATGGTTGGAAATATGGTTACCTTAAAATCATGGCAGCGGGCCACCTGAGCTGCTTTTGTAAGATCAAAATAACATTAAGCACAAGAATGTTTGTGCCATTCTGTTCCTGTTATGGTTGTTGATGCTCTGACTTTGCTGAGTTTTTTCCTTCAACATCTATGTACATTCTATCCATAAGCAGCTGAATAGTTGCTACCATAACATAATTTCAGACAGGCATGATGAATGACATTAAATGTGATGATGATGCTGTAGATAGTTTAGGCTTGTGGTGGCTGAAACAACCTACTGTGATCCCCACCAAGCTTATTACAGCTGCTGTCCATAAGCAGTGAAAGCCGCACTCTCTCTATCTCTCTATGTATATATATATATATATGTGTGTGTGTGTGTGTGTGTGTGCATGCATCAAACTATCATTCAATGATTTATATGTGCCCAACATACAGTCAGAAAAACAATAATTTCTTTCACCAAGCTGTATGCAAACCTAGAGTGGAATTTTCCACAAATGAATAAGTGATTCTGGTTTAAGCCACAATGTGTCATGGGGGAGAAAGAAATAATAGGAAAACCTTTTTGTGGTTGAATTATTAGTATTAACACTAGGCTTTTAATGGAGTTTCTTGATATTCACATGGTGTAAGGACATCCAGTATTGGTACTATTTGATATATTATACTCATTTATTTGAGGCTCTTTCACACTGATAATATATTTGCATCTATTCAAACAGCAAAGGTAATACATCTTTTCTGAAATACTTGATAATAATATAACTTACAGAATAAACTTTGAACAGTAATCCATATTCTAACTCACCTGTGTTTTCCTTATGAAATAAAACCTTATTTTTGAGTAGCTAGGTCATTTCCATCTATAAAAAGCAGAGAAATCACAGCGTTTAGTCTCATAATATTTCCCAATCCCTTCAATCTATTTAGCTTAACAGATGTACAGAGGCACACAGATGGAAACAAATCAGTCCTTTTCAAGCTTGGTGCTCAAGAAAATAATCAGGACAGCAAGCTGGTGACACTATTCCTTGTCTTCTTTGTAACTGAAACTGTTTTAATGGTGATACAGGAAGAAGTGTAGTATTTTCCAGAAAACTGTGTATTCCATGTGTGTTATCTAATATCCAGCCTATTTCAGAAATCACTCCAGTTCAAAAGAAGTGTCTCTCCTTCTCGACTCTGAGCATCATGCTGCTTCTGTTGAAATTAATGGTTCATCCAAACTGCAGGTGATGTTAAACCCTGAGCCTGGGTGCAGGTGCTGGCTGCATTCTGCAGTGGGATAAGGTGAGCTGCAATTCAATACAGTTTTCTCTCTTCCTCTTCCCTTATTTTCTATATTCCAGTTTACACTGGAAGAAGAAATAGCAATAGGAAAAAAAGTCAGTGTGTGCAGTGCATTAGGGTGGTTGAACTCCAGGATCAATTATAAACTGCTCGAGCTTGATATCCTAAATGTGATCCAGGAAGAGATATTACTGAATATAAAGTCAGAATATAACCAATGATGACCACTTTTGCAATTTCATCATACTTTTTTTTAAGCAGTGGTCATACTTTTCTAAGGAGTGCTAGGATTCACTTGGATAGAAAAAAATCTCAAATGGTGCTCTTTGGTTTGATGAGCAGCCACCTGTACTGCCAGATGTACAGATCCTCAGGCTTTTCTACCTTTCAAGTCGGTATTCTGCAATCCAGTCACTCCAACCAGCAGTCAGGTAGCAAATATTCAGCATGGCTCACTCAGGAATTTCAGCTGGGATTTGACCCTGCAGGACTTTCCTTGGGGGAACTTGTCCCAGCGTGCTTCTGCTGACAGACGGCTTTAGAAACAAAGTAATTTATATTACTTTTTGCAAGGTAAAAAACCTTTAGGAAAACTAATAAATAAATAAATCCTCTTTGTGATCAAATCCCGCCACTGAAAAGAAAGCAAACAAAAAAATCACCCTGTTGTTTTGAACAGATATCAATGGCACAATTTTGATGGCATCTCCTTTTTTTTCAATCTTCAACCTCTTTGAAGGATTTTTGATATTTGTGGTTTCTCCTGGTCCAAGGATTACAGGCTTGTCTATGCTGTATTCCTGCCAAGCACCCTTATCCCAATCTCCCCAGTGTTCAAGCACTTTTCTCTATAGTTTTGAAGAGGTAGAGGAAATTTGTACCAGTGTCATTATTGTGCCTTTCTATCTCACTTTTTAAACTCTTATTGCTTTCTTTTATCTAAAGCCTTGCTGTTTAGCAAACAGGCAATAAGACAAAGCCAAACACATTAGTCATTGAAAGTACCTCCCTCACCCTTCACCAGAATGTCTTTTGTTTCTTCTGCAGCTGTATACTGCACAAAGACACATTCATGAAATCACACACAACTTTGCTCATATTTTGCAGGCAACAGGAGAAAAACAAGTAAAAAATCCAGAAGTAGAAATATGCTCTTTAATTTCTTTTTTGCTAAAATTAAGCTACATTTTTGAAGACAGTGCTTAAGATGTCTAAATAACATACATAGAAATTGATATCAGGATGCAATGAAAAAAGAACTTTTTTATTTAATAGGTCCTCTGAAAATGCTTACATGCAGTTTTGCCTACCGTGGCACTTACTGTGTTAGGAAACAAACACAGGGGTTGCAAATAGAAAATATAAATAATTCTGACTTATAAACACTATGGAAAATTACTGGGGTAGTGTGTAAGTTGAGGTCTATTCTTAAATATAGTCTTTTTTATTTTACCTCAGGTTAAAAAAGAAAGGTGAGAGAGAATCAGAAACGTTATTTATTTGGATTGACCTGAGGTGGAAATAATTCAGACTTGCTAGAAAAAAAGAACACTTCCCTATCTCCCAGTTTTGTTTACAAAAGAAAATTCCTTCATTTGGGCATGGGTTAAGGTTTCCAGCCTTTGGAGTAAACACTTTAAAAAGCACTGCCATTTTTTTTTCAATGTCAGCTGTAAAAAGAGCTGGGATTAGTGCTCAGTGGATTTTCTGAAATAAGTGAATCTCATAGGTATAATAAATAAACTGCTTGGATCCAGCTCTACTCAAAATGGATACAAATTTGCTTTTTGCCATGGGTATATACAGTACCATGCACGAGGACCCCAACACAAATCAGGCTGAGATTTTGAATGGAGTCTCAGGCACATTTCCTGTGTGTTACCTATTGCACTTGAAGCTATCAAGATTAAATAAATAGGCATCAGTTCATATTCTGCAGAATAATTAATACATAAATTATCTTGAGGAGTTGAGTTTTGAAAAATCAGAATTAAATTGAACATTCTGCCTGAAATCTGAAAGTTATGGAATATCTTATATTCCTTAACATACTGTATTACAAATACAAATAACACAGTTAACAGTCCATACAGGTAACAACATCAAAACCAAAACCCAGCAGCAGTTTGATGCGCAGTTGCCAAATTTCTTTTGAAGAGCTGCTTTTACTGTGTGGAAAACAATACAAAGCAGGATGAGAGTTCCCAGGGAAATGTTGTTAAAGAATCACTGATCTTATGTTGTTATGTCACAAGTAAACATATGGATAACAACACTAATTTAAATAAATATTAAACCATTCCTGAACCATAAAGTCATACTTCATAAACCCTGCCTAGGCAAAACCCTAAGTCAAGCCTGTTTTCTTTCATTCCATATTTTCATCCTGGAGGGAAACAAAGTCAAGCTTCTCTCAGTTTTCCCATTCCTCCAGGAACCAAGTGTTTCAAGATCCAGAGAGACAGTGAAAAAGCAGGGAGTTTTAGGGTTATTGTAAGAAACTTCAGGGGGTAGTAGAAAATTCACATCTAGCCTATCAAACACTGTAGCAAGCATTTATCAGCTTCATTAAGAGTGATCTAAGATTCACAAATCCATATAACCTTAGTTCTGATGGCTCTGGTACTAAAAAGCAGCACTGTTAGTAACAGGTGCTTGTTTACCTCAGTTTGTGAAGAATGAAAGAGATCATTATTAATATCAGTGTCAATTCATGGTTTATGAAGGGATAGCTAATTAATTACATTAAAAAAGTTAAAAAACTGAAGAGAGAGAAAAATCCTGAAATACAGTGCTTAGCTAATGTAATCCTTATGGAATCAGACTATGGGGTGGGAATGGGCCTATAAGTCATAACAAAAATAAATAAATAAATAGTATTAAATAAATATAGTAAAATGTCAATAAATTGGAAAGAGTAGCCTGGAAACAGCAGACAAACTGTTTTCAAAGTCAAGGAGAACTGATCTAAAGCTTGAAGGCAATGAAGTCGAAGAGAGGTTAATCTGATCATGCAGCAATCCTTATGACCTCTTTATGTTGATAGGATCATTCCTCTTAAGCGGAATTAAAACTTATGAAGGAATAAATATGCTAAATTGTGCTGAGATGAAAATGCTTAATAAATTATATGTTGCTGAAAATAGCCGTGCAGTGAAGACTGCCCATGAGACAGCATCTGCCATTACTGAATCACTACCTGCTTCTGAAGGCAAGGTGCTGAATAACCTGCTTCTGCAGGAATCTGCTGATTTCCCCAGCATGTGTCCTTGCTGCTTCAGTAGCCTTCTCTCTTCTCCAGCATCTAGCAGACCACTGTGAGGAACCTAGGTTTTCCATTTGCTTCAACTAAAAATAAAGTTAATTAAATATCAACCAGCTTCCATTCATTACTGGTCTAAATTTGCCAGACTGAAATGAGTAGACATACTTTTTGTATCACAATTTATACACAGACCTGGCTGTTTCAAGATAAATTTAAATTAAGGTGCCTTTCATTTGACATTTTGAAAGAAATCCAACAAATCCAGAATTTCTGATACAGATTGTGAACACGATGTTTTGTGTAGTGTGTATAAACACTGAAATAAGGATAGAAAGCTCAATGAACTTTCAAGCTTTGAATCATCTGGAAGTCAAAAAACATTTTTACAAGAATGGAAAATGAACTGAAAAAAAAAGGAAAAATAAATGAAAATGCTTAAGCAAATATTTTTCTTTAATTATGATCTATTACTGTCAAGCTTTTAGCTCATTACCATTGTGCCTTCCTTTGGACACAACTAATCAAATTGCCTCAGCATAATTTAATTCTTTTGGGCGTAATAAGCTTAATGCTTTATATAGCAGTGCTAAACCTAACAACTGTACAGAGTGTATAAATGCGAAGAGTAATTCGTCATTGTATAAACCGTTGTGTGTGATTACCCCAGTTTAGACAAAGCTGTAAACTGCTTCAAGCGAGATTTCAGAGGTGTCACTACATGGCACAACACAAAACTATTTGTGCAAGAGAACTTTCCAGCCGCTAAAAACGTATTTACAAAGCATACACACATTTATTTTCAGTTTGCAAGACTCCACAGCATAGCACAATATGTACTGCACTCCACACACACTAAATGCCCAGATGCAATTTCAGAAATACTTTCATTACAGTAAGTTATCAATGACTTGAAAATAATTGCCCTCAAACATTTCCTTACTCTCTTCCTAGCTATGACAATTTCTGAGTAATAATACTTTATGGGAGTGAGATGGGGGAACGAAGGCAGCTCATAGACACTTTTGTAATGCTGAAGGGTATGTATGTAGCTGGTGTTTGGTATATAAAAAGATAATGTATCAGTAGGTCAGTTTATCTTATTTTTAAACTCAAGGTGGCTTCTGAGTGTACTGATAAATCTCCTATGAAAAAGCAGTGAGCCTTTTATTTAAACTATAAAAATATATTTTATGTATAAACATATTTTAAAACCTTGTTTAACCATAAGGCTCAATATTCAATATTTGCATTGATATCATATGATTAAATTAGCTATTTCCTTTGGAGTTTAGCTACTATTATTAAGAGACAATCATGGTATTTTTTATATCTTAATTTCTTTTTGTAAATTTCCTTAAATTGAGAGTCTCACCTCCTCTCCTACTATAAAGTATCAGTTCTGCCAGGAATGTTTAAAATATCAGTAGAAAACATTTGCTGTTTATGCTAGGAAGCCATAGTATTTGGATTATTAGAAATGAAGGTACAATATGTACTCTAGTTCACCTTCTGCAGGATTTGTTATTTGCTTTTTTTAATTAAAACAAAACCAACCAAAACAAACAAACAAAAACCCAACCAGACAAAAAAACACAACACTTTTTTTTTTTATACAATAGAAAATACCAGAGTTGTGAAGAGAACTGAACATTTCGGGATTTGTGTCATGATGTAATTGTGTAGTTTTTTTAGTGTGTGTGAATTATTCTGCAGAAAAGTGAAACCCATTTGTATGGTGTTCATGGTTATGCAACTTGCTGAGCTGACATTTGAAAAATACATGTGACTCATACTGTCTGATTTTGGGGAAAACTTCTGGATTCTCACAGTTCACAAAAGAAGAAACCTATGGAGACCTTTTGAGTTGACTAGGCAGTGTGACCAATTTCAACCACTTCCCATCTCCCTACAAGATACCAGTTGTCTCTCCTCTGTTGCTTATGTAACAATTGAACTCTAAAGCTAACATACAGCAGAAATATTGAGCTTAAAGGTTGTTCCAGACAGAGCAGCAGATAAATGAATCCCTCTTTGCATTATACACTTGGGAAGATACTGAATGAAGGTATGAACCAAAATATAGTGCTAAGGCCAATGTAAGGGTGTAAGGCCAATGCCCTGCATGAGGGTGCCAGCTCTCTTGAGGATTAAGGCAAAAGAAGGAAAGGCTTGCACCATACTGGGGAATTACCTCTTCTTCAAAGTGAAAATTTTGCCTGTCTCACTTCAGTAGCCATCATAATCTCTGTATTTCATCTACAGAGATTGTAGTGTCCAACAGATGCTGCTTACTGTTGTAAGACTTCAGTTCTCGTAACTGCTTTACTTACCAAGGAAGAGTAGAAAAATTAAAAAAAAACTAAGTGGGACTATAAATAGCAATTCCTTCATTGAATCTGGTACATTTGCTCCTTTTATTATTTTTACGAAAAGAAGGGAAACCAAACAAAGATTTGGAAAAAAAAAATAAAAAGAGGAAGAATAGTGAGGTAAAGTGTTTCCTGGACTTCATCAGACTTCTTTATTCTCAGAATTTCTATGTCTTTTTCACACAGAATCCACACACAGAAACACACTGGCAGTGCTGACAAGTCCACTCAGTTCAGGTTTACTTCCCTTTTTCCTTTAACATAATAAAAATGGTAACAAGACTAACAAAGATGTTCCAGGACACTGGTTTCCCAAGAAATTCGAAAAATATCTGTGACTGGTGTGTACAAAATAAAAAGTCAAAATTACACTTTTAAATTACAGTCATAGTTTTTTCCTAACTTTGAAAGGATCTCTACTATAGCTTAAGTGGTTCAAGAAGGCCCTTTTTTTTCCTGTTGTTGTTTTCAGTGAAGCATGACTTAAAAGCTATTTTGAAAGATGGGAAAAGATGGAAGATTGAGATCCAAAACTCCCAACCAAACACTCTTAGGATTTGAGGATTTGTATACACTCAAATCCAAGTATGAAAACAGCCATATGTCTACTGGCCCTAATCTAAACACTCACATCAAAAAAACTGGTATGCAAGATGGCTAAGGCCTATTTGAATTTAATGATCCTTATTCTAGGTTTGAGAACCTAAATTATTAACCTTTTTGCTTTGCAGGGTGCTGTCTTTCTAAAGGTGTGAATGAAGACAGCACCTCTATTCGGGAATACTGATCATATACACATTTGCCTTTCAGAAAAAAAGAGAAAAATAATAGAAAAACCCAATGCCCACTTTTGGACTTACAGTCCTAAATGGGTGTGGATTTCAGAAGACTCTCAGAAGTTTCTCCAGCAGATGCAACGTCTCAATTAACATGTCATTTAACTTGTCTGTCATGCCTGGGAATATATAAAACAGAAAATATTATTTCTTTAGCCACCACCCAAGAACAGTCTGTATTTTGATAAGAAACAATACAAAGAGCAGGATAAATTCTTTTCTCCTCATCTGTGCCCAAAATGATTGGATATAGTTGATCTGCAACTAGGACTGGCAGTGAGAAGACTGGACAGCTGTAACCATCCCGTTAGCACTGAGGAAGCAGAATAGTGAGCATACAAACTAAAGGAACTGTATTTGATCAGTCTTTAGAAACAGAAAGGTTATGGATTAGAGGACTCAACTGTGAATGCATGGTATCAGATACAAAAATAAGATATCTATGCTAATTCTAACTGCATTTAATGCATGAAGAGTATCTCCTGTAGAATGAATTTAAATACAGAAAGGAAAATGAACAACGGTAGCTTCGACAACCTCTACTTTGATGCTTATTTTAGGGATTATTCAATGACTTACCCAATACAGGTATGTATGTGAATCACCTATGGGGCATCTGTGTGGGCTTTTCACTACATGAGTACTGTCAAATATGATATTCTTGTATTTATTTTGTCCTTCTGTGTTCCTGTGACTGGAACAATTGGAGGGGCAACGGAGTCCCCAGCATCTTGCTGTAAACATCACTTCTCAAGAGAAAGCAGCTCCCTGCAAATCAGAAGTATTCACTCCTCAGGTGCTTTCCCACAAAATCCTTCAGATGGGAGGCTTAAAGTAAGCCCTTAAAGGGATCAGATTGTGCTCCTGGGGAGTAGTTGCTTCTATGTTCTCTTCTTTTTCTGAGAAAAGGATCAGCAAAACATCTGTTGTAGGATATGAAGTAGTTAGAAAAAAGAGGCTTTTGATAGGCCAGAGAAGAATGAGGGAGATGAATCCTAGAAAATGGATAAGCAGTATTAGTATGCTACTTGAATGTAGTTTTGTTAACTACCAAACATACTTCTGTCATATCTACCATTATTACATACAAAAATATAATAAATTTTAACTTACTGTAAAAAAGATAGTAAAAATGCTAGGATTTACAGTCATTTGAGAAACCTTAAATCTTCCTTTATATGTCATTATTGAGAGATCAAATAAACATAGAGTGCTATGGAACAAAATGGCACGTAACCATTTTATTGAAGGCAGTATAGGTATGTACAAATGCAGCTACTGGTATCTTTTCCTTCACTTTAGAGTTTGTCCTCTATACTCAGTAGTGTGTAGCAGTTTACACTAAGCACTTCTATCTTCATATATTTCAGTTCTACAACTCATAATGCTTGAGGGACAGCCCTCAAGATGTCAGCTGTAAGACACCTCAGCTATGGAGAAAATTTGCCGCTGTGATGTAATTTTATGCTTTTTTTGTCTTCTGAGATAAAATGCCAAGGGATAGCCAAAAAATTCATTCCCATGGAATATACCTACATTATCGTATATGTTTAAACAATATCTGGGAAAAAGTACTGAAGGAGTGTTACTTAGGATGTAAAAGCAGCTGTTGAAATGTAGGTCTCATAGATTATGAAAGCAACACTCCAACTCTGCAATAAGTTCTGGATTCCACAATTACTTACTGCTACTGAGGTTTGGTTGCTCAGTCTTAGAAGGTCCAGGAAAAGTATATGAGAAGGGGAATATATTGAAAATTTTTTGGAAGTTTTGTGACAGTAATCAGTGACACCTGGACTGTTTCCAGTAACAACTGCCCTGAGGAAGCACCACAATCAGCAGCTATGAATTCAAAAAATTAGAAATCAGTTTGGCATAGAAATGAGTAATTTTGAGGAAAGGAGACAACCAAATGCTACTTCATGCATTTGGCGTCTGGTGAATAGTTGCTCTGTACAGCATGTAAGGATATTGTTGGAAAAGATTTGAAACAAACTAGAAATTAGTAGCTTAAAAGAAGCCTTCTGGGAACTGACAAAGATTCTGTGTTGATATCAGTAAAAAAAAAAAAAAAAAAGAAGCTAGAATATGAGGCTCCTGAGAAAAGGGTGAATCACAAAAGACATAACTAGGAATATGACCAAACAGAACTAAGTATCATTTTCTAAAATGTTAGTGTGCAAATAAGAAAAAAAAAAAATTCTCTCTTAGCAATGAAAACAACTGATATTATTAATACATGATTAACTAGATGACAAGTTTAAAAGAATGCTCCTTTTAATTTTTTAGAAATACTAATGTTAACCAGTTCTTAAAATGGGCCATTTTCAATAGGAGTGAGAAACGTGGAACTGTGAACTATCATATTAAAGCAACTCTGAATAATGATTTAATACAGGGCTTTGTCTAAAGTCAGATGAAAGAAGGCTGTCAATAAACTAATATTCTTTAAGCCCTAATAGGTTTAAGGCAGCAACATGAAGCAATTTGATTATTCTTTCCAATAAGAAGCTGAAAACATTTGGTTTTTACTGCCATAAAAGAATCACTCTTTTCTAAGTGTTTTTTTATTTTGATGGGGTATCCTATATAACATTATGTGGATCATCTTAAAGGCAGTTATGTTTGATTATTTTCCTCTCTTTGTTTATTATGTTCCTACTGTTACTCTAAATAGAAGGATCTCTGTAACTCTGGGGACAACATATTCAAAAGCTGTAATTAACAATCTCTAGACATGGGGGACTCTAAATGTATACAAATACAAAAGAAATCTTGAGCCAAATCTGAGCCTGATTACTAAATTATTATAAGGACCATTACTTAAGTATCATCATCAATGTCAGAAGCAAATCATAAATTGAAAACATGACCTTATATTTTCCCTAACCACAGGCACTGAAAATTTACAGTGCCTGACCTGCTTATAATTGTGGGCTCCTAAATCTCTGTTAGAGAACCCTTGACCTCAGGCACAAGTCTGGGTCCACAGTCCCCTTTTGTAAGTCCTGTGACCAAATTGGTTTGGGGTTTGGGGTTTCCTCCCCTGCCATACTGTAAGAGATGATGCATGTGTAACTATGACCTACAAAATTAGTCTTTTGGCCTTTAGCAGGAGCAAGTTCTCTACCCTCTTTCCTTCCAGGCCTTTCTTCAGCTCAGTCTCTGATTTTAGTGTTAAGTCTTTTAATCAAATGATTGCTTGTTTTCTTTTCTGGTCAACTTCTCATGAAAATGTCTACTGCACTCATCAGTGGGCTCTGAGCATTAGCACATCAACATTCCCCCACATGTTTGTACTGGAGAGGTGCTAATGTTTATCTCAGAAGTCCACCTCTCTGACAAAATGAGAAGGTGTCATTTCTATTTTGTCAGATTACAATTTGGTGGCTTCAGGTATAGAAGAAACATAAAAACCAAAACAGAACAATGGTGTGGGGGAGACAGTCTTATTCAGGCATTCCCCAAATCCACAGCTTCTGTACAGGTTGAAGGGCCTCAAGATGCCTTGGAAATGCATACATTTACTAGTGGCAAAGAAATAAGAAATTTTGCCTTGGGACATTGCAGTGTAAAAAGCCAGGTCAAAAGATTCCAAGAGCAGAGCTTTTTTGCTACTTTCAAGTTGTCAGGTTTAGTTTGTGCTAAAAGGCACTGTGGTCCCTGGTGAAAGGTAAGAAGCTGTTTACACCTCACAGAGAGAAGAAACTACCCTTAGCCGATGTTTATGAGAACTCTCTTGCAGCCAGAATCCTTCATAGTGCAGAAACTTGCTTTACCTGCCCCAGCTCTCAGGGCACTCCTGCTGGTGGCATCATTGGCTTCCTGAGGGAGAAGGTCAGACCCCAATTAATATGCCAGAAGCCTACCTCAGTACTGAGGGAATTATTCCATGACCTCTTGACAACCAAGGATCAGGATTAGCTCCAATTACTCCCAGTTTTGCCTGGCTTGGCAAGAAAGTGCAGCATTTGTCCCTAAAGTTTCTGTCTTTAAAACAATGTTGAAAAAACATGTTGGAGGGGCAGGGTGTTATTATTGTTACTTTAAAAATTATAATTGAGTGGAGGTATAGTGAGCAGAAAACATTAGTCTTTTAAGGCAGATTTACATTCAGTGACAACATGTTGAGACTACAGTCTGCTATACTGCAGCAAAGTCCTTTTGCTTTGGTGTTGACATTTCAGTTTTGCATTCTTGGTAGGCTCTACAGAGTCTCTAAAAGGGTGGCTGATGGCCTGCACACCCCCCTACACACAGCCCTTTCCCTTTTATACACCCCCTGCTGTTGCGCAATGTGCATTTGTCCAGATATATTTCAGAACAAAGCAACCCAGTAATGCTTTAAGGCTTACTCTTGCTATCTCTTCATCCATTTAATTTAGGCAGTGGTTGTTCCCTTACCATTTTTGGCAGTTAAATACTCAGACATATTGGCTCAGAAGTGAAAATTTCTGCCATTTCTTGACATTTATACCACAGAGATATTAAACCACTTGATAGACAAGACATTACTATATTTGTTAATCAGATAAAATGACAGAAATCCAACCACGACTGAATGTCATGTGTTTGTTCTAATACCAAGTTCTCACTGATACAACTCAATAGTGAAATATAGATCTGAAACTACGTCCATTGCTTTTGAAGCTGATGAAATCTTCAGTGATATTTCTCCTCCCACTATAGTTTTCTGTAGTCTTCTGACATTTTTCATCTGTAGGCTTACAGACCCACACAGACACTAATGAATCATTTTCCTCTATGAATTGCCCCATATCTAAAAAAAAAAAAAAATTGAATAAACAGACCATTAGCTGTGATGTTGTCGTGGTATAACTGAGTACGATGCAACTGCTTGCTTATCACTCCCCACCCATGTTGGGAGGGGTTAAAATCAGGAAAAAGATAAAACCTGTGCGTTAAGAACAGTTTAATAATTGAAATAGAATATAGCACAACAACAACAAAATAATAATAGTCATGGAAAGTGAGACAACACTAAGAGAGAGAGAAATAAAACCCAAGGAAGATAAGTGCTGCACAATACAATTGCTCACTACTTGCTGACTGATGCCCAGCTTGTCCCTGAGCAGCGATCAGCCCCTCCCAGCCAACTCCCCCCAGTTTGTATACTGGGAATGATGTTCTACAATATGGAACATCCCTTTTGCCAGTTTGGGGCAGCTGTTCTGGCTATGCTCCCTCCCAGTTTCTTGTGCACCTGCTCCCTGGCAGAGCATGAGACACTGAAAGTCCTTGTTACTGAGAGTAAGCACTACTTAACAACAACTAATACCAGTGTGTCATCGTTATTCTCATTCTGAATGAAAAAGCACAGCACATTAATACCAGTTAGTAGGAATAAAATTAACTCTAGCCCAGCTGAAACCATGACAGATTTCTATTAAAATGACAGGCAAACAAGGAAACATGACTTCTCAAAATGTCCCCAGTGACACAAGTTCCATAAAGGGCTTTGAATGAGGTCACAGTTGCATACAGAGACAGGGTATGTTGCGCTGATCAGACTGTCAGTTCCCTATCCAAGGGAGGCTCCCTCTTAAGAGCATCTGATCACTTCCATGCAAGAGCAATCCCATTGAGGTAAGAGGGATATATGATTGTAAAGTTTAGCTCAGCTTATTAAAATGTCAGAGAACAGGGGAACACCCACTTCACTCCATGACTGCTTTGTTCAAGCATCTCAAATCAAAAGCATCCTTTTAGTGCTGGCTAATATCAAGAAAACATATATGACACGCCTAAAACTGTGCAAAAGTGCTCCTTTTCAAACTGTAAGAAAAAGAAAGAAGTCCAAAGAAAAATAGTTAGAGAAAATCAATGCACAACACCACTGAGAAAAGTTGTAACCAATGATGAAATAATCTTTCTTAGGGTCACAGGTGAATATATCAGTCTTTGAATACCGTGCTGCTTATCAAACATAATGCATATTTCTGCCTTTTGGTAGTAGGAAGCAGCCAAAGGACAAAAACAGTCTAGGAAGAGATAAAACATCTGCTACATTATCTAGTTAGCTGTGGGAATACATTTTCACGTGTTTTAAAGAACCAGCCAGGATATATGAGCACATATTTAGTTTCTCATATTCTCTAACTTCTAGAATGTAGTTTCCAATTTAATTTTAATAATTAAGAAATGAAGTTGAGCTCTTCTATGGACAAGCGAGCATACTATATATATGTAACATTGATTTTTAAAACTTATTTAAATATGACTAAAGGGCTACTTTCAGCCACCCTATTTTTTCCTCTTTTTTTGCGTAAGAAAAGTAACTTTTTCCTGTGTTGCAAAACATTAACATGATACTGGGGAAAATTTATTTTCAGTTATATTCTATATTGAGGATGGAGAGCATGTACATCTGAGATTTTCAGCAGAGGGGGATTGTGAAAAGGATCTGCGAAATTTCTGTTAAATGTATGAAACTCAAGAAACAGGAAAAAGAGAAGGTTGAATATGAAATTACAGATGAGTGTTGACTGCATGAGTATGTATTTATCTAGAGTGAAGTCTCTTGCAAATATTGCAGCACTATCCCTCTACTCTTGATAATTGCAGTGGAGTTACTTGGGATACCTAACAAAGCAGATGAAATGCTAGCGTTAGTGACTGCTAAAGAATAGTTATACACAGGAAAATTTGTAACTGTGCTAGGAGCTAGGACACTGCTTATTTTTGTCTGAGCATTCACTCAGACTAGATCACACGAAGAGTTTGAAGGAAGCTACCTAAATATGAGGATGGATTTCATATAAATGTGCTTTTGTATTGTTTAAACTTAGAAAAGGCATAGACACAGAAAAAAGGGTGGATTGATGCAGTACTGACTGTTACTGACTGGGACTCTACCACAATCCCCTGAAAGCATCTTATCTTAGTATGGTCTGTTCAAGGCTGCAGAGAGGTATTTTCACTCTTACAGATAGTTAGGAAATGGTTAAGCATCTGCTAGCTGTGGTTTTTTAGGCAGGAAGATAAAAGTCCTTAAAAAAATTTTAGTTTTTCCATCTTTCTTTTCACTTTCACTATGAAAGAAGCACATTTCTTTAACATTATATGCCTTTTGATTAAATAAGTAAACTAAATAACTTAATAGCTATTTATCAACTTAAATAGCTACAACCAATAAAGGTATACAATACCAGAAAACTCAGGCAGATTTTCTTAGACTATAACCACTTCAGAGAAGCAAATCTTTTCCTCTCCTCATTATCAGTCTGCATACCTGGTGCTTTCCCTAATGCAGTTAAACATATCAGCAAAGCCACAAAACTTAGATTTCATTGGAACAAATTATAATCTTGAAGCAACTCATTATTCTTTGTACCCACTCATGTGATAACCAATCAATCCATTTATATCTGTGCCATTAAAATAAAATATAAATAATTTAAAGGAAGCAGTGTATATCCCCAAGGACTGTGTGTGTAGAATCACAGAATACCAGGTTGGAAGGTGACCTCAAGGATCGTCTGGTCCAACCTTTCTCAGCAAAAAGAAACCTCTGGGTGTGAAGTGTTGTAGTGACACTGGCATTTTGTAATGACTCCTTGTTTTTCTCTTTGCTAGAGTGAAAACTCTCTTCAGTACCACTTCAAACAGGATTTCTAGCAGGGCGACTGTACTCCAGCAATACCTCTTGACCATGATGAAAGCTGGAGGCTCATCTTTGCCTGCAAAACAGGTGTTACACAGAAGAGAGGGGCACACACTCCTACATGATGCTTGCACTTTTTTTGTGGAAGAATGCAGAACTCATTCTTTCCTATTCATCCACGTTTGCCAGTTGGCATTACAGATGAAAAAACATGGAAGAGTTCTTTTTATCTGTAGGTCTGACAGTGCTGTACCGTACTGTTTATGCACTGAAAACAGAAGTAAAATATAACCTGTTTCCTATGTGATAGCAACTGTTAGTCAAATTGTTTCTGGCAACTCAAAATTAATAATGAAGTAGAGGACAAGAACATGCTGGAGTTATTTCTGATTTATCTAAAAGTCTGGCAAGCCCTTAACTGAGAGAATAAACCTAACTGCTAAAAAAATGCTAGACAACAGTGTGTTAATAATTTCATTACATATGTTTGCGCTAAACACAAACATTTTGAAGCTGCTGAAGATATGCAAATATGAAGTGATCCAATTAAGGCAGCCTGACTTCAAAAACCTCACAGGTTGCCTGACCCTCACAAAATATTAGCTTTCATTAGGACATGGCTTAGTGGTGGACTTGGCAGTGTGGGGTTAACAGTTGGACTCAATGATCTTGAAGATCTTTTCAAACCCAAATGATGCTTTGATTCTATGACAATTTTCACAGCAAAATCACGGCTATGTGGTAGGCACCATGAAACATGTAACAGAAGGTTGGAGGTCTCCTACTTCTGGGAGTTGCCCTCAGTTGAGAAAGGGGGTAGAGAAGCATAAGGATGCAAAAATGTGGATTTCTGGTCTTGGAATCTTGAGAGACTCCCTAGCAGCAATAGGGAGCTCCTGTCCATGAATACTCATGTTGTAACATGATAGACAGTTCCCATTACAGCCCAAGAAACCACAACTGATTAAGAAAATGTCTCTGCTCTTAGAACTTAAAGCTTGATTTCCAGTTGAGCAAATGTTTCTTGCTATGGTATTGTAAGGAGGTTTTGATCTATGCAGTAGAAATTATTATTTTTTATGGAATACTGATTTTGATTATAAAATTTTGATTATAACAATAATCTGCACCACAATAAGAGCAATGTATGCATCTAAACCCTGGACATTATGCAAGTCGTACTCACGTAAATATCATGTGAAGCCTTTCTTTCTAAATAGAAAAAGCATTTGATCATATAATTAGTGGGTAATGAGCCAGCTCAAGTGCAACTGTGTGAATAATGTTGTCCCTTGTCTTGTGATGAGTCTATTCTTACTAGAGGAGGATATAAAGAATATATATTTTATCCACAGACCACAGACTATCTACATTTCAGCAGATGTTTTCTCACAGCAGAAATTTTGGAAACAGAAAGTCAGTCTTTTTAACCACAAGATATGAATCACATTGTAGTAGCGTGGAAAGCAAGATTTGAATACAATGCATATTCAGAAATAAATAAATCAAAGATAGAAGTCTATTGTGATAACTGTAATTCTTAAGAATTTCTGCTGGAAGTCTTGTGTGCTTTATGAGCAAAGTAAACTCCATAGTTTACTAATGAATAAGAGTGATTAAATTCTTCCATCTCTGGATATTTTTAGTTTATATTTGTTCTCATATTTTAAAATATATCTCACTGAGCTTTGTGGGTGGGAGATGCTATTTGCACTTAAAATTTACAAGAATTAAAAATAAAGTTGATTTCCAATTCTTGAATCCTTCCATCACTCCTTTGCCATACCACGTTCTAGATTCTCTTTCATTTCTTGGAGCAGTACAGTTTCATCACTCCAGGACTCAGGAATAACAACCAGCTTCTATCCTGACCATGTGATGTCTGTGGACTAAAACTAATCATTAAAAAATCTGAGTTTCTGGGCAGCTTTACTTTTATATAAGGTTTTTTACATCCAAGCTGTTAATTCTGCAAATGAATGTAGCCTTGCAGGGAGGTCTCTAACCCAGGTCAGCTGTGTCTGCTCCTCACCATGGCACAGGTAGGGGAGGCAGCACCAATATCAGTGCAGCATGGTTTGCTGCAGAGGTGCTGGATTGGCCACTGCTGTGTTGTGATGTGTGGCTTTCCCAGCAGGTGTAGAGCTGGCTCCAGTACAGTGATCTGCTGGGGAAACTGCACCTTACTTCAAGAGTTCCCCACCTGCTTTGTACTTGCATTGTGTTCAACACCTCCCTTTCTTCCCCTTTGTTGATGTGCTTATCCTGCTGTCCTTGAACACGCAGTACTTTTTCTCAATACTAGTAGTAGTTACTCAATATTAGCATACTTTTAAATTCATCACACAGTCTGTGCTGTAACTGTGGCATAGATGGGTGACAAGAAAGGAGGGAGATGAACCACTCAAGGGAGAAGAAGCTATGTTGAGTAGAAGTTTGGTGTTCCTTGTCTTCATGAAGGAGTTGTAAACCTGACGCACTTGGGGGTTACTGTTTTACCGCCCACAGACAGCTAAATTCTAACATGCCTGAATGTCCTGCAGACATTTGTTTAAGGCTAGAAAAGACAGATCAGCATGTCACAGAAAATAAGCATGGAGAAATGAAATAATCCAAAATATATGCATTTTGTTAGCAGTCATCCAAGATGCATGCAAATAAAATTCATCTGTCCTATCAGGGTTACTAGAAAAAGCTCAGCTCTGGATTTATAGTTTAATCTCTTTATAAATTTTGATATTTTTGCCTGTGGAATAAATGGCAGTTTGGTAGTATAAAGAATATGTTTACCCCACACAGTCCTTTTCCCAGCTCTTGTTAAGCAATTCTCAATTATCTTCCATTTAAAAACTACTAATGACATAATAAGCATGTATATATTCAACAAAATCCTAACTGAAATTTGAAAAAATTAATACTAAGACCCTTTATAGGTCTTCAATACTGCGGGGCAGAAACCAAGGAAATAAATAAAACTGAATGCAACAGACCTCTGCCTTCAGCTAAAGTTGAGATTATTAATGCATGCAGGCAGGTCAAATACTGTTATGGTTTCACATCAGTTTCTTCTGTTTTACTTCCATATTTTTGAGAGCTTCCCTTAGGTAAGGAAGACATCTGTTTATGTCTGGAAACAATAGATATGCTCAAGCAGGAATGTAGAGGAGGTTTCTCTTCACAAAACAAGCACAGCACTCTCCTGGCAGGCTTGCCAGAGGGCACAACATAACAGAGAATATGAACTGCTCCACTTACCATCTCTGTAAAAACACAAGGCTTTTCTACAAACATGCCCTTGATGATACCAGGCGAAGGTATCTGAAACTAACACTGGAATATTCCCATTTCCTTCCTGACAGTGGGATACCCTATCCATCAAAACTCACAAAAGCAGGTTACTTTCAGCACAGTATCATTCAGATTATTACAGTGCAAAAAACAATAACAAGAAAAAGGCACAGTGCCATATCAGCAACACACTTATGCATGAACAGAGCAAAATACTGGCCACCCTATAGTTGGAGGGTCCTCATTTTGTCCTCATTTTTAATGAAATTAATGTTTGACCTTAAATGTCTAAAATTATTCATGCAATTAAACATGTAGTCTATAGAAAGGAAATTAGGTCTTCATTAACATGCTAAAAAAATTTGGCTAGGTTTTAAAGAATTAATCACGAAAAAGTTACATATACACTACTAGTACGAGATCAGCATTAGAGATAATGCCTTGGCAATGATATTTCCTTCAAGCTATGATGAGAAGAGAAAAATGCATGTTTAGTGCAGTCATTAAGTTAACATATTTCATAATTAATAAAGAATCATGAGTCACTTTCTGGGAAGAACATTAAAAGAACTTCAGGACATAGTAGTTTAAAAAAGAGAATTTGGGAATCACAGAATAGAATCACAGAATATGGTGAGTTGGAAGGGACCCACAAGGATCACCAAGTCCAACTCTTAACCCTGCGCAGGAGCATCCCCAAGAGTCACACCATGTTCCTGAGAGTGTCATCCAGAGGCTTCTTGAACTCTGTCAGGCTTGGTGATGTGACCACGTCCCTGAGGAGCCTGTTCCAGTGCCCAGACACCCTCTGGGTGAAGAATCTCTTTCTAATATCCAACCTAAACCTCCTCTGACACAACTTCAGGCCATTCCCTCACGTCCTGTCACTGGTCAGCACAGAGAAGAAATCAGTGTCTATCCCTCCTCTTCCCCTCATGAGGAAGTTGTAAGGTGTCCCCTCAGTCTCCTCTTCTACAGGTTGAACAAATCAAGTGCCCTCAGCCACTCCTCATAATGCTTTCCCCTCATGGCCCTTCACCATCTTCATTGCCTTCCTTTGGACACTCTCCAATAGCTTAGTATTTTTCTTATATTGCAGTGCCCAAAACTGCTCACAATATTCAAGGTGAGGTCGCCCCAGTGCAGAGCAGAGTGGGATAATCCCTTGACCGGCTGGCGATGCTTTGCCTGATGCCCCCCAGGACATGGTTGGCCCTCCTGACTGCCAGGGCACTGCTGACTTGTATTCAACTTGCCATTGACCAGGACTCCCAGGTCCCTTTCCATGGCACTGCTTTTCAAC
Source organism: Anabacerthia variegaticeps (assembly GCA_035583185.1). Classification (NCBI taxonomy): domain Eukaryota; kingdom Metazoa; phylum Chordata; class Aves; order Passeriformes; family Furnariidae; genus Anabacerthia; species Anabacerthia variegaticeps. The sequence continues at coordinate 29,304,760 of JAWWEW010000078.1, read as the reverse complement.
ATTTCATTCCCCAGTCTTTACATACACCCAAGATTGCCCCATCCCAGATGCAGATCAGGTGATTTCCCTTCATATAGTTGGTGATTGCTCAGCTCTCTAATTTGTTGAGGTCTCTCTGCAGGGCCTCCCTGCCTTTGAGGGAGTCAACAGCTCCTCCCAGTTTTGTATTGTCTGCAAACTTGCTTAGTGTCCCTTCCAGTCCCGTGTCCAAGTAATTTATGAAGATGTTGAAGAGCACAGGGCCCAAGATGGAGCCCTGTGGAATCCCACTAGTGACAGGTCATGAGTCTGATGTCACCCCATTCACTGTTACCCTCTGTGCCCTACCTGTGAGCCAATTGCTCACCCACCACATGATGTGTTTCTCCAGCTGTGGGCTGGACAGTTTGTCCAGAAGGATCTTGTGAGAGACTGTATCAAAAGCTTTGCTGAAATCCAAAAAGATTGCATTCACTGGCTTCCCTTGATCATTTAGGTGGGTTACCTTGTCATAAAAGGAAATCAGGTTTGATAAGCAAGACTTTCCTCCCATGAAGCCATGCTGGCTGTGACTGATGGCAATGTTGTCTTTCAGGCGTTTTTCAGTACCTCCCAGAATAATCTTCTCCACAACTTTACCAGGCACTGAAGTGAGACTGACAGGCCTGTAGTTTCAGTGATCCTCCTTCTTGCCCTTTTTGAATATTGGGACAATGTTCAGCAACTTCCAGTCAGCTGGGACCTCTCATTGGTCATTGAGATTTTGCAATTATATCAGTCAGTTCTTTAAGGATTCTGGGTTGAATCTCATCAGGCTCTATAGACTTGTAGGGATCCAGCTTGAGCAGCAGATCCCGCAGAATTTCAGGGTCAGCTGGGAGTTGTTCATTCTCACAGTCATGGTCCTCCAGCTCATGGCACACTTGGTCCATCACTTGTGTTGAAGACAGAGGCAAAGAAAGCATTAAACACCTCCTGTGATACTGTGGAACTGCATTTTTTAATCATCCAGGCAAGTGATTTTAAATAGATTTGGAGGGGAATTGGTGATTTCTTTCAGTAAAGATGAATCACAAAATTAATCGTTGGAGTCTGACAATCAAAATGAAATGTCACCAAATGATACAACTAACTAGTAATAGAGCTCTGAGACAAGCAAACCATAGCTTTCTGGAGAGTTTCTCAAGAACACTTGGAGCAGTTAAGGCAAATATAAAGCAAAGAGCAAATAGACTGTCTCTTCTTTTAACCATTGAAGACTTAACAGTTTAGCAGATAATACTGGTAAGAAAATTAGTGCTTTTCATGAATGTTTAAATGCATATTTTCATATAGCTATAGGATTTCTTTAAGATTTTCAGTAACACAGTTGTTAAGAATCCAACAGTGAATAGAAATCATCTTAGTTCATATACTTACTTCAGATATAGCTTCAGCAAAAGGTTAGGGCAGCAGCCCGTGCTTCCAAGAATGGTTTTGATTTTAGTCGGTGATGATCTAATATAAATACATACATCAACACAATCTAATATAAATGCATAAATGGCATTTTAGTTGTGTCCTTTGGCAGTTGAATTGGGTCTGTCCGAGAAGGAATTTTCCTCATAGCAGCTCTCACAGTGCTGTGCTTTGTATTGGTAGCTAGAAAGGTGTTGATGTGACACCAGTGTTTTGGCTGCTGCTGAACAGTGCTCACACAGCATCACCACTGTCTTTCCAACACTCCTTCTCACCAGCAGTCTGGTGATGAGCAAGATCCTGTGCAGCAACATGGCCGGTAGACCTGACCCAAACTGGCCAAAGAGATATTCCATACCATGTGATGTCTGCCCAGCAACAGAAGCTAAGAGAAAGGAGGAGGAGGTGGGGCAGTGGAGGCAGGCATAGGTGGGCCAGTGGGGGCAGGCATTATTTGTTATTTACGTTCTTCTTCTGGAGCAACCGCTATGTGTACTGAAGCCCTGTTTCCCAGGAAGTGGCAAGACATCACCTTATGATGGGAAGTAGAGAATAAAATACTTTGATTTCCTTTTCTTCCACATGCACGACCTTTGCTTTTGCTTTATTAAATTGCCTTTAGCTTGACCCATGAGATTTTTTCCATTGTATTTTTCTCCCTAGCCTGTCCAGATGAGGAGGGGAGTGACAGAGCATTTTGGCAAGCAACTGGCATAGGAGCAAGGTCAACCCACCATAGCAGGGTACTCCAACCCCTAGCCTGGACTCTCCTTTACACCCCATGACATTTCTGTTCTTAGCAGCGCAGATGAATCAGCTTCAAGTGCCAGAGCAGCACTTCACTCAGGCTACTACTCAGCCTTGTGGTCAGGACACAGGTACCAGAGACTTCAGGTTCAATTTCTCCAGTTTGAAGAGTCTAGTACTACCCACTTCCTATGGCAGTATCCAGCCTCATCAGACTTAACTTCATACTGAACTTATCAGATTTTCCTGCAAAACTTTGATAATGCATCTCTCTCCAGCACAGCCACTGTGAGCAAATGTTCTGAAATTCTGAAAATGATGGGTGGTAGAGGGAGAAGATCTGAAAATTTCAAAACTTTTAATCTAAGAATGTTATATTGAAGGTGTTGGCAGCCCCTGAAGTGGACGAAGAAAAGCTAAAGTTCCCAGATCTTCTTTTAGATATCATTCAGACAGGTTCTGCTCTATTTTATTATGAAATTTCTCATATAATCATGTCTGATAAGAAGACTAGTCCTTCTTATATTGGGGAAGAGGAACCAGATCCTATGCCATAATTTCACACTTCTCTAATTTACTTCAAAAGAAAGGAAAAACAGATTAATATGTTCCCTTCCTTCTCCAGGAAAATTACAATTCTTCTATGAGGTTTATTCATCTACCAGAAGGTTACTAACAACAGTACATTTAATAAATGCATATTTAATAAATGGTACTTTTTATTAATAAAAACTAAAGACTTTTATAAACTAAGAATGTTTAAAGGTAAATGTTAAAGTAGACATAACTTATCTCTTCATCTTCCTTTTCTATTCTGCTTTTTAAAAAGTCTTTCTTCCTGAAATAGTTATCTTTGTTTCACATTCCAACTCGATTGCACAAAAACTCTCACTAAGCCCTTTTTTGCCTCTAGTAGTCTTTTTTCCCCTCTTCTAGCAGAAAGATGAAAGCCAGGTAATTTGTCTGCCCTGTCTCCAGAATAACGAGGAACAAGAGACTATGCACAGAGGAAGTTCTGTGCACACAACTAATGTGTTTCTCAGTGACACAATTGTTATTTGGAACAAATAATTGATTGGGTCATATATTTTAGTTATTGCAATGAGATAGTAACAGTCCATATTTTACATTAAAGGAGAATGTTTCCACTGAAGGCAAAAAAACCCCAGAATTATATTTTTATTTTTCTTGGGAGTTACAAGAAATTACAACCACGTATTTGCAATCTTCCAGAATAGACGTATTCAATCCTCATCCTTAAATATGGGTGTATTTTATTTTCATTAACTGTTTTGTAATTCCAGCCTTCCTAATTTAAGAATTAAATTTGGAACATTTCTTAAAGAGATAAAATTTACTTTTTGAAAGCTTAACACATCCACACAGTGCTTTGTTGAGCCTATTACAAAGTTTGAGGTGCCAGTTGTAGTAGGCACATCTGTGCTTTTGTCTTTTGATAGAATTTCAGCACAAAGTGTGGAAATAATTGAAATCAGATTACTTCAGCAGGTGAAGTAAATGGGTCCTGGCATGAGCAACAGAAACAGAGAACTCAAATTATTTTCAAGAATAATGCCTTTTATCTAAAATAAGTAGTCCCCCTGCTTTTTGTTTCTGTTAAGACTGACTCTTCCTTTGAAGAGAAGTTTTCTTCCCTGAAGGGGAAATATAAAGAATGGGAACTGATATCAAGACAACAAGCACTACAAATGTATCCAAGGGACATAAGTCCACAGTGCCTCAGGAGGAAATTAAAAAAAAAAAAAAAAAAAAAAAAGAATAAGTTGTTTCCAGATATTTCTAAATTGTCATTGATGACAGTCTCTCCATAAGAGGTGACATTGTTTTAACTGTATTGCCCACCCCAACAAATCCCTAAAACCCTCAGACAAGAAAAATCTTTCCAGTTCCTCTGTTTTCTTTCATATCTCAGAAGGGAACCTGTGGTGTAAGTCAACAGATAGGTAAAGAGAAAAGTAGCAGAAACTAAAGTTTACCATTTCACTATGCAAACCAGTCGGAGACTTTCAATGACGCTCCTGGTGAAGCCCGGGATGTTCCCACTGATAGCTGAGTGCAGGCATCGTCTGGGACAAGCTGACACCCACTCTTTTTTGCCTTTGTGCTCTTTCTCTCCAGAGACAACCAATACAGATAATTCTGTTCACATTAAACCTGTTCACAGATTAAAGAACAGCCTAAATAACTCTGCTTACTCTGTTTCACATCACTAAAGGACATGCTGCTCCTCCTCTGTTTTTTCTTCTGTCATTTCTTTTAATTTTTGCATTCCAAGCAACATAACATCAGCACAGTATCATCAACAGGTGACTTCTTGGCGATGCCCTCCATGCCTTACCACAGCTCTCATTCCAGTCCCCTCCTTCTTCAGTCTCCCTTCTTCATCCTAACTTCCCATTGCTGCCAGTATGCCCTACAGTTTTTCAAAGACTCAGTGGTGTATTATGGTAAGAGTTGTTCAAGGGCTATATTTCCTGAAGAAAACTAAACGTATTAGCTATGAATGCCACGACAGATACGTGAAATACAAATGTGTCAGACATCACAACTTTTCAAAACATAAGCATACCTCAAAAAATACTGGCTAAAGGCTAAACATCTTTTCTTCATTCTTTCTTCAGTCAATAGTAAAAAACTGAAGATAAGGCAGGTGATCCCTGTTTTGTTTTATTACATGAGCAATCTGAAATGGCCTTTGCCCCTCAAAATCTATCCTCAAGTATTTAAAGCATGAGAGTAAATGCTCGCAGGTGCAATATAACCTTGACAGAATTTCACCAGGTTCCTTTCCCTTATGCATGTCACAGGCTAAAGGCTCTCTTAAAAATACCTGAATTGTCTCTGCTGCTTTGCTGTCTTTGCTCTGCTTTACTTTGGCATGCTGGTGTAGTTACACTGTGTGTATGACTCTCATCTGGTCATTAACTGGACAAATTAAAACAGCTTCAAAGTGAGCATTTAAGGATCACCCTGTGAAATATGTAACTCCATGGTTTCAGATAAAGAATCTTAGTTTAAAAGTTTGTACATCAATCTGAGAGGAAAGTAGAAAGAAGAAAGAATTTCTTCTGCAGGTGAGTTTCTCTATCATCAAAGTATAAGTCATAGTACATTTCAATCCAGAAGGATTCTGTGAACACAATACTTCAATAAGAAATAGCTAATGCACAGCAAACAAGCTCACACACTCTATACAGTTGCCTGAAAATTCATGCAGTGAGATGATCACATACATCATAACATGTTGCTGACTCATTTCTAGTACAAGAGAAAATAATTTCCCCTCAGGGACAATAGTAGTTTATCTGTTATCTCTCATTTGCAAAGAGAAAGAATAATAACCTTGAAGTCATATCAAATGATCTCCACCTCTGATACCGATGAAATACAGAGGTGGAGCTGGCCAGGTGAAAATGTAGAGACTGCAACTGGAAAAGAAAAACATCTGTCTGGAAAAGACTGTATTGAGATATTGGACTTTGTTTCAAGAAGAGCAATGATCAGTTATGATTCCTGTAGAGGAATATGAGTCAAACAACGACAGTGTATGTTGTAGCGGGGGGGATGGGGCAGAGAGAAAAAAGAAATGTCTTCTGTCTGAGTCTGGCATCTATGAGAAACAGCAAGTTCCTTTCCTGAATAAGTTTCTCTTCTTAATAACTTCCTAAACTCCCAAGATATACTTTTCATTTTGCTCCTTAACAAAGGAAGTAGAAGCCAAAAAATTGAGAAAAATTATTTCACAACATCACAAAGGAGAGATTATGTCTGGTTTAGAGAGGGGTCAAATCAGTCTGTGAAAGCAGAAACTTTGTACTTGTGAAATTTAAGTGTCAGCATAAGCACTTACTATATTTGAAAACATGTAGATGCTGAATACATATGTTTGAGTTTGTTCATCAAAACTTACAGAATTTTTCTTACTATAATGCAGAGCAGTAAAACTTTACTTTGGTATGGACTGGGGCAGCCATGGGCTCCCCAACTTTGTTCAGATGGGCTACTAGCATGGTGAGATAGATTGTGCCAATTGCTCCCACTAACTGTGTGCAGTTTTGGTAAATATTTTTATGGGGAATCAGTCTCCTAACTCAGAGCCTCATTTTAGTCCTATCTGGTTATAGTTTTACTTACCTGTGATAAATTTACCTGTGGTGGAGGGGGCTCCGCTATCACAGTCCTTCATTTCCCGTTAATAGACAGAAGGAGACATATTTGAAGACCTGGGGAGAAAAACCCAGTCCATCCACTAGAGGTGTTTTCCATGTCTTTGGTTGCACAAGCAATTTATAAAATCCTCTCAAGTTAATTTTAAATAGATATCTAGCTCTTCTACTGAGGGTATAAGGGACCGAAAAAATGTTAGAAAAATTAATCTCTTCATGGTCTAACTGAACTAGTTTCCTCTTGACAAGCCTAAATGAATCTTCTAATATAACTCAGTCAATGTGAAACTGTTCTTAAACTTTAAATATTTCAGATCATCTGCGATACTGCTGCTGGTAGAAACAATGGCTGCAACACAAACATACATTCTTTTTTTTTTTTTTTTTTATTTACCAGGTTTCTGCCCTGTGAAGGTTTAGTAGGTAACTGTAGCATATGGAGGAGTAACCTGCATTTGGGAGAACTAAGCTCAGCAGTCCGTGAAAACCACCTGGTGAAGCTGCATTGATGTAATTTCTGAATAGCCTATGACGCACATAAAGCTGCGCTGAGTAGCTGGTGATATATATTAGGCATCAGGGAAAATATAGTCAGCTGGCCATAGCCAGCCGTTCTTGCTCAACCTTTGAGTCAACACAACTGTGCTTCCATCAAGCACAGGGATGTCTGGTCCTTTACCAATAATTATGGGCTTCAGTTTTCCATGTGGTAAACTTTATTCTGAAGGCTTTATTCTGAAGTCTGATACTACAAAAATCAAAGTTGACGAGAACCTTGTATCAAGTCAAAGTTAGAGTTAGTCTTGGTCTGATTGGGCCACTAATTCTCATGTTAAGAATTTCTAGTTGCTACTGACAACACCATGGACTTGCATGATTTGGATTACATTGTACTTTTGACTGTACAGCCTCAACATTCAAGTACATATTTATGGGTGCAAAAAATTTTTGGAAGATTTGGATTTCAATTTTCATCTCTGCAGAGAGATTTATTGACTGCTATTCAATGTATAAGGTATCAAATAAGAAGATACTTAGCTCAATTAAAGACATCAAAACCCTTTGATTTTCTCAAAAACATTGTGTTCCAACTTAGCAAGATGTATGTGCAATTTCATGAGACAGAAAGAGAGTAGTAGTTAAGATCATTGTGTCCTTGCTTTGAAAGCTTTTGCTAGAAGCAAACTTTTATGATTTAATTCAACTTAGAAAGAAAAGAGTATGGAATGACCCAGCAAGGCCTTTCACAGTTGAATGTGCTTCTAGAATTTAAAACATGCACCAGAAAACTAAAAAATCAAGAAAAGTAGTGGTAGTGTTATTCCCAAGATAGTACCCTACACATTGTTTTAAACTTACTATTTACTCTGTCTTAGGATGGCAGCCAGAACCAGTTTTGAATTTGTTATTGTTTTATTTTTTTTACCAGAGATAAACATTTCACAAAGCATTTCTTAGAGCTTAGATGATAAAAAAGATAAATCAGTCCAATATGCAGCACAGTGCTTCTCTTCTGAGCAAAATTTTTCTTGGTAGAAATGCAAGCATTAATACAGAGCTTATAACTTTGTATGTCTATAAAGGCACACTTCATTTGCATCATAGCCATTACACTGTCACTTTGTCTTAGTCCTAGGTAATCCTAATGCTTTTTTCTTTCAGCATCATTTGCTTCTTGTAGCTCAACCATTGCAGAGACATGGGCAGATTATATTATTACACCATTGCTAATTCAAAGCAATCATTTAATAACAGAAAACAAAACTACAGCCAATAAAATGGTCAGCAAGTGTCCAAACATTGAAGTAAATGTTTGTATCCAGAAATGTTCGGATGGCAAACCTGCAGGATAAATTTCTTCCCTTGTTGTAGTGAGACTTTCCCAGGCTCTTTCTGGTCCTGCCAGCTCAATGCGTGCAGTTTGTCATATAGTACTGAATGGACAAAACAGGTGGAGGGCAAAGTTTGTAACAGGGTAGATATGGTGTCTATTCAGTTCCATCTGGTGTGACAAGGCAGCAGAGCCCAGACCTTCGGTCAGTCCATGCCCTACTGACTGAATTCCCCAAGGAATTCATCATCAATGCAGAATAAGTTTTATGTGTATCTTCATAGTATATATTTTCAATTATGAAATTAAATCAATTCAAAACTGACAATCTGAACTCTGGTATTCCTTTTGCAACTTCTGTTTAAAATAATTTCAACAACACTACTGATGACAATGAATCCATATACATGTACATACATGCACACAGACATACACACATACTCTAAGTAGATAATCTTATTGTTTCCTTTAACAACCTGCTATTTCTTATTTTCACTTGTGGATCATCTCTTAAGTTTGAGGGAGCTCCCAGTTGCTGAAATTAGCATAGGTTACTGCTTTATTACTATTAACTATCAAAACGCATATATTTATTCACAGTAAAATCCACTGTAGTTCATCTTCATTTGCATCTTTAGTGCCATCACACAGCACCTACAGGACAGACAGGGGATCAGATCCAGCCAGCACGGATTTAGGAGGGGCAGGGTCTGATCAATCTGATCTCCCTTTGTGACCAGCTGACCTGCCTGGTGGGTGAGAGGAAGGCTGTGGATGTGCTCTACCTGGATTTCAGCAAACCTTTGACATGGTCTCCCATAGCACACTCCTGGAAAAGCCGGCAGCCCATGGCTTGGACAGGTGAACCCTCAGCTGGGTTAAGAACTGTCTGGATGGCCGGGCCCAGAGAGTGGTGGTGAATGGAGCTGCATCCAGCTGGCAGCCAGTCACCAGTGGTGTGCCCCAGGGATCAGTGTTGGACCGAGATCTGTTTAATATCTTTGGTGATGATCTGGATGAAGGGAATGAGTCCACCAGTAGGAAATTTGCAGATTACACCGAGTTGTGGGGGGGTGTCAATCTGCTGTAGGGTAGGAGGGCTCTGCAGAGGCACTTGGACAGGCTGGATAGGTGGGCTGAATCCAACAGGATGAGGCTTAACAAGACCAATTGCTAGGTCCGGTACTCTGGCCACAACAACCCCACGGAGAACTACAGGCTGGGGACAGAGTGGCTGGAGAGCAGCCAGGCAGAAAGAGTTCTGGAGGTTCTGATTGCCAGGAAACTCAATATGAGCCAGCATGTGCCCAGGTGGCCAAGAAAGCCAATGACATCCTGGCCTGTGTCAGGAATAGTGTGGCCAGCAGGACGAGGGAAGTGATTCTTGCCCTGTACTCCGTGCTGGTGAGGCCACGCCTCAAGTACTGCCTCCAGTTCTGGGCCCCTCAGTTTAGGAGGGATACTGAGGTGCTGGAGTGGGTCCAGAGAGAGGGCAATGAGGCTGGTCAAGGGACTGGAGCACAAGTCCTACGAGTATTGGATCAGGGAGCTGGAGTTGTTTAGCCTGGTAAAGGGGAGGCTCAGGGGAGACCTTATCACTCTCTACAACTACCTGAAAGGAAGTTGTAGCCAGGAGGGAGTCAGTCTCTTCTCCCAAGTGACAAGCAGTAGAACAAGAGGGCACAGTGTTAAGCTGTGCCAGGGGAGGTTTAGATCAGACATTAGAAAGAAGTTCTTTACAGAAAGAGTGATAGGGCATTGGAATGGACTGCCCAAGGACATCATTGAGTCACCATCCCTGGAAAAGAAGAGACTGGATGTGCCATGGTGCCATGGTCTAGTACAAGGAGTGGTTTTAGGTCAAAGGTTGGACTTGATGATGTCAGAGGTCTTTTCCAACCTAACTGATTCTAGGATTCTATGATTTCCCAGTGCAATGTGTAGTACAGTGTATGATTAAAGAGCAGGAGTTCTTGTAAACTTTGTGAGAGAAATCCACATCTCCCTGAACTCTGCTGAACTCAGTGGTTCTGCTGCTAGCCACAAAGAGATCATCCTTCTACCCTCATCCTCTCTGTTGTTCTATAAAGAACAGACACCCTCTAACTCTAACTGACATTAACTGAAAGAAACAATAAATGCTGGTTGTTGAAGCTTCCTGTTTCCATGGTGTTAGGAATACTAATAGCAATCTAACCCTTACCACACACTTGTGAACGATGTGAAGTGTTCACCCTTGTCCGTCATCTTAAAACTGCTGTAATTTTAGAATGTGGAAATAAAAGCCAAAAATCAGAAGCAGAACTCTGCTAATGATTCATTGGTGATTCAGAGTGTCTCATTTATCCTCTATTTGTTACCAAGGGAACTTGACACCCACTTCCTACCACATCATCGCTACAACCAAAAGAGTGTCAAGCCACAATATTTCTTTGTTTCTATTTATGACTGCTAAATGCCAACTTCTTGCAAAAAATAACTGTGTAAAATAGGTTTTCTTAATCATCATTAAGTTCTTGGCTTAGAGCTATCAGTGGCCAGATATATATCATGTCAGGAAAGACAGACAAGATCTGCAGCTTCCACGCTGTCTTCTGCAAAACTATTAAACTGTTTCTGATAAGTCATTTGAACTATAATACACTCTCTTCTTGCATTGTGTAAAGAAGTTGATAGGTTTTTACCGAAATATTTTCTTGACTTCTAAACCCATCTCAACAAGAAATAAGCTAAAACTGGAGATACTTGAAAGAGATTTTCTGTTTTGTAAAAAAAGTTCTTGGTGGGTCTAGTTTGCATATTTTGTTGTTGTTTTGGTTTGGGTTTTTGTTGGGTTTTTTGTTTTGTTTTGTTTTTGTATTTTTAATGTGGTTTACTTTCAAAATAGATGAAATCAATCTTTTTCAACCATTTCAATGAACTGCAAGCTTCCCTTATCTGAAATGGCATCCTTACATTTTCACTGAAAATGTTTAGTCTTGAACAACTAACCACTGAAAAGGTATTTCATATTTGTCCTGTATTTTCTGACTTTAAATCAGTTTTTCTGAAAATAACTCCAAATTCTTTACAAAGTCCTACCCATATTTTAGACTGAACTATGGACTCACTTGATGATCTCCTTTGTCTTCTTCAGACAGCTCGCTCTCTATCACTGTAGAAGTAAAAGAAAGGTTGAAGAAAAACAATTTCTTAATGTACAATAAAATAATAATACTAAACAATAATTTGTTTAAAAAAATAAAAAACAGTGTTTTATGTATCCTAGTATTTATCTTATCATATTATTGCAAGGTTTCTTTGAAAGTTTACCTGTCCGAGATCCTGTTCTCACTGAGGCCTGGGCATTACAAATTGCTGGATAGATATGGTATTGGGAACGTTTCCTTGCCACACAGAGCAAATTTGTCTCTTTTGGTAGTCAACACAGAATGAATCCAAGAAAAGAGTGGAAGGAGGAGAAAGCTCAATTCCCTACTAGGAAGGACACTCCTTCCAAACTTAGAGTTTAGAAATTCTACACTGAAAGTCAATACTATTTTAATTCAGACTGACCTTAGACAAAATCTTTGCTTCAAGCCCATGAGAAAAGTTTTCTAATTGAAATATTTTCTAATTAAATATTATAAATAAAAGTTAGAATTAAATATTAGAAATATTTTCTAATTAAAACCTGCATCTTCTAGAAACAGAGTAAAACCTACTCCCCAGGATAATCTATGCTCTATGGTATACTTTCAGTAGAAATTCATCTCCTTCTCAACAATTTTTTAACTTCTCTTTGCCAAACCAAAAATTTTTTGGTTTTTACTAAGCTGTGTTTTGGCAAAAAGAAGTCTTGGCAAACCCATTTCAGTGTTATACATGGTGGTTTTGGTTCAGCAAAACACTTACCTTCTCTAACTCTAAACAAAGGCTTGGTTCTTATTCTTCCAGCTACTTGAAATTATGTAGTGTTCCTTTAACATCAGAGATGTAATAAGATAGGAACTTACTAAGAATATATTCTAAGACAAACACCCTACTGTGATTCAAATTGACCAAGAGTAACGTGTTCTAGAAATTCATTAAGGTTACAATGCTTTGGTTTATTTTGTCAAAACCAAGTAGAAAATAACTGGAAAAATATTTTTTGAACTTTTTTATTTATAGTTTGTCTAATTCTTCAAGACTTAAAAGTTAAAACAGCCGTAGATTGCTATCAAAGCCTAGGACCTATGGTAAGAATAATTCTGTAGTACAAGAAATATTAAAATGGAGTACAATTCCATTTAATGTATGTTTTCTTTTTAATACCATATTGTACATTACCTTTTTACAATATGAAAAGTAAGTATACCTAACTCTACAGGTATTTAGAAAACCTATTTGTGTTTTTACAAGAAACTGTACACATTTGCAACGGTTAGATATATGAAAATACAAATATGAGTGCCATCTGAAGACAGAGGTGTTTGTTTCTGTCTTCACAAAATTGTGTGAATAAAAGTAGCTTGTAGTCATATACATATCTTTATATGCATCTATACACAGAAATAAGTAGGAAGAGATTTCAACAAAATGTTTCAAGGCTACTACTGCGTTCAGTGCCTGTCACTGAGAAAATAAGTATCTCCTATCTTCTTTACTGTTTAAATACACTTGACATAAAAGGTGTAATAATCATGATTAATAAAGTGACAGGTAAACAGATAGTAAGATAATAAGCAAGACTAGATAGATAATAAACAAGAAAAATTCCTTGTGAGCCTTAACATTTCTTGTTGGACTCTCTGCAGCATGGGAAAGAGTTAGAAGATGACTAGGTTATAGTTTTCTGGGCATATAGTCTATATCTGGAGCCAGAAAATATTTTTTATCTGACTTTTTCACTGTAATACATGGCTGGCTGGGTAAGGGCTAATCACTGAAGCTGGAGTCCACTTTCAAGGTGCTGACACAGAACACTTCGCTCCCCATCACTTGTCTTTCCATGATGTACTGCACGCACTAGAAACTCTTTTAACTTGTCAGGAAACTCAAGTAAAGTGAGGTGATTTGCCCATCCCCAGAGCAGATTTAAGAGCCTGTGGCAAGAACGGAGAAGCAGTGGCTCTCAGCCAGTTTCTGGCTGCCACACCCAGGACCCTGGGACCTCTGCTGGGTGGATGTTGACAACCAGAGGAGAGTGCGTGACACATCGGCAATGGCTTAGTGTGAGAGACCAGGTTGGAGTGGTGCCCTGTGTCTTTAATGATTTGGAGAGAAATGCAGGAAGGAAATATAGACTTCAAAGACCCATTATATTGCCAAGCAAGCAAGAAGGAAGCTAATTATAACTGTGCATGTGGCCAGCAGGGTCAGTGGTAGAGCTGGAAGCCAAGCTCTGTTTGCTTCATGTTAATCTTGCCTTGAAACTTTTCTAGTGTCAAATATCAAGAATATTTTAGATGGTAACTGTTTCTTAACACAATTTTAAGTTTTAACTAGTCCACTTGAAATCAACTCTAATTTTTTTATTTTTTTTTAATTTCAGTGAGACCAGGATTTGACTGTAACTCAGGACCCGAGAACATTTCTTACATTAAAAAAGGACTCCATTTGATATCAGGTTACTTGTAAACTTTTTTCATTGATTTCTTCTGAATGAAGGCATTTGCACCCAGAGGGAAAAAAAAAAAAATACTGCTACTTTTGGGAGAACAGACCACACTCTTCTGAATCTTCTCAATAATATTTTCATGCCCCAAGGGGAGGCTGAACAGCACATCCCTGTTGTGAAACTTTCCTTCAGTTACTGCTAGAAAGAATGCCCTAGGGTTTTTTCCACTTTCAAAGCATCAAGTTTTGTAAGCTCAATTTAAAAACATGAAAGAATGTATTTCTTGTACACCGACTAAGGAACATTTTATGAGTTAAGAACAAGTTATATATACAAGGTTATGATGTGACATTTGTTTCAATTCTGTAAAATGATCATATGTTTAAGAGATTTTAAACACATGATTAGCATTAACATGTCATCATTATATTTTAATACCCTTCTCTGTTCCTAAATTTTTTGATGGGCAAGGTGGGGAAAGAATATGAAAATTTTGGTAACTTTTCTGTTCTATAGAAATACGTGGTGGCTGCAGTGACACATAGCAGTCATTCATCTGACCTTTTTTGTTTTGAAAGAAGTGGTCTGGCCTTGGTCCCTTGGCATCTTGTCAAATCCTCTTTTTCAGGAACAGTTACTTTTAGAGTCTCCTTATGCAGACTTGTCAATTTACCAATCCACACCACTCCTGAAAGGAGGAGGTCTGACGCTCTTTCCCATGCCAGCTGTAATCTCAGGTGGCTGTTCCAGGAACTAAATCAGGGATTCAATCTGCCTGAAAAGTGGTCTGGTGAAAACAAAGACAAAACAAATCCGGCAACCTGCACTGCGGCTGGGTGAAAGCAGCTCTACAGCTGCAATTGTAACAGAGTTGGCATTCAGTGAAACATAGGGTGGCCTTGAAACTTTCCTACAGTGGTCCAGACTGCCACCCAGCCAGAAAACACCTCTGACTTCAGCAGGGGCCCAAATGAAAAAAACTGTCTGGATTGCTGGGTGGATAGCCAGCTATCTCAGCCTGGAACTGTATAATATTGTTGCTGAAGGTATTCATGTTGCTACCTGCTACAGATCTCCACTTTTACGCATATCAGAAATGTTTGCTGACTTTGAAATGTTTCTAATAGTTGAATAACACCCTTTTCTTTCCCTGCTCCCAAAAAGGGAAAGAAAAACATAACAGCCAGGTAATTTCAGGGTTTTCCAGGTAAAAATTATGTTGTATTGTGCATTGTCATGTAATCATGGTTGAAATGAATGCTGTTCTTTTTACTTGGGTTACTAAATCCATGCTTTGAACTCCAAGTGTTGTCATGCATTAAAGTCAGAAAAATATCAAAAGTTCAATGCTCGAAGGCATGTCTCCCTTTTTAGGCAGTGCTCAGGTCTTGAACTTTGGAGAAAAAAAAAATCTCTATTTTTCTAATACTGATGTGACTACATCTGAGGCTGTCAGGACATCTACGTCCAATAACCCAAAAGGCATTTTGAGATGAGTTAGATTCAATTTTTAGTGTGAAAGAAATAGGTTAATCTGTTTTATTAGTTCCATTTAACCTTCATACACTTTCTCCTTTACTCTTATATTACCACAAAGACTGTTGTCACCATCTCTAACATCATTGGAGCATACGGGCTCTTGTTATAGAACTGTGAGTGGAACACATTTTATTTGTACTTCTTTACTGTCTTATTCCAGAGCTCACTGAAATGAGTCAGGCCAACACATACAGGAACAAAGAGATATTTATGGGCTTCTTTATTCAATGCTAGATTACAGAAAAATGCAAAACAACCTAATCAGTAGCTGTAAACCACTTAATGTTTTGATCCGAGAGTTATTTTTTCCTGGATGTGGCTGAAATCACTGCTTTTGTAAAATGCCCCTTGTGCTGTATACATAACATATACTTTTTTCTATGTACTACACCTACTCCTTCTAGAAGACAGCTACAGGTAGCCACTGCTTTGCTTTCAAATAATGCTTTTCTCTATTTTTCTGCCTTTTTTCGTAAAAAGATGTGTTATGAACTAGTCTTCAGTTATCACAAGTTATCACACTTGCCTTTTAACAACAGGTGAAGCTATACCTTAAGGTGCTTTTTACATTTCAATCCTCCTTGCAAAACCCAGATATTGCTCAAATAGAATTAAAATATAGAGTGGAATGCACATGTAATCTTTGTTTCTTAAAATTCTCAAAGAAATATTTCATTTGTGTTTTGAGAACTAGAATTAGATATTCATTCCACCTTGAGTTGCTACAAAAAAAATGAAAGGGAACTTTATCACCATGTAGTACAAGAGTCATGGCACTGGTTTTCTTAAATTGATGGGTCTGTATTGAATCACAGGATCAGGAGAATAGGAAAAATTATTAAGGCCTAGTGGTACTGAAGGGCTGCAAGAAAAAGTACCATGAAATGACAGCTTTAAGCCATCCCTTGTACAGAAAACTTAAATTATTACCTCTGTAGTGAAAATAAATTCTCAAAGTAATAGAGCAAAGCTTTAAAGAAATCTCACTGAAGTGAGCAGGAACTTCCTTTTGACCATTGGTTCTGGTTTTGACTATGGATGTTGGAGTCAGTTTAAATAGCACTAGTTAAAGAATGACTTTCCCCTCTCCATCATGAAACTGCACCCACTGGGCAGCAGCCCAGAAATCACAGCCTACTGCAGCTTTCTGATACGTTGTGTGATGTTTTCAAGAACAAATTGAAGGCATGGAACTGCAGTTGTAGTGAAGTCTTCTTTGATGCACACTGGAATAGTCCCTTCCCACCTGACAGACTGTTTTCACTCTTGTATCAATATTATGAATGCATTCTTTTTTGTTTTTACAAAACTGGCTTCACAAAAACAAAGGTGACTGAGCAAATTGTTCTGAAATGACTGACCACCATCAGGAAATATAAATAAGATCTTTTAACTTCAAAGACCTAAAGTCTTTTTAAATTGCTATGCTAAAGAAATTAGATTTAGATGTGTCTCATGTTCCTCAGTCTTCTAATTGAATTAGTAAATGAGAACAATCTTCCCATTTCATCCAAGTGAAACTATCTTGGGTAACATTGCCCTAGTGTATAGCTGTGTTTAGGTTAGGTAGTGGTTGAATATTTTTTCATGGTAACTAAATCCTTTGGCCAGCAGACATTACTGTGGGATTTAAGAAAGATTAAACTTCTAGGATCCTGCCAAAAGCAATAATTAAAGTAACTAGTATCTGCTTATATAAACAACTGTCATTTTATTTTAACTGGGACTTTTTCATTTTACTAGTGTCAAACAGAATAAGCTTCCAGGAGACTTGACTTTCAAGATGTTTCCTTGAGTAACTGCATCTTTTAAGAAAGAAAAGATGTATTCTTAGTGCAACACATCATTTGCATACTCTGCCCCTGCTAAAAGTATAAACTCTTGAGAATTAATTACTGAATTAATGATACACAAAGTTTTAAACAGAAAAAAGAATCATTAAAATGCTGAGTGAAAAATTTTTATTGATAAAACATCAGAAACATGAAAAAGAATAGTTATAATGACAAAGAAAATATCAAGCTGTGGAAGAGCAAGAGAAAGCAGAAAGCCTAACCTTTGCTGCAACTGCCTGAATGCTCAGGGCACCCAGCCTCTTGCCCTGCAAGTAGGTGTAAGTCATCTGCTCACAGTGGCTTATGAACTTCAGTGGCAAGGACTCATTTCTCCAGGATGAAGCCTGGGCAGGGCAGGTACCTGGGCAGGCTGGGCAGCAGAAGGCTTGGTCCATTCTGAGGGAGGAGGGGTCTGTTCAATTTTAGGATAGTGGACTCTTGGGAAGTGCATGCTCTTCCCTCCCCTCCTCTCACCTTGGTCTCCCACCCATGCCACACATGAACAAACACAGCCTCAGTCTGCCCCAAGCCAGCCCTGGAAGTCCCTCAGTAGGAAAGCAAGACGGGCAGCTGGAGACATGGTCCCCATCTTCCCTCAGGGTATAGGCAGGGGAACAAGTCTCCCAAAACTCAGAGTGTGTGTCCAGCCATCAGGGCTCCTCAGCTAATGCATAGTAACAGCAGACATGACACAAACCTCTTTCTGGTTTCTGTGGAGACCTATGTTATGGGTTTGCTGATGGTGGGCCCCTTGTGGTTGTTTTTCTCCAGTCTGGAGCCCCAAATGCCTGTGTCTTCCTGTAGGTTGCAGTGAGTTCCTATCCAAGTGCTCCATGACCACAGCTCCCAGTTTTATGGACTTATTGGGTACTAATAGGAATTCTAGGATGTGGCCCATGACCTGTTGCTTTTAACATGTGTTTCATTTATGTCTCTATTTTTTATTGCATTATTTTGGCAGGAAAAGAAGGAAAAAATTGTGTCAGGCTGCTGAAAATCCATTCTTAGCCACTGGCAAACCCAGCACTTAATTTTCATTCTCCTCTAAGTCCTGCTTGGAGGACAATGGTTTTAACTCTGTTTTCCTATCCTTTAAGTCAATTAAAAACATTGTATTAGAAACAATGCCAGTAATGTTTTCCCTAATAGACAGATAGACCTACAGAGTTTATTGGCATAATTAAAGGCAGACTGGTCTTTAAAAGCTAACAATTTCCACAGAGTCTAAGAGTCTGTCATTGAATTAAGATGAACCAGTAGATGTATTTTATGAGCTCTTTACTGAGGATCTGCCCTTAAAACTCAGTGCCAAGTTTCTAGGTAAGCCTAAAAGAGTCTTAAAAGTCCCTCCAGCTCTCAGGATGCACATTATTCCAACCATTTTAAATCTGACTGATTTAGTTAAAATTCTGGCTGCTGAAAATCACACTCTGAGGAACTAGAAGAGAAAGGTGTACAGGAAAAATTATCAGAAGGAGGCTGTAAGAAATCTGAAATTAAAGAGACCACCAACTACTTTTACAGAGATTATGTTCTGGCCTTGTGCCAGTGAAATTAGCAACATTTTAGACAACCATATAACAAATGCTTTACAGCGTTAGAGAGATTTACAAATGAAAAACATTCAGAACAAGGAATTTCTGATGCTATTTTGTATGTCTTGTTATAGAGTTAATTGCTCTTTTTTCTATAATCAAGTGTGACTAGTGTAATTGCTGATTATTGACCCCAGATATAATGGTCATGAATATTGTCTCTCGTCCTGCAACCTGTGTCCAATCTGACATTAACATATCCTCCTGTCAGAAATGGAGACTCGAAGGATGGTCTCTCAGCAGAAAGGGGCTATACTTGAAGTTTTGCTGGTTCTCGCATTCAGTGACAGCATCTGTCAGTCACCAGTTCTCACAGCTATACAAGTATACAGAACTGAGTAGGGCAGATAAGTTTACTTGAGAAGTGTAGGCATTTCTGCAAGTTAGGCTGACAACTCCACAGTGTTGATTTTCATCTCCTGCCCTCCTTCCAGTACTTCTCTGTACCTAAAGTTTCTGATTCTGCTACTCCCACTCTTACTTGTCTGTGTTTCAAAAGCTTTATATCACTAAACTAAATTTTAATCTGTATTTTCCATGTACATAATTCCAGACAGCTTGTGCACAGTTAACTTGGGCCATGTCTTGCTCAAACCAACTTTCTAAAAAAAGGCAGCTAGGGAAAAAGACTGATCAAACCCAGGGTGTAGCTAACCATGACTACTACAGAGTGATACATGACAGCCAGAACCTTGAGCAGTTTTCTGAACAAAGTCAGGGTAGGCAATCCACTATCAGCTTGTAAGTTCTTTCTGCCATATTTGTTACTGGCACAGGAGAAAGAGGATTATAAAGAGGGAAGAATTTGTTGGGTTACAGCCAGAGCTGTTACTGTAACAGAGAATTTTGTTGCTCCCTGGAGCATGGTTAGATTCTCTTAGGTACAGAGGACAAACAGTACATTTCCATAGCTCATTGCACCCATCTTCTTTGGAAAATATTGAGAAAAAAAAATGAAACATGCAGACACTATCTGACTGTTAGGACTGGCTTCACAGATTTAAAGACAACTAAAGGCACTATCATGCAAGCATAAGTAGATACTTTCAGGAATATACTTTTGGTAAAGGGATTACAGAACACAATAGTGTTCTTTTGGGCCTCACTAGATAGCAAAGCTTGGGTAAAGCATGGACGCCCAGATGTTCTGGGGCAGTCAAATCACATGACTGTGCCTGTACCACTTCTCTCACCCAGGTGTACAGTAGTACTGCCACTGTGATCTCATGAAGTAACTTCAGATAGAGTTTTACTGTGCAAGTAGAATTCAAGAGCAACGAGCAGTCTTCCTTGCTGACAAGTGGAAACAAACACAGTTCTGTTCAGAATCTTACTCAACAAAACTGAAATCATGACATGTCACAACATGCAGCACTGGGTACTGGGGATCATGGCACTATAGGAGTATTAAAGGTACTTGTACAGATGAGCAAAATATCACAACTTCAAAATATAACTAATACTACGGGAACAAGAAGAATCATCAAGCCAGTGGTCCGCTGACCTGAGAAGTTTGTTGCCAACATCCCAGCAGCCTAACTGCAAAGGAAGAACCACAAAATTCTACTATTTCAGCCTCAGCTGGTGAACATTTATTTTTGTATTCCCTGAAGCTGGAAGAGTTATATTTATTAATATGAATTATGAAAATTTTTATGGAAATATTTATGAAAATACCATGCTATTGTATAATGACAGGAGTATAGCCATTCAGATAGCAGTGCTGCTAGTTTGCACAGTTCTCACCCTCCCTTGCAGGGATCACAGAGATTAACATCTGCAGTCACTTGTCAGAAAACGACCAAGCTGAGCAGGACTGTGAACTAAAATCATCAGAGGATTCATAACACAGGCAAATCTCAGTGAGTCAAAGGAGGGGCATATTAAAATTACAGGAAGCACCAAAGCATGGAAAGAATTTCCATTTCATGATAAAAAATCTTTACATCAGGAACTTGTGGTATTTCTTCATACAAATGATCTTATAACTGTGGAAACTGTCAGCCTAGTTTAGTGCAGGCTTCTCTTTGTTCAATGTTATTCATTCTAACTCCTTGCAAAATATGCTGAGCATCTTGTGGCACAGGTGTATGATGGATCTCTCTCTCCAGTCTGGTTTAGCTGTAGAATTCTTGAAGTGTATGTAGAGTATTACCGGTAAATGTAATGTGAGAAGTCATCTAGCTTGCCTATCTCTAGCTGCACTTCAATAAATCTGGCTGGGAACCAGCTTGCCCCTTTCATTGACTAACTCTTCTATTCGATTAATTTCTGAAAGAGAACATCCACTGAAGGTGCTGGAATGCCCCATGGAAAAAACCCACATAACCTTAGGGTAACTGATTTTTTAAAAAACAAAGCACTGTATTCCAATTATGAACATTTTAAATATTTCCAGTTCGAGTATTAAAAAATGGTTGAATTTTCTTAGTTTAAATAGTAATTTTAATGGAAAATAGGGATCATCCCATTAAGGTGTCAGACAAGTTTTTATATATATATATTACTAGAAAAATATATTTTGTCACTTTCTGATTACCCAACCTACATTTTTTTAAGCAAAATTAATTTTCATCTTAATCAGTACATTTTTCCAGCCTTTTGATTTTCCTTGATTTAAGCAGCAGTTCTTAAACCGTAAGATACTTGCAGAAGGCAAATGGAATGTATGTATACGTAAATCCTGAACAAAGAGAGGAAAGTTTAGATCTAAGTGCCCTTCCGTCTTTCACATAATCACCACATTCTGGATAGACACACTTTTTCTAGAGGAACTGACATCATCTAAACTTGAAATAAATTTAAAATAATTGTTGTATTTTAATCACTTAAGAAGCATACCTTATTTGTCAGAACCATTTACAACTAGACAAGATTGCAGAAACTGAATACTGATCCCACTCACTTTATCATGATCAATGCAAGAAAAATGAAATTCTGGCAAGAGAAAGCACAGATGACTTGTCAAGTGACAGAGAGTCTTTGTTGGCCACTACAGCCTGTAGCAGTTGTCTATATGATGGCATCCTGAGGGAAAAGGAAAACTTGGTAAAGCTGAATTGCCAGTGGTTTTGCAACCTAGAGCTGTTTCTTACTTGCTTTTGATGGAGGATTATCAGCCCTGAGTGTGTAAATGTGCCTCAATTTATTTTAATGTTAAAGGACAATAATACATATGTATGCTCAATGTAAGGAGTATGTTTTAGGATTAGGAACTTTGGTTTTGCAGCAGTTTCAGAGCACTTTTTAATAATTTGGAAGAATATTTCTAATGCTGACTATGTCTGGCACCATGACACTGCCAGGTCTCATATTTCAAGTATTTCATGGTTGCCAAACAGATGTGCTAGCTAAGGATGCCAGCAGTTAACTTAAGGTTAATTTCTTCTTTTTTTCACATTCATGGGGTTTTTTTCCCTCCACCTAATCCCCAAGATGTAAACATTATCATATTTAATTTTGGGGGTTTGTATATGTTTACACTGAGCTGGAACAGGTAATACTTTTTTTTAAATGCTCTGCCTATTTTCACTAATGTAATAAAGTCCATTCTTTTTGCGTATGGAATGTACAATTTACACAAGCTAGACCAGAAGTTTGCATAAATGTCAGGAAAATTTATTGTTGTTTTGCAAATATGTAATGTAGGCACTGTTTATATTGTTCTTAAGGTGCTCTGAAAAGTAACCCAGTCATCATATTTGGACCAATAGGGAGGGAATGGAGTGCTAACAAAACATTTGCAGAAAGATTTTCATCAGGAACAATTTGCTTAGGAAAAAGAATAGTAGCAAAATACAGAGGGCCAAGCCCAGGGTTCTTTTCCTTGTCTTAATCAGATGGACTAACATTGGAGCTAAGGGTATCTTAAGCTTTCCTAAATGTGTGACAGCTGCCATGGAAAGAAGTTTGAATGAAAACAGAGTATCAAATACTGGCTGCACCAGTTTCAGTGCACGTTTCACCATGATCTAAGTCTGTAAGAACACTCCAACTTGGGCTCTGAAGAAAGAGTTGTAGCAGGAAAAGAAATTGAGGAAACTTAAACAACAGTAAGCTTAGTAACCTGTCCTGGAAGTAATATTTAGTGAAGAGGTGAAATACGAAGATTATGAGGAATAGAAAGGAAAATCACGCCATTTACATATCAAAACCTCAGGGATATACTAGCTATTAAATGAAGATGAACATCTCTACATCTGTGCTGGACTTGAAACAAACCAGGGTTTATAGGACTCTGTTTAAAACCTCATGTTTAACTGCTGATCCACAGCTTACCCTACAACACAGATGCCTAATGAGCAGATATCTATGTTGGACAACTATATAACTCAACATGTTTAAATCATTTGCTAAGAAAAATAAAATTTTATGACAGAGGTACAGAGACAGCTGAAGGGCCAAATCCTGTTCTTAGTTACACATACATAATTCCTCTGATTTCAAATTCATGTACTTCCATGTAAACTGAGAGCAGATGCAGGGAGAAAAACAGATTTGGTCAGAATTTGATTGGCTTACTTCACCAGACAGTTGGATTTCTGAAATCTGTTTTTGTGTTTCTTTCATTGAATGAGATCCACCTTCATAGTCAATGTACTATGAATGCTATTAATTCATTTTAGTTGCATTAAATACTACCTTTAATGCTGAGTAATTCTGGATCAAATGGAGAGAGATTAAAGTATCTCTAAAGCATGGTGGGTCAATTGCTGCTGTAATCTATGGTTGCAGAAATAAAATTATTTCTCCAAATGTACAGTGTATAACATTGTTAAAAACTATGGCTCAAGCAAACAACACACTGACCCTTTATTAAGAGATTCTGGGTGGCAGTTTCTGTCTCAAATGACACCAGTAGAATATTTGGATACCTATTTAGAGAAAAAGAAGTGAGGCTTTTAGCCGAATATATCTTCATCAAGCTAACTGTTTTGGGCAAGTGCTTTCCATTATCTTTCATAAAATTTACAGTGAGGTAAGCACTGTTCTCATCTTTGATAGCACTGGGTGCTCAACAATTTGGTAGGCGCTGCATTGTGCAAGTTATAGCTCAAGAATAGGATAAATTATACTTTCCACGTATAAGAAAGGAGACCTCTTCTGGATGATACAAGGACTCATCCATAGGCATTAGTCCTTAAATGAGTAGCAATCCACTTAGATAAAGAACTTTACGTATTAGAGCAAAAGGTTTGATGACTAGAGTATCAAGCTCTTACTTTCTCCTACAGGATTCTTTAGCCACAGTGTTCGTAAATGTTCACATCAAAATTAATTTTGCAAGTAATTATTTCCCTTCCTTTTGTGTAGGGGAAGTTTAGTTTATCCTTGGAAGCATCAAGTTTTAAGCTGTTTACTCAACAATGCTGATATATTTTACAACCTAGACTGTAATTTTATAATGTCAATCAAACATAACTTTTATGCACTTCATGCCTGCAATTCATGCAATGCTATTTATTCTTAACAACTAGGGAATAACTTTGAAGAGCACAAGGCAGTTGTGGAAGGGAGTGTTCTCTGTTCTTAGTTTTAAATGATTTTGGCATGAGCCAGGTGTTTTAAAAGATATACATCAAAGAGATAACAGATGGAAGGATGCATCTTCAATAAATTTATATAATGCCTATATCATTCTCCTATCTTAGTATAATGACCACGCTAACAGTCCTTCAAAGAAAAGCAAAATTACCCATGTATTAGAAAAAGATTCTGGAAATTTAAAGCTCTGAGCTTAATTTTCTGTAGATTAACATTCCTGTGGCAAGTTTGAAAATAATTAAGGAGGGGAAAAAAAACCCCTAAGTGTGTATCTAAATTTATGACCTAAGTCCAGGTCAGACATATTTTTTTGGTATGTAGATCTGCCATGCCATATTGAGTTTCTTTCTGTGTCACCCTTTGCTGAAGATACCACATGCTCCAACATGATCTGCATTAGAAAGTTTTTTATATAGATTGTGTAATTCTGTTTGCTTATCACAATGCAGGACAATGCCCACCAGATCTTCAAATCTGATGCTTTTCCCTTTCATACACTCCTGAGTAATATCACTTGTTATTGATCACAACAGGGAAGAGCATGTTGAGATGCAGAAGCCTTGGATCTGACCTATTATGGTTGTTCCTGTGTTCTAATGCAACATTCATCAATACTGCCATGAAATATTTTTAAAGATAGAATGACAGCATCTAACTGGCTTGTAGACATACTTCAACTTGAAGATATGAGTTATCTGTCTAGTATTCCCAGGCACCAAAGATAAGTCCCTTAAAGATACCATTTTTTCAGACTGTCTGTTCCATGAGAATTCTTACCACGGCGTAAATAGTAACAGAGAATAAGCACCAAAAACATCCTCAGCATTAATGAGTTGCCAGTAAAAGACAGAAACAATTATGCAGGGGGTTATGATTCAGAGCCACTGACTCCATTGTAACAATGTCTTCTTTATCATTTCAACATAGATCATAGTCCCATGCCAAGACAATTTGCCAAAAACAATCAGAAAAATATCCAAGCACGGGTTTGAAGCAACAACATTAAAGCATATTCGAAGGGTGTGTAATGTTCACTCACACCAACTTGTTGTGTTGTATGGGGCTCAGAGAACTTTTTAGAGATGTTTCAGGTCCTCCTGACTAGGCTGAGCCTATTTGCCATGGTTTAATATCTTGTGGTTCTGACCAGTTATGTTTGGGGAGAGAACAGTATTTACTCCAATAAATGTCTGGGTGATATAAGCAGTACTGTTTCTTCCTGTATTGAACATGATTCTGAGAATGAATTTGACATTTTTGGTCATTGTGACAACCTCAGAGCAGCGATGTGCTCAGAAACCACAGTTTCTCAACAGTGTAGGACTTTGGCAGCAAATGGCCTCAGACAAAATGCAAGTGCAATCATGTGAAAAATGAAAAGCTCTTTCAGCAGGGTACGTGTCTTCAGAAGAAGAAATTGCTTCTTTCTGCATCCTTTTCAGCTCCTAAGCAGAGTTTCTTGCAGAACTCACTGTATCCCCCACCATTAAGAACACATGCATGCTATTTACTATAATTAGTCATGAGGTTTCCTTCTTATCTGCCTTCTTTATTGAATGTAATTAGCCATAACAATTTCTGAGTAACTGCTTACTAATATAATAAGAAATACCAGGGATTGAATTTTCAAAAGAGAGTAAGGAAGTCAACTCCCATTGAGGGTTGTGTTTTTAAAGGGAAGAGTTCACACGCAATTGCTTTCATGGAGTATTATTCGCTAATTAGCAGCAAACTGCCTAGCAGATTCTGCCATTTATGGAACTGGCTGATAGCTGGAGCACAACTTGCATCAGAGTAATAGATTACTGATCTTAGGGGAGAAAATTACTTCCTTTTTTCCTTTTTCATTAATGAAGAATCAGATGACAGGAGAAAAAAAAATTGATTTCTAATTGCACTTGTAGTTTGTGTTCTGCACTACTTAAAACTCAACTTGAACAGGGGGATAGTTAGACCGTCCCTGAGGATCTTTGAATTTCTTCCATAGTGTTTTCACTGTGGCAAATGGGGTTTCAAAGTGTTAAACACTGATGCAAAGACTGAGTCCTCAGTTTCTACAGCTACAGTGGGATCAGGCATCAAAGTTCATTCACATCCTTCTGCTAGTCCTAGATTACCAAATACATCAAGGCTACAGGTCCTTAAATAAAGGCATATGTCACCATTTTAGACATCCCTGATGTCTGCCTGATCCATCAATCCGGGGTTTACAGTATGACAAAGGACAACTTGGGAGACCTCCAGATTTCAGGAAAAAAGTGGGATATGCTGGATAGTCTAAAATGGCATCGGACAATTATGATTAAGCCCAGCAATCTCTTCTTGAAAAAAAATAACAAGAGAAACTAGCTTTTCCTTTTAATGAAAGTGAGAAGGTAGGCTTAGGACAGGAAGATGAAACCTCAAGTCAGAAAATAAAAATTGTTTGCTGGCTGGTGCTACTTATGGTTTAACCACTTTTGGTTTTTTTCTGAAAGTGTCTGAATATCCTGTGTTCCTAAAAAGTTCAAAATATCTGTGCACGTTTCTGGAAATAATTGAATTATTCAACAAAAATCTCACAAATTCCTCTTATGTAGCTCTTATGTTTGATACAAAACAACCTAAGTGCTAAGACACCTTCAAGCTAATAGATTTCTGACTTCAGGAAGAGTAAAACCTGCACCACCTTGAATTGCATTCTGTTTCTCGTAGGCTTCAGATGGCATAGAAGAAATGGAAAATAGCCATACCTCAGCCATATCACCTTCTTGCCCCTCAGCCATGCCGTTTCATCTAGTAAGAATATATCTTCATGCCTTTTCAATCATTGGTACTTCTAAAGACGGTCTTCTCCGTTTCCATAAAGCTGTTTATTACACAAATTTATCAGGAAGCTCTTTCCCTTCATTTTTAAGACAAAAATAATTTGTTTTCTATTACTCCATATACCTGCAGCCTACTGATACAGGACAGTTCATAACGTGGAACCTACAATTGTGGTTAAAGAAGTGTGGAAAACCTGTGCCTTATTTCTCACTTCTTGAGAATTCACTTCAGAACAACCTCAAATGTTGAGAGCTGTGCCCTAAAACTAAGATTGTTTAAAAACCACAAGTTACATAAGTATATTCTTTTTCAAGGAGTCAATAATTAAATCAAGTATCTAATTATTTATCCCTTTCAACTAAGAATCTAAAGAAGGGAAAACATGTATTTATTTATTTTTTTTTAATCCAAGCAGCAATCAAATGCCTTGAAAAGGTAATAGTGGGTATATTGTAGGAGTTTGTATCCAAAAGCCTTACCCCCCCCCCCCTCCAAAGAGACAAGCTTTTGCAAGGGACATCTGCTATGAATTTTCTGTGCTTAAATTGGGAACTGCTAATTGAAACTGTTGATTCTTTTCTTCTGCCAACAACAGTTCCTAGACCTAGATAATTACTGTGTTGTATGAGCTACAGTCATGCTTTCACACCTGCACACCTTTGTATGAGCAATGCTTTTGGGTCATGACTTAAAAATACATCCATGACAACGGAACTTCTGAGTTTGTTTACTGTCTGGTTGCTCTTTCCATTCCTTGAAGTTTCCCAACAAGCCTGACCTAAAAAGAAGTTTATTCCGGAGGGAAGAATGGAAAAAAGTTAATGATGAATAATTACATTGTTTAGAATCTGACATTCCAAAACTCATAAAGTCTTTAGAATAAGAAGTAGCAAATATTCTGGTTTTCAGTGTCTTTACAACATCATTGAAATGATATGTAATATCAAAAAAAATGCTGTCAGTAAATTGGCAATGACACCCAGTGAAACTTATATAACTGTCTGGGTTCAGAAGAATACTTGTTTGAATGCCAGTGCTTTCCCAGATTGTGTCAGACACTCCTTTCATGGCTGTAAAAAAACTACCCAGAGCCTTTCCCATCAACTGAAAATAAGCTGATATTCTTAATCTTTTCATTAATGCTAGATAACAGGGAGCTACAGAGAAGAGTAGCTGAACTTCTTCATGTTATCTGTTGAAAGAGCCCGCTGTTCCAGTCTGAGAGCTTAACAAGATCACAAAGTAGAATCTGAAACGAGGAGGATCCCAGCATGTCAAGAGTCATCTATGGTACAATTAATTTCATGCAATCCTTTCAACAGCTATGCTGTTAAAGACAGGCCAGCCATGTTGCATTTTAAAAGGGCTATTTTTGTAGAACAATGTTGCCCAAAGCATTTCCTGTTCTTATCGCTCCTACAGCAATATGTCTGGAGCTCATTACCAGTAGCTTCTACTTTCAATAGTCAATCTTTTGCAAAATGTATTCATTCATGTTTTCTCCCCTTCCCCACCAATTTGCCTTGTGAATTTTCCGATAATATATCACTGTTTCACTGATTCGCTTAGGAAAACAGAGACCTATTCACATAACAAGAAAAATTTTTGAAAAAAAGTCAAATTCTTAGACCACCCACTCATCAAAAATCTTCTGTACCTTGCAGCTAAAAATTCAGAATCTTGAAGGAATTCATTTGCATTTTATTATTCAGTGTTTGTCAAGTACACAATTAAGGGGTCATGTTGAGAAGTCGGACTATGCATGTTTTTTGTTTCTCTTTTATTGAAAAGTATATACTAAGAACATTTGGTAACAATTTTGTGTGCATTTGTTCTGTGCTGATGGCCCTTAAGTGCTGGTTGTTATGAGCTCATGGAATTATCTTGCTCAAATAGAGTATCAAAATAATAAAACATTACAAGTGTAACACATTTTGGAAGCTTTAAGGATAAAACTAAATTTATAGAAAATACCTTGGATGTGTGGATGAGGGCTAATGAAAGGCACTCTGTGATGTGGTAGACCAGAATGTCTCTTTTAGGACCAAATTCTAGGAATCCTATTGATGGGACAAGATAAACTGAAGTCCTAAAGCAGTTGTGGGAAGCCTGAAGCAAAATGGGAAAAAAAATATGTTTATCACTGAAACTGAAGTTCAGCAAGTAAGCACATGCCTATCTTTAAGGACAAAGCTAGTCCTGTAGAGAGAAATCCTGCCTTTGCTGAAGTTACATTTCTCAGAGATTCACCAAGGGTCAAATCTCTGCTCTAGCCCATTAACTTCAGAAACCTTCATAAACTGCACCTGGGTCTCCACCAGCAAACTTCACCAGCAAGAGTTTTCAAGGACAGGTTTCACCAAGGACCTTTGCAAGCTGGTGGGAATTGCAAGCCTGCCTCCCTGCTCCTCCGGTGAGATAGACGCTAGACGTAAGGAAGTGGTATTCACACAGATTCTGTGAGACACATAATTTTGATGCCAAAACCAATGGAGAAGGACAGTTTTCTTAGTTACTTGATTAAAATTAACAGCCAAGGGAGAGTCTGTATGTCTCCATTGGCTTTACAGATTGCTAGTTCATCCAGTGACTTTGACAGCTCCACCTCCGCTGACTGGCCACAGCACACCTACCCCATGCCACTCTGTGGGGCACCAATTACGCATCAGACCCTGTGCTGCACTATCAAGATAAAAAAGCAGCAGACAAACCACATTTTTTTTGGAAGTGGAGATTTCGGATGGTTTAATGAGCTTAAACTAATTGCACAGCAAAGGCTGCTAGGAACCTGCAGCAATGTCTTGATAACGAGAGGTAGAGTGGCACCACAGTCACCATCATTGGCTTGGTCATGTAATTCAAGCCCTGAGTTAATTACTTAGATGCCAAAAAAATGAAAGCAGCTTTGATTCAAGTCCGATATGCATAAATTTGATCTAAGCTTTTGTATATATTATTGGGGACGGGGGTGAAAGTACAGAAAAGACAACATTGTAAGACCTCAGTGTCACAAAGACTTACACTCAGGCTTATGTGACTCTTTGTATTCTATGTGACACTCCCAGGAATATATTTCTTGACAAGAGAAACAGTGCCATCAAAACCAGACATGCTACATAAGAACTTGTGAGTTCCCAGAATATGTTTCTTAGTGATGATCAAAGAGTGGGTGAAAATAGAACATTATCTAATTTTGAGGATTTAAATTTTTCAATGAAAGATATTTTCATTGTTGCAAATATTTCAAAACAAAGAAAAAGCTCATAAATGAGTGGAAGTCATGCAAGCATGAAGTGTACAGTGTTCAGAAGTGAGCAGTCTCCTGTGTACCAGTTACTGCAGGGTTAAGAGCACAATAATTGCTTCCTAAAATAATTTAGCTAACTGCATGATTTTTCAGTAATGGGCAGGCTGTTACTGGAAGTAGGCATAAATGTACCACTATTTGTATACATTATAAAATCTGGAGAAGTTATATTCAGGAATTCCCCAAGACCGGGTCTGCAATCTGAACCTCTGAGTCAGATTCTGACTTCTTTTGCATTCAATCAGCACTTGTATAAATCCAGGCAACTTAACTGAAAGACATGATTTTTACTTGCAGGATTGCAAAGATCCTTTATTCTTTCTGTTTTCAAGACAGCAAGGTCAGCATACTGTAAACCAGAAGGCTGATTTGCAGCCCAATCGCTGCTTCTGACAGCAACCTTCATCCTCACGGTGACAATCTGAAAGCTACACCTTCAGCACACACGGACTGGAGCTCGGAAGAAACATAAGGGAAGGCAAGCAGTTAAGGTGACCAATGTAAGAGGCTGTTTTCACAAGGGTCCCTATAATATCCAAGGGTAAGGCCTAAGGGTAGAACCCTCCCTTTCTCTCCTCATACCTCAGAGTCTAACACTCACTGTGCCAGACAAAAATAAATGAACTTCCCTCCTTCATGCCCGTGGAGTTGCAACTCAGGTTGGCTCCTGGATCTACTGTAGCATGTGACCACACACATTTTGAAATTGACACAAGGCAGGGAGAGGCGCAGAGGAGAAGGAGGTCAGGATTGCGTTTCCCAGGGGTATTTTATTCTACATTCAAGTTTTCATCATTCTGACTTTCCTGTGTGAACAAGTCTCAACCCTGAATTTCTTCTCATCCTGGTTATTGTCTTTGACCCACCCAGTAAAACAAGTGAGGAAAGGATTAGGTGTACCTAATCTGTGTCCACGCAAATCAGTGGAAAAATCCATAGTAATTTTTATTATTAGAGAATTATGAATATTTATATTGCTATAGACACCTGTAATTAGACTGCTACACAAAAATCCTTTTTCATTTGGCATTTTTCATGCCAAAACATTAGCATATGCCACACTTGAAGCACCCAAGTTAGGATATGTCAAGAAATTGTGGTTTTTTGCCATTTTTACTTCAAACAAGAGGTTGCCAAATATCTTACAAGAAAAATTAGTTCTTAGCAAAAGGAGATTGAAAAGTTTTCGTGTAAGCTTGACATTTTTTCAGAGGTTATTCCAAAACAAATTCGTAGCACTGAGACCACTGAAAGATTGAAAGGAGAAAAGTTAACAAACTGAACTTAGACACTTCAAAGTAATTTAGATTTAAATTGCTATAGCCTGAAACAACTCTGCTGCTCTCCATGTGACAGGAATTATGTCCTGCATATTCAAACATGTTACAGGACATATACATTATGAGACAGTATTTAAACCTTGCTTTGTAGTCTTACGGATGCATGACCTAAAACATATGCTTTAACTTCTGCCCAAACCACTGGGGTTTTTTTACACTATTTGTAGTCCATACCACTAATGAACTGAGGATGCACGAAAACCTTTCAGGTTATGAATCCCAACAAACTTTGCCATGAATGAGGCAGAAGTTATGGATTTGTGACAGAAGCCCAAACGGAAAAGTCGGGCCTGCTTTCTCTACACAATTATTGATGCCTGTTAGGTGGAAAAATCATTTTCAGTCACACTCCTATTTCTGCTTACTCATTGCTTTCACTGGATTATTAATACATAGCCATGTACTCAGATACGAAGCTTATTATATTGGTGATTTTTGGACGGTCAGTCTGTTCTGAAAACCTTGAAAGAAAACCATTCTGCTATCTAATTTAGGCATACATTCATCTTTTGCTGCATTGCATCATTTCAATTTGCAACAGTGAGAATTACTGTGAGGATACGTTACACAGTACATAGAAATTTCTTCTATTAACTCATACTGAGTGGGTTTTTCCCCTATGAGCCATTCGATTAGCTCATTTAAAGCCAAGCCTAAAAGACTATGTGAGATGACTAATAAAAAAGGTAAACTTGCGTTTAAGTAAAACAACTTACTAAGGAAATACAGAGGAAAAAATCCTACTGGAAGAGGCCTCTTGTATTTGGAAACTTATTTTCCCATTTCTGTTTGCGAACAGTGTTGGAAATGAGGTTCAAACTAGCAAAACAAATACAAAATGTTGAAAAGCATTAGTTTATACAGCAATTCTTACTGGGCTTTGCCCTTCAGTCGTGCCCCTGAGAAAACAAATTGAATTTCCTGATTTCAAATGGCAAACTCTGCTATTACATACTTTGTGATTTCAAAGAGCATCTGTCATCACACAAAGACAAATACATTTCTTAGAGAAACATCTGGTGCTTTTTTAAACAAGCCTGAGGCCAGGTCTGCGCAATGAATGAAATATGTACTATAGATAGAGTGTTATTTAGTGTTGCTTTTCATTTAATCAACTGTGTGTGGAATGTTTGTATTGTGTTAACTATATCTAAAATATTGGCTCTCCTACCACTTTAGGCAACTGTTGCCTTTTAAAAACTAAATACAAAATTATGCTTTGAGTATAACAACAAAGAGCAGTAAATCTGCTCCATTAGATTTGCTAGTTCCTTGCAGGATATCTGTGGGAAAAGCAGTAGATGTTCACACACCTCTAAGAAGGCAAGTGTGCTTTGCAAAACCCATCAATAAGCTCTGTTCTTTTGGCTGAATTTGCAACAGAGAAATGAATACACATCCAACTTCACCCCTCAACTGGGCTTATATTAAAAATCTGTGGTATAGCTCAGAAAAGAATACAGAGCAACTCATCATCATAGAGGTACCCTTGCAGTCCTGTTTCACAGATTGCTTTCATGGACTCTTCTTGCTGTGATGGCATTAAATCAGCTACTAACAAGTTCCTTACCTTCTGATGAGGTGTCACAAGCTCATTTGTAACATTGCTCTTATGCTACAATTCAGAGCAGTGATGGCTGTATAGAACTCCTTGATTTCTCTCTGTGGTTAGGTTTTGTCATGTCTCCTGTCTGACCATGAATTCCTCAGTAAATGTGTAAGTGGAGGGAATGGATGGAGACAATGCTATATATATATATGAGAAAGATGCTGGGAAACTGATCTATGGCATACTGAATGTTAATATGGAAGTCAGAGAGGAGAGGAGCACAAGGATGGAATGGAGGTGAAGTATCTACTTCAGATCATGCAGAATGGATAAAAGTACCCATACATGGGACAACAATTTTCACTTTTCTGGAAATGAAAGGGCTGTGTTCTGGGTTTGATTCACTGTATTGCCTCTGTTGCTGTGTTATTCAATATTGGACCAAACATTTTTAAAACTAGTTTCTAAATGTGAGGAAGGTTTTTAAACCTTCTTGCTCTGTGTCTCCTTGGATTCTCACTACCCTGGAATGGCACACTGTCAATGAGCAGATTTGACCAATTTTTTTATCTTGTCTCTCTTTGACTACAGGGAAAAGGACAGCATCTCAGCAGTGTTCCCTACATTCACATCCTGCTTTTAGGTGAATGGTTCAGCAGTCAAAAATGCAACTAGTACATTAATGTAAATACACTGCATACATTTGGAGGACAAAGAACCAAAATAGCAAGTATGCATAAATAGATAAGTCATAAAGCACTAAAAAACCACTGAATGGCATAATCAAGCTTAGTATATGTCTACATTCAAAACAAAACAAAACAAAACAAAAAGGACAAACAAGACCTCAGAACACATAAACAAATAACTGAAAGTCAGCTACAAAGATCTATTGCTAGGCAATGTAACATCCTTCCCATTGAAGTGTCTTTTGCAATACTGTCTCCAAATTAAATCTTCTAAGCCAACCCCTGTTCTCATTAGGGATGTGTGTCAACTAAAAAAGTAATTTTGGAGTGCATGAGAACTATTATGTTTAAAAAGACATAAAGTAATCTCAGACTAATGGGATTCAGTAGGAAATTTACATGAATGGAAAAGTATTCCATACAAGCCCCTGTAGGGTTTTTTTAACCATATTCTTCTGAAGCAAGTGAAATCTGTCTCTGTTGGTTTGAAGATTGGACATAGAGACCAGTGATATGATTTGAACGGTTTAGTTATTTTATCCTCTAAAAGCAGGAAAAAAAATGAGGTAGATATCATATATTTCTTTTGAGCTAAATTCTTTGCCTTAGTATAGCATTTTAGAAAGAAAAATATTCCTTTAAAAGGATGGTGGCAGCCTGGCCAACTGTATTGTATAGCACACACATTCAACAGGCAGCTCAAATTACAAAGAGCTTTTCCATTGTCTAAGCCAATGATCACAAAGTGTTTGTACTGATGCCAAGTTTTGCACTGAAAGATTTGGGTGGGCATTAGTGGCAGCGAACTATGATGCTTTTTAAAGTAAATTTGGCACCGGATGCTAAAACGTTTACCATCACTGATCCAAGCTATTCCATTTCAAATCTAATGACCAATTAGATGTGTTCTAACATGCTTTCTAAAACCATGTGAATATTTTAAAATCTTAGAATCAAAGAATCGTTTAGGCTGGAAAGGACTTTTAAGATCATCAAGTCCAACCATTAATCTAGCACTGCCAAGTCCACCACTAAACCATGTCCCCAAGTGCCACATCTACGTGTCTTTAAATATCTCCAGGGATGACAACTCAACCACTTCCCTAGGCAGTCTGTTACAATCCTTGATCACTGTTCTTGTGAAGAAATTTTTCCTGATATCCAGTCTAAACAATACCTGATGCAACTTGAGGCCATTTCCTCTTGTTCTGTCACTTGTTACCTGAAAAAAAGAGACTGATCCCCACCTCACTACAGCCTCCTTTCAGACACTTGTAAAAAGTTATAAGGTCTCCTTTGAGCCTCAGCTGGTCCTCAAAAGACTTGTGCTCCAGACCTTTCACCAGCTTTGTTGCCCTTCTCTGGCCATGCTGCAGATCCTCAAAGAATCATACATCATAGAACAGTTTGGGTTGGAAAGGACCTTAAAGACCATCTAGCTTCAACGCCTCTGCCATGGGCAGGGACACCTTTGACTAGACCATGTTGCTCAGAGCCCCATCAAACCTGGATGGGAACACTTCCTGGGACAGGGCATCCACAGCTTCTCTGGGCAACCTGTTTCATAGCCTCTCCACTCTCACGGTAAAGAAAATATTTTAATATCTGATCTAAACCTACCTTCATTCAGCTTAAGGCCATTTCTCCTTTCCTGTAATCGTGTACCCTGTGAAAAGTCTCTCTCCAGACTTCTGTAAGCCCCCTTTACATGCTGCAAGGCTGCTATAAGGTCTCTTCAGAGCCTTCTCTTCTCCAGCCCTGACTCCCTCAGCCTGTCTTCTTCACAGGAGAGGTGCTCTATCCCTTTAATCAACTTAGTGGCTTTCCTCCGGCCTCATTTCAATTGGTCCAAGTTTTTTAATGTTGGGGGCCCCAGACTTGGATACAAAGCACAAGGGGTCATCCCATAAGAGTGGAGTACAGGGGGAGAATCTCCTCCCTCAACCTGCTGGTCACTTCTCTCATGATGCAGCCCAGGATCCTCGTCGAGCTTTTAGTTAACAAACACCCACAAGTCTTTCTCCACAGGGCTACTCTTTATCCGTTTTAATCCCAGCCTGTATTTGTGCTTGGGATTGCCCCAACCCAACTGCATGGCCTTGCTCTTGACCTTGTTGACCTGTCAAGATCCCTCTGGATGGTATCCCTTTCCTTCCAGCATGCTGATCACACCACACAGCTTGGTGTTGTCGGCAAACTTGCTGACTCAATGTCTTTCTTGTAGTGAGGGGCCCAAAACTGAACTCCAAATTCAAGATGAGACCTCTCCAATGCTGAGTACAGGGGGATGACCACTACAATGGTCCTGCTGGCCACACTACTGCTGATACCAGCCAGAATGCCAATGGCCGCCTTGGCCACCTGGACACACTGCTGGCTCATGTCCAACCAGCATCCCCTTTTCTGCCGAGCAGCTTTCCAGCCTGTACCACTGCATGTGGCTGTGTGACCCAGGTGCAGTACCCTGCACTTCACCTTATTGAGCCTCACACAACTGGCCTTGGCCCATCGATTCAGCCTGACCAGATTCCTCTGCAGCGCCTCCCTACCCTTCAGCATATCAACATTCCTGCCCAACTGATTGAGTGTGCACTCAATCTCCACGTCCAGATCGTTGACAAAGATACTAACCAGGACTGGCCCCAGTGCTGGCCCTTGGGAGACACCACTAGTGACCAGCTGCATGTAACTCCATTCAGCAGCACTCTCTGGTCCTGGCCACCTGGCCACAGTGAACAGTGAACCCACCCAAGCCACGAGTGGCCAGTTTCGCCAGGAGAATGCTGTGACAATGGTATCAAAAGCTTTACTAAATTCCAGGTAGAGACATCCACAACCTTAATCTCATCCACTAAGTGGGTCATGCTGTCACAGAAAGAATCAGGTTGATCAAGGAGGCCCTGCCTTCCATAAACCCACGTTGTACGGGCCTGATTCCCTGGATGTCCTGTACCTGCCATGTGACAGCACTCAAGATGATCTGCTCCATCACCTTCTCTGCCAATGAGGTCAGGCTGACAGGCCTGTAGTTCCCTGGATTGTCCTTCCAGCCCATCTTGTAGATGGGCATCACATTTGCTGACCTCCAGTCAACTGAGACCTCCACCATTAGCCAGGACAGCTCATAAAATATGGAAAGTGTCTCAATGAGCACTTCTGCCACCTCCCTCAGTACCCTTGGGTGGATCCCATCCAGTCCCATAGACTTGCATGTGTCTGAGTGCTGTAACAGGTCACTGACTATTTCCCCTTGGATTATGGGGGCTTCATTCCACTCCCTGTCCTTGTCTTCCAGCACAGGGGACTGGGAAGGACTAAGGACAACCGGCCCTGCTATTAAAAACTGAGGTAAAAAAGTTTAAGGTTTATCATCTTTTTCCTCAGCCTTTGCCATATTTCCCCTCACATCTAATAAAGGATGGAGATTCTCCTTAGCTTTCCTTTTGTTGCTAATGTATTTTTAGCAACATTTTTATTATCTCTTATAGCAGTGACAAGATTAAGTTCTAGTTAAGCTTTGGCCCATCTAATTTTCTCCCTGCATAACCTCATGATATCCTCGTAGTTCTCCTGAGCTGTCTGCTCTGTCTTTCAAAGGTGATACACTGTTTTTTTCCCCCAAGTTCCAGCCTCTGTTCAGCCAGGCCAGACTTATTGCCTCTTGGCTCATCTGTTGGCATATGGGGACAACCTGCTCCTGCGCCTTGAAGATTTTCTTCTTAAAACACATCTAGCCTTCCTGGATTCTTTTGCCCTTCAGGACTCTCTCCCAAGGGACTCTTTCAACCAGGTTTCTTAAGACGCCAAAGTCTGCCCTCAAGATGACAAATTGCAATGGCCACAGCAGACTGCTTGCCCTGAGCACAGAGCTCCAGCTGTTCCTGGCATCCAAGCAAATCTGCCAGCCTTCCCCTGCCCCATGCACACTCTCTGCTTGAACACCCTCACTCTTACCCTTTGTACAGCCAGCACCTGGAAATCTGAAGTCCTGCCCTACACTGCCTCACCGGGTCCTTCATGAGGCAAACACACAGGCTGGAGAAATGCTGGAGGGTTTATCCCTCTGGAAAGGTCTGTTCCTTCTGTTCCTTATTCCTCTGAGCAAGCAGTGTCTTCCTCTCAGCTGACTGACTGTGTGACTGACTCACATGGCTGCTTTGCTTTTCTGTGCTACTTCACCCACCATCCTCTGGGTAGCAGCAGCCCCAAGCTTCCATGATCTCTTCTTTTAGGACCATTATCTTTACCCAGCGGTCTCAGTATAAAATTAACCTATGATCAAAAAGTAGTTCTTCTCATGCTAAATCTGTAAACACAGATTAGTCCTTCCTACACAAGTTTGGATTCCGGTTCAGCTATAGTTCAGACAAATTCAATTGTATAAATGAAATAACAAAATTACTTAATTTCCTTGATGTTGTCCCTGTAACATAAAGCTATAAAATTTAAAAAAAAAAAAAAAAAGAAAAAGAAAAAGAAAAAGAAAAAAAGGTTAAATAGGCTGAATTATTGACTAGAATAATAAATGGTTACATCATATGAATGTAAACAAAGGTGATGGGAGAGGATACAAAATACACAGAAAAACAACTATTTTGCTTTTAACTAATATAAAGGTAAGAAATATCAGAAAGTAGAGAAAATAACTCCAGTCTTATTGTGGAGTAAATGTATTAAATATCCCACAAATGTGCAGTCCTAGGCATAAAAAAAAGCATACTTGCATAGATTCATGTAGTTCTTTGAGTACAGAACATTATCTGATTTCTATATTATTTCCACCGATATCAGGTTACACTGAGGGACAGAGCAGAGCAAATAACATCCCAGGGCAGGCAGGGCAAACTCTCATGCAATGAAGGAGATTGCATCAGTCTGAATAAAGCTTTCCATTTGATGGAATGAATTCATGCTGATTTAAAACTGAACAAAACCCCTTTTTTTCAAACATCTTCCTCTTGTGGTTTCCTTCTATCAGCAATGAAGTATAGCTAGTGCACTCTGATGACCATGAAGCCCCTGATAGCAGGGACTAGCAGCATCTCTCAGGCAGCCCAATCTGGGAGGTTTAGGCCAGGAGCACGGTGTCACATATCAGGGGATGAAGCCAGAGGCTCAGAGCAGGGCTCTAGGAGAGCATCGTTGCCCCTCTTCTCCACTGCAATGTTTGGGCTTGCTGTGTTGCTTGTTTTTAACAGCCTGGAACAATTTATTAATGCCAACTTATTAACTACTTTGTTTGCTCTGGCTTACCCTTGGCAGGTTAAAATATTTTGTGTGCTGTAAAGGTAAGATGACAAAAAGATAAAAAAGTAGGAAATCAGGGCAATTAGACTCTTGGTAAAGCCAAACAAGTTGGGAAAGGAGCTTTATGTGGTAAAAGACAGTAAGTCAATGAGGTGGTCCTTGGAGGCAGAGAGATGCAGTGCCAGAGCAACTGGAGAATAAGAAAACTTGTGGTGTGATTTTTCCAAGGACAGAAGATGTGGGGAGATTACAGGAATCAAACTAAGACATTAATGTTTTTCTTATACTAAGGTTTGGGAATTTTTTAAAAATCCCTTTAATTTCCTCATTCTTTATTACTGGCAGAGTGTGGGCTTGCACAGTTTTATGCAGTTCAATGACTAATACGTGGTAGGTACATTGAAAGATATTTCTTTTGTCTTCTTAACCGGAAATTGACCTTGTGAGAGTATTCCCCAAAATGCCTATCAATAACAATAAGAAGTTATGGACATGTTACAACAAAACATAAGGGGTAGTGAAAAAAATTACTGATGGAAGAAAATAACAAAATATGCCGATAGTCTCTTTAAACATGGTTGTAACTTTAACAACCTAAATAAATTAAAAATTATCAACCAGACTTTCCTCCAAGTTCAAGCCTCTATTTTGACAAAGCTGTTTCTTTATTAAAACTGTTCAGGGTACTGCCTGCCCTTGAGAATATTTCCCTTAAGACCATTTTATCCCACAAAACATATTTCCATCAGGTCTTACTGAAAACATAATATTCTTGTAGGAAAGTATTTCTGGTAAAAAAAAAAAAAAATCAGCAACTCTTAGTGTTCAATGAAAAGAAAATCTATGATTAAAAAAAATCAACCTTAGTTCATAACAGGATAAATATTCAAACAGCCTATCATTCCTCTTCTAAAAGACAGATATTAGGAAGTTACTTGTAGATAATGAAGTACAAATTGAAATACAACAACCTAAGGCTAAACAAGGGTGGCAAAATACTGAAAACCTGACATTTACTTTAAACTAATTCCATGTGTGTAGTCTGTTGTTTGACTGTGTTAATTTGTTTAAGATTGATAAGATCAATTATTTATATAGTCATGGAAAGAGACATACAACACACAGAGATGATGCAATAAAGTAGGTTGATTCTAAAAAACCAATTGCTTTATTGCTTCTTTCATGAACATGCAGTCCCAGAAAGAAAAAGAAATGTTTTGTGAAAAGCAGGACAAAGCAAATTAAAGAACATACCTGAAACACATTAATAATGGAATTATAGATGAGTTATTAACAAGCTTAAGTTCTATCATTAGTCAAGAATTAGGAAATAAAACCCTTAAACATTCTTGTAAGTGAAGACAAATCCAAACCTACAATATAAAGCCAAATACTTGCTTGTGGGCACTTTGCTATGTACTGTGACGGTGACACTCATCAAGTACCATTTCTGTCCTTTTATTTATGCTGTTATGTGAACATCATTATCGTTACTGTAAACCCAGAGAACTGAAGCACAGAGTGGTGGGGATGGGAAGA
The DNA here is from genome assembly GCA_035583185.1 of Anabacerthia variegaticeps. Taxonomy (NCBI): domain Eukaryota; kingdom Metazoa; phylum Chordata; class Aves; order Passeriformes; family Furnariidae; genus Anabacerthia; species Anabacerthia variegaticeps. The sequence continues at coordinate 29,263,985 of JAWWEW010000078.1, read as the reverse complement.
TCAGTGAGCCAAATTTTCCTTTCTTCAGATAGCTGCTTTGAAACTCTTTTCCTGCTGGGCTTGACTCTGAGTCCCTGTGAGCCTGAAGGCAGCCCCAGTGCTGACAGAACATTGTATTCTAGGAACACGCGGTCCCAGGCTCCATATTGTTCATCAGTGCTCTGGGTCACTGTGCTCCTGAGTACCTGCTGTCCTCCTAGAACCTTGGTTTCCAATCAGAATGCATGATTTTGCTTACAACTCTTTTTCCTCCATTCCACATAAAGCTCCTTTGAACTCAAATGGTCCAGCAACTAAATGTGTCTCTTCTGCTATATAAGCATGCCCCTCTGATCCTCCTTTAGTCCATCACTTTTTATTCTAAATCCTTTTTATCCTTTTTCAAAATGTCTCACTTGGACAGTTTATGACCTTTTGATCTAATCATAAATTTTCAGTTGTCCTTTTGATTTTTTTGTTGTTGTTGTTTTGGGATTGTTTTTTAATTTATTTGTGATTGGAGGAATTGTTTATCCCAACTTGAGCCAGTACTGCTAACCATTTATGACTGGGGCTCCCTCTTTCTCTTCCATATATTTTGTAAAGTCCTAATGAACTCACAGAAATGTCTTAACACACTGAATAAATTCATGATTTTATTACGAAATCATTCAGAAAGCAACATGCATGAAGTCTCAATGAAGAAAACAGAAATAGTTCACAGCATATATACTGTTACTTAATATCTATGCATATAAAAAAGCTTGAGGAGAAAGTAGAATGCAGATATTAATTAAAAAATGTGAATAACTAATAGTTACCACTTTTTCTGCCTTCTTTGTGAAGGTGGACTCCAGAGGTACTGCCAACCTAAAGAGGAGAAAAAAGCAAACCAAAGTCTGTGAAGGAAGGTGTCATCATTTGGTCATTGATAAAGGCTTTTAATTCACGTGGGGGAAGAAATGTAGCAAAGCTTCCGGTGACTAAATAAAAAAAATAAGTTTCTGTAGCAGCAAATGAAGTTTTGGCAGGATATCAGATGAATAATTCTGTATGAAATCATTTGTGTTTAAGGTATTTCAACCAGTAGATTTATCCAAGATGAAGTTCCAAGCCACACAAAGCATGTCACAGAGACAATCTTGACAATATCAATATGTTAAAACTCTTATTAACTGTTACTGTTACTGCAAAGCATATTATCTTGCTACTCTATCATATAGGTACAGGGAAGAATGCTAGACTCTATAATAATAAAGTTTGTGTAATAGCACTTCATTTTTAGTATAGGCAACACCATAGGTCTAAAGATGACAAGAGATATTTTGTTCTTTTTATCCATTTTTTTTTTTTGAGTATCTGCATTAGAGTAAAAGACAGGTGCACACTGCAATAACAGCTCTGTCAAAGACTTTCACAAAATAACTATCCCATATAGAAGCATACACTTACATTGCCCCCTCATATAACTTCTAAATTTACACAAAATTCAACCTATATAACCAAGTATAATTTTGATTAAGAAGAGGTAGATCTCTGAGTCTTTATAGCTATATCCTCTGCTGTCTTAACCACTTGTTTTTCTAATAAAGATACAGCTCAGATAAGTGAAAAATTGAGGAGAGCTTGTTCTTCTTCCTTCAGAAGATCCCCAATACCAGTACACTCTTGAAACATGTATTTGTACTTTCAGTACTCATGAGTGTTGCCAAAATGATTGGTCTTCTTAAAAACCATAATTAAGTTGTAAAATATTAGTCACAGAGCTGACGTGTCAAATGGCCCAGTCCTAAAAGGTTCTGAATGCTGCAAATCAGTGCTCAAAATTTCAGTCAGAAACCAAACCCAAAGTGTATCTCCCACTCAATTTCATGATCTTTCTTAATTTTGAATGTTAACTTAGCTGAATTTAGGCTCATACAGTTGGAAGTAATTAATGGTTTCAGCACTTCGGTATGTGTGTTTGTGTATATATATATTATATATATATACATGCATATATATATACATACATACATATATATGTTTTCAAATATGAGTGAGTGAGTGAGTGAGTGAGTGAGTGAGTGAGTGAGTGGACAGTAATTCCTCATTTCTATTGTCTATAACATTACAGGTTTAAGGATGGGAAATGTTTTTCTGTGAGTGCTGTATATACAAGTGGAATTGGCACAATTCAGTTTTTATAAAATATCATAGGAGTTTTAGTCACAGGACTGTGCTGAGGAAAAATCACCCATCTCCATTAGATGTTTCAAAGCTGAAGTTTGATACCAGAATCCCACCAAGATAAGCACTGAAGCTAAAAGCAGGTTTCTTTTAGCTTTTGATCAGAATACAGATTTAAATTCAGAGTCTGGATTTGATGTTCTCATACTATTTTTTAGCAAGATAATTATTTTGGAAGTGTGATTTTCTATGAAGTAGCATATCCCGAACAAACAAGGAAGATTGATATTAAATGGGAATACCAGAATGCTAAAACACAATTCACAGCAATTACATCTTTTACTGACATAATTTGAAGTTTGATATCTTGGAAGATTCATGTTTTGTTCTAAGTTTAGAACCAATGCCACTACAAAATGAGAAACTAGCATTTTCTGTTGTCTTCAGAGAACCCAGTTAAGTATCTAAATGTAATTAATTAATCAACATAAAAGGTACCTTATGTAAAACTATTGACTCCAGAGTTAGAGATTTTAGCATCACCTGATGCATTGTCCAGCTACTATTACACACTACATATGCCATTACTGATTCTTTCCAAGTCATGACCCCCTAGTCTTGGTCTGAAGTTACGGCAGTCATAGGGACTTTACACAATAATATTCTGTCCAAAGGACTGGAAAATACAAGGGAAAAAGGCAGATCAATTCCAGGAAAAGTTCACATTCCATGTTACAATTAGCATTGAATATTAAAGATAATGTCTATGTGCAGAACTTTAAGAAAAACAATCCAGGATATGCCTCATGTTATGTAGCACAGGCTAGACTAATGCCACAGGACAAAACTGATAAGGTCTTACTAAATGTCACTTCACACTGAATTTTATTTACTGTTGTTGACAATTATGCATGCAAAAATAACGTATTTAGACAATAAGGACTTCTAAAGATGTGTCATAAGTTCATGGTTAAATATGTTAAATGTCACATTAAAGCTGACACGGCTATGGCTAAAGGCGAAAACACTGTCAAGTTGCCTATGATCCACATGTGGTGTGTGCCATCAAACCGATCGTTGCTGTTTGCCTGTAGTTTGGACTGCATAATATTGCTTATCAAATGTCCTGCAAAAGTGCTGCTTGCCAGGAGAGAATTTTTCATCCTCTTTTGGTATTCAGTTTTAGTTAACTCTCACTACAGCTGCTGACAGACACTGCAGATATGTTTCAGTTAGTGCTAGCTTCCCTTTCACTGGGAAATATCTATACATATGTACATATATTTACATACATATGCAAGAAAACTAGAAGTAAATAAACTTGAATAAAATGAAATTACTGTGGAGGCATACTATTCAGAGGAAATCACAGCTCTACATTGTGTAGCCCTACTAAAATAAGCAGACTTGTGAATGTGTGGGAAAGCTAAGTTTTCTCCGCTAAAGTTTTGTTAGAGTACTTATGCATCAGCTGCAAGTGTTCTTTGGATAATTCTTTCCTCCCCGGGCATTGGGTTTGTCCTTTTGTTAGCAGAGAAAATCAGTGTCTGTAAGAAGCAAGTTTAAAGAAGCTTCAGTAGCAGTTGAGTCAGAAGGCTAGCTCTGTAGCAAACCATTTTGAGTGGTGATTTATAATATTTTAATTATCTTTAATATATGGATTTTTAACAGAGCTGGATGCACATTGCAGTTGTACTGGGAATCTGTACTTGCTGGCAGATAGCATAGTTGGGGTTTTTTGGCAGACAGATTTCTATCACCACTCATAACTTTTTTCCCATTAAGTGGGATATTTATAAACACTGCTTCAAGTATGTGTTTCCAGCATACGTTATCACCAATTAAATCCTCTATGAGGATTCCAGTTCATCCTGAAAATAAGCAGTTTTAATGTTTTCATTGTTGTTCTAGATATTAATGATAATAATAGCAAAAAGCCTTGATCTGGACTGCAGAGAACCTTTGAGTAATAGTTGGTGTTACTCCCAGAGAAAACCCAAGAAGTATTTTTAATATTATGTCATAAAATGCTTTTTTGGTTTCCAAAGAAAAAACTAATGTGATTTTTAACTAGATTCAGAACACTTATTTTCTTGTAGCAGATCAGTTCTAATTATGGCACTTCAAAGAGAGAACAGAACCAGGTAGGTGTGTGCCCCTTTCTTCTCCAAACAGGGAGGCCTTTTCACTCATTTGAGTGAAGACCAGAGGGTGTACTCTCTTTTCTGTTACTGCTGTAATGACTCTGAAGGAGCTTTATGGGGATTTTGCACAGTTTCATTGTGGTGTTAGGCTGAGCCACAGTTTATTCCCTCTTGCCTAGGGCAAAAACAAGATTGCCAAGTGATATAACCAGAACTCATTGAGAAACCTTTGATGGAGCCATTTGGCATTAGAAGAAAACTGCTTCCTGTAATCATGACCCCTCCAACCATAATTTCTTTCCCTTAAACAGAAATGGGTCCTGAAAAATATAAAAATGAATGCTCTACAGTTACAGAATGAAATGTTTTGCATTAAACACCTTTTTGCCTAAGTAGGAGGTAGAGGTAATTACCCATATAGTAATGGAAACTATTTTTTATATTTTTGGCTTCCCCTGCCTCCACCATATGAGGAATTTCAAATTTTGGAGCATCTGTTCCGAACTGGAAACAAAAAGAAATGTTGAAATCAAGTGCCCTTTCACAAAACAGATTTTCCACTTTCAATACATCAAGTGTTCTGCAGAGAACTGGAAGTGATAGCTTAATTCTGGTTTCTCTCTTCAACTAATAAAGTGAAAAGGGGAAGAACAAGCTCTGTTTAGTCTCTTAGAGCTCAGAGGTTGCCATGATGGCCTGTGAGGAGAGAAGGAGATGGCTATCAGCCTGACCTACTCGCAGAACTGGTGTCACAAGTCTCACAGCTTTCAGTGCTAGGTAAGCGTTTAGACCCAGTAGAGAGACTCATTTCTCCACATGGATATGAGGGAATGGAAACAATCCCTGTGTATTTTTGTGCCATTGGGATGAGGCACAATTTGACAGCATTTAGAAAAAAGTGATTTTATTCATGTCTTGGATACTTTTGACATAAATAATTTCTTATTGAAGAATAAATGAAGTGCACTGCTCAAGTTAGTATCTGGGTGTTGCTTGCAACTCCATGGCCAAAGTTTGTAAATCTCCAGTTATTCTCTGCCAGATCTGTAATGAGTAACTCACTTGTTCCATGCAGTTTATTCCTCCCAGCAGATTTGTATCCCTGGAGAACTGTAAAGAAAACTAGGTGGGAGGAAGCTTCTCCACTTCTGACCCCATCCCACCACTAGCACCCCACAAACATATACAGAGACTGACAAAAAAGGCACACTCCCACACGTTTTTTAGCACATTACCAAGTTTTACAACACACACCAGGCAAGTCCAATCTTGCTAAACGCATTTTATAATTGTCTGCGAAGAAGTGTCTTATACCATCTTCAGAATCTCAAAACAGTGGAAGATAGTCATTCTTACACTATGTTTCTTCTTTGAAGTGCAATGTGAGACACAAATTTAATGCTTTTATAGGAAGGCACTGAAATAAGAAAACTATGAAATCATAGATCTGGAAACTAGTTTTCTGGGGAAAAAAAAAAAAGAGAGAGAGAGAGAGAAGGGCTCTAAATCTAAAGTTAGTCTGTTACTACTGACTGCATGAATTGTATGGTTCTAGATGAGGTTAAGATTTTGGCACTTCTGGGGCTGAAACTCATGAATAAAACACGCAGAAGATTGTATAATTACAAAGAAATGTGCTGATTTACTTCTGTATAGCTTCCCCAACTCTGCAAAAATAGTTCAGTTTACATCATTGTATAATTTTTGTACTGTGCAAAAATTACAGAAAATGTTAGCTGGTTTTGATAAAATAGAATGTGCCTCCTAGGGGGAAATTAAATTACTCTTGACAGCTAAGAAGTATCCACAGGACAAAAAAAACCCAACAATCAAAGCAAGTTATAGGATTCCAGATCTCTTTCGAAAGCATTTTTGTCTGATTCATACAAAGCAGAGGTTGAAATCCTAGCTTTTTTCTGAACAGCTACTATAACCTGTCTCCAATAGAGTGCTTCAACCCATGGTGCCCCTTCTCTCTTGATCAAAGCATCTGGGTCTGTTCTTATGCCAACAGGCATCTCCTTTTGATCCATGAGCATGATCAAGCTCAGACCAGCTGTGTGGGTTCAGTCCTTGATGGGTCCTTCTTTTTTGTGATTTGGTTCTCCCTGTTGTTTTTCCTAACATAGATAAAATCAATGTCTTCACATGTGTCTGTCAGATTTTAATCACAGTCAGCAGTATTTACTGAGATGATAAGTAAGAAGTCTTACAAGATAGATGAGGAGGTAGAGCATTGGCAGAGAAGAGAACTAATGGTGAACTACTAGTTAAAGGTGAATGTATACAATCTAGTTCCATCCTTACAGTGTCTGCCCTGACAGAGCATTGCCAAGACTATATATGTCTCTCTCTCTCTCTCTCTCTCTCTATATATATATATATATATTTCTTATTTGTTCCTGGTGATGAAATATGGGTTACTGAGTTAAGCACTGCATAAATGGAGTAACAACGTCCTCATTAAAAAGATCATTCTGTAGAAAGAAACTCTAGACAGTAAAGATTAAAACAAGAAACAAAGAAACCAAGGGACCAAGTTGAAGTGATGCACTCAATGGAAAACGTCAATATAAGGGCTGAGGGAAAACAAAGGTTTTTCTTCTGTCTATTCTTTTACAGAATGAAACTGTTGAGTTCTGCAGATCTAATCTGAAATGTGTTGTTATCAGTAGAATTACACCCGTGGAGGCTGGCTTTGGAAAGAGACATTTTGATTTTGGTTCTTCTATTAAGATCACTTCTTGTTCCATTTTCACAGACTGTGTTGTGTCTGAAGGCTCAGAGGTCTTCAATAGTGTGTTCTTGCTAGAAAATGCCATTTCTTCTAAATCAGCTCTTTTTATGAGAATGAACAAGCTTCAACTTGACACAAGGCTTTTGGCTATACTATTCTTGAAGGCATTTCATGTTTTATTAATAGTAATTCATACAGACTGGGGAGAGAACACTGATTGGAGCAATTGCCTTATGCTCACCTCCCTGATCTGCTGCTGTCAGCACCGAGATGAATGCTCTGACTAGCCAGCAATACTGGAAAGGGCTCTCTCCATCTCTGCTGTGAAATAAGCATCTCCTCACCATATATTTAAAAATCTTTGAAAAGTCTTGTTGGTATCCCAAAGTTTGTATGCCTCATATTCCAGTTATACTCTCTCTCAGATGGAAATCAAAATGGAAAGGTTCTTTTTGTGCCATCTGTGCTCTCTCTTGCTGGCATACTGCTGTCTACAGCACATTCTGCAAGATTTGCTTCTATTCCTCTAAGTTCCCATTTCTTCCAGTAGATGGTTGTGGGGTTGTGCCACACTTTTATGCTTTTGAAAATCTCTGAGTGAGACTTCAACTTCAAATCTTACTTTTTACATACATTTTGAGGTGAATTATTTTACCTGCAAAGAAATGACAGTAGATAAAACATCCCTAATGATCTGGATCAGTGATTAAATGTGTATTTTCTGTCTTTCACTGACTGCCATGTTAACTTGATATTCTGGCTGACGAAGCAATTTGATTTTATAATCATACCCAGCACAACTTAAGCATAAATAAAGATCTGTCTACAGAATAGAATTTCAAAATGTTTTTTATTAAACCTTAAAAATAAAATTAATACACCACATTAAGGTTACGTATTTCAAGTTGAAATCCTCATAGCACTTCCTTGTTTGTTTTCTTAAATATGCCCAAGATTCTGCACCTGTTGAATGGTTTCTAGGACGAAGTATAAACTAGGAAAAGTAATTACAGGTTTTAACAAGAATTGATAGCCATCTGCACTCTATTCCTCTCACTGCTAAACAAGGGTCTCAGCTTCCTCTGAGTGTAGCTTACATATATTGTAAAAAACCTAGCCCATGTCAGTTCAATTTCTATCCAGCTTTTAGTCAGTCCTTGCTCTCCATCAAAAGATACAGTCAGGGTATATGAAAAGAGCCGCTGTCTTCTGATAGCACCAGGTCGTCTCTCAGGGCACAACAATGCCTTTAGATTTGACATAGAAGTCTTCACCCATTGATTCTATGTGTAACCCTACAAAGACTAGTTGGTGTTTTATGGCTTGCAACATGTACTACAGCTGCTTATTTATTTAACTGTATAATCTTTTTCACACTTTTGGAGCTACTTGTAAGCGTAAGAAATCATAGAGATTTCAAGCTTAAAAATCTTTGCACTAAACAGCTCTTGCTTTACTCTAGTATCTCCTCTCCATTCATGTTTTTATGTCCTCTTAATCTTATAGATTCTCAAGAAAATGGTTTCCATGAAAAGTATTTCCCAGCAGTGACTATGGGCTACACAACAGAAGCCTTTTCTGAACTGCCTTGAGGGAGAAAAAAACAAGAGAAGCATGTCATCTTGCATAATCTATAAAAAAATAGATCAGGTAATTTGAAGGTAGGCCAATGTGGGTTTTCACTCTGACTTATATATATGCATATATATGTGTGTGTATATAACATCTACACATGTTATATATATTTGTATATACATACATACGTATACACATGTATTTATATAAATAGGTTTTTATGTTTCTTGCTGCCTGCTAAATTTATTCTAAATATAGGGGTTTTTTTCTTTTTCTCTTCTTATTAATTTTTTCCATTCTTAAGGGAAATGAAGTTGCACAAACCACAACAGACTACAAAAGCCACTAGGAAGGCCAGTTCTTCAGAAACAGCAGTAACTGCAGAGCAGATAGCATAACATGCAACTGATTCTGCAAATTTTAGCAACTCACCCACCTTTGAGGCCCTTCAAAGAGGAATTAGCAGCCCTTCAAACTGTAGACAAGGCTCAGACAAGTAACAGAGGTTCCTTTCCTCCAACTGATCTTGTACAGACCTTGGTGGATAATCCCACCATCACCCATTTCTGTATTCAGGATTTCTTCCTTTTCTAAAAATACATGATACCTTTTAGGCTGTACACCATGAAAGCCTCAAGCAAGTACTGCTTACAAATCAGAAACCCCAGCCTACAGCAAATACAAGTAAAAAGAAATGTTGATTCAGTAGTCAGTTTTTGGTAGGAAATTGAGAAGTTTGCTGCATGAAAGAAAGCCATGATTTCCTTTTCTTCTCTCCTCAACCTTTGTTCTAGCTATAAATGACTTTCAGAAGTAGATTGGTTTGCTTTTGAGGCATAGTAAGACCTCAATTCTTTTATATCACTCTGTGGAGACCAGTCAGGCAGGGACTAGAGGCTGAAAAGTTACCATCAGACTCAGATGGGATAGAGAGTTTCCAGGAATTTTTTTTAATAGATGTGAGGAGTGGAATATCTTTTATCAGTTCTAGAAGTAGAAATAAAGCTGAAACTGAACACCTGAGGAATGTGAGACATCAACCCAATGGAGGGTGTTGTCACCATCTTCAGCCTGGAAGACTGGCCAACAGAGTGAAAGAGGGCTAAGCTGTAAGAGTTATTGTATCCACCATCAGTGGAGGAGCTTTGCTCGGGATAAGCAGTAATTGTCAGGATTTTGAGCACAGCAGCCTGTATGTCATCTACTAGTTAAGGGAAAGGCTGTGTAATTGCCAGCTGTAGTGCGACCTTTAGACCAGCTATGCCAATGCCTTATCAAGTTGGTGGCTACTGTCAATAATAGGAGGCTCAAATGGTGAGTCTGTGAAATACCAGCCTTTGTGAAACCTTGGCACAGATCCTTTGTGTGGAGAACTGAGAATGTTCCAACTCATGGTTCCAGCTCATAGTCTTCTGCTGAGCATGAGCCACTGCCACGAATTTCAATAGCACTTGCATGCATTTAACTGCAGGGGAAAGTCTGTCCCCTCCCCACTGTGCTACAGCCCTGGGCTGTGAAGGAGTCAGGGTCATAAAGAAAGGCTGCCTGAAATCTGTAGCCTAACTTTAGGACTGGTATCAAAACTAATATCCATCTTTGGTAAGAGATATCCAGACATTTTTATTGAGAAATCAGCCTGTAAAGCCATCCATCTGATCCTGAAAGGTGTGTATTGACCCCACCTCCTTCCTCCCATCTATTCTTTATGCTCCTCATAGCCACTGTCATGTTATATTTTCCAGGTACCAGTCCCAGGTTACAGGTATGCTTCAGTGACTATGGACTAGTCTACAAGAACTGGCAGTACTGTGCACAACCAGCTCCCCCCTGGCTACTAACCAGCTATCTGCAGCCGAGCAGCCTCTCTGATCATCAGCCAATGGCCTTGTGATGCTTGGCCATTCAGCCAGCATAGGCCAAAAGCATGTTCCATATTACTACCTGCTGAAAACTTAAAGCTTGGCTGTAGGCATCCACCATTCTAGGAAGATTTCCGCTGTCATAATATTTAGACAACAGTAAAAACAACAAAATAGGATGCATCAGACACCAGGCACAGTGTGCCCGTTCTGACAACTGCAAATCAAGGTCGCTGCTAAATGAAGCATGGTCTCTGCTGTGAATGCAGTGCAGAGCCAGCCAAGGAGGCAGGAAAAGCCATGGAGAGAAAACAAAGCCTTGTTGAATGAACTCAAATCAAAACAGAAAGCCAGACTGTGAGGTCTGTGTCTTTCTCATTACTCCCTAATATACAACATCATAATGGATAGAAAGGAAATACCAAATCGAATTTGTTAAGAGAAGAAGCCTAAATTGTAAAATGGTCATTGCACAGCCTAGTCAAAGCAAGGAGGCCATGCTTTTTATGTCCTCTAAAGTATACACAATTCCAGGCAGGTAAATTGAGCTAATCTGGCTCAAAGTAGAGTGGAAAACAGGAGAATTAGGTTTTAGTCTTTTTTTCCTGATTCTATGACTTCATTTTCTCTCTAATTCTTTTTTCTTTCATGTTTATTGGTTGGAAAGGGAAAATTTACAGGTAAGGAAGCTGTGGAGTCTTTATAAGTTTCCAATACAAACAAAACCACACTTACTACAGAAATGTTATTTCGGGGAAAGGTATTTGCTGTGAATTTCCATAATTTAATTTCATACTGTTGTATACATTTTTGTCTCTGATTTTTCTATAGAAAGAAAAAACAAACAACTTAAGAGCTTGGGTCCCTGAGTGAATTCCAAGTGGTTGCATTTATCTTCCACATACTATACTAATGAATGCAAATCTGCATGGTTTTCAAAAATAGCTCTCTCTTCGCAATTCCATTGAAAATTCCAACTTCTGGGTTTTTTTCATTTTGAAATGTAACTTTTGTTACTGCTTGTTATTGGTTTGGACTGGACTATTATAGATTCATCTGGATCTCAGGAGCCAACAGGACAGGAACTGAGCAGAGTTGCCATTTTTTCGTCTCATTTTTCTATAGATGTGAAGTTGTCAAGACATCACAATTCATTTTGATGACTTCATTTTCCCAACACTCTATAGGAGTATTAGTAGCTATTTAAATTACTAAATAGGAACCTGAATTTTAAAGATGCCACAATAATTTTGGAACCAAATTAACAGACAACATGACTTTTAAAGTTACAGACGAAGGCAGTTTGGGTTAGTGAACAGCACTGCTAATCTATTCTATGTTGTTTCAAAGAAGTACTCAAAATTGATATATTTAGAGGTTGTATCTTGGCCCATCTATCAAACTTGTGCTATAACTGTAATACTTTTGCTAATTGTTTTTTTAATTTGAATGTATATTTCTAATAGACAGTTACCAGACACCTCAATCCAAAAACAGTGTAGCAAATACTGACCTAATTTTACTTACAAACATAATCGTGTGTGACAGCCACAGAGAAAAGAGACAATCCCGAAGAAGCTACAGTTGCTTAACTATGGCTGCTTCAGCTCTTTTTCCCCCTAATTCATTTTTCCCTTTTTAAAGTAGGAAACAAAGTCTCTTTGAACACTGCAGAAGTACCTGTAAAACTGATTTATGGCAATGAAAGGGAGGGACTGTAGTGCTAATAGAAAGATATTTTAAGAGTTTCCAGGCTCTATTTTCGTTTTTACTTTTAGATTTTTATCCAAAGCCTATGTGCTCAGAGTATCCCAGAGTGGTCTTTCGGCTTGAAGAGTGGCAGGGAAGGTTTGGATGCCAGCTCTGTGGTACCTTTGGAGTCTCTCTAATGCACCATATCATTGTCCATATTGCCCTCTGCATAGCTCGGTGGATTGAAAAAGTGGCAAGTGAGCATCAAAGACAAAATTCATAAGCTGCTGCAGCAGCACGTTGCTCAGCCCTTGGTGTCATTAGCCTGCTCCTGCATCACCCTCTCTGCCAGGGAAGTACAATGTATGCATAGGTCTTTGACCAATGAACAGCTCCAGGGTAAAAAACCACCCTTCCCAGAAGCAGTGTTAGCTCTGGACATGGCTCGGTGGCCAGGTTTGGTGCAAGGTGGGAGCCTGCACTGGGAGATCCACGCACAAGTGGTTTACACTGGAATAAAAAGGGGTGCAATGAGAGTCTCAGATAGATAAATGCAAACAAGTGCTTGCTCTTGTCAAGTCAGGACCATCCCAAACCTCTCACGCTGCCAGTGCAGGCTGCACAGTGTGTGGCATCCTCACAAGGTGTCTGGCAAAGCGCTTTGCCCTGTGCTCATCACGTTATCCCAGTGCTCAGTGCCGACAGCAGCTGCAGCACTGCGGACAGCCTTCGCCGCAGGAGCTGCCCGAATAAAGATAGCATGAGGAACGCAGCCAGACGTCTGGAGAGCAAGAGGGGAGAATAGTTCAGGTTGGCAGCAAGAAGCAATTCAGTCTATGAAATGCTATGTGAATTGAAAGTGAGTTAAGATACAACTAGAATAAAATGATTGTGCTTTAGCATTCTTCGATTGACCTATTACAGTGCTGATAATGATAATAAAAATTTAATGTGATTCCTAGAATTTTGCTGTTTTCTTCATTCTATTAAAGGCTTAAAAACATACATATACACAAATTGCTTGGAAGCAAAATAGTACACTAAAATTGTACTTTCAGTAATCTTCTTTCATAACTAAGAAAAAATTACGTATAAGGGAATAAATAGATGAAAACACCTTCAGGACAAAAGCAGACCAAATGAATTCCTCCAATACAAGAAACTATACCTGCGAATATAAATGTGCCTTTCTGCTCCCTCTCTCTACTCTGACTTGCTGCCTTCTGAAGCCCTGTGAGACAGCTGTGTCCTGAAGAAGGATGCCTCAGTTCATCCACAGCTGGTTTAGAATCTCCCAGTCTTTTCCTGTCCTGTAGCTCTGTGAATTTCTATTCATATTTGGATGATGTGTAAACCCTTCAAAAACACTCTCCAGCTGAGCTGAAAAGTGGAGTGTGGACTCTCCTCTTCTGCCTAATCAAATCCTTGAAGTGTTGAGTACTTTCTTTGCAACTATTTCTTCAGACTGACTATGTCTGACTTCCTGAAGTCAAGGTTTTGTTATCTACTAAGATCCAGACTGCCAAACAGCCCAGCATTGTCACTTGCTGCGTTTGCTGCACCATTCAAAGAAATAAAATATTCAGATATTTTCATTCTGGTAAGCATCATTATTTATGATCCCCTCACAATGACAAAAGAGAAGGGATGCAATTTGTTCCAAAGTCTGGTGACAAATATGAGAAGAAATATATTTTAAACTAGTGACAGATATGAAAGGACAGCATACTCCAGGTGAATGAGGAGCAGGCAAAATATCTCCTTCTTTCAGATATGTTTCTACAAGTCCTTTTTCTTTTTTTAATTCATGCTGACAAGCATACACTGAACCTAGCAGATAAATATTTTACTTAGGTTTTATGCTGTCACTGACATGTTTCCACAGCAAGAATCAAGTCTGCTCCTCATTTTCAGGGGCATGCCAAAGCAAGTGCCAGCCTACACAGCTCTGCTCTTCAGAGGGCAGAATTCTCTCTGATGGCTATCCCTGGCAAGAAGAGCAGGGCAGAGCTGCAGCAGATAGCTAATGACCTGTCAATTTTGTAGCCCAAAAAGTCAGATACAACCGGTACAGAGGGGCAGCTTCCAAGATGATAGTGGCATTTTGATATTCAACAGGCTGCCAGTGAGAAAATAGCTTTGGCTGCAGGAACTGAGTCAGTAGGCTCCTCCTGCTCAGAGCCGTTGCTGGGTTAGCAGGGCGGGGGACAATCAGCACTGGCTCTGGGCTCATGCACTTTTTACCAATCTTATTATTAAGCACAGCTGCATTTCATCAAGCCCAAAAGAGGACTTGCATTAGTTATTACTCAATGCTGGATTATTTTCTGAATCAATCAGAAAATTCAAGGCTTGATATAGCAGTTGCTGGTTACTGGGTAACATCATAAAACATGTACTAGGCTGCTGTTCAGATGAGATTTGATAGCAATTTGATACAGAAATGTGGTACTGCAAGTTTAATACTAAACATACGAATAGGAAGTTAGGGTACAGGAACCCCTCAGTTATGTAAAGTTACTCTTTACTATTTTTGTATTGTAAGATATGAACTGGTAACTTGCAGTGAGTTTTGTTCAGGTGACTAGCTGGTTCAATAACAGTAGAAAAAGGCATTTCATAAGCACCACTGTGTATTGTTGCCAGCAGAACTTTTGTGCTTTTCTCTTTAGAACAGCAGCACCTTCAGCTGTTAGTGCCAGGTCCTTTTTTTTCTCTTCTTAGCTGTTCTCTCTTGCCCTCACCTTCTTTTGCACACTCTTGGAAACTGAACAGAAGAAGTGAAGTTCCCAAGAGACCAGTGGCATGATAATAATCATCTCTTTAGTAAGATGCAACAAAGTTAGAAGATGGAGTCACTTATTGGCTCTGAGCTGTTAGTACAAGGCACTGTTTAATCCAGAGTGCTTCCAGTCAAACAAAAAGCAGGTTCGTATGCTGCTGATGCAGAGACAAATGAATCACAAAGTTTTCTGGCAAGCTTCCTTTACCTTGGCATGGCCCAAGAAATGTCCAAATTACAAAATAACTGGAAGCTAATTTTCTTGGAAGAAAAGAAAATAATCAGGGAGGGTGTTGCATTGAAGAGTGGATGTGTTGCTGTGCTTCGGGTGTTACGTGCACAGTCAGTGCTGCACCCCCTCGGAGGTCTGGAGAATGACAAATTCACCACGTGAACATCAGCAAGGTAGTCTCTGGTATGGTAAGGCTGATCACTCCACTGTGTTGGGCTCTGAGGAACACTCTAATAATGACAGCAGGCTACTGATACTCTCCCAAGAGACTATCAGACAGTTTACTGAGAAATCAAGCCCTACACAGGATTAGCATATGCAGTATAAACTCCAGCATTGCAAACGCATGGATTAATATGGCTATAGCTAAACTGCTTTTCAATGGTAATGCTTTTTGTTTCTACTTTCAATTATTTTCTTCCTCAAATTTGTTTTGGTTCTAGCTTGACATTAGGATCTTTCAAACCATTCTTTTAGGCCCTTGGTATGGGATGCTTTTTCAAAGGATTTTGCATTTACAGCTTGAAATCAATGGGAAACAAATGTTTGTGATGCCACCCAGACTCAAATTCAAATACTTCAATATAGTGCTACAAATTCCAAAGAGCAGCTGCATTTTGTCAGGGCTTTTTGAGAGATTTTTTTAAACTGATTTTGAAGAATAAAAAACCTCTGCCATCTATTTTAAGTGTCACTTTCAACATCTGCACATTTATTGATGTTTTTAATGAAAAAAATATTTTTTACATTTCTTGAGTGACACAAACTGCCAACTAGACATCATACTCTTGTATATATTTCTAACACTGACACTTAAAAATTACTTGTATGTACTTATGTGCAAATTTACACTCATGTGAGTAAAGAACTACATTAAAATGGCAGTCAGATTAGTAGATACTTTTGCACTGTTTATGAATCAAATTAAAGTAATTGTTCAAAAAAGTGGATATAGGCAATGGACATGAGGCAAAAACTCATTCTCTCTTGATCAATGTGTGTACATATATATTTATGATGGAATTTTTTATGGTTTGTGTTTTCATCACATATTCCTCCTTCTCTTTGGAATTATTGGTTTCCCAGTTCAGGATCCTAAGCAGCAAAAATCACTTCTAAAATAGCATTTTGCTTATTTTACTTACTCATTTTATATAATACCTTCTGCAAATTTTCAACGACAATATTTACCTGTGAACTGCTCAATAAACTGTGTCCACACAAAAAATCTTTCCTTTGATTCTTTTCACTGTGCAGCTGTATCAAACAGAATGATGACACGAGCTCTGGAGGATACAAAGAACCGAAGTTTCAGGTTGCTCAGGAAGAGGTAATAGGTGAAACAAATAAATGAAAAGGAAGCCCTTGGTGAGATTTCCAGATGCATTCATTCTGGTTGCTACCAGGGTAGCAGGAGTTGTGTTTTTGTTCGAGAATTTTCTCTCGCTGTGTTTGACCAGAGAGAGGATATTCACAACTCATATTGCTTCTCTCCTCAGAATCCCTGGGAGGCTGTCATGATGCAGGTCTAGTAAACTTGGCTCTATAGAGTACTCATATGTAAAGATGTTACTCATTCTGTGCCAATTTTCAGCTAAAATGTTTAACAAAGTAGCACTGCTCCAATTTTAGTTTTTCGTTCTGCAAAAGGTTGTGAGCCAAACAAACTTTTAATGACTCTAAATAATTCTAAGTTCTGGAGCTGGCATGACACTGTGCTACTTGTATGTTTGCATATTTTTTATGCTAGCTGTTCATTTGAAGGCATATGGGGAAACGTGCCATGCAGAGAAGGTTTTCAGATGTGTCCCTCCTCTGGTTTTTAGACTTAGACAGAACACGCACCTCTTTGTTGCAGAACTTGATTCCTTCATATAATGCAGAGACTTTCAGGAGCTCTTTACCAGATCAGATTGCTGATAAAAAGATGTCAATACCAGAGATCATAGCGCTCTGTATCAGTGCAGCCTACTCTTTTACTGTCATTTTCACCTACACCTAACAGGTGATGAGGAGATACGGAGAAAGTTGCTCAAGTTTTCAGAGGGACTTGAGATTGCTCTTACTTCAAAGTGTCAGTAATGTAGGTGTAGACTATAAAGAGCTATTTCCGGAGCCCTCGACTCTGAACGTGGCCTGGATGCAGATTTCAGGGCACATAACTTTCCTTCATGGTTGTATTCAGCCATTTTGCTTATCGTTAATTAAATAATAGCATTATTAGCCATAGAGTCACAGAGTGATCCCTGACCAGTCATAATGCTTTCCCTTGAACTCTGAAGAAAATCTTGAAGGTTCAGCCTCTCTGGTCCTGAACTTTATTTGCACCAATGCTTTGCTCATTAGTGGTTCAGTCTCCATACTACAATCTCTAGCCAACCTCTAAAGAACAACATCACCAAAGAGAACCACACACTACAAATTGCAGAGTTAGTCCTAATTTAGAAGCTTCATTCCCTGCATACACCAAAGAAATTTTAAAAAAAAAAAATATTGCCATACAGTTCAATCAACTAACAGTAAGAGATTAAAAAGTAGTTTTTCTTCCCTCACTGAAAATAAAAAGTTTAGCAAGCTGAACAAGAAAACCACTAAACCACCAAAAAGGGAAATACATAAAACAAAATTTTGAATTATAACACACATGTCCTGTGTGATACAGCTGAAGAGACTGCTTCAAAATGTCAGACGTTGAGCTTCTGCAGAGGTGACCATCATTGTACTGTACTGTACTGTACTGTCCCATCCCTCATCTCTCCCTACCTTAACCACTGCTGCAAGAAAAAAACACTTTTTACTCATAAGATTGTTTATGCCAGTTACCAGTGCCAGCTGGAATGTTCCCAAGGCAATCATGATTCCTCTATGTCACCTGCAATGGTAGGGCATAGAGATGTAATTCAGTAGAGGACTCTCAGACCTCAATCCAGCCAGGAATTCAATATTGAAATGAACTTTTGACTTCAGTCAGGAAAGTTAAGCAAGTACTGGCTTTCAGTGAGTAAAAATTCCTTCACTAGTTTTTATCAAAAACACACTAGCCTCAGCACATCCAAAATGAAAACATTTCTGCCATATCATTTTTGACAGTATGTTTCAAACCAGCTGAGCAGAAAACTGCCACAACAGGAAAGGAAAGCCCACTGCCTACCCTTCACTGAATTCGTAAGACTCCAAAATACCTGTGAGGAAGCAAACTGGTCACTCAGTCCCCTTTGCCAGACACCCCAAACACAAAGCATTTCCAAATACACACACAGTTTAGTTTATCAACTCAAGAACCACAAGGTAATCTAATGTGGGACTGACCTCAGACTGACAGTAAGAAACAAGGGATAAGAGAGTGAGATTTAAAACACCATGAACCTAGCCCAGATGGCAATTGAAGCAGCAGCTTTGATAGTTTTCACTAAAGCTGTGCAGACTATGCATTCCTCTTTTTCTTATCCTGTAATTTAAGATGCCACAGTGTTGTACCTTTGGTTTCCCTTCTGTTGTTACCAGTGCTCTGCACAGGAGGTGGCCAGGTTGTGATCCATCAGCCTTGGAGGTGACCTGTAAATCCACTTAATCTAGTATCTTTTAAATTAGATCTCTAATCAAAAACTCAGCAGAGAAATGGCTTAGAAACCTGAAACAATTGTATAAAAGGTATTACGGCTCCATTTTTCCCCCTGTCTTTCTTTTCTCTTGCTTGAGCAAAGGCCAATGTGTGTGTTAAAAGCCCCTTTTTTAGTGTGTGCTGAAGTCCCTGAGATGATCTGGCTGTAAATTAACAAGCCGAATGCAAGGGAAAGTTTTAGATTCCCCTTTTGACTAAATGGAAAGGCCATACAAATTTTCCACCATGGCTTGTTTATGATGTAAATGATGGCTCAAGCATTGTTCTTCATTGAAAATAGTCCAGCTGCCCATAATCTGGCATTGATTTTTAATGCATATTTTGCAGCTTTAAGATACATTCTTGGCAGGAAAGTTAGACATTTTAGCCTATCATATTAAGATCTGTAACTGGACTTGAGTGTGGAAACATTTTTCCAGGTCTTCAGTCTGCTCCACTTTAGGATCCATGAGAATGTTGCCTTTGAGCTTTCACCAGGAGTAAAGTGCACCATGAAACCAGCAGCATCATTCTTCTGAAGCCACCTCTGAACACCAGGAGAGACTGTGGCTTGTTCTGGCAGTGTGCATCTTTGCAATTGCTCTCCCAGTTTATGAACAAAAAATCTCATCATCTAGTTGGAATTCTGTATAGTTCCTTGTTAACACACTGTAAATATTTGTAATTCTTAAAATATTTAACCTTCAATTTTATGATTCAGTGCAATCTTTTCAAAATTATGCCTCATCACTAAAATTAAAATAAAAAAGGAAAAGGAAAATTACTTCTCTGGTGCTAATGATGACTAAAGCTGCTAATACCCTGAACGCAAGTGTACAAATTTAGAATCTTCTGAAATACAACCATTAAGATTTTAAGTGCCAGATTTATCTCCTCACCAATGTTGAAGTTAACATGGATTTCAGACAGTCGGTGTAAATTATGACTTATTTAAACAGTATCTTTCATTTATAGCTGTGAAGAATAAAGTTCCAGACACACACACACCACTGCACCAAATTACACTGCTGTGAGGAAAACGTATCTGGAAATCATTGTGCTATAATACTAGCCTGTTTCCCTCCCTCATGACCCCAATAATGCCAGGTCAAATTCTAGTGGAATGAATTTGTTTACACAAAATTTGGACATAATGTAGTTCAAAGATCCAGCAACAGAGTCCTGAAAAATCTCAGAGACGATATTGTATTTCTGTTTCAAACACAATGATGGTGTGATGAGTCAGGCTTCTCATAAAACACTCTATGTGTGTATGTCTTATTGAAAAGCCATACCAAAGAGAATAGCCATTTAAACTGGAGCCTCTGTGAGTGTTGTATGGTAGTTATGATGGAAATAACCTTTAAATTCTGGCCCAATATGTACAATATTATTACTCTTTTTAAGCAGCAAATAAAGTAGCTACTAAAGGCAGTATGCCCTGACAAAAGTGAAAGGGGAAGAGGCAAGGTTTATCCATCAATACATCATTATTTCGGATTTTTCTTGAGTCTGTAAATGAATGTTTGGGTAATTTTCTGATCCAGAGGTGGTTGATGTTCACTGAGAAATTTCTGATGGCTTCATTAATTTCTGCATTTACTCCTGAACACAGAGTAAGTTTTGCCAGAAGTTGAGAACCTTGTTTTTTGGTTTTTTTGGGGTTTTTATCCTCTCTTGCTCTCTTCCAAAGTTCAGTTCTGCAGAATCTGACTGAAATAGACTGGAAGTCTGAATTCAATTTCTAGTTGATGCAATTTTTTATTTGAGCGGTTTCCACCAGCAGATAGATTTGTCCCACTGCCCCTTCCAACAATAGCTTTATCACAGTATTGCCTCCTTTGATTTCACAAAGGTCATATGACTTCATTCAAGAGATGTAACCTAACAAGGTGGAGATTAGATTTTGATACTGGTGTCAAACCAGAGCAGGGCTCAGACTCAGGTTTTTTGGTCATAAGCACTACCTGCATATTGATTCACCCACTGGCATGGACCTGGAATGGGGCAGCTGGCTCATGAGGCAAAGACCTCAAACATGGAAAGACTCAGGAGCCCTCACTCCACTCTCCACCCCTGCTCTCACAGATACTATGAGGAGTCCTGTGCAGTCTGGCCCCATGGCTTGGTTTCAGTCTGGGTTAGCCACATAATGCATAAACAAGGATAATTTAGCACTTAACCAAAAAGCTTGTCAAGTTTTGTTCCCTTCTACCAGCATTAGCCAGGGAGGTTTGCATCTTGCTTTCATGAAGAGTCTGTAGAGAAAGAAGGATGGAAAAGTTCAGCGTTTGGCCTCTTTTTCTCACCATGCAGAAAATTAGTAACGGATCATCCAATTTCCTTCTCCTTGAAACCATTTCATTCTGCTAGGCAGATGTACTATAGTAGTGTAAGTACCAAGAAATATGATAAAAAACCTATTGGATACTCTGTATTCCATGATCTTTATGGATGCTTTCCCAAAAATACCAGATAGACAGTTGAACTCTAAGCTGATTTTGTGTATTGCTTTTAACTTCCTCCTTCTTCACTCCATTAATTTCCTGCTCCTGTTACTCTTTAAAGTCTGTTTGACAACTGTTCTATCTCTGCTTCTCTTTACACTTTTTGTGCATAATTGGATTACTATTTTTTCAAGTATTTGAATATTTTTACTGTTCTTTTTTCTTGTGCTGTTACAATTCCCCAGATTTGTTTTCATTCTCATATTTCATGCAGCATTTGATCTCCAAGTTGGCATTTTTTCTTGCATCTGTCTCCCACTTATTCATCACTACACACTCCTCCAAAGGCTAATTCCTCATTCTGAGTTTTATTCCAGTATCTTTCCTCCTCTATCAGCACCCTATCACACTGTGTGCAACTCTTCAGAAGTTGTAAAGAGGTGCCTTTTCTTCAAAATTACATCACATCTGTATTTAAAATTCTGCAGATTTCCACCTCTTCTAATAACAAAGGGAGAAAAAAAAAGTATAAAAGTTTATTTTGAATGGAAACTGTACTGTTTTAACTGCACCAGATTCCTTGGAAAGTATAACAAGCTAATATCTGTGAAATGCTTCCAGCATTAAGAAAGCATGCCAAAACTGAAAAGCGTGGGTTGAACATGAACATTTTTGGAGATGCCCTGTAATAATTACAAATGCTGAATGTTGACCTGCTTATTGGAATAGTTACTGTACAGATAATTTGTTTTGTTTAATAGTTGGAAAAAAAACAGAACAGAAGAAACTAGGGACAGATCAGTCTCTTTTCTCTGGAAAAGGGAAGATAATAGCTAGTAAGAGCCTAGGTAATAAGAGTAGCAGTTTTAACAGCAACATGTTCTTGAGTAAGAGAATTACTTTGGGAAGGAGACTGATGAACGCACCCTTCTTTTGGTTGTCTGATGAAGTCAAGCCTGGAGCACCAGCCTGGATCTGGTCAGGACCCCACTGTGGTTACAAAGAGCTCAAATTTTAATCAAGCAAGTAGCCCATCGAGTTAAAGCTAAAAACATGTGTCTCTTCAGGACCAGAGCATTATTTGCAGTGACTTTTGTGGTTTTCATCGGAGTCAATTCAAAAGTAAAATCTCATAACTTCAGTTAACTTATGCCTCTATTTCAAATATTCTGAAGTTCCCAAAAGTTGTTTTAACATTGTTTTTAAGCTTTCTTATTTGTGCAGAGTGGCCAGTATCTTTCCTGCATGAAATTTTCCTTAATCTCAGGCAAAGAATTTCTTTGTACATGCCAATAGTCCCTCTCCATGTACAGGGCATGAAGACAAAACCAAAAGGAAATTAGCTTTTGGAAAAAGACCTCTTGAAAATTATTGTTAAAGAACAGTTAACAGAGCACAGAAAAAAAAAACATGTGAGCATACTCCAGCCAGAGTCATGCATATTTTTCAGATTTATAATGCCTTCTCTGATGAACCTTAAAAATCTTAGTTCTCCATTAGTATCCAGCCTTTGAGTCAGCAACCAAGAGGGAATAATTCAAAACTGACATCACAGGCAACTTCACAGTTTAATGTCAGCGGATGACAGGGGAAGGAGAGACTTGCATCAGGTTTTCATCAAACTGTATTTAGAACTTATCATGGGTTTCTAAACATAGGTCTGACCAGTCTCACATTTGGCACCAAGTGCAACCTTTCACAGTCTGCTCTGGAAAGGGTTTTTGTGACTTGATTTCTTCCTTGTCAGATACTGTAACCATTTTTAGGTGACTAATGAATATTTTTATCTGGCCTTCTAATCTCCAAGTGTGTTACATGCCAAAGAATAATAAGATAGGGAAGAGCATGTTGCAAAACAGATTATTTCATTGAAGATCAGAATTCCATACCTAATTTCACTGTAGTTAAAGTTCGGCAATATGCCAAAAAGATCCGACAGACAGGCATCAGTATCATTAATTTCACCGCTATTTCCTTTTCTCCCTCAAACTAACCACTGAGGCCACCAGACTGGTATGCATAGACACATACTTAGCACATGCTAACTGAAGTGTTTGTCAACAAATCACACTCCTTTTACCATTAGCTGGTGTTTGGTCAGCCATCTTGAACTGTAATACAAGAAATTAGCAGCAGATGAATAGTTTCCTTTTGCATCTCCATCCATGCCAGACTGAAATGGGTAAAGAAGATTCACAATTGAAAGGTAGTTTTGTTTGCAAGATCTGGAGCACAGATTTTAGTTTCCTGGATCAACACCCCCTTGAGTATGTCATGGATCCAGAACCATTTTGAATAGGTTTTGGATCTATTCTCATCTAGGATCTTACTTGTAGATTATGAGTAGAAAGTGATGTTCATATTCAGCACCTGCTCACTGGCACACAGTTATGAATGTCACTGATGCCAGGTAAAGTTTCATCAACATTTCAAAGAATGAAAAGTAAGCTCTGTCCATTGCAATCTCATGGCAATTTTAAGTAACAACATTAAACTAGTAAACACCTGAGGTCCAGAATAAAGGTTTGAAGCATGCATGGAACTGCTTTTTATTCCACAGGACAAAGAACATATTTTTTTTTTCCACAGCAGTAAGTATAATCCTATCTTCTATTTAAAGCATGCAGTTTATTATCCCACTTTTTCACTTACATTTTTCTATAAGGTCTCTTAATCCATTTCACTGAAAAGGGGATTTAGCAAGTGTAGCATGTATCAGATTTCCTGATAGACAAACAGATTTTCTGGGGCTTTTTTCTTTCATTAGTAAATGCAAAACTATCTCTTTTTGAAACCCTTCATAAGTGGGGGCTGAATGAAAATATTTTCTTTTATTTTTTTCAACTACTATACAAGAACCCTGTGTCTACAAGTGTGTTGGAGAAAGATCAGAGAAATATCCATGTAGTGTCATGCATATGTACAAAATTTCTAATTGATTAATCATACATTATACAAACACGTCAAACATCATGTTAAAATGTATCCCAAGGTTTCCAAAATGATGAATTATTATTAATTCTTCTGAGTTTCCCAAAGCAGGTAAAAGATGACAGAATTAATCTTCGTAATTATTATATAAGGCAGTATCTCGCTTTGAAAGACAAGAAGCATTATTTTCTTCAAGGACTTCTCAGTTTGAACCTTCAGTAATAAACTCCCTGATATGGATTTTTAGGAGGTATCAAAAAGCTAGAGATTACAGTATGTCAGATACAGCTGTACGTGTTGTCTCCTGGAAAGAAACAGCCTCTGTGACTACATGAACAGACACATGAAAACCTGACAGAATCAAAGCTCTGTATGAACTTAAGCAGGTTTTCCCACATCAGGAAAGGACCCTGACACAGCCCAGCTGAGAGGTCTAGCCACCTAACTTAACTGTGGAAATATCATTTAGACTATCCTACACTATATTCTAGGGCTCCAAAACTTCCATATTGGTCACGTCTTTTTAATGGTTACTCTACACATCACACAGTGTTTTATTGCAAACTTATTGTCTACCATGTGTCTGCATTTTCCCTCTTCTTTACACATGCTCTTCTTGATTCTTACAATAGTACTGCAGCTTCGTTCCCTGATGACTCAGAGAAAACTTTTCAGATCCATACACTAAGAAACACAATCAAAACATGGCTCTCTTTGGCCTCAAGTGCTGTCTCTGCATATGTGGAAGTAAGGAATGGAAGCAGCAATCTGTCTAAAAAGGAGTACCAAGGTATGGGGAAGAGGGAAGAAGGTGGAAGAATTTATTTCAACTTTCCTTGAAAATTTCTTATGACTCAGACAAGATGTCTCAGCTACAAATCTAGAGTTCATAAATCCTCAGCCACACTCGTTGGCGACTTCTGTAATTTTGAACACTTCAGGATCATCATCAAACAACAGCCCATTGGACAGTTTTGGTAGGAGAAACACACAGAACCACATCAAATTTTCTCCCATTTGGCCACAATTGGAAAGCATTTGTACTCAGAGCTCTCTAATGCCAGGATGGTCGGCTCTCCCAGGACTGCATCTCATACCAAAAATATTCACAAGGCTGGAAGGCTGAAAGCTCCTGGAGGCATTCTGCATAGCTTAGAAAACTCAAAAAGAGGAACTCTGGGGGAAATTAATTGGCAAGAAGTGAAAGTAGTTCTCCAGGTGTCCTCTGCAGCTCGTAAGTATCAATGTCCCAGCAGAGTTTGGGAACTGTGTTTCAGATGCCTTTTAGGCTTCCTTCCTCCCCCAGCTCTGCTTCCACAAGGCACTCCCCAAGAGGAACTGCTCAGGAACAGCTCAAAAACAATACAAGTTTCAAGAGCTATAATTTAGCTATATCTGCTCTTGTAGGCAGTGCACAAAATGATACAAATGGAATAACTGAATGCAAATTATGAAGGCTGCTATCTTCTTCATCAGGAGGTGTCACATGCAGTCCCCCAGGGGAGTGAAGGAGGGAGGCCTCTCCACAGACTCTGAAGTTTTGCAACATCTTCTAAGAGAAGGGCTGCTGGACCTCATATTGTGGGCGCCTCCTCTGTGCAGCACTCACCAGACAGAGTATTTCCATCTTCAGCTCTAGTCAGCACAGCAGCTGAGCTGGAAGAGAGCCACGCACCTGCAGATGTGCAGGAAAAAAAATCAAAAATCAAAAGAAAGGCCAAAAGCAACTTATATTTATTGATAATATTGTGCTTGCGGAGTATCTGATTAATGATCTTAGATGTTTTATAGCAGACAAAATTCAGTACAAGTTCATTTTAAACTTAGTTCACAGTTCAATATAATAAGTAGAAAATAATGAAAAGACTCATGGTCTGAAATTCAGGGATTTGGACTGCTTTTGCATCACCTCACTGAATCACCCGTTTATAATTTGAAGTCTAACAACCTGATGACATTTTGATGTCTCTGTAATTATTTGGGGACTTTTTATAGCTCTCGGGAATTCTGCCTAACCTTTTTCTCCAGTTTTCTTCTAGCTCTGCTAGTTTTCTTTAGCAGGCAGATATTCTGCTACAGTATATTGTTGAGACTCTGCTTCAGCAAAGGCTTTAACACTTGCTTTGAAATAAGCCAATATCGAAAGGCTTTGTCTTACAACTTGCACATGATCTTGTAGTTGAGCATCAAAACTGGTTTTCAGGTGACTTTTCAGATTACTACAGAAAATTCACACTGTTCAGTGTTGGTTTATGCTTAATATCTTTAAGCATTTTTATCTGGAAGGAATTTTCTACTTGAGAAAAAGAGTTTGCATTTGTTAAGCCCATTTATTCTTTATTTGTTTTTATTCTTTAATTTTTACTCCCTCATGACTTGGAAAACTGATAACTAGAAATTTTTCCACAGCTTCTGGGGAAGGAAATAGGAAGAAACCCAAAATGGATTGGAGCCTATATGAACCAGTTTTTAGTTTTAGCATGCAGTGTATGCATTAACAAATTACAAACCCTATAAAGCATGGTTTTGAGAGTGCCATGGCAGACTAGCATTTAACAGAATGGGGACAAAGTGAATGGTTATAAAAAAACATTGAACTAAAGCTGTATGGGAAACCAGGCTGCACAAAGACTGCCTACACTGTTTCTTTGTTTTAACTCTAGGGTTACTAACTTAGCTTTGGTTTCCAAATAATTGAAACTTATTGTAATTATCCTCATTAACTATACCCTCTAATTTAAAAATTGTCAGGCTTCAAAGACAGTGATATAATCAAGGTAGAGTGTGATAGACATGTACTACTTTCCTTTCAGGTACTCAGTGGAAATAATATGTGTTTATACTCATTTTTGCCCTGTTTGGGTCTTATTCCACTTCCTCTCTTGTTGACTTGCTCTGTGCCTGTGACAACAATCAGTGATAAAGGCAGACTACAACAACTGAGCTGAAGACTTACAGAGTAAAATATAGGGACTAGGAATGCACACCATAAAAACAGTTTCTATGAAGGCTATTCATGTAATCCCATCCCTGTATTTTTCTCCTCTCCTCATTTCCCCAGGGAACAATTACGTTTGAGAATAATCCCGTCTTAGCATATTTGACCAAGGAAAATTAAATTAGCTTCTTCTCTGGCGACAGTTCCTAACGGTATTGTGAAATTCTTAATGAAGGCTCCTCAAAACCCCTTTACCCACCTTGTTAACTCAAAGTCCATGGTTTATAACTACAGACCACAATAGCCAAGAAATGCCAATTAGCAAAAATGCCTTATCCAGAGAATATACACAACTAAAGTATTAGACACAGAAAATTACTACAGTGGCTTATATTAAGATGGAGTCTCCCCATATTACAGACATACAGACTGGGTTGTATTGCTTCTTGTGGCTTTTGGCTTGGCACAACTCTAGTTTATGAGAGGATCTGATGGGTGGACAGAGGCTTACAAAAGCCGTTAGCAATTGAACCAGTGGTCTGGACAAAAGAGAGTAAAGTCAAAAAATAGCCTTTTGAGAGTCTTCATCCCTACTATGCAAGAAGAGACCTCAGGCAAGAATTCTTTTTCTGTAAGATTTTAATAAAATGTAGTTTGTGAAAATTTTAACACCAGGACAGCAAGAGCTTTGAAGAACAAATATAGGAATCCTGTATGCTAGAAAAAAAATTTAAAGGGACTTTGGGACTGTTAGGCTGTATGCCAGGAATAAGCCAGACCATGGTACAAGTAGAACGAGAAATTAGGGACAGATCTAAAGCCCATTAAAGTCATAGACAAATATTCTACTAATTTCAAGGTAATAGGGCTAATGTAAAAGTGACCTTCTTAATCAAATTTTAGTTTTAATAGCAAATACTAGCCTTTTACCATAAATTTATCCAACTATAATTATTTTTCCTATATAATAAAAGATAAATACATTTTCCAATATTGCATGTTGAGAATATATATAAATATATATATACAAATATATATATATATATACAAATGCAAATATAAAATACAAATACTTCAGTCTGTTTGGTCTGAGTGCATCATAGCATGTCTAAGAAGCATAGCTTGTGGGGTTTTTTTCCACCAAAATAGTAAAAATATGTAAGCATAGCAGCAATTTTGATAGCTGTACAGGACTAGAAAACCGGGACCTATAAATTAATATTACCCACTGGAAGGTGAAGCAAAGTAACCTGGCTCCTAGGTCTGAGTCACCAAAAGTAGTGCCTGTAGGCAGGTGTTAGAGTAATTTAGGAGTGCTCAAGGGTTTCTGTTTGTCACAGATGTGGGGTGTTGTTGAAGGGGCTTAAGCATTATCTTAAGGTGTTTTAGTATTGAAAATTAATAGAAAAAAAGCATACTCAAGGATTTTATTTTTATTCTAGTTGTTTAAGTGTACATGCTGATCTCATTTGATTCTCTAGTAACTAAATATGAGAAATGACAAGGTAAGCTAAACAAAAGTAAAATACTATCTGTACTACCATTCTTCAATTTGCAATCTAAATTCACAGAGAAAGTTCAAAATCACCTAAATAAACTCATCTGTTCAGCTTACATTTTCCAGTGATACAGTTTTTATGTTGTGAAATGTGTTTGATGTGTTCATGTTACAAAGACCAGTTTCTAAAATGTTACTTTCCTTTTTTTTTTTTTTTTTTTTTAAGTGTAAACTGACCTTTTTCCTGTTGGCTCTGTGCTGGCCAAGATATATTTCACTTAGCACTGGCTAAAGCCAGAGGTAAAATGGTAAAATACTCTAGAGGCTTTATATGTACATGGGAAAGAAAATAACGTGAGGGTTGTATGGAGAACAGGACCAAAAAGGTTTAGCCCTGTTAAATATCTTCTCTAGCAGTCACATACATTGCTATAGATCACTCTGAACAATAGTAAGGTAGGAAAGACCATACCTTTTAAGAGAAATACTGTTGGCCTTTTAGAGCTTCAAGATAATGTTATCAATTATATGAGGTGATAATATAGACTCAGGACCAGAGTCAGCATTTGCACATAATGTAAATCTATCTATAAGCACGTCTGTAAGCATTTGTGCCTATGTCTATGTAGAGAAATCAAAATATCCAAAAATATTCTCTTTGAAATTGATGCAAGAAAACCTTATTTACCTTCAAGGTGCAATATCAGGGTCCTACAATGATAATTGAAACATGATTGATAGGGTGAGAAGTGACGTTCAGCTGGACAAGGAGTAAGTAGAGAAGTGAGAAGGTACCTGAACTTAAAAACCCTCTTGCAGTGGATTTTTCTCTTGTTTTTCCAAGTGTTCTCATTGGTAACCACCCAGCCATGAGCAGTCCATCACCTGTACCATTTTACTCTTCACTCCTACATTTGGTGCCCAGTTGCTGGGCTCAAACCGGTACTGAAATCTCAGCAAAAGAGCTGAGAGGGTAGACATAGATTTCTTTATATTTCTCCCAGGCACAGAATGGCTGGCTTGGCAAAGGCCAAACATCCCTTCACAGGTGAAGAGGTAAAAATATAATCTTTCATTTTTATTTTTCTTGAGAATACACCTACTTTATTACTTGTGTGAATGAAGAAACTTAAATTATTAGAAATCATTATAAATCCTATGTCAAATCATCCTTTTAATCAGAAACTGGATCGAATACACAATTGGCATCTTTGCTAAGCAATCAGCAAGTGCATTTTAAATGGTATTTGTTCAGAGTCATGACCACTTATTTTTCCCCTTAACCTCTCAAAATTTGAAAGTTTAAAAAGCTTATACTTGCCAGGTTGCCATAAAACCTCAATATTTAATTAAGTCAAAAAGAGGGCTGTCATTAAGTACCTAAAATGATCTCATAAACTCACCAGTCCAGCCATATTAAGATCAGTAATAAAATATACTCATTAGATCACAAAGGATGGACAACAGCCTGAGATTAAAGTGCTTTAATCCTCTTGCAGTACAGCAACAGCAGCACTTAAGTTTAAGGTCATCTGCTCTTATGAGGCTTGATTTAAAATTTCTATAAGTAAATACAAGAATACTGTTAACACTTGTTATATAGAGCGTTCAGTGGGATGTTCTATGCCAAGTGCAGAAATGAAGATATATTCTCTAATTATTGGAACACATGGGATACATGGACTTGTCCAAAATTCAGCAGAATTCAGCAGACAAATCATAGAACTGAGGTTAGAGCCATGTCATACAGTGATGCCAAGAATTAAGGGGTTAAACTCTATCAAAGTGAATCAGATTCTCAGATCAGCACAAACTTTAATCAACAGCTGTTCTTCATCTCTGCCCCACACATCCCACAAATAAGGCCCTGATAAATATTGGAGAAACTGCTCAGCTCTCACACTTGGCAGCACAAACAGGGATGTGCAATTCCTCTTAACAAAGGCTAAAAGTCAGGATGCAGGACGGATCCCGTGGGGCAAGTGGCACTTTGCTTCAACTGTCTTTCAGGTCCCCCAGCTGAAATGTTGAGGAATGGAGCAACAGAAATGCTAAAAAAGGAAGGGCGCAAGAAAATCAGGAAAACAGAGCTGCAAGTCTTCATCAGAGAGCAAGTGGGAATGATGGTTGTAGGTCAAAGACAGCTAAAATGATAAATGTGCAAGGGCTGAGACTAAAACAAGAACACAGGAAACAGTGAAGGCAGCAAATATATCAGATGAGGCAAATGCTGGCCGCAAAAAAAGGAACAGGGTGTGAGTCACAAACTGGTTCTTCTGAGACCAAAAACTAGATAGAAGGAAAGAGATAGACACCCAAATGGTGAGAAAACAATCCCAAAAACAAAAAAGGAAGACATAAAAGGAGATACATTTTAGATCAGTAATTTGGAAAACCTTCAGTTTCTTAAGAAAACAGTTAGTTGAAAGTTAGAAGTCAAATTTCTTTGTTGCAAACATCAGAAGTGGAGATGCTTTGTGGAAGTGGAAGGAACTTTTTTGATTGTCCCAGCTGGATAAATTACGTGACTTGCACATTCTAGAGGTGAGGGAAACAGTCAACAAAATTTTTCCCAAAAGTCAAAATATTCCATTTCAACACTTTTGTGAGATAAATGCTTCTTTTAATGTTCAAAATATATTTTTAAATGTCCCTCAGTTTTGCTTATTTGGTCAGGAGCTATTTTTAACATAGTTCCCTTGAGAAAATTGAGGACTTCTATTTTGGATAACCCTTTACAGGATGGATTTTACCAACTGTAAAAATAGTTCACATTTTTTCCTGCCCATGAAGACAGAGAATAACAGAAACCTCCATGAAACTACTTTTCTTTCTCCTTTTAACTGCCAGTGAACCAAACAGAGTAAAAAGATTAATCATTCATTCAGTTCTAATTCAGAAAATTCGCAACCAATGCTTTCTCACCAATCCTTTTGGGCTCCTGGTGATGTTCTGATTGCATTTACTCATCTCTGGAGAAGGCCCACAGATTATAAACCCTTTCTGACAAGGGCTCTCATTTATTTTCTGCTGCCTGGAGTTGCCTAAGGGCTGTATCACGTGGTATATGGGAGGCCTGAAAAATTGTTAAAGCTCCCTTTCCCAGAATTGTCTGTATTTTGTTACATAATTTAACATAAACATAGATTCCCTAACTTCTGAAGTTTTGGGGGAGTATTTTGCTTTGTTCAGGGTACTGAAAAGCTCTATTTTATTGAGTTCTTGAAAACACTTCAGCAACATAAACCCAAATATTTTTAATGTTCCACTTCAAAATTCATCTTTATGATGCTTTTTAACGACGATTAAAATAATTAGAAACTACTTCATAATTCTGATGTCTGCTTCCAGCTTCATGCTCCAGGAATATAACCATGCTCTACTGAACTGGGAGCCTCACGTTGAAAGCCAGAAGCAAGAACTATGAGAACTGCTTTAATAGCTCAACTCACAATGCATTAGAGTAGAAGCATTATCAAGACTGGATTATTACATGTGGCTTGAATGACTTTACAGACTGCAGTCTTGAAGTACATTGAGAGAAACACAATAACTCACTAAAAGAGGAATACATTTATTGGGAGATATCCTCTTTGGATTGGGCCATTTTTCTTAAGGATCTAGGAACTCTGCTCTAAAGCATAACATTGATAAAATATCTAGGACTCTGGTTAGTGGCAAGTGTCAATTTCCTATGCAAGAAAAAAAGAATAAAACAGAGATTATTTCATCTTTTTTTTATAAATTAAAAATTGGCTATCACTTGTTTAGTGTGAGGTGATTCCATTATGGTTAACACAGCTGTACAATTTATTCCCAAAGACTTGCACTTTACTTACAAGAAAAAAGGCTTGGTTCTGTGACCATCTTCTCTGTGAACTATTTCTCTTCCAAAAATGCTGAACTTGAAAATGACCACACTGAGAACCATGTGTTGAAAATAGGTGCTATTTTTAGAAGAAAAATAGGAGTGTTTATGAGATACAATTGGCTACTATTTTGTGTTCATAAATTAGAGAATACCTTTCTTGGAAAGCTGTTGCTTCTCAAAGACACTGTAGCAATGTAGGGGGTCTTCTAACTTTATTAGTTGTTATCAACAAATCATAGCAAAGAAAGCACTGTGAAGCAAAAGATGGAACACAAGAAGGAAATCCTGTAATATTGTTTATTAAATGTTTTTTTGTCATATTTAGCAATCTGTGTCTGTGGTTGCATACAGCAATTCTGACTCTTGGAGAAACAGAGACTTGTTCCCACTGCTGATATCACTGTGTTTAATTTTCTCTTTCTTGTTCAGGAATTCTATGAAATTCTATCCATGTTTCGCATTTTTACATTTTCCTAATCCCTCTACCAAGGACTATGCCTAAATATACTCTTCTCAGTATTTTTCAAAAACTTTCTTTCACTTTTGTCTCTAAGCTTCTCTCATATCACATTTTCTTTTAGGTATTCTGTCAGTCTTTTCCTCTGAAAGACTAGCCTTCACTCAATTCCTCCTTAACACATATATTTCCTGAGAAGGTCAACACTAATCTGTTGGAGATAGAGATCATTTAATATAATAAATCTGCACAACCTGAGAGATTAGACCCCCATCTGATCATTCCCCACATTGTATTTATGTGCCTGACCAGTCCTGTTTATCTCACTGTAAATGTGTAATCTAATGGAGTGGCCCTTAAGATTCAAAAGACATCACAGTCAGTACAAATGCTCCATAAAATAGTTATTGTCTACATTTTAAAAAAACAGTTTGTGATTTTGTGAGTCCAAGTGGATGACAGTTTTCAGAACAGTTGGGACAGCCAGCTGCACAGCATCATGAGTGCTTAAAATGAGGTACTAAAAAGTTGTTAGGCACAGAAATTAAGTTAGTATAATCATAGGAACTGCTTTTCAGAACATTAGAAAGAAAAAGGAAAAGTAACCTCTCTTGACAAATGAGAATAATTTCTCCACAGTATACTACAAGGCATCTTTCTACTGTAAATTCTGAAGAGTAAAAACACCAACTTAGAGGAAAATAACTAAAAAGGAAGAATAATATCTCCTGGTATGTGCAATTACTGCATTTTGTTATATCTTACACTTGGATTAAAATGAAAACATTATTTTTTTGTATCTTCTACTTGGATTCAAATACTCAAATGAAAACCTTTATTGATTTATATTTTTTTTTGCTAACATTATGTGTCCTAGATTTAACTCTGAATTTTATGCCAGAGAATCATTGGGTTGTTTCTATTTAAAGAGGCAAAAGAAAAGCTCACTATTTTATTTGCCTGCATGTTATGGATATGCACATAGGAATATTATTTTTTTATTTTTTTTTTGCTGCCACAGGCTCACAAGAAAGTAACTTTTCTCTTGCTTCATTATTTTCTAAAAAAGTAATCTCTGGTTTATGGATAGCTACTCTTGACCTGCCCATATAAGAGGTTTCATTGGATACCCCAAATGAAATCATTTTCTCAAATAATTCTTTTTTAGCATCACAATACTTTTTCCATTAAAATTATAGCTCAGACATAAGAAGATAGTGGGAGGTACTATCAAGTGTAGCTATTGCAAAAACAAATAGTCTGGTACTCTGTGTGGAAATGTTAATAAAAATCAACCCTGGGGACATTTTCCCTGCAGCCACTAGATCGAAGCTGCAAAGTCAGTGGAAAAGTTGGTATTTGACTCAATAAATGCAGGCCAGACCCATGCTCAAGGGCTGTCTGCCTCAATCCCCGATGCCTTGCCACTGCTAATGCTGCTGGTACTGTTGGGCCCCATGTCCTTTCACTGTCCATGGAGAAAACTCAGACAGCAGACCTGGATGATTTACATGCCCAGACATGGCATTCCACAATAATAAGCTATAAAAGTAATTCATCTAGCAATGTGACAGAGCTGGCTGTGCAACTAAAAAAATAAATTAATAATGAAGCTGGTTATTTATAGATAACCTCTAATCCACAGAGCATCAAGGCACTCACCGTATTTTACAAATTGATTTATAAACTGCATATCAGAAGGATAACATCACTTAGCAATGAAACCTCTGGAACAGCATTTCATAGAAGAAAAGTGCAGAACAGAATATGAGGAAGAAATAATACACCCATTTAACAGCACAGTGTTGGTATGTGCTGTGCCAGCTGGCATTTGCCCAGGGCTCCAGAGCTCACCCCTCTAATCTTTTGACAGTACTAAAGCATCATAAAAAATAATGCCTGATGTTTCACCCAAAACATGATAAAAAGACTAAGACTGCAAATTATTGATCACCATAGAAGTAATTCTAAAACTCCTTTTCTTTCTTACGCAGCCAAGGGTCCATTAAAAGCTTTTGCAGCAGTTGTTGGCAAAAAATTGCTTCTGCTGTGACAAAGTGCACTGCAGTGACTGAGACAAAGCCAAACACCTCACAACATTGGCTTTGTCACCGTTTACACACTCCCACATTGCCCCCCCCGCCCTTACTCTACCTAAAGATGGAAGTAGTTTTGTTTACCAAGCTGGGGTGGGAGTAAGAAAGTGTCCTGTACGCTTTCTTAAGTAATTCAGCAAGTACTAATATCTCTTGCATAAGATTTTATTAGCAGTAATATAACAAATGTCATGTATCTCTTGACTTCTGAATCATTAAAAGTAAATAAAAATTATATTTTACTTCTGAGACATGCACAAAAATTAAATTACTTAGTGACTTGAAAATAGAATGTGTGATAACAGTTTAATTCATTAAGCTATAGAAACAAGAAAAAAATTTTGTCTTTCTTGTTTATAAAAATACTCTCTTGTATTCTAATTTTTAAAATGTAGAATATGAAATTCCCAATATTTCATGGAAAATGACTAAACAGTCATAGTATTCTGGCTCTCTATTGCACCTTTTTATGTAAGAAATTCATCACACAAAGAAATCTGTAAGGTGCTCAAACCTGAGAATAAACACTTTCTAACAGTCGAATGTTTTATTTCTCCCATAGCATTAAGGAGAGTATGGGGACTAAGCTGAAAACATCTGTGTTGCTCCTTGTATATGGAAAGTATAACAGTCTATGTATAGTGCCAATATCAATATACTGCTTCTTATTTGCCAAGCAGTGCTGGCTATCATCAAAAGCACACCTTTAACGGAGTATCTGAAAGGCACAGATACACAACTGTATTTAAGCAGGAATGGGATAAGGAGGTGATTGTGTCTGAATCTGTTCCTCATCATTTTACATCCCAGATGAGGTGAAAGACAGAAACACTGTACCTCATTCCCAGCTCTCTTTAACTGGTGACACATACTGGTTTACCTCTAGCTCCAGCTTCAAATCTGTCAAAGTCAGTGCTAATGAAATGTGATCTCTCTCCTTCTTCTTGCCTACACAGCTGTTTGATTAGAAGACTTAGGAGTTGGACTCAATGATCCCTGTGGATCCCTTCCAACTTGGCATATTCTGTGAAATACATCATAAATACCAAGTGTACTCATCTCTGTATGGGTGCCGTTAACAATATGCTTCAAGACAGGCTCCACAGATTTCTTACTGGTGGCAAAGATGCCTACGTAAAATAGATAAACCAAAGAAGCTCTTTTTCATTCAATGTCTGGTACCAACAGCATAAATAAAATGCCAGTAACTCAAGCTCTCCACCAGTGCAGCTCTTTTCACAGTGATCACCAAAAGTGTTCCTTCACCCAGCATCCAGATGCCGTATACTGATAACTTAGCCCTTAAATTCTCCCCAGAAGATAAAAAATGCTAGTTAACTCCATGAGTTTCAGAGCTCATCCTTCTTTTAAAACCAGGAAGGATGTAACACAGCAAATCTGGGACCAGCCTGGCTTTCCTCAAAGACAGATCCCTACCAAAGGCACGCAGCTGTGGTTTTTCCACCCCACAAGGCTAACACTATCCTGCTGGGGTCTGTACCTACAACACCCACAACAACTCATTCAAAAATGGCATGATGTGAAAGGGCAGAAAATAAATTATCTTGTGAGGATGCAGGCCATGAAGCAATCTTTTATGCAACTAGACAACAGCACCACTAACTGCACAGGGGCATCATTTAGCACTCACTACTCATACTAGCCAGTCCCATATATATGTCCAAACAATGTATCTTTTATATATTTTTTTTTATTTTACAGACTTGATCTTCCCAGTTAAAAAGGTTTCAAGATATTTTCACAGAGTCACAGAATATTCTGAAGTGGACAGGACGCATAAGAACCATCAGGTGAACTTCTAAGTGAATGGCCTGTACAGGGATCAAACCCATGATCTTGGCAATATTAGCATCGTGCTCTAGCCAGCTAAGCTCATCTCTTTTATCTTGCCCTTAATTATCCTTTC
This sequence comes from Anabacerthia variegaticeps, assembly GCA_035583185.1. Taxonomy (NCBI): domain Eukaryota; kingdom Metazoa; phylum Chordata; class Aves; order Passeriformes; family Furnariidae; genus Anabacerthia; species Anabacerthia variegaticeps. The sequence goes on along the minus strand of JAWWEW010000078.1, from coordinate 29,227,050 downwards.
TTCTGCTCTTTTAGCTAAGCCAAGATTTCCTTTCCTCTTTTCCTCCCATCTTGCCTTAGGAATGGCTTCTCACTGTATTTCCTCCTAATAATTAGTTGCAACATCTTCACAGTGTTGAGTATCACATTTTGCCCTATCTTACACAAATTTCTTACATAACGAAGGCAGTAATATCTGCCATGTGGGCAATAATTTTTTGCCAATTTGGCTACACAGTATGCTTGGGACATTATCCTTACCCCTGCTAGGATAAAAGCAATTTGTGTTAGCAGCTTTCCTGCAAAGATCCTCAGAGACAGCATGTGTATCTGTTGCTCATTAGCGTTTGAGTGTAAATACCTTTTGTATGGTTAACAGAAATGGAAGCAGCAATATGCTTCATAGCTATCAGCAGAGTGATGGAGAGTGCAAGATAAAAGTCACGATTGAATCAGTTTCCACACTTATCACATTAGCATGACTAACAGTTACTCCAAATATTCGTATTTTACAAAGACTACAGATATCCATCTAAAGCTATTTGAGAGACAGACACTGTTCTTCAGAAACAAGCAACGATTTGAATTCACAGTTGGTAAATCCCGTCATTAAGCTGAATTTGCAAAACTTTTAACTTTAAAATACACTGTCTAGGATTGGATATTTTCACAAGCCGAGTGAAAGGATAAGCACCCAAATAAGAATAAGATCTTCATCTGTAACTTCTGTATTTTCATCTCCTTGGTCTGCAAAATGGTGTTGAAAATTTTGCAACAGTTGTCTTCCAAATTGAATTTCTGGTACTTCCTTTTTTCTTTTTCTTTTTTTTTTTCTTTTTTTTTTGTTTTCTATTAAGATGAGAGAAAAGGTTCAGAGTAACACTTATTTCATCACAGCAATATTTTACTTCTCCTTCTGATTAACACCAGAAAGCACATAAGGGCAGACATGGATATTTAGCCAGTGACAGAACAGGTAAGAAATTGAAGGGTTCAATCAAATTTTCATGAACTTCAGAGACTATCTAGTTCAAATTCTAAGCAGAAGTCTTAAAATCACTGTTAAAGTTGATTTTAATTGATTTTTCCAATCAAAATCTTCATAATATATTTTTTCCACTGTCATTTTTGTGTAAGGTGTGTGACTATACACTACTACGATAGGTTGCTTTTTACAAGCCATCAGCACTTGAAAGCAGCATTCAGAGTTAGAGGCTGGACAGCAAGAATAAGAAGCCAAACCCAAGAACAAATCTGAGGTGCAACAGCTCAGCCATGCCAGTAGGATTCAGAGAGAAATAACCTAAAACTCTTGGAGCAACATCCAAATGATTCAGCAGGTAAATCGCTGTTAGACAGGAACACACGAGTACATGTGCCCCATCGTTTTATCTCCATGGACTGTGGGAGATCTTTTTCCTCCTCTCTCCCAAGAGAAAAAATCACAGGTAAAAGTTTATCAGCTGCATCTTCACTAAACAGTGTAATGTGGGCTCTGTCTTCTGCGGTCTGAAGTGAACTGGCGTGCCTCACCTTAAGCACCACCTAACAAAATACTGATGGAAAGAAGGTAAAGGAAATTCAGTACATCAGAAAGTGCTAAACATTTAGCCCACACATAGTAAATGTAATTTCCACTCCTTTTGGGACTTCTCTGTAAAACTCACCTCCTCTGTTAGTGATTACACTGGAAAACCACAAGCAAACCCTGACATAAATGACATGCAATTAAAAGGACCTTCTACATTTCTGTTTCAGCAAATATTTTGGATCAGTAAAGTTAATTAGCCGAAATTTTCTAACAGAAATTTGGGAAAAAATCCTTCTTGGAAATGTGGTAATCCCTGTGATAAGCAGAGGTATGTTTAGAAATGGTGACCCAGGGATTTCTATTGATGTGTAATTGGGAAGTTTGTGTCTTAACAAGAAAAGCAGACATGACAAAATTGCTGCTTTGTTTATTTAGAGCTAAATGGAAAGAACACATTAAAATGAAGGTGAACAGCACCCAGTGGTGACAGAAGCAATTTTCTGAGTGTGGTAAATATGCCAGTGTTACTAGACATAATGGCAGCATTCCGTAAAACCTGATGACAAACACCTTCTTCTTCAGTGCTTGTGCAGCATTTAAGGCTCCCAGACTGACAGGGAAATGGAAGGAAAGGAAATGAAAGGAACTTGCACATTGAGTTTCAGTTAATTAGAAGCAGAAATTTGGGAAAGGAAGCAGTCTTACCTTTTGAAATCTCACTTGCCTCTCTTTAGATTATGTTATGGCCAAAGGCTGAATAAATATTCTTTTGGTGTTTGGAGCCAAATGATGACTCTGCTCCACAAATATTCTCAGTGTTGCTATATGTGCCATACAAAAAGTTGAATGTATGTGTTTATTTTTTTTCTCCAGCATCAGCAATGAAAGTAAAACAAGAACATTAAGCATTTGTGGTCAATTCACTCTGGAGAGAAAAAAAAATTAAAAAAAAGAAAAGGCAGATCACAGGAAATCACACTTCTTTTCTGCAATTGTAAGATTGCTAGAAGTGAGATGACTGCAAAAAGGAAGTCAAAAATCTGGCAATTTATAAGAAGTGACCGCTTCCCTTTTAGTGACTGTCATCATATTCTGATCTACTGAGGGTACACCAGAGTAGAAATAAGCTCTCTACAGTAGTTCCTATCTTTGTTAGATTCACCAATAACAAGAAGTGATTTTCAGTATCCATTCTAGTAGTTATTAATAGCTTGGGATTTATAAATGTCTAATAAGCCAGTAATTCCAGGAATTGTCTCAGACTCTATTTGCGTTACCTTTTGTAGCTTACACCCTCGTTTCCCCATTTAGCCTTCTTAAAAATAACACTGTGCACACTCCAATAATTTGATTCTCTCATGTTCATGCAAATAAAGACTTTATTAGAATAATAGACTGTGTATAATGATTGCTGATTACTGACTTTAAGGGGATAGTTTGCCTGAAGTGCTAAGATCTTGCCTGGAAAATCTTGGAGGCCCTGATCTAGGAAAACATTTCTGCATTGAAACAATTCCCATCAATTTGATGTGTTTTAATTAAGCATTTGCTACTGGTTTAGTTTAGTTTAGTTTCCCACCTAGCTAAAAGCTTTGCTGTTAATGATGCTCCAAAGCACCTGCATTTTAAGAAAACCAGTCACTTGCCTCTGCCCATGCACCCAGCCTCAGGATCCAAGCCATCCTCTGAGCACACAAACAGACGTGGGATGGGATCACCCTGGGTTTAGCATATGCACTATTCATGAAGCCAGTGGAGGTCCTCAAAAAATGCCAGGAAAGCCGTCACTTCCTTATAAACACTCCTGGCTATAGAAGGACTGCTCTGATTTTCTCCTTTTAGCATAAAGCCCAGTTACAGCAGTGTGGACAGAGAATATCATTCCCCTGAAGTAAGGTTATTGTCCACTTCGTAGGATGTGCAGGTTAAAATTCCTCAACTAAAAAAAATTACTAAATCCCAGGATTTCCACATTTTGTTGGGCACTCCAACCATTACTGTCATACCTCCTGTACTGACTCCACCCCTCGAGCATACTGGAATAAAAAGCATGGTCAGCTCATTTCCTCAAAAGCCCCAACGTAGGGTCCTTAGATTTGAGAGAGAAGCTCCAGTGATGGGGTGTCATAACTGGAAAAATCCTTCTCCCTCCAGCCCAGAGTGAGGCAGAGGCAAGCAAGAAGAAACGGTTCACAGCTCATTCTTGTCCTCATGGTTTCTCCTTGGCCTCTGTGCACCATGCTCATGGACTCTCCTGGGCACATCATGAGCAGAGCAGATCTTTTTAATCACTGTGCTAATGAGGGACCATGCATGCTATCCACTTAGGGAGCATTGACACCTACTGCCTCTCATCTCACATGAGGACAAAGGTGGCTGTTGGTGTTATTTTTTCCTAAGGTAACTTCCTTCAGCCTACAAATTCTGTGCTGCCAGGGTGACTACCAGAGCCTGCCTCTGTTCCTGGTTGTCCTCAATAACTTCCATAATAAGCATGATTTTTTTTTTATTTTTTTTTTTAATAATATGAGAGGAAATGCAAAGCCATTAAAAAGGTATAGCTTCCTGGCACAAATTTAATTATTAATTCCATCATTTGAGACCCCATCTCCTGTGACTCCAGTGCCACAACACAAATGCTTCTGTACTAACATCTGAGGTCATGCAGAATTTGAAGGGCCTTATCTCACTTTTTACTTGCTCTAGTTTTGTAAAATTCAGACCATTCAATCACTGCCTCAAATGGTTTGTTTTGATATAACCTTTTTCTGTTATAACCTCTTAGCTGTGTTGTCCATCTTGTTCTTATAGCATACATCTTCTCTGACATTTGTGTTTTTTTATTTTTCGTTCTGAATTAGTTCAATACAGTCTTGCTTGATTTTCAAATTGAAGTTGAACTGGTAGCTCTGAAAATTATTAAACTTGAATTTAAAATGTGTAGCTCTAGTTACTGTGATTATCTATATAAAAGGTTTTACATTCGTGTTTTTAAAAACACTTGCAAACAAAAGTATGGGTTTTTAACAGTTGTTAAAGTTCAGTATTTTCAAATATTTTCCTTTATTATTTTAGTGGCAGAACAGATATTAACTCTCAGCCCAGTGCTATATCAGAAAAAATAGGAGATGCAGACTTACATACATGCATTTCATATTTCCATTCCAGAACACTTACATATGATCTTTAATCCAAATATTTTACCATAGTGAACAAGTGACAGCAACACCATGAACACATTATTTAATGAGTAAAATGCGAACGCTACCAACACATGAATCTGCCTTAGAATATAGAAAGGGAAGGAGATTAAAATGATTAAAAATTGGCATTTGTGGATGTTCCATCGTAGTGAATTCAAGTTTTACAGAATTAAAATCTGCTACCCATACTCAACCTGAAGAATTCGTGGGAGGTCAGCTCTGCTTTTGGAAAAAATGCAAAGACCCAAATAATTTCCTTTCTCATGTTGGGCTTATATTCATTAAGCTCAGGTGTTCTTTCTACAGAGATGAATGTGAACCCATACAGGTAAGCACAGCTGAGACAACACAAACTACCAAGAAAGGTCTGCTCCTTCTCCACTGATGGCATCAGCAGTGGAAGCCTGGGAACAGGGTCTCAGTAACATTTAGAGCTGGTACCCATCCACAAGACAGAGGTTGGAGAAAGTGGACCTTGGAAGTCAGAGTGTGTTGTATAAGCAGATACCTCATCTGTGAGAACAGCAAATGAGAAAAACAGGAAGAGTTGTGCATGTCAGATGCATGGAGCTGTAATTGGAAATAAACAGTTCAACTGTTTCTTGGTAAGAGGGGACTCACACTTCAGGCACAACTCTACACCCAGTCTCAGCTCCCTATTAAGGACAAGGACACCTGCATCCAACAATTGTTTTTCTCTATTTCTTATTTGTCATTAAAGTGGCTTCATGACACATCTTAGGCCTTTTCATCTGTTCCTGTGCTCACGCTCAGGAAGAACAGTTTGAAGTCTGACATAACCCAGGGAGAGCTGATCTATTGTTATTCATGTTGGAGATAAGTATGTGCTACTTTGGCAGTATTTCTGCATTGACTAGATATAAATCTGTCCTTGGAAAAGGCTAAAGAACTTCAAAAATATCTTAGATCTCTGTGGGGACCAAACAAAAAAGGGACAAGTTATTTATATCTGGTTAATTTGTAGAGCACCTTTCACATTTGGCTGAATTTTCACAACACGTGCTTGTGGTTTTTGCTTGAGGAGTCTAGTGAGCCTGGTGTTTGATCTGCTAACACAAAACAATAGTGAAGATACATAACATTGCAGGGCAGGCTTCATGCATTCACAGTTTTCAGTGACTCTTCCCTGACCTCTGTGTCCTGAAACTGTCTCACTTGGAGGTGCTGTAGGGAGTAAGTATAGCCAGAAGGGATGAGGTTCACATGAGCTCAACTTGCCTGTCTGAAGGACAGGCATCGAGCCGACGTTCTTCTATAGCCACAGGAGAGACTAAGGCACCCTGTACATAATCCTTACCACAAGCTGCACTATTTTCCTCTCAAATGCCTCTCTCTCTCTCCTGTCTCTCCCCAGCTGTAGCAGAGCCCTTCTCTTGCTAACTTTTCCTTTGCTCACTTCCCTGTACTTCTACGTTCAAGTGAGATTGAAAGAGGAAGTACTGAAACAGCAGCACACTTTTCTCACAGTATTTCTGGATGAAACGGAAGCAGCAAGCTCTGGAAATCTGCTGTCCAGTTTTGAACTCTGTAAACAGCTTCTGTACCAACATAGCTGGGACCAGACAAGTTATGAATAAGAGCATAAACTTGTGAACATAAAGGATTCCATGATTTATAAACCATTTGACTTCAAAATGAAAGGGGATAAATCACAATCTACAATCCTTCCATTTTTCTTTTTTTCTTTTTCTTTTCTTTTTTTTTTTTTTTTAATGGGGGAAAAAGACCTGTCAGTTTTTCCCTCCAAAAACTTACTTTGACATCTGTGAACTCAGACCTAACAATTTTTTTAAACTTTTTGGTGCAAATAAGAGAGCTGGATTCTTGCTGAGGCACAAAGAGTACAACATAAAGAGTAAAATGTAAAGAGTTACAATTTCCAATTTTTCATTTATATGGTGCCCTTGTCTCTGAATTTCTTATGTCTTTTTTCCAGAAGTACCATGCTACCAAACACAGAATCATGCAATTACAGAATATATGACATTGGAAGGTACTGACCAGGATCATCAAAATCCAGCTCCTGGCCCTACCCGGGACAGCCCCAAGAATCACACCATGTGCCTGAGAACATTGTCCAAACACTGCTTGAACTCTGTCAGGCTTGGTGATGCGACCACTCTTCCAGGAAACCTTTTCCACTGCCTAACCACCCTCTGGGTGAAGAACTTTTTCCTAATATCCAGCCTAAAGATCCCCTGACACAGTTTCATGCCATTCCCTCAGGTCCTATCACTGGTCACCAGAGAAAAAAGATGCCTTCCCCCCTGTTTCCCCCCGTGAGGAAGCCGTAGGTGGCCATGAGGTCTCCCCTCAGTCTCCTCCTCCCTAGACTGAACAAGCCAAGTGTCCTCAACCACTCCATGTATGTCTTCCCCTCAAGGCCCTTCATCATCTTCGTGGCTCTTCTGTCTAAAAATTTTATCTTTCTTACATTGAGGTGCCCAAAACTGCACACAGCACTCGATGTGAGGCCACACCAGCTCAGAGTAGAGCGGGACAATCCCCTCCTTCAACTGGCTGGTGATGCTTTGCCTGATGCCCCCCAGGACAGGGTTGGCCCTCCTGGCTGCCAGGGCACTGCTGACTCAGATTCAACTTGCCATCCACCAGGACTCACAGGTCCCTTTCCATGGGGCTGCTCTTCAGCCTCTCATTCCCTGTCTGTCTGCACATCAGGGCTGCCCTTTTCCAGGTGTATAATCTGGCACTTGCCCTTGTTAAATTTCATATGGTTGGTGATTGCTCAGCCCTCTAATTTGCTGAGGTCTCTGCAGGGCCTCCCTGCCTTCCAGGGAGTCAACTGCTCACCCATTGCATGATGTGTTTATTAAGCTGCGTGCTGGACATTTTGTCTGTGTATTTTCATTTACAGTCTCAGACCTTCAGTATTCCCTGCTTAACTTCCATTTTACAAAAAAAAAGTTCAGATTAGGCCACACATTCTTTGACCCTGTGTTACATTTACCTTGCATGAAATACACTTTTGTGGCTGATGTTAATAGCCATATATCCTTTACTCAGTTAGGAGCTAGTTTCCAGCCTCAGCAGTTCTATAGAGTCATGCCACGCTTTCTTCACAAGCCATGGCGGCTTTAGTCCTGCAGTCCAGTATTTACAATACAAACTTAATTGTCTTTATTAGCCATTATATTTTTCTTAACAAATTAACATTTGAAAGGCTTGGTAATTCTATTTACAGGGTCTGTTGGGGGAAAAACAACCTCCAACAAATAACTGAATTCCTCAAGCTCAATGCAATCATAATTGCTTGATACAAGGTACAGATTGCCTTTGTGTTTTCCTAAATGGGATTAATGCTTGGAGGATTCAGTAACTCCTCATTAACAGGAAAAATGATTGAATGCAACTGACTTCCCAATAATGGCTTTGGTCAGATTATGAGTGTGCCAGAGAAACATACACCCTAAACGACTCAAATAGTCCTTTCAGATTTCCCTTCTGTGCAGACCATGGATTTGAAGGGATAATAGACTCTCAGCCAGCATAATTGCAGAGTATTTTTTTACTATCTCTGGCTAAATAACTACATGGTCTAAGCAGAAAGGCAAAATTTGAATTTCATTTCCTGCCAGTGCAGAAGCAAACCATAATATCATGGCAATTATCACAAAAGAGAGATCCTAGATGCATATGTGCTTCTGTAGTTCAAGCAGACCTGTTCACCATATAACAGCGACAGCCTGTAATGTAATTTAGAATTTCATGGAAAGGGAAGGAAAGAAAAAAAATTTAAAAAAAAAAAAAAAGGATCATTTGGTACTTAAGAGATCTCATGCTGTAATTTATTTCTTAGTGCTTGAAGCATTGTATGTCTACATGTTGAAGGAAAGGTAAGTTCTGTGCTTTGATAAGGCATTATGCACACCCATTACATAAACATCTGATGGAGCCAAACAAGGATTTGGCACGGTGTCCTTGCTGTCTTTTCTTTTCTTTTTTGCACCAGTGATTAATGATGCTACCAGGTGCTTGATGCCAGGATTTTGTTCAGTTTCAAGCTCCTGGCAAACTCTTAGACTCAACAGTTTGAAAGTTTCTAGAAAGGTTACTGAAGCTCTTAAGTGAGCCTCTAAGGGCAAATGACCATGGCATTAATGGTATGATCTAGCTCCCACTAAAGGCAATCAAAGTCCTACCACGGACCACAAATGAGGCCAGGCCAGGCTACTGTAATAGGCTTACTTCCACTTAACAAACAGAGACTTCTAAAACAATAATCTTAAAAGCACTGCAGATGCAAAAAAAAATCACCTATTGCAACTTATAACAAGAATATACATGTAAAATATACTTCCTGGATTAATTGGGCTGCTGTGATTAAACCAAAGGCCTTTATTTACCTCAGAAATGCGCTGTTGAATTTTGCTTCCTTTGCTCATGATGCCATTATTCTAAACAATAAAAGAAACAGGGGGTGGGCCCCTGGGGGTGGGTGTTTTCTCTGCACATCACATTGTGTATCTATAAGCAGCACACTGCTACTAGCACTCTGAGAGAGCCCCACGACCTCAACTGCACCAAGAACATGCAGGAAACACAGCTCTTGCTCACGCAAATTGATATTTTAAGTACTGCTACATTTTGAAGCAATTTGAAGTAATTGAAGAGCTTGCTTTTTATGCTCTGGTGATTTCCAACTGCAGAATGGAAATAAGTCAAGCACTTCAAAGAGCTGGAGTTATTTACTCAGCATCTGCTAACTTATTAATACAGATCAAAAGACAAGATAACTGAATGATAATGTGCAAGGATATTGCATAAACAGCTTTAAAGCATTTCTTATGAAAGCATAGTGTGGTTGGACTAGACAGGATAACTACTTTCAACAAGCAATGTACTCCAGGAAATTTTAATGGGTCAGAAACTAAAGGGCACAAATAGGAAGCTATGAAATAAAGCCTAAGCAAGAACACTCCCTATTTTAATACAGACTTCATCAGAAACCTATTAGATTCATATCAGCTGAACAAGCAGAAAAGTAAGGCGTTATGTCTTACAAAAATCAGAAAAAATACCATCCCCTAGTTTCACCTCTGAAAAAGATCTCAAACTGAGGATTAGTTTCCTTATGTCTCACATGACTCAAAAATATTCTCTTTATGTCATCTATAGACACAAAAGATAACAGAGTATAAATCTGCTGTACGCAACTGGTTTGTGTCTTGGAAGAGAGCAAAAGGCCTAAAATCGGTGACCATTGGGTGTTAAAGTCTTTCTAGTCAAATACAAATTTCAGTTTCTTATTTTATACACTACTGTGCAATACAGAGCAAACCAAGGAAGCAGGGAGTACTATGAAGCAGCATTGCTACTGATCCAAGGAAATGGAAAATCAATACGTGAAATTTCTATTTAATCCTCTCTTCACTTGGTAGTAGGATGCAAAATTTTTAATTACCGCTCCCATTTGAAGGGTTAGCTTTTCTTCTTCCCTGCTGGGGGGTACAGGAAAGGTGCATCTCCCCAGAGGGAGTTGCAACAGTGTACCCAGCATATGGAATAACGGTTTTCAAAGGGAGTTGTTCCTCAGAAGTGCAGCACATACTTCCTTAGGGTTCATGAGGTTAGGAAAATGAGGTAAATACTTCACCTCTGTTTTGAATGAAGAGACATTTTCATTTGCATGGGAACTTCATAACTATCTGTGTATTTTCAAATCTGGTTGACATAGTTTCTAATACTATTTAGACCTAAGTTTCTTGGTGTTTTTTTAGAAATTTAGAAATGGACATTTTCAATTGAAGGATACTTTTTTTTCTCCTTTGTAAATTGTATGCTTTTCTGGTTTCATTCCAAATGCCAGTTAAACAGGAAAATAGTCCAAGTGGAAAGAAGGGGGGAGATTGGGGAAGGAAAAAGGAAAATAATCAGTTTAGTATCACAAAACATTTATCACTAAGTTTGCAACCTGTGAGAATTTTCATTAAAATAATCCAGTGTATCACTATATTTTGCCCTGCTTTTCACATGTGAAAAAAATATCTTTCAAGAGCATTTAATATGATGAAATTCTCTCTTATATGCTTAATAACTTTCTGGAATAATAGGAGATTGCAGTTAAAGGAAAACCTTTTTTTCTTGTTCAATGTCTCACCAATATTTAACCGTGATATAAAAGTTCATTAAATCATGACTGACAGCATAATACTTTTGGACATAAATTTCTCTTTATTCATACTCAAAAGCTAAGGAATTTGTATCAACCACATATGAAGTTATCTAATGCAGGAATTTCTGGAATATTTTTAATAGTGTGGGTGGTAATGATGATTAATGCAAAAGACACAACCAACCTTTTCAAAGTTTTCCTGTCACGGATTTAATACTTCCATGTCCAAACATGTACGCTGATGGAAAACCAGCAATTTATGCCAGGCTATACCAGAACACAGCTACCTAGGTTCTGTAGAATTGGACTTGTTCCTCTTAGCCAGCAACCACTGTGGGAATCACTGGGGCTACCAGATGTGAAGAGTGGATATGATTTTCAGTGCCTGCTGCAGAAAGGTGCATTAAAGTAGGTTAAACAGTGAAGTTACCTGTAGCTCCAAGACTCAGGAAGAGCATGTTGGTCACAGGTAGGGATAAAGGCGGGGCTGGAAAGTACAATTAATATGCCAGTCAGTTGTAAACTGCTGGAATAGGACTGTATGGAGGGCAGGTATGTATGGTCATGTCCTTTGCAGTCCCAATCCCTGTTGCCTCAGGCACGATGCGTGGGACTGGCCACCATATATGGGCTCTTTCCTCAAGGAAACCAAGGTGCAGAGCAGGAAGGCTGGCACAGTCACCCACACCTGCAAGCTGGAGCATGTCCAGGTCCCAAAACCTAGCACAGCATAAGAAGACACCATACTTTTACAGAACAGAGAAAATTTATTCCCTGTTGTCTTGAGACTGGAGAAGTGAAAAGTGCATTAAAGGTTTACCCATACCTATGCAAAGCATGAGTTTAATGGGAGCTGAAAGCTTTCAACATCTTCCCAGAGGCAAGTATAAAATCCTAGTTTAGAATGCTTGGCAGAATTTGCCCAAATATAAATAAATGTGACAGTGGAGGTAACTCTGTTTACCAGTTAAGATAAGCTTGTGCCTAGGCTAGTTAGGCTGAGCCCTGACCCCTGGGCCATACAGACCATTAACCTCCTGACCCACACTCTGACAGCTCCTGATCCCACCTCTGTGCCTGCACACTCCTGAGCAATGCAGAAATTGAGCTTCCTCCTCAGCAAGGCAGGTTGGGGGCCCACCCAGCACATCCGGCTGTTGCAGTCTGAAAAGCACCACGACGGTGAACACCTTTCACTAAGAGTCAAAGTATTTGATCACCCCAGATCTGTTCCTGGAGGGAACAGGCATGGCTTGGTTCCATAATGCAATAGAGGGAGAGGACTTACATAACAGAAACCCAGGAATAACTAGCACCAATTCTAGCTATGCTCACCAGCATCTGCCCAACAATGAGCCCAGAGATTAATTAGAATTAGTGTCTGGATTCAGTATGAACTATACATGTGTGTATACATATATATATGTATGCGTGTCTGTATAGATACATATATTTATGTATATGCAACATGAAGCAGAACTGTACTTTGCCAAGGATAAATGTCAGGGTTGTGCAATAGGTATGTAATAGATTTATATCCTCTCTTGACTGGGACTGCTAGTGTGCACTGAATTATACAGACACAATTCTATGTCCTAGATCCTTTCTCACAGTTTTACCAACAATATTACTCTTTATTATTAAAACAATTTACAGAATTGTGGGGATAATGCATTTACTCATCTAATCTGGTATACTGTATAATAAGAAATGAACCAAATTTTACATAGTCATTAACCTAGGGTCACCACCCCTCCCAGTTTGAGTAAACCAGTCCTGATTTGGTGGGAAATATCTTCAGGGCAGAGACTGAGGAAACAAATATTAAAATGTTGCAAACATGTAAAACACATAACAGTAAGCACCACATGTATCCTGGCTAGCTACTCAGTGAGACAACAGATTAAACACCATTCAGGACCTGTATGTTTAAAAAAGACAAGTAAAACCAGACCTCAAGTCATAATTTTCAAACACAAGCCAGGGAGAAAGCCACTCGAGATCTACAGACAAGTATCTGAAGATACCTCTTTTGCAAGTGACTACAGAAGTATTTTAGGGAGAAGAAAATAGCTTCAACACAGGTTCATCTGCAAGAATCACTGGCTCTATTCACACATTTGAAATCTGCCACCAGGAAGCTACTGCGGACAGTACTCTCAAGACACAATTCTAAATTCCTGCCCTATTTTTGCTAGTATTAATACTGGGTGTTTTTTTCCCCAAAAGAGATTATTATCTTCCTTATATGAATCACAGACATTTCTTACGGTACACACTAGTTTCTGTTTCACCCAAAATCTCAATGTCATTATACCTTATCATACACTGCCCAATTTTGATGGTGTATGTGTCTGTTCTTAATACAGTTGTCCCGTTGCATATTTTTTGGACTGTTTTCCCCTCCTTATTTACTAGACAACCAAAGAGTTGATGTAGCAAGGACCAATCAAATAAAGGATTTAACACTATCAAAATAAAATACCTTAGTAATAAAATATTTTTTATTTCTCTCAAATATTGGTGGTACAAAAATGTTTAAAAATGTATTCTGAAAATGATTTTGTTACAGAAATACATTGCATGTTGTTCAAGCTGTAGTACTGAGCAGACTAACCTGATTGTTCCTGCTCTTTCTGAGCTATATAATATAGGAGTTTGAAACACCTATAACCCTGAGTTCAGAGAACTGTGGCAAAATTTAGCACAACTTCGGATATCAAAAATCTTTTGTAATTACCCAGTTCATCTATAATGATCAATAGTATAATCTTCTGATGTTTTGGTTTAAAGCTGTTAGCATTAAATCCCCCCATTTTTTCAAGCTGAATAAAGGTTGAGACCAATCTTTTGAAATCTGATTGCTTAGCTATACCCTGGGCAACAAACCAACTTTGTTTAAGACTAATTTTATTTCAGGCTTGAGAATCTTGGTCATCAAAGGTTGCTTCAATAATCATGTTAGCTTTATATGGGAACAGATGATTCTAATTGTAGGACTGAAGTTCTCAGCTGAAGTCCTTACTCAGACAAAGTCTTTATTCAGACAAAACCCCAATTTATTCCTTTAAACACAAGCCAGTACACTTTGTGAGAGCCCTGAAGGAGGACTAGAGACTGAGCTAGCATCCCACACTGGAGTTTGTCCTGCTTGTCTGTGGATGACAACTGCTATCTAAACAGAAGATTTAATAATGTTTCTAAAATATCTGGGCAAAAAAAGGTGACAATTTGCAGGGTGGGATTTTTTACTGTAAATACTGGCAGTAACATTAATATGGACAGTAGTTTGAGCTTTTTTGATTTCCACTTTAGTTTTATGGCTCACAGTTGCAGAGAAAAAAAAAATGAGATTTGGATGAGGACAATCTAACAGGAAATAATAAATATGTCATTCAAACATGACAGGTCCTTATTTGCAGAAGGTCAGAAGAAAGACCATAAACAGTGCAATCTTCATTGGGTTCCCAATCTTTCTGTGAAAATGAATCAGCAAGTAAACACTGCAAAGTTTTTATCCACTTTTTATTCTTCTTGTTGAGAAAAGGGTTCATTTCCGTGGTGCACATCTAACAAATAATTTGTACAATAAATTGCTATTACACCAACCTTGATAAGAGTTTTCTCTCAATTGTATGAACCAATTCCTCAAGCTTATACTTCAATATTACAGTCGAGTTGCATATGGCTGTATATTCTATAGCAAAAGTTAATTTAGACATAATTGGAGTTGTCTTGGATACAATCTGAGAAATGATATCTGCTGAAACCCAGAGCTCAATGACACTTTCACACAAGCAGGATCACATAAAAAAATTATAAATATAGCAAAGTCAAGTACTTGGAAATATGAAAAAGAATACAGATAACCTTAGTCTGAATTTTAGCCCTTTCTATGGAACCACTTAATGAAAAGAACATAGAAATCTGATGGCATAATAAGTAATTTATTCTTCCATGAAAAGTTTGCATATGGTAGAGTGACAAAGGCAGCTTCACATGCTGAACAGCAAATTAAATGTTCACAGTGGTCTTCCAAGAGAGGTTTCATGTGGAGGTGCATGTACCAAGTTGAGAACACACCCTGGTGAGGATGAACCCCTGTATGAATAGCAGTGCATCAGCTAAAGTAAAGAATTTTAAAAAATCAAAACAGTTTCTCTCCCTCAGTGCTCCCTTATCATGAGTTGGATAGAATATGATAGCTTCAGAAATTACGTTGAACAGGATTATTTGCATAGCCCTTTTTTGCCTCAAGATAAGCCAATTCTGTTGGATCAAGATTATATTTGGTTTGTTTTTAACTCAGTAATGTACAGTTCTGTTTTCAGGTCTGTCTGTATTTCAACTCCCACACCTGACTGGTTTTATGGTATCCACCTACCACGTACATTTCTTAGATGAAAGATTTCTGCAGTTAAGTCTTTTTAGTTTTTCCATTCAGGTATGACAGGTCAAAACCACAGGATATTGCTTCAGAAAAATCACATCAAATGTGAAAGACTGTAAGAAAAATTTTCTGAGAGATCTTTGGGGAAAAATTATATATATGGGGCTAAATAAACCCAGTCTTTAGACTCAGTTTTTAACTTAGAGAGAAAAAGAACTGATTTCCTGAAATCTGCGATGTTCTGTTCCAGTCCTTATCTCATCACTCTTCTTCATTTCCAAGAATAGATATTAGACATTGTTTGATGTGATAATGTGTTATGTTTATAAGCCTGATATGAATCACCTTCAAGAAAAGCTGCGGCACCAAACTGACTGTACCCTATACAGGCTCTGGCATACAAATAAGTCTGCTGCCATAAATTTGAATTATGTCACAGGAAATACCAACTTTACCCACTTACCCACTAGTAAAACCAAAATACTAATCTGCATTATTTGCCCTCAAGTGATTTAGGCATGACAAGTTTGAATTATGTGTTTTATCCTGGAGCTGCTCCACAAAGAAAAGCTAACAGCAAGAAAACACTCTGAGAAGCTACATTCTTAAGAAGCTTTAGTACGAGCCAGTTAGAAATGCTTTTTGTCTCATGCAGAAGTTAAGAGATGCTTGTACATGTGTGTGCATCAGCTACTGCACTTAGGGTCTAAACTGATGGCTGACCAACACCTAACCTAGGATCAAACGGGCAGGGAAAACCCCGGGAAGCCAGTTGAAACACTGAAACAATGTAGACATCAGATTATGTGCCTAAGGAAGGTTTCACATTTTATTTGCTAGCAACATGTGCCTGCGAAACAGGGAAGAGTCAGAAAGGCTGGGGTTTATTACAGTACTGTCTGTCAAACCAAGTTTTTAACAGATTTCTGCTAACAAAAGAAGGTTAGTTATGAAATTATATTGCAACTAGTTGAGTGCTGTATTTCATATGAGAACGACTTTTAAAAGCAGGTGATAAAAAAGAGGCTGTTACAATCTAGCATCCAGAGAAAGGCAAGGCTGCCCCTGGCACATCCCCAGGCCCAGCGAGTGAGGTGCACACCCGCACAAACACTGTGCTACACATTTATACAGAGCCAGTCACAGAGACCAACACATACAGGCACTCTCAGCATGCACAGCAGCCCCATTCTGCTCACCTCACTGGCCAACCAGGATGAAGGTTTGTTAATAGGCATATAAGTGTCCATGTGTACAAGGAAGACTCCTGCAGCAGCTTCCAGCTCAGATACTCGGTCTGCACAATAGCTGTCCATGGATCCCAGTCTCCTCTGGTGCTGGCACTGCAGCATACAGGCCACATTTAGAGCCCTCTTGCACACACCAACACACACCCCTCAGCCCCAGACACCATGCTCTCTCTGGCAGCTGTTCTCCTGATCCCCATGCAGCCAACATCTCTGTTGGTCTCAGACAGCGTGACACACATACCTTATGGCTGCTTTGAAATCTGGCCGCCAAGAGAGTTAGTGTATTTGCTGGCTAGGCCAGTTTAATATCTGCTAGCTATGGCACACCAGCACATGTACTCTCACCCAGTGTGACTGCTGGCACCACAGTCACGTGGCTCACTTGACCACGGCCTGGCTCCAGCTACTGTCATGTAGACCTCCAAACACACATGCACACAGCAGGCAGTCCTCTCACACAGGGAAATAGTTAGAAATTGAGTTAATAAGAGGGTAAGGCAGAATGAGATGAGCAGGCACAGGGGATGGTCAGATAAGCCCACTGACCATCAGGCTGTTTACTTACAACCAGACTCGACTCTTTCTTCCCACATTTCTTCCTCCCCAAACTCCCTTGATTCCTCTCTCTTCTTTTTTTTGGTTCCTCCCCTAAACCTCCCTAATAAATCTTGTGTGATCCGCAAATGTTATTCCCCTGAATCAAGTAATGTGTCCCATGCCTCTAGGCAGTGCCCCTGAGGCAGGTTGAGGGTCCAAAAGGTGCTCTGGAGAGCAGCTGTCATTGGTGCTATTCTCAGCACATAGGGCTGAAGGCACTGCTGGGACAGCCTTAGGAGGCATCATGTCTCTTTCCATGACTAGGTTTTGGGGTTCTCCTGCCTGTGTGAATTCTTTTGTGCCTGTGGAGATGAGCTTTTAATCAAATAACCTAGAAAAGTATATCTGCCAGACTTGGATCTGATCATGTAGTTTTGTGGCTGAGGCATGAAGGGACATGTTAATAATTCCTAGGACAAGCACTCACCTTTCTAGACCATGGCAAGTCCCCAGAGTCAGTCTTCACAAAACAACTGGAATATTGCAGGCAAAAAATTCACCAGTTTAGACTGAATCTTGAAAGGGGCTCTGTCACTGTGAACACAACGAGGAATCAAAAATACCACAAGAGACCTGAGGCAAAAATCTCCAAGGCCATGTTCTCAGCACAAGGAGTCCCACAAATTAGAGCAAAAGCAGACAGCAAAATGACATATGATGTTTGGAAAAATTACAAGACACTCTGTGGTTTATATCTTGTGCCTGAGTTTGCATTAGCACTCAAGTGTGCAAAACTTGGGTAAATACAAAAGACATCAGAGTTGCTAGGTCAGGGCAATTGCTCCTGGAATAAAAAGCAACACTGCAGGAGGATTTCATCAAACTACCCTTTTGCACTAAAAGCAGAAGGGATTGCATTGGTTTTGATAGAGGTCTGTAGTTCATTGTAGGAAAGACCTGCAAATCTGGATTTAAACCCTGGGCATCAAGGAAACCTCACTTCTCTAAAGTCTAAATAGCTCAACCACATTAGCAGCTGGTTCCCAGAATATCCCTCTGCTGCCCTAGGCCACTGAGATGGTAATAACTCTTGGCTCCTCTGTGGCAAACACCACATCCATGAGATATTACATGCCTCCAGCCTCCCACTTCATCCCCATAAGGTGAAGGCAAAAACAGAAAATGTTTTTGGCTGCTTTGTCTCAGGCTATTTGCAAATGCAGATGAAGATACTGACCCTCTGTGCCCAATGGCCCTACCACATGTCCTTGCAATGGCATCCACAGATGGGTGCTCCCAGCCAGCTCTTCTGGGCCACACTGGTCTGGGTCATAGAGACCTAGTCAGTATTTGAAATTCCTTTTCCTGGCAATACCCACTATTAGTTAATAATCCCTTTACATTTTTTGAGAAAAAAAAAGGTGGAGGGAGAAGTACCTTCAGGAGGCTCTGATACCAGTTGTTTGGAACCACCCGTGTGACACATTTTAGCCTTTGTTATAGAGTAACACTTAGAATGTAGACAATATGAGGCTATTGCATTATACAACACCTCCCTTTCCCATATCCTTATCCTCCAACAGGCTCCTCAGCTGTCCAGATAGCATGAGACATGACTTGGCAACCCTGCAACATCTGTCCCCATGGCTGCACCCCACTGATGAGCAGGGACAGCTTGCTGGGGCTGGTGCATGCCCAGGTATTGCTGCAGAGCTGGAAGACAGCCAAGGCACATACCTGGGAAGAGCTGAGTCACAGAGTGAGAGACTCCTTGGCTCCAAGGTGCTGCTGAACACCACATTAAATGTTGTGACCCTAAGCACTTTTCAACATGGTCCTCAGCCCTTTGACACTACAAAGGTAACATGCTTTTGTTGGTTTTACCATGCATCCAACTACAAATCTGCCACAGTGAAAGCAATGGGGAAAAGCTCTCAGTTCTATTGTCCAGCGAGAGACATTAGAAGGAAAATTAATATTCCTTCTGTATGCTCTATTTATGAAGTAACTTTACCATTTGCATAGAGCATCTTAAAAAAGATTAGATTCTTCCAAATGACAATGAAGCAAAAAAAAAATTAGGATAAAACCAGATTTTTTTTTCTCCCCAAAACATGTCATTTCAATAAAATTCTTACATAGACTATTTCACTATCATTAGTGCTAAGGTAAAAAACCAATCTCTTCTGTTTTCAAAGTAGTCCCCAGTTCTGTTATTCATGGGTTTTTTCGTGCAAATTATTGTACAATACTGCTGCTGTTGTGCATTCATCTTTCTGGCTGCTCTGGGAGATATCACCTTGGGGCTACCAGAGTAGATCTTCTGTTTGGAGTGCATTACTCTCCATCTTGCAAAAGGGTTTTCCACTATTGTAAGGTACATTTGTGTTATAGTTAAAGCATTTCTACCCTGAGGTAGTGTCAGACTGGCATTGCCCAGAAATGCAGCCATGACACAACGATGATCTTGTTAAACGCTGAATAAAAGATGTTAATATGCTAGAGTGCTGCCCAAGGAAGAGAAAAGGGCTGCACCATCTTGTACCCACTGTACAGTGCACTGTCAGCAAATCCCCTCCTTGCTGTACTGCAGAGCTCTGCTCTCAGTGGTGCCTTTGTGTGCCCTTAAAATCTTTTAGCCACAAGGGGTAAAAAGGCTGTGCTGATTTAGGACTCAGTATGATCTTTTGTTTTCAACGGTCAAATGTTCCAGAAACATTTTCTTAGAGTATCTAAAATTATTTTCAAAAGGTAACTTACAGCACATCTCTTTTAGGTTCCTCTTTAGTTAGAATCCTATAAAGTACATCCCAAACTGCATCCACTCATGAAATACACATGAAAAAATGCAATAACCCAAGAAACTGTGCAATAATTTCGTATGCCTGTGTACCTTCTCTTTGACCAGGGGAGCTGATGTGGTTACCAAGATAACAGATTCACAGATCCCTCAGAAGCACGAGGAAGGGTACAAGAGTTCACCAGGAGGATTTTCTTTCTCCATACTGTTGCTTCTTTCTCAAAAATGTATGCTCAGCTTTATTAGTGATCAGTGATCATTTAAGTCAGTGCAGATTGCTGTGTCTGGCTCACCTCCCAACGTCACTCCTACAGTCCCAATCCCATAGGGTCACATCAAAAACTAAGACCTCAGTCACATGATCTACAAAGGCATGGATACCATGAACCACTGACGAGAGGTAAGATCTCCTGGATCTGTGAAGTGGAAGAAACAGCAGTGAATGCGAGTGTGTGAAAGCCCCAGGGAAAACTGGCACTCTGCTGCTGACACACAGAAAGATGCTGCACCTGCCTCGGGGAGCCTCTGGCCGCAGAGAGCAGTGGTGCTAAACTTCAGCTGCCAGAAAGCAGAGAGGAAGTAAACACGAGGTTTGCCTTTTGCAAAGCCATTGATAAACACAATCTTTCTACATAACAATAGATCAATTGAAAATTCGGCACTGCAAGAGATGCAAGAGATGCAAGAGGACTTTCATAGCCTCATTCTATGACTCTCTTCCCTCTCTCCCAGCTCACAAACTATATTACAAAAAGACACTTTCTGTGTTTACACTATGTTTTATATTTTTGCTAAATATTCCTCGCTAGTCACCTTAACTGACAAATTACTGAATTAAACAGATCAGATGTTTGACTGACTGTGGCTGTTCTTATGATGCCTTCTCATCCAATTCATATCACATGCTCAAAAACAAGGGTCATCTCCCCTTGGCTCTTGCACTTGGCACACTGTGTGCACCTTGCTAAGTGTTATTAACTGACCTGTCGGTATAGCAGAACTTTGCACTCACATTTTCACAGAGCAGGACAAAATAAATTAGAGCACAGCCTTGTGAAATCAAACTGACAGCTCCTATAAATTCCCACACACCTCTCAGAAAGCACAACAGTATTTCCTGACCCTTAGAAACTCGTGACAATGATACTAAACCAAACATTTTAACATTATCTCTGTTCAATTTGTTTTTCACAGTTTTGTTGTTACAGTACCCATGGTGATGCATCCATTTAATGATGAATTCCCAGCACAAGTTTAGCATGTTTCCTGTGATTTTAGGATTACTCGGAGCTGGCAAAACATGCAGCCAAAAGTACCTTTTGGGAGATGCACCAAAATGTAGAGACCCATTTCTTTACCTTCATTCATGTAGAAAGACATCCCCTTGCAAATCATTGCACTAACTTTAGTCTTACCTCGCTTGAAGTCTTGGGGGAAAGATACACAAAAATCCCTCCTCCATCCAGATGGTGCATTGAGAGGCTGGAGTGCATTGAGAAGCTCCAGAGTTCCCTGCCTGCACAGAAGCAGACAGAGCCACTTCCAAAAGCTACACAAAAGAGTCTCTGTCTCTGCTGATCAGACATCCCTTTGAAGCTTAGGAGTCCTGACTGGCAGCATTTCATGTCTGGCCATCTTTAGGTTTGGAGCAATGAAGAATGGGAAAGAAGAAAAATATGGGAAAGGAGAGAACAGGAAGGAAAAAAGGATCAGCTCAGAACAGGTCTGGCTAAGAGTCTGTCACACCAACATACATTTTGCATTACCTCACCTGTGCTATTTTTTTGCTTTCAGGCTTTGTTATCAACATGGAAATTTCCAGTTTATTTTTGACCTTTTGATCAGAGAGCGGGCAATTGTTCTGAGCCAAGAAGACATAATTCACTATTAAGAAACACAAAATCTCCTCAATATAAAGGTACATTGTAAAACATAATAAGCCTAAACCAAGAGCATGCAGTTTCATTTTAAAGAATGCATGCATTGCTACTTTCTGTATGAGTTTACAGGGAATTCTTTGCACAAACAAATATTCCAGTTACTTGCAAATAAACTAAGTATGTTTGACTATGGATTTTTCCAGGTTTAAAAAAACTTTTAGCTCCCTATTTTGTCGTGGTTAGAAAATATTTTTACACCTGTATGTCTTGCTTTCTCTACTTGTAAACCATTCAATTTCCTTGCTAAAAATAGTAAAAATGTCGTAATTGCTTCTTGTACAGGAGCAAGCATCTATTCTTTAAAGATGAAAAACCTTCAAGAAGTTAACCATTCAATGTGAACAAATCTGTTCCCTTAAGATGTTTTCTTCACCACTGTCAATTTCATGTTTCCCTAATATAGAAAACAGAAAAACTTTATTCACCTCTCTGATCAGTTGTTCTTTTGGAGTTTTCTTGTTATTCTACCTTATTCAATTAAATATCATTTACTGTAGTTGCAGTGGCTGAAAATGGCTTTAAAAAAAAAATAAGCTTTCACTTTCAGGTCTTTGAATACAAAAATAAACAACATTTGTTTGTTGATATCCTATTATTTATTCTTCTATTTTCTCTTCCTCTCTTTAAACTTCATAACCTAGTTCTTATGAGCAAAGAATCTTAATATTACATATTTCAGAGGGAGAGCAACTGCTAAGGATAAGACTTTTTTGATTGGATGCAAAAGGGCTCAAGAAAACATTCTCCACATCTAAAAAAAAGGATGGGCTGTGATTCAAAAAGGGCAAAGCAAAAATGGTAAGGAAGTAAACCTCAAGAATTTGTGATTCTGTCACAGTTTAAAAAATTTTAATCTTAATTTTTGAAAAGTGTCAAATTTTCACTTTCTTCCAAGCATGCTTCCCAATGTCAACACTTGCACTTTTATCATAAACTCATAGCACTTCAACATTTTCTTCATTACTTTACTATTACAGGCTGTCTTCTGAAAATTTTGGCACATGGACTGCCTGGTCATGGTTTCTAATCTGCATAGAGCTCAAAGATGATGAACTATGACCAGCCCTAAAGCCCTGCTGGGTTGCTGCCATGCTTAAATAGCCATGTAATGAGTCCATGAAGGGCTCAGCTGTCCTACACCTCATCCACATCCTGTGGAGGGGCTCCAGCAGGCCACAGTCGCTTGGCTGTGAACCACCTTTCTCGGAGCTGCCTATCAACTCCAAATAGCTGGTGCTGGTCTGGCTGTGGAAGAAATGGGTGTGAGGGGAGGAACAGTAAGGAAGGTTGGCTATTTCTTAATTTATGCTTTCATTTCACTCTAATGTGTGAACACCTCAAAAGAAAGGGAAAAAAAAAAAGAAAAGAGAGAAAGATATTTCAGCATTTTCTTCTTCCTCCTACATTTCAAGACAGGAACATGAAATAAAACTCCCTAATGATTAATTTAATGAGTGAGCAGATAGGAATTTTTATTTTACACAATTAAGTAAGTAACAATGACTGCTGACATTTTTCTTTAAGGTCTAAAATCTGCCCTCAAATTATTAAGAGTAGCTGGGTGAAAGTCTGTGTTGTGGGAGAGACATGGGAAACTGAATTACCACCCTTCTTAGCCTCAGGAAAAAAAAAATAATAAAATATTTAAAGCCTATGAATATAATTTATTTGTGACTTGCCTTCAACTATTGTGCTCACTGATTTCACTTAATCTGCGCTGGCAGAGTACGTCAGCCTGGCAGAACTGCTGCTACAGTACAGTGCACTGACTCCATTAAAACACTGTGCAGCAGCTAAACTGGGACAACCTTGCACTTCTGAAATCCTCGGCTGGCCCCGCTGACCCAGAAGAAAAGTCAGCCCTAGCAGAGGGGAGCGTAGGCAGGCTGCCCTCCACTGTACACCTGGAAGGCTGCTTTTGCCAAAAAGAAGTTGCAGTGATTCCTCCCATCAGGGGACTGACTCTTACCCTCACGGGGATATTGTGCTCCTGGAAACAGCATCCCTTTACTCATAAGGGAGCACTTGCAGAGCCCTGAGCAGAGTGACTGATTGCACTTCAGTTGTGCTTGTATGAACATAATTCTTGGTTGCATTGTAATGATCAGACAAGTGAAAAGGCAAAACACAGCAGCCATTAAGAGAAGACTTGTCAGGGTTCAAACACACCCACTATCTCTGCCACAACTCATTTGATGGGGACCAAGAGCCATGACTGAAATCCAGATCAGCACCAAGTCTGGTGCCATCTCTCCAGGCAGATTTCGCTTGACATCCAATCTGGTGCCAGCTGGATTTCTGGCTGTTAGCTGATGAGACATCATAAAAACTCAGAAGCAGCAGTTATCTCATATGCAAACAGGTACTTATTGATATCTCCTTATTGGGTCTGACACAGCATAGCACATCCTGTATTCTTTCTGAAATAAGTACAGAGAGGCACTGAGAGCTTTAGTTATAATTATCATTACTGTTAATGGCCAGGAACATGAGGGCACTTACCACCAGCCAGTTGCTACCCACCTGGGAATCTCTGCTAGAAGCACAAGGTAACTCACTCTTCCTCTTCCTCTGAGACTTTGCTCTTCTTTCTCCTGAGTATCTGAAGTCCACATTATCATTATACGATTTTATTTTGCACATTTTCCTTTTTTAAAGTAGTCTTCTTCTCGCCTGAAGTCCTGTGGTATACTTGCCAGGCTCTGTTGTTGCCAGACAGGAATTTCACCAGGACAGTTACAGCTCCCAGTTTCTCCTGAAAGTTTGGGAGGCAAAGATAATTAATTTCATTCAAACAGCTGAGGACCTTCCGCTTGGACTTAACACATTCATAAAGCAGGCATTGCTTTCTCTCTTCCATCCCACATCAAAATGCAACCTAGCTTTTATACAGACATTTTAGTCACAGTAGTTTAAATTGGAGGAATTACAAATGTTGTTTTGAGATGGGAAGCTCCATGCGAAAAAGCCAAGTGACATGCCCCAGATAGCTGAGATGGTGTGACACATACAGTAATAAAATCCAGGTCTACAGCATACAGGAAGTTTCTTGTGCAGCATAGCAGACTTGGACTAGGGTCCCACTTCTGAAAGACTCCTTTAGGATCTTCCACAGAATAAATAAATTTCCCACTAACACTCCAGGTGTTTTCAGCTATTAAGCTGTTCTCCAGTTAATATAGCAATGTCAAGAGATTTTAAAATATTTGGCACCTAGATCCACACTTATGTTCAAAAAGATGTTGCTCAGACTGTTAGAGGCAAACAAACAGCTACTCTCTCTTGGCATGAACTGTTTGCCCAAGTGCCTAGATAAAAGTTATATCCCTAGTAGATGTCACACAAGTCAAAAAAGTTTGTTCTTTACCATAAATTCACATTATTCCAAGTGTGTTGGATTAGCATCTCTGATAAAGAGCTTTATGTCTGATTGAGAGAAGCATATTTTTCCCTCTGCACAGAGCAACAGCTGACTTCTCTGGACCTCTGTCTTTTCATCCAGGCACCTAATTGTCTTGGGCAAAATGACCTGTTTATCAACTTAAACAAAACAACTGCTCTCCAGAACAGACCAATAAAATAGAATTTATATGAGGAGCTGTGGGTTTATTGACTATTGGTTTAAGCTGCTTGTCTCTTTTTAGGAGAGTATAATTTTTATTAGGTTTTTTCCCCCTTTAGAAAAGACTATTAACTACATTGTCATAAATAAGGAACTGCATTGTTTAATGTGGCCATTAAAAAGGAAGTTTATAGATCACATGATCACAAGGGCTCACTTGGGTCTTATAGTAATTAATAGAAATGGATGTATAGCAGCAGTTCACAACATGCTCTCGTTTGACCTTTTTGCCCTACATTTTCAACCACTTTGAGATGGTTTTATGTAACTTCTCCAAAAACTGACCTTCATTGCCCTCTGCTGGCTGCATCATTTTCTCATTGCACAAATTAATTCACTATGCACAAGCTGGGATGTGCAGTGGTTTAACCACAGCTGGCAATTGAGTTCCACGCAGCCGCTCACTCACCCTCTCCCACTGGGTGGGATGGGCAAGAGAATCGGAAAAATAAGTAAAAACTCAAGGATTGAGATAAAAACAGCTTAATGACTGGAACGAAGATAATATAATAACAACATTAAGCAATAATAACAATAATTGTAATAAGCAAGAGTGAGAGAAATAAAACCCAAGAAAGCCAAGTGATGTGCACAATACAATTGCTCTCCACCAGCTGACAATGTAGTCTGTCACCAAGCACCAACTGCCGTCCCCCCCAGCTGGCTTCTCCTGGTTTATATACTGGGCTTGATGTCCTATGGCATGAATACCCCTTTGGCTACTTCAAGCCAGCTGTCCAGACTTGCTTCCTCCCAGCTTCTTGTGCACCTGCTCCCAGGCAGAGCATGGGAAATTTAAAAAGTCCTTGACTGAGGATAAGCACTAATTAGCAACTGTAACACCAGTGTGTTATCAATGTTATTCTCATACGAAATCCAAAAAACACAGCACTGTACCATCTATTAAGAAAATTAACTCTGTCCCAGCTGAAATCAGGACAGATGTAGCTGGACAAGTTACAGGACACCTGAAGAAGGCTGCTAGAGGTAGGAGCTGTCTCAGGGACTGCCAGCAGCAAAGGCATGGTCAAGCTTTGCTGTCTACTGCAACCATGTTACTGAGCTTAATGCAGAGTGACCTACAGGTATACAACAGCAAGCACACTACCACTTAGGGCAGAGACATCATCTTAAGAAAAATCAGAATGAATATTTCTACAACAAGAAGAGAGTTTTTTAAAAAGTCATATTACTTCAAAATTGTACAATAGGGCTTGATCTGATAAGCCAGCAAAAAGTAGGCACTGTACTTTAACAATTTATCTTAAAAGCCTTTCTTAATGCCTGCATTTAAAATAATTTTATTTCAGAACCAGCAAAAAATAGTCAATTTCTGCAATACCATAACATCTCTATTGGTGTTTCAAAGGAACAAGTCAGGAAGCACTTAGGCCTAAGTTACTGATAGGTATTTTGTTTCATGCCAACACTGAATGGTATTTGTTGGTAAGATGGTGATATAGATATGAAATGTGGCTATGGGGACAATCCAGCCCCTCACAGATGCATTTTCATGAAACCAGGGATTTTGATAGTTGGTTATTTGGTTGGCAGGGACAGCTGGGGGGTCAGACCTGTCCCAAGCATTGAAGCAGAGCTCATCTCTTCCTTAGCAGTGAAGAGAATACATCACATTTTAAATGCACTGGAGAAGTAGGGACCTTTATTTACACTGTGGTTGCCTTAGTATACATACTTCTTGAATAAGTACATTGTTGTTGTGCCACCTTCAACGAGCAGCTAATTCACTATACACTGAATAAACTCTCCCTTCATACAATCTCCATGTGCTTGGCAGGTGGTGATCACACATGTAGGAAGCTGGCTTTGAAGGAGTGCTGAAAATCCCCATTCTCACAGAGATAACGTAGCTCATGACTCTCTGGCTCTTTTTTTATTCATATCCTTTTCCTTTAAAATAGTTCTAAGAAGATGGTTTTTTACCAAATAAAAGATGTCATATTCATTAGAGCACCATCTATGCATTTTTTAACCAAGCTGGAGGATTGTATTACAGAAGTTGATCTCTACAGGTACTTCACATAGGAAAAAGGTTTAAAATTAGTAGAACAGAACATTCTGGACACTATGAATTTTCAGTAATTAAAGAAAATCACAGTGTAGCGGACATAGTAAACTGTGGAGTGGAGTTGTATTTTGCGTATGAGGAAGAAAGGATTGCCTTAACAATAATAAAGAAAAGAGAAGAGACAGAAAAGAAAGTTAAATGAGTTGTGGTCTTAGAATGGAAAAGTGGGTATTTCTCTTCTTCTGTCTGAGTTCCCTTTCAAAATTAGCAGTGATAATCTCCTGTGGTTTTCTTTGAAAAGGTCATAAGACACACCGGACTGCATCCATTTTCCCATGGTTCATCAGTGGACTTTACCAATGCTGTCTATAAATTTCGAGTGAGTTACTGGAAATTCTCAAGACTCTGCTAAGTCTGCTAAGATAAGATTTTCACATGAGATCTCCAAGTCCCTTGTGCACAAGAAAGTAAGGAAAGTCCCCTCTGTGTAGCTGTCATAAGGGCTTTTAACACCAGATACACCATTTCCTTTAAAGGAAGGAGAGAGGGGGAGATTGCTATTCTATTAAATTCACCTTTCAGTAACAAGTTTATACAGCTCCCTGGTTCCTGTCCCTTATTTATCATCATTGACACTTCGACTATTCTTAACGCATTAGTGGGTATTATGCCATAAGAAGAAAGCCAGGCTTTTCATTGGAGCAACAGACAAGACCCCAATGTCACAGTTTACAGAGAAGATGCTCGGTTCCAAGGACCTTCCAGGCTTCCCAAAGTGCACCATGTCTCTAGTCAATGAGCTACAAACCAGGTCACAAGAGGCTAAACCTTAATATAATTCATCTGATTTCCTCCGGTCAATTTTGGCTGTTAAATCCACACATCTTGAAGGAGAAAACAGCTGTCCTAATCCCTGTCTGTACCTGCATGTACCTAGAGACATGAAGTGTTCTCTGCTCTAGCTGAACAGACTCCATGTGGTGACTTGCAGGTTTATCTGTGTGAGTGAGGGTGAGCCAGAGACGCACAGTACAGCGTGGGTAGAGGAAGTTTTCTGAAACTGAGGTAATGCTGAAAGGGGCTACAGTCAAATTCTTCAGTATCACCATGGTTTCTCACCTGTGACTCATCTATCTGTCTTGCCATGACTATGTATCTGTTTCACAGAGTCCCAGGCGGGAACACTTCCCGTCACACACCTCCTGGGTTTGAAAATAAACATGCAGCATGACCTAATGCTTCATATCCAGTACAACTTAACCTTAAGCAATGATATCACTAAAGTGATGTGCTCCTGGAGGTTGTTATGAAAGGCATATGTCAGAAAGCTAAACAGCTGTCCAGTTATCTGATATTTTGTCTTTACAAATTCAGGATTCTGAATACTGACTGGAGTTAAATGCCAAAATTAAAGTAAGATGCATTTGGGATTTAAAAAAAAAAAAATTCTTTAAGAGTTGAAAGTAAAGCATTTAAACTCCCAGGAGATAAGACAGAGAGACCATAAATGTTTCCCTGTCATTAGAACGGAACATTAGAGTATCTGTCCTGTTCAAGAAAACCCACAAATATGGGAAATGTCATATATGAATAATTATCCCTTTTTCTTGGCTCCTACTCACTTTACCAAGCCATCTGTAAAAGTGGTCCCACCTCTATCAGAGCAAAGGCAAAAGAAAATTTATTTTTGACAAGACGACAGAATGTCAGAAGGGGTCCTCAGCAGGGTTCTAGGAAATTGATTAAAACGAGGGCAGACTTCTTTTTAAAATGGTATGAAATCAGATTTTCTAGTGGTATCCCATGGTTTTTTCCTATTCGCCATTAGTCTGGAATGGAAAATGTTCAAAGGATCTTGCCGTGGAAACACTTCCTATAGAATAATGAAAATCTCTGCTTCCATCAGCAGCATGAGCCTGCTATACATTAAAACAGCAGACAAGAAATGAAGTTTCCTTGGAAGTTCTGGAAAAGGGAAATCTAAACTCACACTCATCTCTCCTTTGTCCCTTTTGATACCATACATACATTCATCAAAGAAATGCAGAAATTAACTGAGTGGAGAATAACGACTCTGAGGAAAAGTTTCAGAAAGTTCTGGCTTCTCTTTTAACAAATACCAAATCAAGAACACATCATTAGCTCATAAGAGACCCCATTCAAAATCAGTGAAATCAGTGGGAACGCTCCCAGTTGGCTTCAGCATGCTCTGAGTCAACAAAAGAACAATTACAAATGCTTAAAATTTTTTTTCAGTGAAATCACTTTTTTAATGAAAAATTGTTATTTAGTAACAGTGAAGTTCTCTTGGGATCATTTCTTTTCATTTATGTACTTTTCTTTTTTGGTAGAGCAAGCTGGAAATAAATCTATTTCATCTCACTCATCCCACAAACTTTTTAATTTAGTTTCTTATTTTTTACTGGAAAACAAGTATGAGAAATAGCATGAAGCAGGGGTGTGTTCAAGAAGGCAACATAGTGGTCAGATCAGAGAGCTGGCCCACCTGGAAAGCTGGATGCCTGCCAGAAGCAGGGAACAAATGATCCCAGAGGTAGGCAGCTTAGCCAGTTCTCTTACTTTCTTTGTTGTCCCAGCAAGTAATTCCTTTCTCCTTTGCTTTTTCGGATGTTCCACACAAACTGATTCCAGAAATTATACTACATGGAGTCTAAGAAAACTGTCAGAAAATTTAAAATACATTGGCAGGATTTCTAGTTCTCAAACAAATACTAAATTTGAGCAGAAACAGAAAACATCAGCTGTTTCTTGGTCAGCTACAGGTGTATGAGGGCCGTACATGGTCACCCATGACAGCCTGAAGAATCCTCCTTCATCATTCCTCCCTTGTCTGCTTATTCAGTTGAAATGAACCAACACTGAAATACTGGAAGATCACCTTGGTGGGTTTCTGTGTAATTCTCCTCTTCAATGGAAGGCACCACACACACACAACTGATCTGAATTCAAGTAAATCACACCTGCAGTAATGTTAAACACCTGGTTTCCTGAATGTGTCCCGACTGGTGACCAGTATCTGTGATGATTTAGAGATTTAGAAGGCGAGGATGCTCAGCTGGGTTGTTGTTGTTACTGTCCACACTGCAGACCATGGAGCACCCAAATCCAAAGTTAGTGGGCATTTTGTGAAGGAAGAGCAGCCTGTGCGCAGAGCCACACAGAAGCTGGTTTGTCTGAAGGACTGCAGCCTTCAGAAAGGACCTATGCCAGAGCAGTGCGTTGTGAGGAGGAAGGAGCAGCAGAAAGGGGAGCAGCATTGGAACTCTTATGGACTGACCTCAAACCTGCATTGCCTACCTTCCCCGCACTGCTTGGGGGGAGAGGGCAGTTAGGAGTTGGGAATGAAGGAGTGACATGGGCCTGAGAAAAGAATGCACAAGTATGAGGAAAAGTGTTGCTCTAATTTTTCTTTATGCTTTTTACTATCTAAATAAATTTTCATTGGCAATAAATTCATTTTCCCCAAGAAAAGTCTGTTTTGCCTGAGATGGCAACTGGAAGTAATTTACCCATCTGTATCTTAACCAACAAGTTTTTTAATTCTGTGTTCTCCCCCTGTACTGTTGAGGAGAGGAAGTGAGTGACCAGCTCTTGGGGGTGTCCGGCTGCTGGGCACAGTCAGCTCATCACAATCTTTCTGGTGGTACTGGCTATCACTTGCACTGCATGACTGTCAAAACTCCAGCTAAAACGTGAGTTCCTTTACTCAAGCTGTTGCAAACACAAATCTCTTCTCAGTCTCTGCCAGCCCCAATAGCTTAATAAATGTATGAGCTAAAGCACTAAGAAGCCATCTCAAAAAATGCATTAATGACATCAATTTTTCCTTCTTTCAACTCATAAAATGTTGCACATATTTCACACTATCCAGCCATCCTTTCAAGAACAGCCTCTGGCTTTGAGTTTAGCATTACTAAAATCTGTAGCAAGTGTCTTTCCTATTTTTTTCCTCCCCTCCAAATGTGTTTTAATTAGGAAAGTCTTTGAGTCTTGAGTTTTACTGTGTGTCAGCACATGAATTCATGTTATTTGAGTCCATAACAGTTTCTCTGTTATTTCTTGGCCATAATTTACTGCATTCAAGCATCCTATTTGTTTTGCTAACTACTGATGTATATTGGCCAAACACATTTGCTTAGATCTCTGCTTAATAACCAGGCTTCTCAACAGAGCTGAGAGTTGGGAAGCTCTGGTGGTCTGCAGCATCTAAAGGCATTATACCCACAGATATCGAGACAGGCAGAACAGCCAGATTTTAAACTTTCTTATCACAGTCCAAATATCTCTCTTCTGATTTGCAGTGTTTATAAATCCACTTAGATGAGTAGGTCTCACTGCAAGAGACAAGAGTATGAGTTAAAGCCTCACACTTTGACCACAGTAAACCAACATAGAACTGGCTACCTGACAATCAGGTAGGAAGGTCAGAAGTGACTGTACTTAATGCCAGCTGCATCACCCCCTTATGAAACTAGGACTGTTCCAACTGCATTAGCCCACAGGATTATGTAGACACCTGGTGCAGGCAGAAGCTCAAGTAACTGTCTGGCACAAAACGAATATCACTCCGATTTGCATCTTTCTACCCAGTGTTGTTATGCACCATACACAGATTACACATTTCCATTCATCCTTTCAATAACGACTTGTCAGCACAAATATCCAGCTAGGTGCTAGCTATTGCATTTTTCATCTGGTCTTCCTCTTCCGTCTCTGTCCTCTTTTGCTCTCCTTCTCTAACAGTCTTTGTTTCATGGGAGGAGAAATAGCTCTCCATCCAAACTGACATGGTCTTACTGGCTGACACAAGATCTCTGTCACTTTTCAAGGTAAATTAAGTTCCTTAGCTTAGAACATGGAGATCTTGAGACTGAATGGGTCTTAAAGGTAACATTCCAGTGTATATTAGAATTTTCCACATTTATTCAACACTGTAGCATTATGTTTCCTGAATACTGCCACATGGCTTGCAAAGGATGCAAAATGCATTATACTTTTGGTGCATATGGAAGTATGTGAAAAGATGTTTGTTTTCCATATGTAGGAACTCTATGAACTGTTTTACTCTAAATGCCTTCAGAGTTCCATGACCACATGTGAAAATGTTTCCTGTCATCCCTTCATGTTTCCTATAAAAATCCAGAATGCTACCATAAATGTCAAGAATGAGGCCAGATAGTTTCAATTACTTGTTTCAAGAAGATGCATTTTCAATCACAACTTCTAACTTAAAGGGCAGCTGCTTGGGTCACATTACACGTCAAGAGGCAGACTTAATGATTATTGAAATTTTCTGTATGTGTATGTCTCAGAAGGCAAAGAAAACCAGACTGCTCACATAAAAGAGAATTTCATTGTGAGAAGTACTTCAGATACATAGGCTACCAGTGAAAGGATGGAAATCCTGGCAAAAATAGGCCCATACTGGACAGTTTATTTTAATTTTACGTGTATTAGTGTGGCTAAAGCTCCACAGAACTGCAGTTGTACCATGCCAACATTCCCAGCAAAGACAGGTGAGGATTAAGAGATGTGGTTTCTTAAGAGCCAAAGGCAACATCTTCTAAATTCAGCGGAGTCTTAAGAACAATGAAGAATTTGGGATGAGTTGGGTTTTTATGTGATTTAGCCAAGGACTTAAAGAGAATGTAAGCAGCTGGCAACTGTGGGTGGCTATTTACAAAAGTGTTATTTTTTCAGTTTCTTTCCAGGTTTCAACATAAAAAACTCATTCTTGGAGTCAGAAGGGTTTGGAAGACATGCCTCCTGAGAAACTTGAGACAGCAGTGAGGTAGAGCTAAGAAATCTTTCTGAGGACCACAACACAGACCAAGTCTGTCAGGTAGGCATGGATTTGTATTACTTAACTTCTATCAGTTCATTAATTTAAATGCTTCCTGCAAACTGGGACAATTCAGTTCAGCTGCAAAGCTTGCTGATGAGGTGGTTACAAAGGGAGACTCCTTTCCCTATCTATAGACTCTAACAGAGCTGAGTGAGTCCATGAATAAACGCTCTCCTGCTTACTCAAAAAGATAAACTCTGCAGACCCTTCATGGACTTCACATTAGCTGAATAATCCTACAAGCTGATCTCTTAATTGTCAATTTCCAGAATCTCCTTCCCACCCTGTCTTAGTGTAAGGTATTTCTGTGAAGCTGAAATCTGTTCCACAGGAGCAGATGCAGATCTTTTTACATAGTTCCCTTAAACTTGCTCATTCTTTCATGCAATGACCTAAACCAATGACGGAACAAGGGATCTCCTCCACCCATGAAAGGATTTGGGAGAACTGCCAGTAATTGATGGTTTTAACAAATCAACTCAATCTTTAAACTCTTTTATTAAAAACTAAAATTGTCCTTCCCTTTTTTGTAATATGAATTTTTTTAGAACCATCAAAAATGTTACTTTTTGCATCACAAAACTGCCAGAGTTCTGAAAAGGAACTCATCTCTAGACATTTTTAGACATACCTATATTTCATTTATCTCTAAAAAAAAAAAAAATAGGGCTCCTTGTGGTAAATGCAGTTTGGCTGATACAGGTAGTGGTTTGTAAGGCTTCTCTTGCAAATCTTGTTCTTTGAACCAGAGAAGAATGAAGCAAAGCTAACTATAAAAAGCTTCAAACAAGTTAACTTTTTGTAGGTGGAAGTGTACTTCTACCTGGGGAGAGACCGAACTGACTGCACACAGAACTTCCAGGTTCTTTTTTGAGATTTTCTCGGAGTGTCTTGCCAGTTAAACTCCATCTTGTAGATACAAGAGATTGCATTTCTCTTTGTCTTCAATAATGTTCCTTACCTGCATTGTCTTCTAGAAGCTCATCCTCTTACAGAGTTAATACTTAGGTAATCATTTTTATCGCCACTATTTCACATGAGAATACAAATAATACAATTATTCAGGATGAAGTTTTCACATGATGAGGAACAAATTAAATTAATTAGACATTTCACATTAAAAACTACTATTACAGTTCATCTGTTATAAGAAACACTAACAGTGAAAATATTACTGTTAATCTTTTCAACTTTTCAGGAGTCATCTCTTTGCCCAAACCAAAACTGAATTACAATAAAGTGTGCTATAAAAACTCACATGGACTTTACATCTCTGTGTGTTCAGTGAAAGCTTGGATGGCCATAACACGGAGCATGAAACAATTATAGCTAGAACAGATAGTGTCATCATGACATATGTATCATGAATGTATTATAATGCATTTCCCAGGGGCACAAACACACCAAAAATACTGTGACACCATAACATATAAATGGATATTTCCAAAATAGTTCATGAAAGTGATAGTTTATAAGTGGCAGGAAATGCAGTTCCTGAGACTCAACATGAGTATAACCAAAAGGCATCACTACAGAGTAACAGAAAGCACAGCTCAGGCAAATGTGGGGGAAGTAATTTAAGCCAATTTTACACAAGAAAAAATATACCCACAGAAACTACAAAATATTGATTAGTTCTTAAAATGTGACATAAAAATTGAAAGATTTAGTTAATTCTTTGGAAAGCAAAATGTCAACGTCAAAAAGACAGAGATTCAAGAAGTATTTCCAGGTGTCAGGGATCAGAAGCATGTGAAGCAAATGGTAAATATGATAAAATACCATGAAATAAGTTACGCCAGTTAATGAAGTAACAGGTTACCAGAAAACTACATAACTCTTTTTGTTTAGCTTGTGGTTTGTTATTTTTATTCATGGAAGTTGGTCATAAGTAACCTACCTTCAATCTGCACCTTTAATGTAGAAAAGATGAAGCATCATCAAGATATTCATACATTTTTAAGATGCTCGTAGAGAAGATGCAGGAACAAATGGATTTTGAAAGTTACATTCTCCATCATTTCTTCACTGATGTAAATTATCTTTATATAAAAACAGTAAGCAGAGGAGGCAGACACATCCCTCCAGTGACAATTATGGAAGAAGTTCACAGGTCTACATTCACAGCTATAAAAATATACTTTTAATTTTTTTCTTCTTGTATTGGCTTATGTAGTAATGCCTTAGGACTGAGAATAAAAGAAAATACTCTTCCTCTTAGTCCTGCCCAGAGACAACAGAAATGCAGAGCCTGATCTTCACCTGTTGTGCATTGCTTGTGCTTCCCTCAGCCCACCGGTTCATCCTGCCACGGGTTATTCTGACAGTGACCATGTGACATTGAACAGCCATGCAAATACCATATGTACTTCACCAGTTACCAGCTTAAGGCCTTCTCCACAGCATAGGTGGCCTCAGTGTTGTAAGATGAAGTCCACACTGAAAGAAACAGGACAAGGCTAGAGACTGGGGAAAAGCAACCCTGTGCTGTGTTTTGGTGTTGTGGTATTGCAGGCACCTGTGAGTTAGGAGTGTTGTCCATAAAATAATGTGACAGCTAGGAGACCATAAAGAACACTTTGAACCTTTTTGCATTCCAGACTTCTCTTATGTGTATTTTGGACAGATACAGAGAGATGAGCCAGGCTAGAATAACCTGAGCCAGGTTAACCTAAACCATCATCTTTAGAATTAATTACTTCACTTGGGGAAGAAGTAGAACAGTTCTTTTGCTTCAACACTACATTTAGATACTGCGAGATTGTTTTATTTAGGAGTTTTCTGCGATAATCACAGCTTATCAGCAGAGTCTGGCACCCTGGCAGAGAAGCACCATGCAATCTGAAATTTGGCTAGGGTATTTTTGTTCTCTA
This sequence comes from Anabacerthia variegaticeps, assembly GCA_035583185.1. Lineage (NCBI taxonomy): Eukaryota > Metazoa > Chordata > Aves > Passeriformes > Furnariidae > Anabacerthia > Anabacerthia variegaticeps. The sequence continues at coordinate 29,190,877 of JAWWEW010000078.1, read as the reverse complement.
CCTTCAAGACCCTTCACTATTTCTTCTGTTCTTTTCCTCATGCAATAGCTTTATCCAAATATTCCCCTGTTTATTTTTCATTTATATAATTTCTCAGTAGTTTTGAAAATACTCATTATTTGCTGCATAATGATTAAGAAATAGATTGTTACGTTATTGCCCCTATTGCACAGACAAATAAATAAAATTCAGACACAGCACTCACCAAAGACATTGTGTACAGTATTTTGATGAAAAGCAAAACTCAGAACCAAAGAATAGTGGAATGGATGAAAGAATGCAAAGACTAGTATAGCTTCAAAAATAGATAGACTGGGTACTTAGGATAGTCTGAGATGACTATTTCTACACAAAATTCCTTATTTTTCCATATTATACCTACATTTATGCATTTGCAATGGCATTTCTCTCAGCAGTTAGTTTATTAGTTTCAATTTTGCCTGCTGAGATGATTTTTTCCAGGTTTTTCTGTTCTTTGTCATGTTAAAAATGCTTTTGAGACTCATCTCTGCAATAAATTCTGAGATATATACATATATATATAATTTCCAAAACTCTTTTTCCATCCACTGTTGTACAATAAGCGAGACATGAGCATGTCAAAGGTAGTTTTAAGAGTTGCCTACAGATTGTGCCATGGACAAAACAGAAAACCAGTTTGCTTCTCCCAGTACCCAAGAACTTTTCATTACTTTAGGGCAAGAGAATGTTTATGAATGTAATGTTGCAGACTTGAGCTTTAAATCTTTAATTGTGAACTGCTAAATCAAACAGAGACTGCCTCGAGGTCCCTGCCTGGTTTTAATCACATAGTAAATCTGTGGTTGTCCTATTCTAACCATTTCTGCTTTTCCACTCTGAGCATTTCTAAGTGGGGTGAGAAAGTAGATGTGCTTTGTTCTGAGCCTAATTTAATGTGATTACATTTCTGGAGTGACATGAAATTCAAAAAGAAAAAATGCAAAGTCCTGAACCTGGAATGAGCTAACACACTCCAGAGATGTAGTCTGGAGACAGCAGCTATAATAGCAGCTCTGCTGAAAAGAACTGGGGTCTTGCTGGACAACGTGTTCAACATAAGCCAACAGTGTGTCCTGGCAGGAAAAAGGGCCAACAGTATACAGGATTAAATTATTAAGAGTCCTGCTGCTGATTATCCCCCTTTACATGGCATTTATTAGACAGCACATGTAAACCTGTATCCAGTTTTGTACCACCAACTACATGAAAGATGAAGATAGACCTTGGCAAGTGTATGTAGCAAGATACTGCCAAGAGCTAAGAGCTGGAGCAACTGACCCATAAGGAAAACCTAGTCGATTTGGGCTTGATCAGCCCAGAGTAGAAATGTTCTAGGGAGGACCGAACAGAAGCCTGCCAGTGTTTATTGAGGGGTTAGAAGAAGGGGACAAGCTTTTCACTGGGGGAAAAATGTTGTAAACTAGAGCAGTGAAGGTCCTAACTGAATTCAGAGGCAAGGAAAAAAAAAAAAAAAAAAAACCAAAAAAATAAACTCTGGAGAT
>JAWWEW010000078.1:29154345-29189254 GCA_035583185.1 Anabacerthia variegaticeps | reverse complement strand
CCACATTAAAGGTATTTTCTATCTTATCTCCATTAACCTTGTGCAGAGTGTCTGTTTTGCAGGATTTCAGGCATCAATATAAAACAGGGGTGCAGGAACTGAAACCTCAACCTGTTGACATGTGTTATGCTCAACACTTTCAACTCTGAAAACTTAGCTAGCCAAAGCTAGCTAAGATCTTTAGCTAGCTACAGATCTTTCAACAGAAAACAAGAAATTACACCTTATTGCTTCTTCTCATTCAGATGTGTTAAAAGCAGAAATGGCTCCTAGCAGACAATTGATACAGCAACTCTAGTATGTACATTTTTACTTATGTATGGTTCCTGATAAAGTTTTAACTGGTCTACTTTCAGATCACATTCCCATGCCCATCTATTTCCACATATTTTTTTTTTTTTTACATTAAACCACCCTGACTATATGGGAATTCCCTGCCTCCCAGGGAATCTCCAAATGATACAGCTAGATCCAGGGAACAGCTGGATGTAAAAAGACTACATTGCCTAAGCTCACTTCTATTTTGGTCGTTCTCACAGCTACTGGAATGACCTTATGGAGAGGGAGGGCAAATGAGATATGGCTGCTCTGTTTCAGCTTCTGAGCCTCTATGCTGAAACTTATCTCAGCCTTTGGACCACTATAAACTAAGCACTTCCCAAGATTTGGGATAGTGTGGCTTACACCAGTTAGGGGGAAAAAAAAACCAAACCAACAACAAAACGAAACGACAACAACAACAAACCAAACAAAAACAAACAAAAAAAATAAAAATCATTTCAAATGAGCATTGCATTTGAATGCTGAAATAGAGCCACGTTATCATCAAGCCACTAGCTGGAGCTGTGCCAGCAAGAGAATAGGAACACCCATCCTCTATCACCTCCCTGTGACTGATACTGCTTATTTAGTGTCACCACCTGCGGGAGTGTGCTTACCATTACCAGGCCATAACGTTTAAACAAGACTTTAAGTACACGTTGCCTTAAGTCACTCTAATTGGCTTGAACAGCCAACTAGCTATCCTGATAGGGATAGTACAACTGTATTTGTACAGTGTAAGACCCACACAGTGGTGAAACATGAACACCTCATGGGTAAAAGTTAATAACCATTCATGACTGTTGCAGCAATAATATCCTAAACTGTGAATATAGTATGGCATCTTTCCATTAATTTAGCTTATACTGGGCAACAGGTCAGCTGTAGCTGAGAGTGGGTTATGTGTGGGTTCAATTATAAGTTCGCCTTTCACCTTTGTACTATTTAAAACTTTTTTTCATATACACCGCATATGTGAAGTCACAAAAAAACAGAATTTTTGCATTTTAAAGGCACCTCTAGAGACTGTATTGTCCAAGACCTCTTCTCAAAGCAGGGTCACCTACAGCAGATTGCTTGGGTCTGTACACCATTGAGTTTTGAAAATATTCAAAATGGAGATTCCACAAATTTTCTGGACAACCTGTTCCAGTCTTTAATCATCCTCACATTACGAAAGGAAAAAAAAAATCCTACTTCACATTTGCATGTAATTTCCAAAATATCAGTTTGGGGTCATTTACTCTTGTCCTGTCACTTGATGTCAGAGGAGAGTCTGGCTTTGCTTTCTTTACTTAGAGTAAAAAAATCATAGAATGGTTTGGGTTGGAAGGGACCTTAAAGATCATCTAGTTCCAACCTTCCTGCCATGGGCAGGGACACCTTCCACTAGACAAGGTTGCTCAAAGCCCCATCTAACCTCAACTTGAACAGTTCCAGGAATGAGGCATCTACAACTTCTCTGGGCAACCTGTTCCTTAGCCTAACCACCCTCACAGTAAAGGATTTCTTTCTAATATGTAATCTAAATCTACTTTAATTCAGTTTAAAGCCTTTCACCCTTGTCCTATCACTACATGGCCTTGTAAATGTCCCTCTCCCATTTTCTTGTAGCCCCCCTTTAAGTACTGGTAAATGCTATAAGGTCTCCCTTGAGCCTTATCCATACCAAACCACCCCACCACTCTCAGCCCATTGAAGACATATTCAGGCTCTCTGATCATTTTTGTGGCCCTCCTCTGGACAAGGAGGTCCACACATCAGGTGTTTTTACACATTGGTGAGATCCTCCTGAGCCATCTCTCCTGCAGGCTGAACAGCCCCAGCTCGCTCAGTCTCTCCTCAAATGACAAGTGCTCCATCTTTTTACTATCTTTGAACTCCTTTGCTGTACTTGCTCCACTACATCCATATCAACTTATCCAGAACTGGACCCAGCACTCTGGATGTGGCTTCACTTTCTTTGTCCTGCTGGCAATGCTTTGCCAAATGCAGGCCTAGGGTACTGTTGGTTGCCTTACCAAAAGGGCGTGCTATTGTCTAATGTCCACCAGGAATCCCAGGTCATTTTTTGCTAAGCTGCTTTCTCTCTGGTTGAACCCCAGCACGTATTGGTGCCTCCTCAGATGCAGGACTTTGCATTGCCCTTTTTGAAAATTAGGGAGTTCATTTCTCTGAGCTGTCAAGGTGCCTCTGCATAATATCACAACCATCTGGTTTATCAGCCACTTCTACCAGCTTTGTGTCATCTGCAGACTTGCCGAGGATGCATTTCTTCCATCCATTAATGAAGATGTTAAATAACATTGGCCCCAGTATTGACCCCTGCAGTACACCACTGGACTGGCATCCAGCTTATGTGTTGCCAACTACAACCCTGACGGTCCATGTCACTCTTCTTACTTAGTCCATACTTTATTGTTTTTCCCATAAGGATGTTATGGAGATGTATCTTCTCTCATGCAAGGTCACTGTGTCATTTTATGTTCCCTTACTCAGAAAACAACTCAGTTCCTTCAAGAAAGATGGTCTTTGAGAAGCCACCATCACTGATCCTGCTCCTGTGCTCCTGTTCTTCACAAACACATTCTTTAGCAAGAAACTCAGGGTAGTTTACAGATAACATATACTAAGAGATTATTAGCAGTAAATGTTATATTTCAAAGAAATAGAAGGGAAGATTCTCATCTCCGTAGGATGGACTATTTTTGCAGTAAAAGCAGTGTTTAGGCAGGAGGAACATTGAAAATTCAGCAAAACGTCTCTTGGGGACTATGTCAGGATTCGTAGCTCTGTGGGGATTTCTAAAGGGGATCTTGGTTAAGAACTTTTAAAGTATGTCCCTAACATTTCTGTCAAATAGGCAAATAAATGGTTATTTTAAGAGCCAGAATATAACAATAGCAGAGCAACCTAAAAATGAAAAACTAAAGAAAAGACGAGTTTTAGGCATTCTGGAATAGGATGACTTTATGCAGTGGGAAGACAAACCAGTGGTCTATAACACATCATTAGGATACTGTGTAACAAAAGGGACTACACTGTGTCAATATTTGCAGACAAAGATTGTTGTGAGATGTCTTCAGAAGTATATTCAGTGTTCTGCATTAGGGACTACCTAATGGAACAGGCTGCTGTGTTATGTCAAAGCTCACATTATAAACACCTGAAGGTCAGGCAGGATGATGGTACTCTTTCCAATCCCATCCCCCTACATGACCACTCAATAATGGCATTAATAATCAAATTTTGATGAAACAGCTCTTTGAAACCTGACAGCAGAGTTTTCCCCTCACCTATCTGGGTAACTTATGCCACTGTTACTCGATCCTCCTCATGAAGATGATTTTTTTGATGTGCAGTGTGAACCTCCCAAGCCACAGCTCATGGTCCTCAAAAGGATGGAAGAGTTTGGATCTTTCATCTTTGTAGCACCCATTCAAGTAGTTACAGGCTGCTAATATGTAGTCACTCATCCTTCTCCACAAATTAGACAATCAGCCAAATTCTTGAATTTTAGTGGAGGAGGTCAGTTGGACAGCAATTGAGAGTACTGCACTCTAGGGAACAGGACGGGAGAAAAGAAAAAAAATCTCCTACCCTCTCCCAAAAAACTCAAACAACAACAACAACAACAGCAAATAATAACAACAACAAAACAACAACAAAAAGGAAAAAGAAAAAAAAAAAAACAAAACAAAACAAAAAATCCCCAACCAATAAAAAGAAAGTAAGAAGGTGAAGACATGGAGTGGTTTATCCCTAGTCTAAATTTGGACAGTTTTACAACTCCATGTCTGAGACCCAGAAAAAAGGTAATACTTATGATCTTAGAAATCCAACTCAGAAAAGAGATAGCTAAATCCCAGATTTAACCCTGACAAGGCAACTGGAACTGTCCAAGCAAAGACTTCTATCCAGCTCAGACTGAAGTAGAGGGAGAAAAAATGGTAGCATGATGTGGACACAGAAGGGACATGATAGAACATCTGTGACACCACAGCTGTGAGATCTGCTGCACAAAGGTGACTGAACCTCAACACTGGAGTCCCTTAAAACTATGCAGTCTGTGACTGACTAAAATTGCACTGTGACAAATACACAAGCCAAGGCGATGTCAAGAATTTGGGAGAAGATGGAGGGTGCTGTGGAGTACAGCAGTTATCATTACCCAGGGACCAAAGCAGGCCATAAACAAAGGGGGCTTAATTAATGGAAAGGGTTAATTTAAAAAGTGCCCATTAAAAACTGTCCATGTGATACTAAGTACAAAAATAAACTGTCCAAAACATAAAGGTCTTCCCACCATTCTCATACATTACAGTATATTAAAAACAGGAAACTTCTGGCTTACAGACTTCAAGCAATATCAAAAATTGAATATCAGTTGCTCAGACAGAGGAAGGGTCATTGGCTTTAAACATGGAGTACAGCAAATTTTCTGGTTTTAGACACAGTCAGTTGTTTCAATTAATTAAAATATATTTACTTAAACTTACATACAAAATTTCAGGCATGAAGCTTTGCTGATCATAACTGACTTACTCAGTTAAGAAGACCAGATAAATAGCCTTCTTCGCAGGCTGTGGTACACCTAGAGCTTCCCAGTCCTCATCACAGAATCCCTCTTCGCTCATTCACAGCCTCACTGTGCAACAGAACAAACCATTTCAAAGTTAAATCTAAATGTTGCCAGACTTTCTCTTACTAAACACAAGCCAAGCAATTAAGTCCCACATATGCTGAAAACCTTGACATTCTGGTGTAACAGACCATGACAGTTTCCTTATTGTGTGAAAAAGGGCATTAAACAATACAAGAACAAGTATATATAGTATGGGTCTTCAAATGACTTAGTGATTTGAAAATGTGTCATTCAGCAATGCCTTCCAGACACCCCAGTACTTCACAGCTCAAAACAGAGTATGGTATAAGAACTGGTTACATGATAAACCCACATCTTTATCTAAAACTGTGTAAGGGATGCTCTATACTTTTCATGCCAGCCTATATCAGGTGGTGGTGATTTGTATTACAGACACCCACCTCTAAATGAAGAAGAATGCCTTCAGATATATCTAAATCCTCATGGAATGGTCTTTTGTTTTGTAAGCAGTGATTAAAGGGTCAGAATGTCATATTTTAAATCCTTACCATCTCTTCTGCTAGCCAGTTTGAAAAGTCTTATCAATAAACTATAGGTAATGCAAGTTAATAGGAAAGTGTTGGGCCAACGTATTTTGGGAAATCATCTTTCAGGACAAATCATCAGATTCTTAGCAGATATTTATCTGAACTCCAGTTACCAGCTTTAAGTATTCAGCAACAGAAATCTGCTGAATTTCTGAGTTTCCAGCCCTGTATTGAAATGTGACTTTGTACTGAAAATAAAGTAGGTGGGAAACGGTTGAATTATGGTCTTCCAACTCTCAGGAGAATGTTTGGTCCACTTATAAGACACCAAGTCCTTCCTAGTCTCTCACTTAGTAGTGGTCTCCATTTGCACATATTGATAAACACTTCCTGAGCCACTGAGAGAAGAACTGTTTTCTTGCCTAACAGACCACAACCAAGCTGGGAAGTGGGGTATCTGGGGTCTGGGACCTGCTCCAGCACAAATGACTATTATACACAAGAAACAGTCTTGACATGTGTGACTGGGGACATCGATCATCACAGCATATCCCAATCCAGATGTCACCTACCTATAATAATCACAATAAGATTTTGAATTATTTCAGGGGAAGAGGGAAATGAAATGGGACCTGCATCTCTCATAGGTGTCATCTTGTGTTGTAAGGGCTTCTAGAAAGTCTCAGTCAAATTTCATCCAAAGAGCTTTTGGGTGATAAAATGTTACTGATTGACTATTGACTAATTAACAATGTTAAAGCATTGACGACATAAGTTCAATCAGTCCTCAAATACATTTATTCTGCTTTTCGTCACTGTACCTTACCATATACTACTACTATAGGAGAACTGGAAGCTTGCTGATTCCCAGATCTGGCTGTCTCTGGCTTTGACTCATAGTATGGCTAGTATGGGACTGACTACACATCTCTTTCATTACTTCTCATTCCTCCAATGTAAAGTTTTGATATTTATTCTGAGGACTAGATCTTAAGACTTGGAAGCATGTGTTTATTATGAAATAAGGAGAAACAGCTGAATTCTAAAACTTATGTATTACAAAACACAACGGAAAACAAAGCACTTCAGAGAATGCCTTCAAAACACCTCAACTACCTGAAGCTGTGCTGATTTCTGTACAACCCGATGAACAAAGGCACCTCAGATGAGAGGAATCAAAATAGTATTAAAAATCCAATGTCTAGTTTTGTAAAGATGTTATATATTAATGGTAATGAGGTCTACCAGATCTTTAGAGCAGAATAGAAAAAACCTTCTAGGATAGTCCTATTTTGTTCTAGGCTCTCTGAGCAATTCCCGAAGGATTTAGTCACTAAGGGAGAGAAAGCAGCCTAAAAGGAGCTAAGGTAGTGTCTGGGTACAGTCTCAGGGTCCAAGCAGAGAGTTGTGCAAAAGGCTGACCTCCCCTCTTTCTTCATTAACAAGGCACAAGGTCGACTTAGAGACAAGTTCAACTATCCACACTGAGATCACTGGGTATGAGCTAACAGGGAAGCCCCTGTGAGTAGCTGTATTTGAATTATTGACTTTTCTGCAGAAAGCAATTCTTTCAGGCAGAAAAAAGCCAGGTGGAAAAAAGCTAAAGTAAATGCATCCCCCCCAAAACAGGAGAAAGCAAAGGTGCAAACGAAATGGAGGTACTTATGAGACTGGAGCCAAGGGGTGTTTAGTTTTGAGGATGAATTTTTAGACAAAATCCAATTTTTTAAAAAAAGTCTGTGAGTGAGAGCCTACCTACGCATTATCATTTCACATTACCAGAGAGCAACCAGAACTTCTGTTATGGGCTTTAAAACTACCGAATGCTCTTAGGTGTAACCTGAGAAGACAGTGAGCAAGAACATGTTAAACTACAATTGTGAATTTTGTGAGCTGAGACCAAGATTTCAGAAATGGGTACACAAGGTTTACTTCTACATCTATATGGAGGTGGCTTAAGTGTGTAACTTGACTGTCCAAAGTGAGTGGTTCCGTGTCCAAATATGGATCCTGGAAACTGATTCTGGTATATGTTTTGGAAGAAAACCTGAGCAGTTGTTGTTTGGATAGACAACATAGAAGCTAACAAAGTACTTCTCTAAATCTTCAGGGAGAAGTCCTGGCGAAGAAGAAGAAATTTATATGCAAATGCTCTCATTCATTTATCAGAAAAACATGCATGTATCACAAAACATATAGAAAGGAAAGTTTAAATGACTGATGTTCCTGAAAGCTTTAGTTTCACCCTTCTAATAAGCCAAGAAGCTAATCAAGTCATGGTACTACTGAATATTTGTAAGGAACAGCAATAATATTTTTTAGCTTGAGTTTTCCATCTTGCTTCTGCATCTTGTTTTCCTAACTATGAAACAAAAAACCAAATCCAAATCCAGACTATGATCCGAAGCTCTTAGTTCTCTTATGTATATTCATAACAAATGGGTGCTGTTAGCAGCCAGCAGAGAGCCCTGTGAATTTTAAACAGGAAAATCTATATCTGATGGATTTCATCTACCCAGTTGAGTAATGTTAAGTACTCAGTGCCCATGAACATGTGATTTTAATCTCACTGAAATATATGAGGCATGCACCAAGAAGAACATACCATAGTTTTAACATATATTGCTGAGAAGCAAATCACCCTGACCTCCCTGTAGAAGGACCGTCTGCAGACAGCACAACAGTAGGAATGGCTTTCCAGACACCCAAAAAGGTCTCATTTTCCTGAGCATTGCACTGTATTATATGTGTAGCTGAAACCTAAAATGATGGGTGTTTATGTTGTAGTTAAAAATAAATGTCTACACAACTAATTAATCATGAAATTTGAATTAAATTATGATTTGGACCCCTGCTTATGAGGACAGTTTTTTGTTATAGCTTCCAAATATATTTTTGTGGAGATTTTTATGAACTTTCTTTTAAGTATTATTACAATTTTTCTTTGTGTTGTTATATGTGCACGTGTACACACATCTGTATAATGTGTATAGTTAATTATCTAATTAACATCTGCAGTTCTGAGTCATCAATTTAACTTTTTCTAAGGACTAAAAGAACAGTGATCCATACTGGTTTTCCAACCAATCAAAAAAAGACAAATCATTCTTCAGGCAATTCAGGAGTCTTGACTTTAGCTTACCTGGACTTGGATCTTTGCCAACCTTTTAAAATCACCTTTCAATAAATATCCCATAACTTTACAAAAAAGTCTCTCAGCTTTAGATGCAGTGTCTGAGAGTAAACTATAATGTTATTCTATTATGAAATTAACTCTGAATGTTTTGGTGGGGAAAAAACTTGAAAGTTTAGCTCTTTGGAAGTAGTATTCAAATTCAAATCTTGTGGGTGGAGTTGGGTTGTGAAGGTGCATAAATAGGCAGTAGGAACAGCAGCATTCACATTGTAACTGGGAACACCTTCGCACCCTGACAAGCGTCTGGGAGAGTAAACAAGGTAAGGCACCGCCACTCTCTGCTTCAGAGAGTACTGGGGGAGCTGCGAGCATGTGCTACCTGGGGCTGGGGAATCTGATCAGTGCAAAGAAAAGACTGCAGCAAAGCAGGCACAGTCTAGCATAGCTTGATAGGAACCAAAATGCGTAGAAAAATGTTGGCTTTGCAGGCGAAAAGAACCAGCAGAGGATGGGTCCTTTTGGAAAACTTTTCGAAAATGTGCATATTCTTCCAGAGGCAAAGTTTTATAAGGAGCAGGTTTAATATTCCTCTGTCTTTGCTTTCTGGACTCTGCCTCCACAACAGCATCAAATGTGCGTGGTCTTCAATTTCCTGGTTGACTCATACCTCTTTTTTATCTTTTTGCTTTGTTTTTTTTTTTCTTTTCTTTTGAGGCATTACTTCCTCCATACAGCTCTGGCCAAAACAACTCTTGAGGCAACCCTGACTATCCACAGGGTTTAATTCAACTTCACGCAATTTTCTTCCTTGCCAAGGAGACTTTTCTTATGGCAGAAAGGCAGTCTGATGCAAAAGTTTTATTTCATATCCTCGAAACAGTGACTCAGGATGTTTGAGCTCTACTGGCCAGCCCAGTAGCAAAGAGCAGTGTATCACTGATGGAAACTCAGCTAATGTCTCCTCCTGCAGTTCCTACTCAGAAAAACACTTCTGTTTCCCTGGAGTCTAATTTTCATTGTCTGAAATTTAAAAACAGTCAGCCTGTTGTTTTATTAGTTTTGGGGGTGCTTTTTTATGAATCTTTTGAACATTCTGTATTGCTTTTAGAATACCTTTAAATTCTCTTATTGTCACCATTATATTGGTTCTAGTTTCTTAGGAGGAAATGTAATGAGAAAACATAAAGTCATGTTGCTGAAGTGCTTTTACCCCTTCAAAAAACATTCCAGCTGAAATGCTGAGGAGCTTCCCATCAGATGAGTCTCCTCTCCAGAGTCTGGCTCAGGAAAAACTCTCTGCTTTGTGCTGCTTCTACTCTCAAACTCCGTTTCAGTTCTCACTGTACAACACAGCAACTCCTCCCCACTCTTTTTATTATAGATCCTGCTGGTTTTAGGATTAGATGATACTTTTAAGGGAGAAGACAGGAGAGGAAGTTTCAACAACACCATAAAGCTGTGTCTATATGCCAATGCTCACTGTAAATCCCCAGCTTAACATTCTGACTTCATCTGAGTTGCTCCCACAGCAAAATGGGGGAAAAGCTGAGACAAGTTAATTTTTCAGCACCCGCTGCTGGGTTATGAGAGCACTGGAAGATCAAGGTAGAATTGTGAAATTATTAGGACTTGCAAGTACTTTTGGAATTGCCAAAACTCAGTTATTTTACTGACCGTATTCAATACACATAAAAAGAAGAGAGGGAAACTAGGAAACACATGCACATCCTAGAAGGACCACAGTGCCCAAGGACAGGGGGAAGCAGCCTGGTCCCTGAGGGCAGTTTGCTAAGCAAACCTCGCCTTTCCTTGCCTTCCCCAAGCCCAGGCCCCTGCCTGCAGCGGTTCGTTTCAGCCCTGACTCACCCCACCACATATTTGTGCCTCGACCTGCTGCTCTGCCCGCCCTTATCTGCCGTGTGCCTGGGAGGCACCACAGCGACGGGTACTTTCTCTCATTTCTTCCAGGAGCAGCCATGGAGAAGAGTTACGTGTCCTTGTTCCTGTTGCTTGTTGCCATCTCCTGTGCTCTGGCAAAGGATGCAGGCAAGAAGGATACAAAGGAGACCACTGCTAAGCCGAAACTGCCTCAGACGCTCTCCAGAGGTAAAAGGCAAACAAGCAAAAAACCCTCCAAATTACGAAAAAAAAAGAGAACAAACAAACAAACAAAAAAAAACCCAACCAAACAAACAAACAAAAACACAAAAAAAACAAACAAAAAAAAAAAACCAAAAAAAACGAAGTGCAAGCATGTGAACGCTTTGGCTACTAAGCTGTTCTAAAAGATTATTTTTTTGCAACTCATTCTGTAAATACCTTTTCTAGCATTTCCTAGCCCCTCTCCTCCTCTGTTCCCGATTTAACCCCCCTGGCAGCGGGTTGTTCCAAGCCCCTCCCGACAGAGGTGGGCAGGGGCACGACTCGAACCCCTGGGCAGTGGGCCCGCTTATAACGCTGTGTGTGTGTCCCCACCCCCTCCCACAGGCTGGGGAGACCAGCTCATCTGGACGCAGACCTACGAGGAAGCGCTGTTCCGTGCCAAGCACAGGTACCCCCCCTGCCAGCCCTGTGTGCTCAGAGCCCCCTGCGCCCCCTCCCCGTTCCTGACCAGGGCTCTTCTTCTTTTCCAGCCAGAAACCCCTGATGATTATCCACCACTTGGAAGAGTGTCCACACAGCCAAGGTAATCCTTTTGCACTGAGAAAATAATAATAATAATAATAATAATAATGATAATAAATCTTGTTTTCAGTTTCTGGTTAAATGCTGTTTAAAAATAAAAATCACCCACCATTCTTCTTGCTGGGTAAGCCTTAGTGACATCTTAACTTGCACACACATGAGGAGTGTTGTTCAGGTTGCTGTCCCACACAGGTATTTTCCAATGTGTAGAAATAAAATAAAGATGGTAATTCAGTATTACATGATACAGAATGGATACAGAAACCAGCAAGGCTCAGCAGGGTTTGACTTCTGACAAATCTGGTTTTGGTTCATACCACAATCAGCCAAAACCAATAGCAAGACGAGGAGTAGAGAGAAACGTTAATATATTGGAAAGGACATATTCAGTTTTCAATATCATCAGTGACTGAGACTGAATCCAACCAGGGACTAAATCAAACAAGGCTGAAACTGAGATCTTGCAGGATTTCTGGCAACTGGGACTGCTTTTTTCCCAGTGTCTCTGAATTTAGCCTGGGGCCCTTCTTCCTGCGTGTTGATCCACGTGGCAAGACCTTTGAATCCATCCATAGCTCCAGCAACTCTAGAAGAATCTTTGTACAAGAATTAAAACCCTTCTAAACATTTCAGGCTGAAGCCTTACATGTTGTATTGTCCAATGCCTTAAGAACTGGCACCAGAAACTGCAATAGTAGAACAGGTTGGAAGGGTTAAATGCTCAAGTTCAAACCTAAGCAGACAACTTCGAGAGCCAGCTGCACTGTCTGAAGATGGGATATTTTGTACCATTAAAATTAGTCTTTAATGCACAATATAACTGAGCAATCATCTTCCAGTGGAATGAACTGCAAATCATCATTTGCTACAATTGTAAACTGGGAATTCTCATTGTGATTCTGCCAGTTTGCTTGAATTTGTCTTTTGAGGACAAACAATTTCAGAGGCATATTTTTAATTTTCTGTCCCATTTGTTTCCACTCTAGCTCTCAAGAAGGTCTTTGCTGAACACAAAGATATACAGAAACTGGCTGAAAAATTCATTCTCCTGAACCTTGTGGTAAGTTTCCCAGTTACACATCACTAAATAAAAGCAATAAAGTTCTATTTTTAATTATGGCTTCTCTAGCTTCAGTGTAATAGCTAGAGTTGGCTGGGAAAATAGCTACTGCTGAAGCACAATAGATTTAGTACTAAGTCATTTTTCATTTGTAGCTATCATAGACTCACAATGTGAGGGAATTTAAAGTTTAACAAGAGCATGAACTGTTGTTATCCATTTGCAACTCCAGTTGTTAAAAATCTGCATCCCAGACAATTAATCTCTGAAATGGCAAAATGCATTGTTTGAACTGTATTTCATAATACAAAGTACAGTGAAGGAAAAAATATTTATGTAACATGCCCTCCTTGACTGGGAACCTTCTCTGTTTTCTTTAGTATGAAACCACAGACAAGAATCTTGCACCTGATGGTCAGTACGTCCCTCGGGTTTTGTTCATAGGTGAGTACCTCAAGCATCAAAGCTGAGCTCAGAACAGAGCCTCTGCTGCACCATCATCTCAAATCCTTGGGCCGATTAACAGGAATTTATTCCATGACAAGTATTCCATGAGTTCTAGTCAGTTTTGTGGATCAAATATCAAAGCAAGCCCAGCCAGATTTACGGTTCCAGCATTACTCCCTCAATGATATGGTGCCACAGTCCCTGGAATGGGTAACCTGTTCCATTCCTAACAAACTGCAAACACAACCCTTAAAATTGAAATGTTAGTAACAGTGTAGAAAAACAAACTCTTGGTTGTTAGTGGAAGCAGACGTGCCTTCCAGAAACATTTAGGAAGCAAGCGGGAGTGCAAAAGGTTGATTTTCTTTTATTTCCTTCCATTTGAAGGTTAGTCCTATCCTCTACAACTTCTCTCACCCTTTTTTTCCAGATCCTTCCCTGACTGTGAGAGCAGATATTACTGGAAGATACTCAAACCGTCTCTATGCATATGAGCCCTCTGACATTGCATTGTGTAAGTAGTGTTCTGAAACATTCTGAAAATATTCTGAAAGCACATTTTCAAGCGACAAGGAATAATATCAGGCATTAGAGATGCCTGCATTCAGTACTTGCTGAAAGACATTTAACTAGGATTAAAATTAAACAGGATGCTAGACTGAAACTCAGTGAGCTGAGGAGAATGATGGCAGTGCCCTGGAGCCTTAAGCATCCATCTGTTTTAAAAGCAAGTATACGTCAGTAGGAACTTGCATAATTCAGCAGTGTTCACTGCAGGCAATGGTGAGAACATGAGTCCTGCTGGGCCAGGTCAGGAAACCTGGGAGCAGGAAAAGATGTTTGCTACAGCCCTCTCTCACTGCTGCACAGCTCCTCTCTCTGCCCACGCATTTGCATCAGCAGATGTATGTTCTCACCAGTCAAAATTAAACACATGATGTTCACAAATTGCTTGGAAGAGCACAGTGCATCAGAATCCCTATAGCAATAGGCATGTGATTAAAAGCTTTAAAAATAATGACATTTTAGCTACAGCATTTGTAGTTGCTGGCAGAGGAAGTTGCAGCAAAAATAACATGCATGAATATTTCATTTCTAGTGTATTCAAATATGCAGAAGGCACTGAAGCTCCTGAAGACTGAACTGTAAGGGGAAGAAGGAAGCCCTTAAATATTACCAAGTCTCATCTTCCATCTCTTGTCCACGCATTGACACTGGCGAAGAGAATACTTAAGAGAGATATTTAGTGATGTGTAGTGATGGTTTCTATACATAAACACTACAGTTTTATGTTAGCACTTTTGTACGGGGCAGCATTTTTAAAAGCTGGAGGCTTTTAATTTAAGGCGTACAGAAGAATACTGCGTGATCCCACTGTAAAAAATGATTTTTTAAAAAATAAATCCATTTCAAGTGTTTACATACAAAACATTGCTGTGTTTTGTTTTTTGGTTTTTTTTCCTAGTCTTCAGCTACCATTATTAGAAAGAGTAAAATCACTATGTTGCTTGAGACCACAGCTTGCACTTTGGAAGGAAAAGGGCTGCTGTGGGTTAATCCTGTCCAGCAGCTCAGCCCCACACAGCTGCTTGCTTTCTCACTCCACTCCAGTGGGATGGGAGAGAGAAATCAGAAGGGTAAAAGTGAGAAAACTTGTGGGTTGAGCTAAAGACAGTTTAATAGGTAAAGCAAAAGCTGCATGCACAAGCAGAGCAAAACACAGAATTCACTGCTTCCCATGGGCAGGCAGGTGTTTGGACATCCCCAGGAAAGCAAACCTCCAGCACGCGTAATGTGCTTTGGAAGACAAACACCATCACTCCAAACATCCCCTCCCTTTCCTGCTTCTTCCCCCAGTTCATATGTTAAGCATGGCACCGTATGGTACAAAATATCCCTTTGGTCAGCTGTCTCAGCTGTGTACCCTCCCATCTTCTCCCACAGCCCAAGTCTACTTTGCTGGCAGGGCAGTGTGAGGAGCAGCAAAGACCTCAACTCTGTGTCAGTGTGAGCACCTCATGTTATCAGCCCCGTTTTTGTCACAAATCCAAAGCACAGCATCATACAAGCTACTGTGAAGAGAATTAACTTTACCCAACCAAATCCAGTAGAGGAAAGCAGCTTTTTTTCTTGTATCAGCAGCTACCTAAGCTCTGTATTCTCAGTCTGCTTTATCTCCATTTATTTTCTTGTAACATCAGCCTATGTAGAATTCTCATTATCAATCCTTTCTTTACACTTAAGATAACAAGAAGTGCAAACCTTTCTCAGAAAATTATTTGAGACTAGAGGATGGGTTTGCATGCAGGTTTTTTTTCATTGTTTTTGTTTTGTTTTGTGGATTTTTTTTAACTGGCTGCATTCTGCAGGGTTTTGAGATAAAACTGCTTCCCTTAAAAGGTCCCTACTTACATCAGATTTCAGTAAAGCCTTGAGATGATTAACATAGTGATACTGTATTGAGTATGCAGTTGGTTTCATGACTGTTACAGCTTCTGATGGTTTATGTACAAGCCCAAAAGGGACAAGAAAAGTCTGAACTAAAATTAATGCTGCAGATGAACACTATGAGAGTACACACCACTTCAAGACTTTGCCAAAAAGGAGACTTTCCCTCCCCAGATATCTAGGAACTCAGCAGCACCATCAGTGAGAAAAGCTTTCCCAGGACCATACCTTATCTTCTCAGCTCTTTGGCAATCACAGCATTCTATATTGCTATTACCATTACTGCCACTACCAGTCACGGTGAGAACTCTGAGAGAGGAAGACACTTGGGAAGGCAGGACAGGTGAGATAAGCAAGTGTTCCAGCTCAAGGGAATCTCTCAGCAAAACTAGAAGGAAGGTACTTGTTAATGTGTCTTTTGCCAGCTATGGGAACCCTCCCAACCAGAAAATCTCAAGTCGTACCTGGAAATGGTTCCAGATATGGAATCCAGTATTCCTTCAGCAGTTCGGTAAGGTGTTCCTTCCTATTGCGGCATCCAGAAGACAGAGAAAAAAAGATGCAGTGAGGGGCAAAAATACTCCACTGAAGCAGATATCAGCGACAAATAGCAGAAAAAAGTGGTCACATCACTTAGCAGAGGAACAGCACAGAGAGAGGCTGAAGCAACAGGCTATCAGAATCATCTTTACCTACTTAACCCAAAATGTGCTGGCTAGAGCTCTGTATCTGACATAAAACAAAAGCTGCCTGTGCCATCATGTTTTACAAGTCTGTTTTTGTAACACTACTGAAACTGACCCTTTTCTTATGCAGACATACTGATCCCATGGATAACATCCAGCAAATGGATATAAGGCATAACCTACAAGGCTCTAGTAGCCTCAGGACATATTATAGATACAAACATCCAAGCTAGCTCAGCCTGCAAGTACCAAGAAATTAGTTTTTGAAACAACTAATTTTTTGCACTCAAGCCTATGCTTTTGTCATTTGCTCTTCACCTTAGCCAAATTTTCAAGAAATCTTAATAAATGGTCAACCTAATACCGCTCTTTTAATCCTCTCCTCTACGTAATTATTTAGGTTTACACAGACACCGAGCCAAGCTGAGATACCTATAAAAGCCTCTTTCCATTTCTTTGGAAAACCTGGGAAATCATTGCTGAAATATTCAGGTCAGTAACCTGCAGTACATGTGATATGGGGTTTTCAGAATTTTACTAGCATTCAATCTTTAAATAATAAGACCTAAAAATAATAATGCAAGTTAATACCTCTAGCACATCCCTATTCACTTGTCAGCTATAGCTCTTAGGGTACATTTTTACAGGCATCACTTCAAGTTATGCAAGCTTTTCCTTTTGTAATAGTTAAGTTCATGCGAAAGGAGGCAGATACTCTGCAGTAATTTCAGTATGTTAGTTAAGGTCTGGATTCACTTTCTCATACAGATTCAGAAGAATTCGACTTTATTATTTTCCAGTCAATTATTTTTATATGATAAAAATATGTAGATGTTTTGAAGAAAGTCAAGGTATCTTTCTACATTTTTCCAGAATAACAAACTTTTGAGTATTTCAACACAACTAGGGTCAAAAGACATCTGACATAAGCAATATGAATGCTCCAAGTTAAATCACTCTGATACTTTAATACTCCGCTGCTGTAAACAGCTTCTAGAAAATCTGGTTACAATGAAGTCCAATTCTCGACAACCTAATGAAAATTAAAATGCCTCTCTAGAAAACTAACAACAGCAACAACAAAAAAATCTTTATATGGTAAGGACTCTTTTTTTGAAAAGAGAAAACAATGAAGAAAGAAACCTTCAACAACAAACCCCACCAAGAATAGGTATAAATAACTTTTTTCAGTGCTCTATTTTGGCATGTCAGAACAGTACAGTGTTTCTTGTATTCTCACACGAGTCACAGCTCTCCTGAGAGGCTACCCTCTTCCACTCCTAAAACCTAAGTCAGACTCAAGGTATTTTATTGCCCCCCTTCAGGATCAGGTTTGCAAAGTGAATCCACACCTCTAATGGGAATGTCAAGGTTTGCGTGTGTTGGTTTTTGTGCTTTTTTTGGTTTTTTAATCACAATCCTGAAGAGACAAAGTATTATCAATATGATAGAAAAACTTTAATCAAACCATACGATCCACCGATCCATCTTTTGACCACTAAAACAAATTCACATTGTTAAGACATGAGAGTTTCTGAAGTGGTAGCATTTTCAGTATTTTCATACTGACGCACACTTGCATTCCAATATCACCTACCATAATTAGGAAACCAGACCCACCCAAAATTAAGCACTACAAAATAATTAGGAAAATAAGTCAAAATGGAAGCAGCAATATGGTATTAATCTTCATTAACCTTTTCCATATGACTCCTCCTTGAATTTATTCCTGCAATGTACAAAACACAGAGCCTGCCTAGATTACGAAAGTGAAGTGTTCCTAAGGACAGCCACAAGACCATCACTGTCCTCTTGACACATACTGAGAACGACTGGTTAGTTGTTTAAAAAGGGCAGTAATTGGGGATGAAAAGCGCTGCGTACATTTACATTACACTTTAGCACGTCTGAAGGCTCTTAATGTCTTTGAGCACACGAGTGGGCTCTGACCCCGTGCCCCAGCCCGTGCTCCAGCCAGAACACGGCGGGCGCACCAGGAGGTGGCGCTGACCGCAGCTGTCCAAGCACAGCCACACCCGGGGAGAAGCAGGACTAGCAAATTCCTCACATCGCTCTGCATTGAGGTTCCGCTCTTCCCTTTCAAAACCTTCTTCAGGAGCACTTGGCCCGTGAAAATCTAAAACTGCTCTGACTGGCATGCATTTCAGCTTCTTTTGCCTCCGCTGCAGGAGTACAGACGCACCTCCCTACTAAAGGGAGACTAGGGGAACCTACTTGCGTCTGCCCCCACCGACTTCCTTTCCACCTGGCTCAGGTGCTGTATTCTTTGGCAGAGGACCTTAATGCTCTTTCCCTTTTCTTCCTAGAGCCATCTTTCAGGCTACAGCAGCTGCCTACCACACCAGGAGCAGCAACTGATGAAGAAGAGGTGGACTGCAGGTCTGCGGTTCAGTGTGTTTAGGAACAAATGGGACATTATGCAGCTCAGGGGATTAAATGTCTGCTGTTCCTGCTGATGCAGCACTTCTGTTACAGGCAGGAAGAGAGACCATGTTCTCTTTAAGCTCAGATGACACTCAGATAACATAGATGCATAGATAACATACCCATCTAACTTGAACTCTTTTCTTTGTTATTAGAAAGCAGACTACTGGAAACCATAGTTTTGTTTTGTTTTTTCTTTTCTTACACATCATTCAATCTCTCATGAAATCAAGACTTATCTGGTTGACAGAGAAATATACACTGCTGAATTTTTACAACAATAATTTTACACCATCTAAAAAAAAAATAACTGTACAACAACTTTCCAGACGTAAAGTTTCTTACATCAGAGATGACAGACATTGATTGTGCAAATACCAAACTTCATTCACTTGTCAAAGAAAAAGAGTTTCAAGTTAATCAGCTCCAGATTACATTCTCCTGGTTTTCTTCATTCATTATTCTCGTAGTGACAGTATCCATTAAAATTATTTTTACTCAACAAAATTCTAAAGCTACCAGAAAGCCAAAACAAACAGGGAAGGGGAGGGGTGAAGACTACAGTAGTCATTAACACACACTTATGTGCACTACAGAAAGTAACATCTTTAGCTTCTATTTTTACCTTAACAGGAAAGTGGGAGACAAAAAGTTTACTAGAGTTCATCCTAAAACCTAAGCAAATCATACCCAACCATCCACCATACATTTTTGTCATTTTAATGAGAATTCATGTGAATTTTTGTAATCAATGAATACAGCAGAAAATACTTCTGGGTTTGTTTTTTTTGTGGGTTTTTTGTTGGCTTTTTTTTTTTTACACCAGATAAGCTACTAGTGCTATAAAACTCACTGTACAGAGTTCACTGTATCAATCAACAAAGTCTCAACAGAGTTATTTAACCAGCAGTTCAACTCTGCACAGCTACTGAATGCACCCATCTACTTTAAGATAGAGATTCTTAGAAGAAAAATAGTGGAAATTAAATATGAAAGCTACGCATTTCTTACGGAAATTCAATTTTATTTTGGGTACATGTAGAATTCCTATTCTAGAGAAATACCAAACTATGGAGAATCAGTATTTTTAAGTAGAGGGTGCAGAGAGAAGATTCAGTCCTTTATAAGCTTATCAAAGAAATGCACTGGGGTTTGCACGTGGATCCTTTTGGTTCCTGTATCTGTATGTCAGCCAGACTCCCAGAATCTGAAAAATAAAAACAAAAGATATTATTAAGCAGATGGTCCTACCTCATCTTCTATCAGTTTACAAAATTTGTTTTAAACACAAGCCTAGGCTATTGTACTGCTGCTAAAATTGTGCAACCACGCAGCAGCTTTCTTAATTAGAAACAAGAATGCATCTTCTCAAAAAAAATTCATAAGTAGCAACAGAGAACAAAACAAAAAAGCCAACACTGTATCCACAATGCAATACGAAACATTACCCACAGTTATGTCTAGAGCTAAATTATTCTTCCCCTTCTCCAAATGACAACTCACAAACATACATTTAGTATAATGATAAACAAATCCTCCAGATTGTTTCATTTTACAGTTACCACTCAACTATAAGGCTATTTTTCTTGTCCACTTTTCAAATCTTGGCATTCCCCCAACCACATCATCCCTCCTTCCCAGCAGCTTGACTTTTTTAGTTGGGAAATTGAGAGCTGATATCAGAGTGATTCTGTTTAAGTTGCTGTATCTCTCTTGTTGCTAAACTGTCTAAAAATTGCACTAGGCAGCAGGAGGAGCATTTGCACATGGTGTACTATGGGGTCATAAAAGACCTCCTCTGAGGATTTTTATACACCAATCAATAAGGCAAGTTATGTATCATCATGGTACTAAAGCAGAGTCAAAGATCTCTTTTATTTTAACCTGCTGATTCAATTCACTTATCCTGCAACTCTATCTTTGCACTACAGGTGGCACAAAAAAAAAAATCCTCAAAGACTGTGTCTGCATGAGAGGGGAGTAGGTGGGAGAAAGAGGGAACAAGGTAAAGCAACATCATTCTTTTTATTAATGTTGGAAAATAGTAAGTCTGAATAACTTCCAAAAAAACTTAAAAACTTTACAGTACCACATTTGAATGTTGCAGTCTGTTGTCTAAATAACAAAAAGTTGCAAGAACTCCTGGTGCTGAAAAAAAGGCAAGCCTTCCTTCTGGCAGACTTAAGAAAGCTGATAGCCTTGAAAAATTTGACCTAATTAATTGACTCCTGAGATAGAACTGAGATTTCCTGTAAGAGATCCCCTAAAATTAAGTGTTTTCCAAACAGAGCCTTAAAAATGGGGGAAAGAACTGTTTTCTAACCTTCTACTCACCTCTGTGAAACTGAAGAAAAGTCCTATGCCTCCAACAAATCTCAGCACCATTCCAGAATATTCCTCTATTATCGGTGCACATGGCTTACACTGGTGAGTTCTAAAACAATCCTGTAGCAGATACAGAAAATTTCAGTCCATTTTATGATGACACTCCATTGACTGAAAGCATCTAGTTTGCTCTAGAAGAGACTGCTAGCCATGGACAAACTCTTAACAGTTTTAAAGACTCCAAAAACCAAGCATATAAATGACAACAGAGTACAGCCTTTGCAGGGTGCTCCGTAATTGTCTTTCCAATAAGTTAACAGAAGAGCTCGGTATCACCGTAACAACTACCTATACATCTGTTATAACACTGTTTTCTTTAATTAAAAAACAGTTGTAAATTTTTGAACAAACACAGCCTGAAAATGTTAGGTTTTTTCACACTTGAAGAACTTACAGCTGCACAGGTTTCGTTCGGATGAAAAGCTCTGAATCCACAACAATTCAGATTTCTCTCAATATCTGTTCTCGCACTGTTGGTGTTATTCCATCCCACCTCTAGAAGTTCACTCTAGAAGGTATAAGCAAATACATATTATATTTAATTGAACTGTTCTGAATTGCAAACTAACATGAGGCCAAGTTGATAATACCCTAACTAAAGCCTTCATATATTGATGGTTAACAGGATAATATACTAAAGAATTACCTGAGTGTCCAGTCTGGGGAGCTAATGAAATAGCAGCACATTCACGGGTATAATTAATTTTCTTTTTTTGTTTTTCCTAAACCAAACAAGAGCACTAGTAATGGGACATGCAACAAACCTAACTGTGACTGCTCAAATTTTAAACAAAAAGTGTGCTCACATGCAAAAACTGATTATTCAGTCACTGAACCCTTGCCCACTTCTTATGCAGTAAGAAATAAGTCTCATATCACATGGAAGACTGTTTTACTTTCACACAAGGATCACCTGTTTCTAATGCAGTTACCACCTTTCCAGTTACACAAGAACAATTCAGTGGCCTTCCCACCATTACATTATGATTACTGTAGATTTCATCAGCTTATCTTACATTGCTGAACACAATACATTCAAAATACTATGCCGCTACACTTGTGACCATAAACCTAGAAAAGAAGCTTAAAAACAAGTCAATTAAAAAAAATAATAAATCTGAAAGTCATTTTAGGATCCAGATGTATTTCTTTCTAGCTACCAGAGCCAAGCACTGACCAAGGATTAACAGGATAATGCTTATTTTCTTAAAACATCCTCTCCCTGTTTTGTGAAAGGCTATACACACAAGTATGTGTGCCTCTGCACATATATATTTATAGCATTATGCTTTAGATTAACTGAGAAACCAGGAAATTTTTCTTACCTGCTGGTCCTTGTTTAGTGCCAAACAGGCACAGGAGACAGAAAACTGTACAATAAACACTAGCAGAAGAATAATCATGTACTGCAAACAGTAGTTAAGGACATATAGTTTCAAATTAATTTTGCTTTTATAACATATACACCTAATGATATTCATTATTTCACTGGGTAACAGGAAGTCTTTTGAAACAAAAGAACTACAGAAGCAAATTCTGACTGGATGTGGAAAAGATGATCTAAATAACATTCCCAGAACTCAATCACCATATATTATCTCTTTTTGGCTACTACTACACGCAGCTGGTATTTCAAGGTTTGGTATTTCTTGCCTAGCAAGAAAACATGAGCAGAGGTGTTAATAAAAGTAAGTTTGAGAGGAAAATCTACAGCCAATTTCTCCAGCTTTAGGGACTCATGTTGTCATTTCAAAACATTTCACTTAAATAAAGTAGTAAGAAAATATTTTTCTGCTATTGCACTCACTCAGAGTATTTTTTTTCAATGACATAGTCTTGTAATTAAAAAAAAATAATTTTAGATTTAAAAAGTTGCTCTTGGAAGATGGTCTCATGCACTTTTGTACTAATGCATCTGAAAACAATAGAAAACAAAAAGAAGAAACTTTAATATAAAAGATCACATTTTGAAAGCTGGGGACTACCTTCACAGTTTGGCTGTTGTACTCAGAGGCAGATAGTTACCTAACACAATTAAACCGTGTGTAAAGTGGAGGTCAGTACTTTTTCACAGACCACAAAGGTTAAACATTAATAGTTCACATACTTTAGCTCTGTGTAGGGCTGAGCGCACAGGCAGAGGCACCTGTGACACAGTAAGCCACCATAAAAAGCTGTCCAAAAATTACAATATGTGAACACTATCTTCAGAGTACAAACACAGGAGAAAAAAAAGGAAGCTGAAATAAAGTTAAACAGGAAGGAAGTCTAACTTAGACTGTACTTGACCGAAATAAGATTGTGAATTTCTGTTCTGTCTCTGAAGCACCTTCCCCATCAGTTTCAGCTGACAGAGCAGGTTGTTTACATGGCTTGAACCAAGATGCAATCAATGCAACGCATCAGAAGGATACAAAGAACAGCAATACTTGATGATGTTTCACGGCACCGATCAATCCAACTAAGGCAATAAAGAAGAGGAAGACTCCTACTGCAATTACCACTCCAACAACTCGGAAACTAGAGATGAGGCCAAAGCCAATTCCCCATGCTGCAATTCCAATCAGCAGCAGGCTCACCAGCTGGAGGGAAGAGAAAACACAAAATTAGTCCGCATATTAAAAGAGGCTCCCACCCACGGATGAATTTTTTACACTGAAGTTGTTAGCAGAAAGGTAAATTTTTTCTTTCTGGTGCAAAGAGAGGAAGCACAACCCTAAACAAACCAATCCTCCACTTCATTGTAGAAGTAGTTTCAGTTCCAGACATTTTAAGGCACATCTATTCTTCAATACTGTTGATGTGGAATTGTTACAGCTTAATCTACCTAAAAGTCAAGCCGTGTTGCATTATCTTTGACTGATCAGAGACACTAAATCATAGATTCTAAAATAATTGACAAATAAGCTAAAAATCACCCAACTTTAAGTCACAGAGTGGAATAAGAACGAAAATTCCAGATGTTTTGTGAAACTGAGAGAGTGTATTTAAAGAAAATAGAATGTACAGCTCCACAGCTCTGAACATGTAAAAAAATGCCCTTTGCCAAAACTTACTGTAATCAGGGATACAGCTGTATTAATTAGAGATGTTTCTACATGGTTGATGGTACAACACAACAGTTAACATGGACACACAAAAACACTTTTTAGATCTGAATCTCAAAAACTTCATGCAGTAAAACACTGTGTCTCTGCTACATATTTCTTCAAGAAAATTGCTCTACTATTAAGTAAATCCTGTTTTGATACCCAAAACACTTACGCTGTTTCCTTTCTTTTAAAGATGGTATTCAGGGAGGGCAGGCATAATCTGTCCCAGTTAGTTCACTGGGATTTATTGTGTATGTGAGCAGGAAACTCCAGCCTTTCCTGTTTCCACACCAAAAAACACAGAACAAAAAAAAAAAAAAAATAAAAAAAATTCCAACATGAAAAGCTGAAGAGAAATCTGTAATGAGGTACAGCAGGAGGGAAGCAGCAGACAAAGCCAACCCAGATGTCCAATACACTTTCTGGTTTGAAACAGACCTATGTGTGACACATTGTTCACTACATTCTGTTAAATGACACCAATTCAACATGCAAGTTTTAACTTTCCAAAACTCCGACCTCACAAAAAAATATCCAGAAGTTCTATCATTATTTAAAAACAAAAAATCATAAAAACCCCAAACACCCCAAAAAAACCCCCACAAAACAAACAAAAAAACCAACCAACCAAACAACACCAAAAAACCCCCTAAAACCCTCCAAAATGAAGCAGCAAGCACTTAGTCTAGTCCAACTACTCGGCTTTATTTGACAACAGATACAGAGCAAGCACTTATACCTGCTCGGTGGTTTCCATTCAAACAAGGCATATCTCATGACATTTTACTGCTTACCGAGAGGTTAGAAGAGGGGATTTTAAAAAGAGGCAATTTCCAACTTATCATTTCAGTACACCTACCCTACAGCCACGCATTTTTGTTGGTTTTAATGTCAAATACATCTGCCTATTTTTTCAATTTAAGCGCATTTTAGAAAACTGACCTATGTAATGGTGCCTTTGAAACATGGAAATCTAAGATAACATCAAGAAAGTGAGTAAAACAGGTTGTGATGCTCATCAAGATCAAAACACCATGGGTGTTTTTTTTGCATGCTCACACAGGAACGCATCTCAAAAAACTTTTTACGAAAAGCCAGTAAAAGACACGAAGAAATTTAAGGGTCTGCAAGAACAAAAGCAGGATATTTGTCTACCTACACTTCTCTCAACACATGAAGAGACAAAAAACCCACATAAAATTCAAAGGAATTGTTCAATAACAGCAGAGTTTTAGGATTACTTCACATTTATCTTTGTTTCTCTTAAGCAAAAAGCCTTAATTACCATGTTTATTTAAAACCAAAACAACAGGACAAGGTGTCATGAATCAAAATTATAGAGAAGGAGCAAGCAAAAAAACGAAAGAAACAGCCTTGGCTCTGACAGACAAATTTTCTGAATCCATTTTGCACAAGGTTATAGACTTCCTGATGTTAGTACATTAAAAATTGGCCTTGCTAATCAGACAGCTAAAGGTAAGACCTACCTGTTCTGATCTATGTCCACCCACTTTATTTCATTATTTCACTTCACTGGCAAGATGTATTTTTCCATGTAAGCAGCAGAAAAAAGTGAGCAACAAAACAAATCCCATAACCCAATTTCCAATCAAAAAATGCTGGCTGACATCCCATGCTTTGCATTAAATTCTAAGCACTGAACTTGCACTGCCACTACACAGCTCTTCAAACTTATTTAAAAAAATCTCAAAGGCAATGTCAAATTCCAGTTTATTTCACAAAAAGCAGATGAAACTTTGTTCCTAATGATTTCCACCAAAACTTTTCCATCTGAGCTTAATGCACATCTTTACTTTCACCGATCTGTCTCCAGGATACCAGAATGTGTATTTGTTCAGTTCTTTGCTCATTTCATAAGAGGACCAAAACAATTAGATGAAATTCGTTTTATTCTTAAAACACTGAAATCAAAAGGAGACAGAATCTGTGCCTATAACACCTACAGGATAAACCCCGTGCATGAGCTGCAGGGTACCAGTTACTTCTTGCTGCTATTACTCATCTCATATTAATCTGATCCTATGTGCATGAAATTAGTCATATGACACTAGAAGTTATTACTATGATCCCCTGGCAGAGAAAGCTTTTCTGGTAGGAACACTTACACTGAATTAAGACTAGCTCTGGATTTCAAGTGAAAAAAAAAAAAAAAGCATCTCTGGTTTTTAAACACATTATTGAACCCCAGATATTCAGGAATCAGTTGAATGGCTTTGAAAAATAAAATAACATAAAATAGTTTAGTTTTCTTTCAGATCACATTCAAGTTTTAGAGCCACCAGTTGCATTTTCAAGTGCTACCTCCGTAACACCAAGGCATATTTTTTCCTTCTTTCACTTCATAAAGTTATCCAATTTCTTAAAGCATCTGGAAATTCAGTGCGATCACAGACTTGTGCTACTGGGCGGAGGTTGACAAACTATGGGAAAATTGGTTAATCCTGCTTTGCCACTTGGAATCATGGAAAACTGACTGTGTTTCAAAACCGAAATGGAGACCATTCCAGAAACATATTCAGTATTGCGTTCCTGACTACTCTGCATGTCGACTGAAAGTGAAATTATGGTTATTCCTTTATTGTTGAGCAATAACTCTAGATACAGTTTTATCGTGCTATAATGTGAAAAATTAAAGGAAAAATTACTTAAGTTGTTTTGAGAAGAGTTTTTACAAATTGTAACAATGCAGGGCTCATAGCATTGGGCACTATTTAGCCACTAGAAATGACTATTCAATAGTGCTTATTCCAGTGTTTTGACATGAAGGACTTAAATGCAGTATTTCTAAAAGTGAAGCTGCTAAGACTTTGTAATAAGATGTACTTGAAAAAAAATGAGTGACCTTAACTACTTTAAATGAGTCATATGTACATTCTAAATGTACAAGTTTTACCTACATACTAATAGGTCAAGTATTTCTATAAAATAAAGAAAAAAGGACTCTTTATGGAACTTCTGAATGTCACATTTTATTTTACTGAAACATTTCACAGCACCAGAAGTCCCTCAAAGTACCATCTTTGGAAGACTAATATACATATGAAACTCCATTTTACCTGTAAAAATTTACTTACATAAAGCTAACTTTGGTTACTTACTAACGCTTCAAATACTTGCTTGATGTATCTACCAGAAATAAATGAAATCACAGTAGAGTTTACAGTGATTAGGGCTGATCCAGTTTCCCACAGAAGTCTCAATACGAAGTGGAAAAGGCATGGGTTGGAGAAATGGCCTGTTAGACTGGATGGCAGTAGGCTGGACTGCAGAGCTTAAAGGCCAGTAATTGATGGCTCAGCATTCAGCTGGCAGCAGGTAAAAAGCACCACAAGGGCTCATACTCTGACCAATATTATACAGTATCTTCATCAACAACCTGAGCATAAGACAAAATGAATCCTCAGAAAATTTGTGGATGATACTGAACAAGGAGAAGTGACTGACAACTCAGATGGGCCTCGATACCCTTGAGGAATAAGCCAACAGAAACCTTGTGAAGTGTAAAATTCTGCTCCTGGGGTGCTTCAGTGGAGCCTGGGATCAGACTGGTTGAACAACAGCCCTACTGAGATCAAACTGGTTGCCAGGTTGAGTATGAGCCAAGAGTCAGCTCTCATTGTAAATAGAGAAAGCCAAGAGGAGTGCAATCAAAGGAAACTCAATGCTGGTGAGACTGAAGCTCAAATACTGTGTTCTATTTCAAGCCCCCCAGGTCGAAAAGGAATTTGAGAGCCTGGTAAGACTCAGGAAAATGGCCTGGAGGCTTGAGGATGATGAGAAGCAGGTGATGGAGCTGGGTTTGGTCAGCCTGACAAAGAGGCAGCCCAGGGATAATCAAACAGTAACTGAAGCGGCAGACACACTACAAAGACTATGGAGGGAAACTCTTCTGGGTAACACAAGTAACAGCTTGGGAGGTTCAGAGTGGACATCAGAAATATCTGCAAGGTGGTTTGGTGCCTTACTCAAGAAAGCTGGTAATCTTTGTTCTCAGAGGTTTACAAGACTGCAGACTATGCCACAGCTGGCAAGCCAATGCTATTTGTAAACCTGCTCTGAGCAGTAGCGTGAACTGATGAGCCTCAAAAGTCCCTTCCAAGACTCGCACACCCCCACAGCCAGCTCTTTCACCATGGAAACTGCCACGCTCCACACCAAAAATCAAAGTTTTAACAGGCAGATAAGAGATGAATTTGGCACTATGTACTTTTTTGTACCTTCTAGCTTACTACATAGCTCCTAAACCTGTACCAACAAAGCACCGTCTTACAAGGTAAGGAAGTCTCTCAAAAGAGCAATGAATGATACTTCAGAAGCACTTACACAGCTTCAAAAACACAAGTATAAGTCTTGTTCTCAGAAGTGATTTAAAAGGTCACATTCACTTAAGGCATGTTCACATAGAAAGCCAACAGCTATTAAGAGCAAAAGAATTTATAACAATCTCAAACTAGAGTAATTTGTGTACGTAAGGATGCCATAAGCACATACTGTCCACAAACCAGAAAAGCCATGGGCAGCGTGAGCGTGTGAGAGGGTGACAGTATTTTAAATTTAATATCCTCATTTACTCTACACTACCTTCTCCATCAATAAAAACCCTAGCAACCTTACTTAAAAAGTACACATGCAAATACAGGTAGTAGCATAATCCGATATATAAACTCATAAATTTGAAGTAAAATGCTTTACCAGAACAAACCTATAGGTAGCACAAACCTTAAGTGAAGATCAGTAGTTTTCCCTATAAGAGTATTTCTTTCTTAGAGTCAAAAGAAAGAAAATCAAGCATATTGTCAATAGACAAAACATTACTCCATTGTCAGTATCTCTACAGGGAAGATTTTAGGGACTGTAAGTTCAAGAGGAGTAGAATGGATCAGACTCTACTTTAGGTGACTTCCTCTTTGTTTTTGGTTTGTGTTTTTTTTTTAATACAGATATATACAAAGATTTGAACTTCACAGATGTTTCAAAAATAACAACAAATTTAACAAATCTCCTAATTTGCTCTATTCTTTAAATTCAAATTCGCTTGTGCACATAGTTGCTCATTTTCCTCAATCCTGGAAATAATGTATTTCTCTTCACATGTACCCCTTCTATACTTATGTACAAGCGTATAGCCTAAATCACAAAAAATCCCCCAAGATACTGACACATGATTTCTGTAGACAATGCCACTGAGAAACAATTCAAATGCTAAAACCACTTCCGCCAACAGCAAGCCACCAGTAAATCTGCTGTTTTGACTAACTGGCAACTTTTCAGTATTTCAACTAGCTGGGACTGCTGGCTAGGAAGGAAGTCATATGCAGAAGTTAGCGTTCCCACTGCTTTCTTATAGCCTCAGTCCAATGAGGAGCTGGTTAAATCTGCATTTCAGAATTTAAATGTTATGAAATACTGACTCACTATTCCCAGGTAAAGAGATTAGATAGCATTGCTACTGGTATCAACAATGGAAATATTCACAGAATAGCTGTTAGGCTGGATATGGAACAGGAACTAAAACCAGAGAGATTACACAGATGATGAAATACATCCTCCCTAACCTCTCTCTCTCCACGTATAAATGTGTATTTCACCACTTTTAAGGGGGCTCTAAAGTTTAAACCTCAAAGCTCATATTTATTGAAGGTAGAGCTGTTTCCACCACTCTCCCCTTCAATGTGGCCAACCATTTCTGCTCAGACATAGAGAATCAATCAGAGAATAGAGAAGACAATTCTTCTGTTTCCTTGCACTTCATCTAAAAACACATTAAAACAACAAGCAAACAACAGTATATAGTGGTGCATCTTTAGCACGTTAAGACTAAGTTAAAATGGTTCCTATCACAGCTGTAAGCTACTCAACCTGTAAGCAACGTTCATCTCCTTACAGTATTTCTTCAGCTTTATTGCAAGCTAAGGAAAGCTGTAGGTATCTTCAAAGGATAACAGAAAGCAAAACCTTCTACCTTTACATGACTGACTTCAACAAAGAGTGATTAGCAGCCTGGTTACTGAACAGCTTTGAGACATGCAGTGTGGAATAACCAATTTATGTGAAAGGCAGCATTCCTGGCTTATCACAAAAGCCTGTTCTTTCAGTTTCAGGCCTAGTAAAGAGTTATTCATATTACTGGCCATGCAACAACCTACTTTCATGCTAAAATGTCAGTGAGATTGAACTCATTTAATAATCTCTGATCTTTGGAAATGGAAGCTCTCCATAGCAGTAACAACTGTCTTCTAAAATGTTTTTGATTGCATGTTTTTTCATTGTTAAGAGGTTGCAAAATGTTTTCATGAAGCCTGTGATCCCACAGATCCCTCTTCTATACATATCTCTCCCTCAACACAAAAAAAAACAGTACAAAGAACACAACTAATGATATAAGTTACAAGGCTACTATAGGGCACTCAAAGAACTTCTCAATAATTGTGCTGGTTTTAAAGTGTCCTTCTGTACCACTCAGATAGCTAAAAGGTCAGCTGTATCAAAACATACCATGCTTCATTTGCCTCCTCCTCTGTACCCTGTCGTTCTCCTGTTCTTTCCCTAAGGACAGTCTGCCTTCACAGCTCTAAATGCCACTGCGCACTCTGCAGACAAGGAAGAAACCAAAACCCACTCCTGGGTCTACAGACTCAGCACTTATCTCGATTCTGAGATGGCACCACAAACTGCCATCACGTGGGCTATAGGCTGACACACAGGATAGCTGAGGGTATTCCCAACCACTGGCAAAACATCCTCAAATGCATACCTGCATTTTTGTTGTACTCTTCTGTGTTCTCAAGCATCAGCATAGAAACCTTCCCAAAATGCCAAGGAGAACAAAAACCATTACCCTTCCTTGTTAAATACCTGGCAACTTCTGTACCACTGTTTTATTTACACGCCAAGACTAGATAGCACAGCTTATACTGCTACCTTCAAAATGTCCTTGAGAGCGACAGAAATGGCTCTAAGGCAACCTGTCCCATGTGCTGAGGATCCAGACACGATAATGAGCTAAACCAGCACTGATCTAGCTGGTGCTAGGGCAAAGTCTTGATGCTGCACTTCTAAATGCTGACCAGAAACCATCAGACGGAGCAAACAGCAGCCTATTTACTTCTTACAGCTGAAAGCAAACTTAGACAAACCAAAACAGAATTACACTCAGAAATCACAGACTGACTTACCACTGTGAAACAAAGTGCCACTTGAGGCAAGAACTGTGTTTCTCTAATTCCTGTCTGCTTGTACCTGGCTCCGCGTAGCCACTACTCCAGTCACGAATTATCAAAGAACATTGAACACAATCATACACCCTTTTCTCTAGGAAAATCCAGATGTTCACCCTGCCTCCTAATACCAGGTTTCCCCCAAGCAGTAAAAAGATGGAGCAGACAGATTTGCATGGAAGATGCAACATGTTCGCTCTTCTGCATCAGGAACTCTGCTTGGAAGACAAACTTTACAAAAAAGCCTATGAATTAAAATCTCTACGAAAACCTTCAAGGCCAGGATGGATAGCGCTTTGAATAAGCTGGTTTAGTGGAAGGTGTTGCTGCCCATGGCAGGGGGATTGGACCTACATGATTTTTAATATCCCTTCCATTTTATGATGCCAAGCACATGTTATCCATTTGTTATACAAATGCACTTTCAGTAATTTCAGTGCCCAAAGAACAAGAGGCAGTGATGGAGGGCAAAAATAGGAAAAAACCCAACCTTCCAAGCACAATTCTTTGAAAATGGATACAAAACACTCAATAGGCAAAACAAAAAAAGAGGTTCAGAGAGCAAAGTAACATAAACAGTAAATTACTTTGATAAGGTACTTTCTAGTGTTAAGAGGAAATGTGTGTGCTTTTGGGGGATGACCTTTCTACTACTAAAAAGTACATACTTCTAATGGTAAAGGTACCATATGTTTTACTTTAAATCAAATGGCCACTCCAGGTGTAAGAAAAACTGAAAGCGTTCTCATCAAAATAAATGTGAGATGTTTACATACTGACGACAAACATTTCATGTTTCCTGCTGCAGCAATAATTAAGTAGTTGCTTAGGCGACAAAACCAGCACACACCATTCAAATGAACAGTCATTTTTTTTTTTTTTTTAAATATTTAATGTTGTGATGTTGTGGCCCACCTATCACTTCAATCTTTCACCACTAGTTAGGACTTTGGAACTTCCCTTTCCTCCCTGAAAATCTGATTTGAAATAAGATATAAACTATTCGCACTTAAACACAATGACTGAAGACTTCCTTGGAAGGAACACTGTCTAGCAAAGGAAATTCTTGTCTGGCTAAAGTGAGCAAATATCTGCTTAAAGTGAGCATCTGGAGTTCTCGTACTTGGAAGACTATAAGACTTAACCTACAAATACATCCTTGAATTTAGATCAATTCTGTGGACAAGCATTTTAAACAACTTCTATAGATTTGCCATTTGATGGGAAATGTAGATATGACTGAATAAATAAAGACAAAATTGGTCAGATACCCAAAACTATTATTCTAAAGGTCCTTTTATACATACGGTTCTCCCACGTAAGGCTTTATTCCAGCAATACACGTCATTATACATACAGAGTCAATAAACAGTCTCAATTGTTCTCTACTCTTCCTCTACCCGTAAGGAACCACAGTGAAGTCAGCAAGACTCAGCACAGATGTCAGAATTACTCATATAAAATAAATTTAAAAATAGAATCAGGGCCTAAGGACATTAACTTGGTCCAGAGAAGAACCGAAAGTCATCAGCAAAGTAACATCTGAAAAGAACATTAAGTGAGCAATTAGGTTACTGGGTTTCTGGTTTCTTGCCTTTAACCACTAACTGATTTATTACTGCCAAGACATATACTTTTATTGGTGTCCCACTATAAAAAGTAAAACAAGACAGCACTTAAAAAAAAGAAGAAAAAATAGCTCCAATATAATATCCTATCCTAGAAGTGTTTTAAAGAACAAAATATAAGCTGCAATCCCCCATATACAGTTCTCAGGGTTAATTCATTCCAAGCATGTCATATAGACATTAATGCTGGCTACAAAAACATTGAAGAAATGTTACCTATCCTCCCTTCTTACCTCCACTACTCCCTTCTCAGTACTTATTAGTGAATTAACATCATTTAAAAAATTATGATGCAGTTATTGTCCTGATTGTCTACTGTATTTTTTTTCTAGCTGAGAGAAAATAAGCCTATCATTCATTGTGCTGTTGTAACCCAAGACTTGTATTGTCAGGTTTCTGTCTAACCTAGGAACAGAGAAGCCCACATATTTTTACTGCCTAAACACCTTAAATATTATTTCTGCAACTCTGAATTTAAAAGCATTAGACTTGTAACTTGTCTGTAAATAATAAACAAGGCTAGCAATAACAACTGGATATTCTAGTAACTATCATTCAAAGAAGTCATTCCTTCAGTAAAATATATGTTCTGCAAAGGTCATATGACAGAACACCGAGTGACACCCACAAAGTAAATTCTACTCAAGAAGACATCACAGAAAGATTAAGGTCATAGGTACAAGTATCACAAACAGAACTATAGAGGTCCCAAAGATCAACCCAACCTTGCTGAGGCCAAAAATGCCCAGACCTACCAGGCTCCCTACACCTGGCTAATATGTGGCTGTAGAAATAAGTGATGGGGTCTTTAAAAAAAAAAACCACCATCACCTGGTGTCCACAGGACATCACAATGAGATTTGTGTGTGTATTATATGGGAAAGATCCAGATTTCTCTCACTCTTCTGTCACTCAAAGAATAATAACAGAGGAAGTCTTGCATTAACTGGAACATCTCTGGTTCACTGAAAAGTGAAATTGCAATGGGATAATCCACCTATAATCCACCTGCTGGGACTGGAAAATCCCACAAGAAGTTGGTCATGATGATCTTTTGGGGTTCCTTTCAATCTGGGCTATTCTGTGATTCTAATTTAGCTGCAATCATGACAGTCTAACACACTAAGCTTGCCTTCCACTACAGATACCACAGAGGGTAATGCCTATCTGCTCTGGCTGGGGGCAACACTGGCAACACAAGCAATCACAGGGATTCCATCTGACCTTCACAGTGGGTAGGCTGGGCTGCCTCAGCATACTCCAAGGACTTCTTCAGGGTCATATGCCACTCTGCAACCTTCTCCAAAGAAGGAGGGCAAGCAGCAGTGCAGCCTCTCCCACAAAAAGGTTTCTGTTCAGCTCCTTCCCGAGGAAAGGGGGGATCACCTTCTACACCAAAGAATATAACAGTGGCCAGCTATGGCTTCAGCACAGGCACTTCTACATCCATCCACGTTCCAGCCTGGGGATCACCATCAGGCCCAGTAACCACGAGCTCCGGGAACTGCTTGTTCTGACCAACAGCGTCAGACCTGTTTGCCCTCCGCTCTTGCCTCCAGCCGAGGTCAGGCAGTGCTTTTGGAAAAGCACCGACAGCACTGTCCACAAGCACCGGCTGGCCCCCGTTTCGGTCTGCTGAAAGTCATCCCCACGCACGGTTGTTAACATTAGAGGCCACACTACCTCTCTAGATGCGCTTTGAGAGGAAGCCATCACACTTACTGCTGTTTCTTCCAATTTCTGTGTCATTTAAAAACAGCGGGGGGGGGGACCCATAGCTATACCACAACTGAGGATTTCATTGTTCTCTGCCGAGAACAGGTCCTCCAACACGCCCGAGCCAAGCCACGGCCCTGCCCGGCCGGGCACGGGTCAGTTATTTCAGTTCCGCGCTGCCCCCGCTGCCCGGCCCGGCCCTCCCGCACCGCGGCCACGGGCCTGGGCCCGCACCGACCCGCGGGGCAGCAGCACCAACACCCGCCCCGCCCGCCTCACGGCGGGGCTGCTGCAGCGCCTTCCCTCACGGGGGGAGAGGCTCTGCCCGGCAGACGGGGCCTCGCCGCCGCCCTGGATTTTGATCCCCAGCAGCCACGTCCGCGGGTGACAAAGCCCGGCCCAGGCGCTGTCACCCCCGCAGCCCCGCGCCCCCCCGCCCCATCCTCCCCCCGCCACCGGGGCCGCCACCGAGCGGCGGCCGCGCCCGCA
>JAWWEW010000078.1:29080866-29154128 GCA_035583185.1 Anabacerthia variegaticeps | reverse complement strand
GCCGCGGCCCCGCCCCCGGCGCGCGCGGGTGCGGCCGCGGCAGGTGAGCGGCGCGCGCTGATTGGCTGCGGCCGGGCGGTAAGGTACATGTATGCAAATGAGGCGGTGACGTCACGGCCGCGCTGCCCCGCGGGGGCGGGAACGGGATCGGGATTGGGATTGGGGTCGGGAACGGGATCGGGAGCGGAAATGGGATCGGGATCGGGATTGGGGACGGGAACGGGATTGGGATCGGGGACGGGATCGGGAAGGGTATTGGGATCGGGAACGAGAACGGGGACGAGAACTGGGACGTGATCGGGATTGGGATCGGGAACGGGATCAGGAACGGGAATGCCCCGCCATCCCGGGGGGGCCGGGCCGGGCCGCGGTGGTGACGACAGGCGGCACCGCCCCCGCCGCTCCCGGGCCCAGCAGCGCCACCGCCCCGGGGGACAGGGAACACGGGACACGGGACAGGAGACAGGGGACGGGACAGGGGACAGGGGACACGGGACAGGGGACAGGAGACAGGGGACACGGGACACGGGACAGGGGACAGGAGACGGGACACGGGACAGGGGACAGGAGACAGGGGACAGGGGCGGCTCCGGCGGGACACGGGACACGGGACAGGGGACAGGAGACACGGGACACGGGACAGGGACACGGGACAGGGAACAGGGACACGGGACAGGGGACAGGGACACGGGACACGAGACAGGGGACACGGGACACGGGACAGGGGCGGCTGCCCCGGCCCGGGCCGGTCCGTGCAGTCCCGGGGACACAGCCCGGCCGTGCCAGCGTGGGAGTGCTGTTCGTTTTACCAGCTGATCCTGGATCATCAAGGCTGCAAGAGACCCTTAGGATCTTTAAGGGCTTTAAAACCATCACCCTAGCGTTGCCGCTGTCCGCTTGCCTCTAACATGTTTGTAGTTCCATTTTTTTCACTAAGTCGTGTTTCCACTGTGCCTCATTACATGTTTACATCTGTACATTTCCTTAGTTTCAGGGTTAAATGTTTTCACTTGTAATCACTTCACAATATCAGTAATTTCCTGCTATTCAGTACCTAGTTGTTATTACTGTTCTTAATGGGCTTGAATGGTATCCTGGTTTGCTAGAACCCTCCAAAATCCTGTCTTCACAGTCGCCATGGGCTGGGCTCTGCTGAGTGATGCTTTATAACAGCTACAACAAATCTAAAAGCTGCCAGCTATTCCAACATGGACACGTGTTGCAGAATTAGTGTCCAAGGTAGTTTCTTACCTTTTTTTGCTAGGATTCATAAAGAGACAAGGTGACACATGTCTCTCCCCCGGGATGTCTGTAAGGGGGCATTGCACAGTAGTTTTACTTCTCAGGGTTTGGTGCCAGAGAAGTTGGGATGGTCGGTTCCTAGTATGCAGAGGAAGCTGCATCTATTTTCTGATGAATTCACAACAATTCTTAATAGGAACTTGTCATCAAAACAGTTCAAGGAGGAAATTCCAAAACCATTTTGTTTTCTGTAATTTGGCTGGCCTGCATCTGCTAAGGGAAGCCCCAGCAGGCAAGTAATCCGTGCCAGCAGTGAGACACAGAGAGGTTGAACAGCAGCACGCTTTGTCTTTCCTAGTCTGTCACTCAGATCTTTTGTTTTTCTTTTTTTTTATTTTGAACATCTTTTTTCCATGCTCTTTGATGTTTTGCCAAACTTCTGCAATTAAATATAACACACATTTTTTTCTCATGCAATAGCAAAGACTCTGCTTTTTTACTGATGTATATCTACCTCTCAGCTGCTAGACAGGCAACAAATTAAAATTCTCCAGTATTTGTGACCACAAATTAAATCTGAATGCTCAACAGCTGGTGAAGCTTTGTGTATGTGTGTTTCTAAACTTGATAGACACAGACGTCCCTGCTGCTGGAGTCCTGTGAAGTGACAGGAAGAGTTAAAAATCTGTTGGTTTGTTGGGGTATTTTTCCCTTGATAATTAAAGTGACTTGATGTTGTGGCTCATTTAGGCTGTTGGGAATGCAGTGGGATTTACTGACTGCAGCTACTGCCTTTACTGATGTATACTTCTGATAGTTTGGGCCCAAGTCTGGCAGAGCATAAACCCAATATAAAGTTATTTGGTTCAGTGCAATTTTACCAGCTGTTTTTAATTTTGTTGTAAAGACAAGCTTCAGAAATTGTTTGATGTCCACTTGATAGGAAGGAGTATCTTTCCTGAACACAAGAAGCTGTCAGCATATCAAATGTTTTTTGTTGGATTTTGTTGCAAATGTTCACATCTAAAGTTACTGTGCCATTGTTCCTTTGGTTATAGTGCTGAATTATTCAATATTATCATCCACTGCCCTTAGTCTTAGGAGATCTCTTTCATCATTAATTATTAAAATATGTACCTCCACTTTCTTAATTAATGCTGGTGTTTCTTATTAAGAAACCCAGCTCCTACAGCCCTTTATGGGTGAGAAGCACCTCTTACACATTTACTACTTCATGTTCAGGTAGGCATCTAACTATGTCTAATGGAACTTGGTTCATACCCACCTCCAGCCATCAACTCTGGGGCACAGTTCCACTGGTATAAGCAATCAAAGGCTCCAATTAAGTAAATAGAGTTATGACAAATGAAGGTAGCAGAGGTCTAGTTATCTCTCTCCCACCCCCTTCCAATTTTGTCAGCTGTGCTGACTGCTGTGGTTTCTGACAGTGGTTAGGAGTATGTCTGTGCTCCCATTCCTCATCAGCACTTAGCTTGTATTCTGGCTACAACTAAATTGGCTTAATTATTTTAAATGGCTCATTATAATTTATTAGTTATGAAAAGGCTCTCCCAGAGTTGGAGGGAAATCTCTTCCCCTTTGTAGGGAAAGCATAGTGTTTATTTGATTTATTTTTCTAGTATTATTTAAGATTATTTAAATAGCTGGTCCAAGTGAGGACCCTAGGTATTTGTCTCCTCAGCCTTTGTCTCTGTAGGGGATGAATTCTCCACTCCCATCTGTTACACAAATCTAGAGCTGCCAGACATAACCAAGAGCAGAATACGCCTTCTCCTTTTCTTCCCTCACTTTTTTTTTCTGATGTTTATTCTCCGCTTCCTTGCACAGTCTTTGTTCTCTTGCCCTTCTTTGGTGTGTTTCAATGGCAGCGTTGGCAACAGGAGGAGCTATGAACAGCGTGAATTAGTCTGTCTTTCATGGGAAACTGCAATGAGGGGAGAGCACACTGGGCACTTGTAATGCTGCTGACGTGCACTTACAAGACAGTACAAAAAGTAAACTTGCTCCTGCAAGGGGAAAGGGGAGTGAAAACATGGAGTTACTGGGGCTCACTGCCAGCATACTTCCTAGTCAGAAAAGCTTCAAATTAAGCTGTTTGGATAGTTTACTCTTAATTTCCCTGTAAACTCACATCAGCTGCATTGTTTTTAGGAGGTTTTCTGCATGGAGCCTTCTGCTGAAATAATGTGAGTGCAAACTCAGCTTGTAGGTAAATCTCCTCTGTTTCTGCTATTTATTATGTGCCTGAATTCTTAAGGTCTATGTCACTTCTGAGGCACAAACCTGAAATGTAAAGGCTCAAGTATATACCAAATTCTCCTAAAGCATATACATTGTCTTAAAATTAAGATAGTGTGACCTTCTTTCTTTCTTTCTTTCTCTCTACTATTACGGAGTGTCTGAAACTCTGTAACTGAAACATTGTTTGCAGAAATTGATCTTTATCGCTTTATTTTTCCCAGGTTTACAATGAGTTGTTGACATCATTTTACACATTTTATTTCACTCTTTGTCTTGCAAAGTCATTTTTCTTCCCCTGTTGTTTGTCTGAAGTCTCTCATGCACATCAAAATCAGGGAGGGGAAAAACAGGGTTAAAAAAAGCCAGGTGTTTCCATGAGTAGTGTTTATTGTGTACAGCTGACATATTTAGACGTTACTCTTGAGGTGAGTAGTGTACTCGAACAAAGGGACAGAGTTTCAGCTGGCTTAACTTGGAGTAAATAAAGGCCTTATCCTACCTTGGCAGTTGACCACGAGCATGTTCCTGTCCCTGGGCCAGTTAAGTATGTCTGAAGTTTGATGATGGCTGTAGAATCTGTCAACAAAGTCTGTGAAATAAAATGCTTCTTATCATCAACCATGTCTCAATGGATGTAGAGTTTCCAACGTTCAGTCATTTCTTGTGTCACTGAACAGGGAAATCTGAGTCATCTTGGTCACCTGAACCACCTCACTTATTGAGTTGTGTCAATTAGTCACCTCAGTTGTCAGCAACCTATGACTGAACATATGGAGTCAATAAAACATACACTTAAAATGTTATCTGCGGTAACAATCAAGAGGGGTTTTTTGTTTTGTTTGGGTTTTTTGTTTTTTTGGGTTTTTTATTTCAGCACAGATGTCCTGTAGATATACCCCAGTTATTTCCTGACATGTTAGTAATGAATTGGCTATGCCATGGTGTTTGCATGCAGTCATGTTGTTCTCCCTGCTTCCTGGAACAAGACCAGTTCCCAGCAGTCCTATTGCACTTGTGCCATCCCATCCTCCACCTCAAAGAAGCCCTTTCTGGCACCAGGCAGTGAGGAATAGCATGGCTAGGCATAGCTGTTGGGTGAATCTTTGCTGTCTTACAGGTTGACAGATGAGGTGTTGTGGTAGCATTTCATGTTGATGATCATTACAAGCCAGACACAATGGAGAGACAAGTCTGACATACAGAATAAACTTGTCTGTGTTGTTTGGATTGGAGGTTCTCTGCAGAGAAGAAAAAATGTACAAAATTGTTTGGCCTTTATTTATTTTTTTAGTCAAGTGGCGCACTGTAGATTGAGAAAAGGAAATCAGGACAGGAAAATAGGCCATTTAAGTACCATGGCTAGAGCAACCCACAACTAGGTCAGAAATTAGCTCCTCCAAAAGCACAAAGGCATAGCACATGTTCTGTTTAATAAATCTAACAAGTGGCTACAAAGGAAATAATGATTTGTTCATCTTTTCTCTTGGAGAGACAGATAATGAATCTATTCTTTGACAAACTTTTCTGACGAAAATCCGAATGTCATAAAGCTCTTGGATTAAGCTTGGAAAGTTAAACTGCTATTAGAAAATTAATCTAGAAGAGAGATTCATTCAAGTGAAAGCAGTCACAAGCAAGTGTGAAACTGTTGGTCTTGATGGAGTGTCTAGATTGCCAACCTTTTTAATCTTTTCTTTATGATTCTTACCAGGTCTACCATGCAGGGGTTGAAAATAACACTGGAGTGTAACAACAGCAAGTCTAGTTGTTAATTCAGTTGATGCCCATGTCTTTTGAAGTATCTCATGAATAGGGCTTGCCAGACAAAAGATAGGCTCCGTGAAGTTTTTCCCTCTAATTTTATAGACAGGTGAACGGGGAAAAAAACCCAAAGAACAAAACAAAGAGCTGAAATAGCCCCAGGACACAGACTTTAAAGGAAAAGCATATTTCAGAGGTCAGCCTCCTAAAAATAGTCAAAGAGGTAAATATTCGTTTTATAGGTTCAGGAGCTAGGTATTGGTATTTCTGAAGATCTTAACTGTGGGAATTGCCTTTTGGCACATTTAAAATCCATTTTGAATTAAGCTTATAGAGGATTAGGATAAGGAGAGTTTGTTGCATCTAATGTATTAAAGAAACAACCAGAGGCTGAAAATACCAGTATAATGATATTTCGAATAGTAGTATGTGAAAGGCTTGACCTAAAGCCCAATCCTTCTGTTCAAGATCAGGATTAACATTGGAAATGTTCTGAAATTGGGCTGATTTTAGGTAAGTCTGGAAGACAAAAAGGCAGAATTCTAGATCCAGGAAGTGAACTGATCTAGTGCTTCCTGCAGACAAATCCAAGCTTACTTGTCCTGTTAATGGATAAGGCACTCGTGTGTCTGTCTGGAGAGGTGGATCGCTGCTGGGAAAGTAGCCTCTCAAGGACTGTGTCTATCATACTCTGTTTTCACAGGAAATGGATCAAAGCAATATGCTGGCACCTGACCCATCGCCACATCTGTCCTTCAGGTCTGAAATAAACCCAGCAAACTTCAAGAGCAAATATAAGTTAAGACAATAACTCTGTGATTAACAGGATATGGTAATGCTTGCAGACTAACAGTGGGGTGTAAGCACCAGGAGAGCAAATGGTTTTCAGATTAATTGCAGGTTTTATTGTTTTTATGTTATGTTTGCTACAGGTTCTCATTACCATTGCCTCTGACAGATTTCCTATTTATCACATTCAGGTGGAAGCCAACACCCCTTGATTTTGGTTTAAAGGGAAAATGGATACCATCTGCCCAATGCCCTCCCAGGTGATTATCTGGGAGAGTTCCAAGAAATCCTAAGAAGCAGAAATTCAAAGTCTTTACAAGTATATAGCAGAATAGCAGAGGATGGTTTGGGGAAGACCTTGTATGGTGGTAGTGTGAGGAGAAAAGCTGGGCATTACAAAGGCAATTTGAGCACCAAGGTTCTGAGGTAAGATGATTTGCTAAGGGATCATCACCAGCTCCGTCTGTTGGCTGTGTCGCTGCTCCTCCTGTGCATGTGAGCTGTGTGACAAGTTGTGTTGTGCCTGTCACCAAACCATGGAGAACAGTTTGGAAGGGACTCCTGGAGGTTGTTTGATTCAACCTTCTGCTCAAAGGCCAAAGCAGTTTTCTCAGAAATTATCAGAATCAAATTTCGAACATCTCTGAGAGTGAAGGGCCACAACAACTTGTTACAGTGCTTGAATACTCTCACTGTGAAAACCTTTCCATTATCAGAATTAACCTTGTTGCAACTTGTGCGCGTTGTCTTGTTCTTTTGCTGTGTCCATTTGAGAAATTTGGCTCTGTCTTACTCTAACTCCTTTTTGAAAGAGTAAGACTGCAGTCAGATCTAGCCCCAGCTTTCTTCTATGTAGGTTAAATAAACAGTTCTGTTGTCATTTCTGCATCATTTGTCCACAAGCTGGAACAGTCATTTTTTTCCCTGTGACATCATGGGTTGATATTTTTCTTTGACATCCTGCTAAAGTGGGGTAGATCACTTGTAAGAGAATAGAGATATTTCATTCAAACCAGTAATTCCCAGGTGAAACAAGTTCACAGAATGAATAGAAAGACACAATGCCAAGCTTTGCTGTATCTGTTTCATTCTGTGGTTTATCTAAAGCACAGTCAGTGTGCTCACCCTGCCCCATCAGCATGGCTTAGCTGTGCTGGTTAGCTGTTGTGGTCCTGTAGTGATGTAAGAATCTTTCAGAAATGGACAATTTGGTCATGAGCAAACCTTGAAAACATGAGCAGTAAATGGCTCAAAATTCAGAAGGTAAATTTAAAGAACCTAATTTCTTTTCTAATATCCAGTCTTATACCAGTGTCATAACTAATTTAGACACCTGACATACATTTTGAAGCAGTTGGTTCAGAGATAATGCTCTGTGCCCCTAGAAAATCATCTTCTTTTTTAACATTTCATTATTAGAACAGCCTAGCTTCTTTTCTTGCAAAGAGAAGACCTGCAAGCATGAGCTGCCAGTACTGTGAATGCAGTACCTCTGAGTGTGCGTGAGGAGCGTATAGAAAAAACTATGACTAGTTAGGAAAACAACCTGCCAGTGCCAGCCAGTTCTGCTGCATCACCACCATCATCTGCGTGCAATCTGGGGACAAGCTGGGAAGCAGTTTCATCATCTGCTCTTTTCCCTTGATGGCACTAAAAGCGTATCAGGCCCGCATATAAAAATTTAAAGCAACATGAGTGCTCAGGAGTATGTTCATCTGTAAGAACTCTTTATTTTCCAGTAGTCTTCTTGCAAGCAGATGACACTAACAGCAGAATGGGTATCTAACAAATAGAAAATAGAAGAAACAAACCTTGTTTTTTACTTGGGGGTCAGGTGATACCCAGAGTTTGACAGTGAAAGCCTGAAGTCTCATGCTTATTCTGAATTTTCTGCTTTGCTCTTAAGCTATATAAATCCAGCTCCAGTAGAGGAGCAGGTATATCACTGTGAAAATCAGCCCATTTGTCTTGGTGTGGAGTGCATTTCTGACTTTATGTAAAGTAAGCAGTATATAGGCTTACCTATTTAAAAAGCAGTATATAGGCTTACCTATTTAAACTTAGCTTTGTATTTTATCCTACAAGTTAGCTGCTTATGGAGTCTAATGTCAGTGCTTTTTGCTATCAGTGCCCAAACATCTGCATTAGGGACATTACACAAGCTGACAGGCAGATATTGGTATCTGCATGAAGTAATTAATCCCTTAAGTACACAGGAACTTTCTATCAGTCAAATTGTCTTGGTACAATTTCCCTAAAGGAAAGATAAAGCTGATGGGGCATGGCTTGTCCTTCACCAAAATTTCTTCTTGGAG
This sequence comes from Anabacerthia variegaticeps, assembly GCA_035583185.1. Taxonomy (NCBI): domain Eukaryota; kingdom Metazoa; phylum Chordata; class Aves; order Passeriformes; family Furnariidae; genus Anabacerthia; species Anabacerthia variegaticeps. Next base: position 29,145,759 of record JAWWEW010000078.1, on the reverse strand, counting down.
TCCCAAGATTTGCCTCCTTTTATTGACTGGCTTCTCAACCTGTCATCACAATTTAGAGTTTGCCCTTTTGAAACTGTGGGTTTTCGTGTTTCTAGTTTGTGCTGGCCAAGACAGCCATCAGCTGAAAATGGTTTTGTATGAATTGGATGGGTATGAGCTTTGGTTTGTTCTTTTTTCTATGCAGTTGTTTTTTACTGTACAGCTGACACAAGGAGAAGAGTCCTCTGCCAGTGTGCTAATATGGTTTCCATTTACTTGTGTACCTCACATTTCAAGAACCATTCTGCAAGAAAGTAAAGAAGCAAATAGGGATGAAGGAAGGACACAGCAGATTTCATATTTTCTTTTCTTACTAAAAAAAAAAAGGTGAATAATTGAAGAATCCTAAAATAGAGAGAATATTTACAGTGGTTATGCTTTACATAATGGACACTGAATTCTAAGCAAATCTAAAGGTAGATCTGAACTTAATTCTGCAGAGAATTTTAAATGATGGTGGATTTTCAAGTGTAAAATTAGTTTACTTTCTAGCATCGGCTGGAAAGTGTTTTTGACACCATCTTGTGTTTTATTTCGACCTTCTATGTATGAGTGAGAGCTGACAGCTCTGGCAGCTTCCAACCTGTTGCCACAGGAATGTTTTTTCTTCTAGAGATGTACTGAAACTTGATGGCAGTTTCCCTGCAGCAGCCCAAGTCATGGCAGCTGGCAGTATGCTTGGTACTGCTTTGTCTTGCTGATGCCACCAAGAGAGACACAGCAGCTGATAAAGCAGTAACTGGGGTGCTGATTTAAAACAAGGCTGCTTCAGCAGTAGCAAACCATTCTATATATGAACCTACCTTTTAAAGGACCCAGCCTTAAATTAACATTGTGTACTCTGAATAGAGTGCTCTTGAAGGCTGCTTTTCCCCAGGAAATATTTCTTCATGTAATTTAGGAAGAGCAAGCCATCAGTCATATTATCAGACAGATCTGGAGCACTGACACCTGTGAGTGCACTGTGATGCTGCTTTGCACGTGTTCAGTGGGATTGCTGGCATGAGTGATAAAAGATTATGAGTGCTATCGGCTATTACAAGTTACATTATGATAGAAGCAGGCCAACAAATGTCAGACAGGTTTTATGGCCCTGTCCTTGTCAGCAGCAGGCCACTGTTTATTTCTAGTCTCAACTCTGGCCATTGGTGCAAAGATTTTCTTTGAAAAAGAAAGGAGGAGACTTCAGGTCTCTTGTTGCTGCTTCTCATTGTGGTATCTGTGTTGGGGCTGAGACACCATGACTTCACCCCCCTAAGTCTCTGCTGACAGAATTCATGCAGTGTTTTCAGGTATCTTGATGTCTGGCTTAAGTGTCATCTTCATCTCTGAGCCAAAGAACGGGAAGGTCACAGGCCTCACAGAACAAAGCAGAAGATCCCTCAGAAGGTTTACTCCAAACACTGGGTAAATCCTTAGCTGCTAAGCCACTTCTTCATTTAAATTGTACGTTTTTTTCATTTGGCACTCCTGTCTCAAAGGCATGTGCCCTGCACTAACCAAATACTGTAGGCACCTCTGCATTTAGGGAGTAGAGCATACTTGATATTTTTATTCAATAATTGGTGTTTTTTTCTGAGTGCGTTATCAGATCTGTTTAATATTATTTTCCTGATCTGGGCAACTTCTGGTTTTTGTTTGCCTCAAGAATGTATTTCTGCTCATTACCGACAAGGACAGCAGTGAAAGATGGCTGGTGAGTGGTGGTTCAGTAACACAGTGATACCACCTCCAAATATCTTCTCCAAAAATAGGAGTGCCTCGTTGTGATTGGGGAATCTGGTTCATCACGGGGGAATATCTTGATTTCCAATGCTTCCATTTTATGGGGAGGAGTAAGAACCCTTGGGAATTCAGAATATCTTTGGGTTCCTGATATTTTATGTGACTTCTTATGAGAAAAGTTAGCATGAATTTCAGTATGAAACCAAAATTCCAGCTTAAATGTTGTCTGCAGCCAGGTTTCAGACCCTCCAACTGTTTCTGGACTGGCAGGTTGTTGCTCTGCTGTCACTGTCATTTGTGTTTGCAGAAGGACATGGTTTTGTGCTTTTCCTCTCGTTTACTTTTAAGTTCCCATCTATACTATTAAAATTGTCCCTAGTGAATTCTTCCTTTGATATGGGAAGAAGTTATTCTTTTTCTTCCTCTCTGAGGATTAGTATTCCCAGGAAAACCGCACTTTTCCTCTGTGCCTTTTTCACGTTAAAACTTCAGGGTTACTTTGCAGCATCAGCACCACCATGTGTTTCTCTTCAGTCAGTTGTCCGTATGTTGCTTACAGCTTTCAGACCTCTCCCAGACCCCGTGGAAGCCATTTGGAGTTTAGGGTCATGAGAACCAGTTGCTTTAGTAAATATATTCATGTCTTTGTTTTATCCATGCTGATTCTTCTTGCCTGCATCTGATTCTTGAATTTCATCCATCCTGTTCATGTTTAGTAATGTATAATGGGTGAAGCTGCACACAGGCAGAGCATAAACAAGTATCTGCTTTTCTGTCCTTGGATGGAGGCTTGTTTTATTCAGTTTAAATATATCATTCAGATATATACCTGTATCATTTGAGCTGCATTTTGCCGCAAGAATCCTCCAGCTTAAAGGAGCACCATGAGCTGCTGTTTCAGGAAGGTTTCTTAAAAAAAAAAAAATCAGTTGCTGTAGTAGCCACTAAATTATAACATAAATATAGTGACACAACTGCTACATAAATCGCTAAACTATAACCAGTTATTATAAAAATACTAAAACCCACCACACAAACAAAACTAAGAAAACATGTGAGGGGAACTGTGAATGCATTTATGCACAAAATGCAGTTGAAAGCTGAAATAGAAGAAAAAAAACTTGAGATAATGGAGTCTCTGCTCATCAGGAACAGGGACCTGGGTGTGACTGTCGCAGGAGTAGCACATACCTCCTGTTTGGTGCAGAAGGGACACACGTGACCTTGAATGATACAGGTATTCTGAATTATCTTTCTGTCCTGTTTTTTGTGTCCTGTACTTCTCTTGGAACTGCTACTTCTCTCTGTCTGTCTTTGCAGTGTTTGCTGGCATTTTCCCTGACAAGCTACTGGCCTATTTGGTGTCTCTGGAGACTGCATCCCTACAAATCTGGCTGCTGTGATTGTTTTAGCACTCAATGCAGATTGCCCTATGGAGCAGCAGAATTGTGCCAGATGTAGTTCAAGTGTTCTGCTTCCCCTGGGCTATGCAGGGAGGCTGTGTGCTGGCTGGAGGGGCACCAAGAGGAGGCTGAAACAATGGCATATGGTCCCTGCCCCATGCTCTGGGAAAGGAGGGATCCCCTTTCCTTCCTCTGGGCAAGGGGCTGCAGGGTGTGTCACTGCACAGGCTCTTCAGCAGCATGGGAGGACACATAGCTCTGATTGCAGGCCCAGAAGTTTAGCTGATGATCACAAAATGTTTTCCCAGTCTTTCTGGAAATCTGGGCCAACCTGTGAGGAAAAAGAAGGTGAGAAACCATTGGTGAGAAGTAATCTGTTTGGGAGCAGAAGACATTTCCATATTGGATTTATTGAATTATGTGTGGTTTGTGATGGAAGAGGCTTAGGACATTCTTAGCTGGGGACAGGATGAGATACCTTTTGATTAGAAATCAGCCTTAGTGCATTTTTCTGGAACAGCTTTACAGGTCCAGAGTTTTTGGGTTCACTAATACTTAAGCTCAAAGCAAAATGCAGAAGATGGGCACCAAAATGCAAAAATGCAGAAGGTGGGCACCAAGCCTCATGATAAATACCATTTTTTCCCAGCTAGTGCAGTGCTGTCCGAGACCCTTTAGCAAAAGTGGAAAAGTCTGAATTTCCTTCCTTAGGTCATCAACACAGTAAAAGAGAGAGATTCTGTGACAATTTTCAGCATTTTCTTTCACTGACTTGTCCTACTTGTTCCATAAACTCTAAATTATCTGCCTTCTCATTTGCCTTTTGAATCTCCTTCAGTATCACAGATACCATCTATTTCCTCTCAGGTGGTCTGTTGATACTAATCTAACTAAATTTTAAATCGGTTGTTTTCAGCTGGTTTTTATTTTTTCAAGGCTGCAGCTTCTGTTTTGGACCTGGGGAAGGAGTGATGTACTTGAAAGCTTACTGATTTTTCCCAACTAGACTAGTGGCTTTAATAACAAAGGTCCGGTGTACAAGCCTTATTTTGGTCATATATTTGGATACATCAACAATACTGTTTTGTTATTTCTTCTGGCATAATTTATGGCTGTCAGTGTTATGCAAATATCTCAGAAATATGGAGAGTATTATGTCGGCCTGTCAGCAATGTTCCTAATCTTCATCAGGGAAAAATAAACAGAAAAATCTCAGACAACTGATGTACTGGAAGAGACTGCAACGCAAATGCATCTTCTCATTATGAAGTTGCCATGATACAATCATTTGTTCATTCTGGGTTGAATCAATCTTTTTTTATTCCTGTTGTGTTCCTGAGTTGGAGAAATTTGGTGTCTAATGTGTATGTGTCCCTTTTGCTGGAGTTCCAGAACAGTGCAGTTTCCCTGTAGTCCCGTGGGTGAAGGGTGCTGGACAGCATGGAAGCAGACACTTGTGTCTTGTAACACCATCAGGAGAAGAGCTGTGATGAGTGTCGGATGGAGTGGCAGTCATTAATGTTGAACTGTTAAATGAGACACTTGGACTGAGGTCATTGAGTTTCTGGCAGCAGCCATGGGAGTGACAGATCCAAGTACCAAACTGTTACCTGTCCATCTGCAGCTGTGCCATATTAGCAGCTCCAGCACTGGCCTCTTTCCTCGTGCTGGCAGGGAGAAGATGGTGCATCTTGGCAAATAAAGTCCAGCAATGCCTCTCCAGTGGATAGAGGGCATGTGCTGTATATCTGTAAAATAGAGCCATCTGTGTGCTCCTGCTTGGTGATGGCTAAGATAGACAAGTGCATTTCTCTTTGGCATCCATGTGGGACAGACAGTGGGAAAGCAAGCACGCACCCTTCACTCTCCTTCTGATCTGGATCTCTTCAGATGAGTACTAAGGACACTGCTCTCCCAGCATGGCCCCTGGTGCCCCAGGGCATCGGGGAGCAGTGGTGAGGTGAGACTCCAACCTGCACCGCTCCTACGGAAGCTCACAAGGTCCCTTGGAATCTTGACTTCTTTCTCATGAGAGAATAATGTTGGTAAACTGGAGAGACCCAGAGGGGGCCGAGCATCTGAAGCCCCTGCTAAATCATGGTGTGACATGAGCTATCAGGCCTCCGTGGGAGGAAACTGAGGCTGCCACAACGCTGTTAATCAGATTCCCACCAGGAAAAAATAGCAAGTGAGCAGGTCATCCAGGACACCACCACAGCAGTTCTGTGACATGAGCCAAATATAGGCTATGTGTACAGCCTGGGAGTGCTCACCTGCCTGAACTGTGTCTTCTGCAAGTGTTGGCATAACTGCCTCTGCTGGGATTTGTTTCCATTTACATGAAGATTTAAAGGCCAATGTGGCTGGTAAGGAGCAAGAATAAACTTTTCTTTAAAATACCACAGCAAAAACAAAACCAAAAGCCTGTAGAAAAGTGAATGAAGACAGCCCTGATGATTTGCTTTTTCCCCCTTCAAAATCAAAAGATGTGGCTTTTTTTGGAAAACATATACTTATGTAATTTGTCCTAATTTTGGTTCCTAATAAGCAGCACAGCTCAGCGAGCGCTGAATGGTTGGCTGCAATTAACCCATGTAATGTTATTTGTGGCTCTTTTTGAGAAAGGACTGGTTTGTCTCAGCCTACAGGCCTTATTTTAGATAATCCCCATTTTTAAGTGCAGCTGTGGTTTTAAATGTAGTTACTTTTGTCCATGAACATGACAGGACCTTAAAGCAAAGCCTTTGAGATGCCAGAAGGACCTGTTACAATTTCCAAGCAGTTTACTAGTGCTTCAGTAGGGAGGTGCTTGAGAGCAACAGGTTTTATTCTCCACCTGCTCTTTAGACAAACCCAGCAAGACTGAATCACCACGTGCCCTAGATCTGCAACCACTCTAGGCCTGAAACAGCTGGTTCTGGAAGGTCGCATTTTGAGGAAGGAGTTCAAAACAGAAACCAAAGTTCAGCAACCCCATACCCTTACATCACTGAATGTAAGGGATTGGGCTGCCTTGCTTGCCTTGAAGTGCTGGTCTGTCATTGCTGAAGTGCAGAACCTGTTCTAGAATGAAACTGCACCGCTCAAATATAAGACACCAAGAAGCTTGTTTCTTGTTGCTAATGTAATATCCTGGATGCTTTTCAGTGCCCTGCCCCAGGCACCACCACTGGGGAGCTGTGCATGGAGCTGGAGCCCCATGGTGAGCTGCACCAGCGACCCTAAACCCAAGTGACACCTGCACGAGGGAGGAAGGGCCTCTGACCCTCTCTGGTCCTGTCAGTGTTGCTCCGGTCAGTGCACGGGTGTTTGTTCCCATCAAAGTTCTGCCTCTCAAAATGTGGCTTATGGCTGCATTGAAGGAACCCCCCCAGCCTGAGACATTGTTTAACAGCACCTTATGCCACTAAATGGACTGGCAGGGGGGAGGGGCTTTTAAAGATTTGAGAAAATGGCTCTTTGTCATTTGAAGAGCTCCTTTTGTGTAAAAATCTTAATTGTGCACACACAAAACCACTGATGTATCCCACCCTCTCCCAAGCATGGCCACAGAATGGCTCCTAGGATATTGCAGAGGGTCTCACCTTGGCAGATGCTGGTTTCTCTGGGTGGTAAGTGCTCTCCTTGCCCGGCCAGCCTGAACTGCCCTGGAGATGAGTTCAGGGTTTTTTCCATCACTCCCTTTGGCGCAGGACTGGCTGCTGGGTTTGAGATGTGCTGTCCAAGCAGATAAGGGGGATGCTAGCACAGGTGGTCACCACGTGTTTTGGGAATAAATCTCTATTGGCCAAAACATAGTAAGGGTCAAGCAGGATCACTGCTGAAAACACTGCAGGGAGTGTTGGCTTGATGATGGTTTGGGATCTGTAGGATTACTGCCTGCTGTGGGGTAGAAGCTCCCTTTGCACAGGGCTTGACACAGACAAGCCTGCAACACAATTAGGTAGTCGAAGCAGTAAGAAATAATCACCCCCTTTCAGATTCCTAACCAGTGTTTTAATCAAAGAAACTGCAAAACCTCACTGTTGCATCCCAAGGATGATGTGGTCACTCTCCTGGAGAGCACTTGCACATGAGGGGAATGTTTTAAAGCAATATAATTAGCTTTCTTAATTAAAACCTCAGCGTGATTTCAGAAGGGAGAGTCCAAAAGGGAAGAATCACCTTCAAATTCAGTAATCCCCATTTTGAAGTGCACTCTATTGCAATTTATTGTCAAGTAAGAGATGTATGTACAGTTTGGACATTTATATTGCACTGATTTTTCTAAACTGAATGCAATATATTATGTGAAGCACATTTGCTATATTTTTTTATTTTTACAAGACTGATTCCATATTTGAAAAATATATTTAGTGCTGATGGTGACTTCCATTTCTCTAGCAGAGAACACTAATTCAAGGGTTGTGTTGAAGAAATGCTTTGGGGTGGGAACATTTTTAACTGAAATGCAGACTCTGTGAATGCTTCCAGTCACATCAAAAGCTCCCCTTGGCTTCTAGATCACAGGTTTCTTGAAAAACCTTATCATTACACACACTTGTACTGAAATTCAGTCTGATGCAAACCAGATCTATTTGTATTTGTGCCGCTACCTAGTTCAGATACCAGCATACATGTGAAATGCTGGATGAAAAAATCACATATGTGCATTGAAAGTCCTCATCTGAACTGATCTGAGAGATTAAGTGGGGAAAACTCCTGAAAACTACATAGAGAAACACTCAGTGTCTAATAATGTTGCTGGGGGCAGGTGACAAGCTGAGAGGGGCTCCTAGGAGCTACACATTAGACTTGATATGAACACAGAAGATGTTGGGTTTTGGGCATTGCGTGACTGAAAAATGGACAGCTCCTGTCAGCCCAGAGTGCAACTCCTCACCCTGCTCCAGATCACAAGTCTCAGCTTGGCCAGCAGCCCTGTGCTAAAAACACTCATTTCTCTACAACACAGCATCTACAAATGGAGCCTGGGACAACTGCATCAGCAGTCACAGAGTATCTCAGCTTGGCAGGGACCCATAAGGATCATTGGGGGCAACTCAGTGGGTGCTTGGCTTGTAGGTACCTGAACTTCAGTGAAGTGGATCCCACTCAGCTTTGCTTGTATCTGCATTATGCCAGGAACAGTCTCAACAGCCACCCCAGATTTGCTGCCTTTGGCCTCAAAGTGCCTCCTTCTGATGATGATCCTTGTCTCCAGCAGATGGCCCAGCCAGCCCGCAGCCAGCCGTGCCTGGCTCTCCCTGGCAGTCTCACCGCAGGGACAGTATATTATCCTAGACTGGCACCTTTGAAGTCAAAGTTTCAGATTATACAGAAAAGTGGTTTTACATACACCACACTAAATATTCATTAGTACCTCAGAAAATGGCAATGTTTTTAGCAATAGTGGCTCCATAGCAATGACTCAATATTACCATGTCACTGCTGCAGTTTGTGAAAAGATGGTCCCAGGTCAATCGAGCCCATCAAATTTATCTTCTGTAATAACAAAGACCAAGATGAAAAGCATGCAGGTAATGCATCAGTTCTACTTTTTAATATGACTATCTTATCTCTAAGTTACTGGAAATATCCCTATGACCTATTTCCTCTTCCAAAGATCAATACCTGTTACAAAAATAAATGCTGTTCTAGATGGAAAGCTGGCATTAAGCAATACTTGATTTCCACTTGCTATTTGCTGTTTCCAATAAAGCTAGATACATATTGAGACAAGAGACTTACAACCATATGACCTGTGGTTTATAGGAGGTGTTGACTTACCCAGAGAAAAATCTGTCCTATCTGTTAGTTTATTGGTTTCTAATGACAAAATATGCCACTTCATCAGTTAATTATGTTCTTTCATGCTTTTACCCTGTAAGAATATAAGCCTGTCTTTTCTAAACCTGATGTAAATAAATTTCACATTTCACAGTAATGACTTCTAGTCACGCATGTTTTGATGCTAATACTTCTAAAATGAGAGGATTTCTCTTGCAAAACTCAGCAATCACCAGTAACTGAGGGTAGTCTGAACTCAGAAGAGTGTATTATTCTACTTACAATTCACATAAATTGTACCTGCAAAACTGCAACTCCACAGATTTGTTTCTGTAGCTTTTCTTTGAAATAATTACTGGAATGGGTCAACATTTGCTATGGAATATGGTTAATCTGTCCAAAGTTATACGGCAGGACAAGAATAAAGATTTGATAGTGATCCCAGTTAACTATGGATGCTAATTTTTTGGGTAAGAAGTATGAAAATTCTCTCCTGATATTCTCATGTAATTTTCACTTGAAGAATCATAAAAACTTTGGCAAGCCAAATTGAGAAAGCATACATGCTAACACCACAAAACTAAGATATAAAAGCCATTTATTCAAAAAAATGTGGTGGTGTCAAATCACATACACAAGCCAATATTGAGCTACAAACACAGACCAAACAGTTCTATAAACAGAAATTGGAGTGTTCATATACCATAGTACCTGAAAAAGACCGTTAATAAAAAGGAGTCCATAAGTATTTCATTTCACTTTTTCTATATGGCTCCCTGCTGGATGTGTTTGCCTAAGTTAGTGTACAATGAGCCAGAGGTAGAGTCCCAAGTAAAGCATCTAATGCCTCAGGGCTCCATTAAAAATCTTTATTCTTCTAAACAAAAGGAAAGTCTAGTCTATAGTTTTCTGTATGACACTGAAGTAAAGCCTCTTTGCTTGAACAGTACGGCATTCCCAAGCGCATTTGGCATTAACCTAGATTGAGACTGTGCTTTGTGGAACCGTCTCAGTTCTCCTCCCCTTCAGATTCCGACTCTGGAAGAGAAGAAAGTAAAACACTTCATGTAGATTGTGCAAGGACAGTGATGTGAGTTATTCCATAAAAATAACAAGATATCCTTCTAAAATGAAAATTTTCATCACATCTAGTATTTCCTAGGAAAGGCTGGCAGATCAAACAGACTAAGCCAGAAAGAAACACACAGCTTCCGAAGATGAAGGCCTACTCTGCTGCCCTTCCTGGTGGAGCTCTTCATTTACAGATCTGTCACTAAAATTTTCACCACATTGCTACGGATGATTCTGGCTGTCATCTGCGCAGCCACACAATGCATATCCGAGCTGAGTTTAATAAAGGATCAGCATTATTTGCTCACTCTTCTAATCTCTATGACTAGACTCTACTGATATCATCCAGGATCCCTTAAAACTATTTGCTCTGCAAATATCAATCAGCATCGTCATCCAGCCTATCTAGGAAGGCAGAAAGGGTATTTCCTTACAGCAGGTATGAAGCCTGTAAAAACAGTAATTTTATGATTTGCATAGCATACAAGTAATTTAGAAGTAGAAGCAGGAGAATTGGAAGTAACTTAGAAATAGGAATATACATGGTGGTTTTGTCACCTAAAGTTACTTTGCATAATATTGTATTTCTGTCTGTGTTCACCTGACAGGAAAGGGCTCGCTGCCAACAAATATTACACCATAGATCAGATTTCCCAGAGCAAACATGGTCTGCATGTTCTTACAGAAATATTTTGTCTCCGTTTGTACCGGACTTTGTAACGAAGGACATCTGGCAGAGGGGACATGCAGGAAAGGATAAAAATAAAGAATAGCTGAAAGGCATACAAGCAGAAAATTAAAAGGGGGAAAATATTGCTTAATTAGACCAAGATTGCCCATCAAAATCTCAAGTGTGAAAGGAGCTGCCATTTTTATACTGCTACCTGAATGCGTGAATTGCTGCAAAGTTTTATCTCTTCCTTGGCATTACTACCTATTTCCTCCAAGTTTATAAAATTAATTACATTAAATGGACGCAAATGAACACTAATAATTCTATCTATTACACATGGTTTTATCTTCCCAAAGATGTGGAATTCTTTTTCCAAGCAAAAGAAGATAACTTACTTATTCTGCACAAACCAAAGTATTTTCCTATGCAGAACATGAGCAAAACCAAGTTAAGGACTGAAGAAACTACATCCTCTCCCAAATAACCATTTTAAAGTAGAAAATACAGCACATAATCTTAGCCTGACCACTCAGCTAACCTCAGTTGCAAGTGCCATAGCACAGGAAGGCTTGTGCTACATTCATGTTGCCATTAAACATGGTAATAGCGGAGAAGACACCAAGACAGAAAACTGGTTGCACGTGCTAAGACCAAGGTACTCCGTGCTGTCATGAGTGCAGAGTTCCTCCCTGCAGAAGCTCAGAGAGACAGGTGGTACCTGATGATTAAAGGACTTCACAGGGGCACCACAATCATTAAAAAGCAGCAAATGTTATTAAGCTTAGGCATGTCCAGAAACAATTTGGATGGTGATACCTGCTGTTTTGTATTCTAAGTCCTATATATGCCTGGTACAACTAAAATCTGAAAAAATAAAATTGTTTTATAAGGACACTACCATAGTTCTTCAAATAAACCCATACCTTCTTCAGCATTTTGCAGCCACTCCACAAATTTCTTCATCTGGTCAAGGAAAACACTTTTGCCTTTAGCAACGTGTGCTTCTTTATACCACTTGAGGATAGCTTCTTCACTCAGAACGTCAGCTGAAATACAGATCAGTGTTTGAAAAAGTCAATGTATTTTTTAGAGAGTAGCAGATTTTGAACATGAGAGGAAAAAGACTTTTTTTAAAGACAACATAAAATAAGTTAATATGATCACAGTGGAACAAGCTTTGCATAATCTATATTAGGCTACAAATACAGAATATTTGATGCATATTACAGGTTCCAGATGCAATAAAACATGTAATGTATTAGGCTTAAAAGAAAGTATTAAATATTGTGCTTCTGCAAGAAGAGTTCTCTATTCATCTACTTTAAATACACCACATAAGATGGTTGGATAAAAGAAATGCAATAATCAGCCTGCACATCTTGCAAGTTACCACAATAACAATTACCATGCTTTTTCTTGCTGTTGTATCACAGAACTGTGCATGGTTCTAGAAATCTGAAGTGAACAGACGCCTCCTGATTGAATACTTAAAAGACAGCCAGTAAGGACTTTTTGCAGTCCCTAAAGGCTTTATATTGTTTTAGCTAGTAAGCTTTGAGGTCACTATTCAGACCACCCATTTTAAGGGACTCCTTTGGATGGACAGCACAGTGGACATTTTTGTGACAAGCATCGGGAACAAAATAGCTGTCAGTGAGGAAATGTGAGGCCGAGTACAATTCAGAATAATGAAATCCTATTAAATAGCAAAGACACTTATTGTTTCCAACAGATGCAAATTTAGGTCTAGCAACAGACCTCTAGCCCCAGGACAAAGCGCCTGTGATCCAGCCAAGCCAAGTATCTCAGTAATTGATGGCTGTGAAGGCAAAATCTGGGATCCACAATGGCATTTTGGCTGTTATGTAACGCAAGAGGCAAGAACAAACAACATCATCAACAACAAAAAATCAAACTGTGTTCTATAAAAAGACTAAAGACAACTTTCTACACCTCATTAAGATTTCCATTAATTTTGTATTTGAGCAAACTGTCCTCCCTTGCACTGCAAAATCAACGCATTTACGTACTGCAGTGCTTCCTCGAGCTCCTTGGTGCCATCCCACCCACTGGGTATTTGCTTGCCGAAGCACTGACCCTGACCACCATCTTCTGCTTCAGCCTAAAGGTACAGCAGATGTGGCTGGGAAGGGAAGAAGAGCAACTGAAATAAATGACACCAAAACCCCAAAGCATCTGATCAGCTGAGACAGAGGACACATTTCACATATGCTGTTGAAGAATAAACAGATGGAAGCAACAGAGATATGTTTAAACTTAATCAAAACTATCCCAAGACATCCAACAGTAACCAAATATGAAGCGTCCCTGAAAATTAGGAATTTAGTAAGTGCATGTGACAGGAAATTACCTTGTCTGTCAGACTCTTTTCCAAAATACAACCTCTTCTGCAGTTTGCTGCAACTGACAGTAATGCAGAGAAAATGCAGGCAAAACAGGACTGTGCTGGCTCTAGGCGTTTTTCCATACATATAAATTGTGCTTAGTGAACCCACAAGTGGCACACAAAGCCACTACCTGCCTGAAATCACAACCTACCACAATGAACTTTTCCTCCAACGTTACAGAAACGCTGGAGCTAAGAAAGAGGTTTCAAACATGCTGCATTAACTACTTCCCAGTAGTCCTTAGCAACAGCTCAAAGACATGACATATTTAACAAATCTGGATTTTAATTTAGCAAACCTGAAAATATTTAGCATGGACTCATGAATCTGCAGTTCAATGTAAAAATGCGTGTGAAAAGCTTACATTCATCACAGAGTCCTGAACTTCACACAACTCCATCTGCAAAATTACACCGGGTATGACACATATTATCATTCTTAGGGACTGGCAAAGAAAATCAGGGGAGAAAAAAAACCCCAAAACAACCAAACAACAAAAACCTCAAAATCAACAACAACAAAAAATGAGTAATCCCTTCCCCAGCTCAAGCTCCGGGGCATTGTGGACATTTAACAGCATGAAGTTGCTGTAGAGAAGAAAGTGCTGAAGCCTGTTGTTGCTGCACTACAGTTCACGTTATAATACTGTACAAGGACGCAGGTAGGCACATAGCTCAGTTCATGAGTAATAGGATTTAAGTCTGGCTTTTTGATTTGCAGTCTGTTCAATGTTTTTGTTGCCAGAGAGGAAAGGAAAACTTCTGTCTCCCTCCCGAAACCCCCAATCTGAGAGCAGCATGCAATCTCACTGTGTACCTCGAAGATTAAAACATTCCAAGTGCAGAGGATGAAAAATTCGCCTGTACAGCAATAAACCTCCTCCCCCCCTAACAGAGAAGAACAAAATGCACTGAACTACAAAAGGGACAACTGCAACTCTCCTTTCATTTCTGAGAAATATTATGTGTAATACATTCATGCCTCCAGTGCTCATAAGGGATGACATTCTCCTGTCAGCACACAAATGCTCAATTCAACAATCATGCAGGATAGGGTGTAGTTAATCATACCTCTAGGTTGCTTTGAAGCAGTGGGAACACTGGGGAAAAATGGAAGGAGGATGAAGGGAATGACTCATTTTGTATATATATAGTTATTCCTCATTGAAGTTGATTATAGATATATTATAATGGCTGAAGCTGAACACTGTGGTTTGTGGGCATGTGCACATCATTTTCACTGCAGTCCCAGGTGATGTCAGCCCCAGAGAGCTGGTTCTTCTGCAGGTGCAGCCAACTGCTGCTCAAACCACCGAGGGCCAGAGCCTCCAGGGACGTCCGTCATGAAAGGGAGAAGCTCCACTGCAGAGGCTGAACAGCCCAGTGTCTTTACTGCAGGGTTAACTGGAGAGTTACTTGAAGTTCAGGTCTGGGCTCTGTACTCAATCACCCGCTTCAAATGAATTTCTGCTTTCAACTCAAACCACATAGCCACCGGCATTAAAGGGAAAAGCACACCCTGGCAGCTGCCAACAGTCCATCAATCTAGTAAATTCAACTCTATTGCAGCTAACTCAGCAAGGAGAACAGACCCTTAGGGCAAAGGCTCTTTCAATGCAAGGAATGTCACCCACAGTACAGTTAAGGCCTTTATGGTTTGTTTTGGGTTTTTCCCAGGAAAATTTTGCATCGAGTACCACAAGAAAGTCCTTGAATTAGGAAGATATTTAAAGATAGTTGTGATCCATCAAAAAACAAAACCCATGTATGAAATGGAACTTGAAGATTCCATTCTTGCAAGTGCAGAATTCCTACAGAGTTTGAGAATCTCTGACAGTCTGCATCATTTGGTTACTGCATTCCGTACTGCAGAAGAGTGATCTGAGGCCTAATTATCCTGCAAACCAGAGTCCTACTTCATGTGTACTTGTGATCAATTCTTTTTTTTTTTTTAATTTTGTAAATGTCTTGAATTCTAATGAAGAAGTACACAGAGGCTTTAGTTTGCTTTGGTGCAAAGGGTGAAATTCTGATCCTTATGAAAGGAATGGGTATTCATTTCAATAGCATCAATTTCACATTTGAAATTTCAAGGATGGATACAAACTAAAAGAAAGGAGATTCAACAGGTGAATATGATATACAGCATGTAACCCAATAACAACAGTGTTTGTCTTACCCACAGTTAAGGAACACATGGTGACACAGGATGAACTAACAAATGATGTACATCGTACAATGCAAGCGTACTTATTGGGTGTCACTCAGGAGAACTCAGAAACTCTTATTCTGCAACTAGCTTTTAGATTATTGATCAAAATGCAGCTGGCAGATTAACAATTGTACTGGCTTTAAGTGAAAACCAGAGAAGCAACATCATAGCCCGGGATCAGTACAGAACTGGACAGCTGTCCTGGTTTCAGCTACCGCAGAGTGAGGGTGGAGTTCATCCAGTCCAGCTCGACTTAAAACCACAACAACAGCTTATTTTATTATCTACTGTATCAAGAACACAAAGGTAGACTAATAATAATAATAATGATGTCAACAAGCTTTAACTGACTATATAACTGCTTTTGCAGATTATACTTACAAGCTGGTAAGAAGCTGCTACTGAAGGGAAAATAGGGCTTGGGTTTCCGTTAGGGAAAAAGTGAATGTTCCTTCTTGTTTAGAGACAAAAAAATTAATAAAAAAATGAACACCGCAGGCTTTCAAGACCTTCTTGGTGCTAATGAGCCCCAGCTGTCAACGTGTTTAGGTATTTTCAGGTAATTCACAAGTAAGTAAACCAAGGGCTGTTTTACAATAGAAATATGGAAAGCGCTGAGATGCAAGATGTTGGACATTTTGATGAGAGTAGTCATAGAACTAAATTTGTCAAAGCATGACTGGCATTTGGTGCCTATCATCACTGATGACTATTTTCATGCCCAGGAAGCACTCCCTCATAATGAGTAACAAACAACAAACTGTCCACATTCGTGCTGGTAGAAAGCTGCATTTCTGTCTGCATATTCACAAATACTTCAAATACCTTTATTTGTCACTAGATAAAATTCATTAGGTACCCTGAAACCTCTCCAAATCCTGTGCAGGTTACACTTAATTCAAACAGAAAGGGGAACATGGTTGTCTGCTGTTCCCTCACCACCAACATGGCCAGGAACAGCTTTAGGGGATTGTTTTCCTTGACTATTAGGAAACAGAAGATACACTGTCATCATCAGCAAATTATCTACAATAAAGTGCATGTCTCTAAAAAGATTTGATGGCTTGTTTCTTGTGGATTGGCATGAACTGGGGCAAGAGAGAGAGGGTGAGATGTACCAGGACTGAAACAATGAAGAGGCAGGCAGCATGGCTCTGGACAAGCCAAAGCATGATCTGTCAAAGATCGATAGCATCTTGTGGGAGAAACAGGAATTGAAGGACTAGTGCTCCCAGGATCTTCCCTGGTTAATGCAGGAGCATGTTCTCAACTAATGGACACTGTTTAACTCCAAAGCTGCCATAAACAGATGGAGCTGATGACTTCCTCGCTGTGTCCAGAACTCAGAAGGGGCCTATGGCAGCAGCTGTAAAGTTGGGCAAGCAGTTTCTAGCAGGCAGCAGGACGTCTGCCAAACAGGGCAGATCCAGCTTCAGCCTGAACAGGGCCAGGAAGGGCTGGCAGCTGTGCACAACTGCAGCATGACTGCATCAGATGGCAGAGAGACAGGTGCTGCTTTGTGCCTGCCCCAGATATTCCGAGCACAAATACAGGCACAGCGCATATTGTGCATGCTGGACACGCTGAACTCATGGCTTCCGCTGACAGGCCATACAGTAGCTCCAAACACTCTTCTAGACATCATGTGCATCCTAAACCATATTGTGGCACCTCTAGTGCTGAGGCTAAAGTCTCACCCCTCTGAACAAACCTGCCCAAGTACATCTCTGGAGTCAGAACAAGAGCACACAGGGTGAGCAGAGTAAATGGGAACCGGGTTCTTCAAGCATGTCAAGTTTAATGTACAATTCAGTGATTTATTCTCTTTTTAATTTTTAAGGGCCTTGGAATGTCAGGGTTGCTCTTCCAGACTAACCCAGTAATGAATGTACAAAAATTCTGAAGGTGATCCTTCACAAGACTGTTTCTGGTTTAACCATCACTTATGTTCTAAGTGCACAGAAGTTATGCCTCTCATTCATCGTGTCTGAAGTGAATGTTCTTTTCCAAAGAAAATAGAATAAAGTGCTTGCTACAGATTGCAGTTTCAAGTTGTTCTACAGTCATTAATAGTATTTAGCAACTGTATAATTTGAGGGCAGAGGGACAAGGTGTACAGCTTTTCTATTTATTGTTGAGGCCACATTATATTGTCACAAGGATGGAAATAAATCCACGACTCCCTTAATTCTGCCTTCTGAAGCCATGAAATTATTTTAACAGTCTGAAAATGTTTGCCTTGAACATGTACCTGGACTCATCAGGGTGAACAAGGATCAACACTGGGTTTCTACTCCTGATTTTTCTCCTTCAACTATTTATAGCAAGAACGTCAGAACAAACTGTTTGGCACCCTCCCATCACACACAGTGCAAGACCATTAGTCTCCATGACAACCTGATCAGAATAAACTTGTGAAGAAGTCAATTTCACGACAAAAATGAAATCTCTCAAACTAACTATAGCACCTTCAAGAAATTGGCATGGAAAGAAGAAAAAGGAAAGCTCCTTCTGACAGGGAGCACCTTAAAAAAAAACCAAACAACTCCAAAACCCTGAAAAGTCTTCCTGCCAAGAGGGTTTACACTTTCAAGGTTTCTTAAAACCAACCTCTAATCTACTTTTTAAATCTGACAGAAATTTATAGAAATGTCTTCCTAGAACTGGTTTTATACAAGTATTCAATTGCACTTGAACAGTCTGGACAGTGCTGGATCCGGCTCATGCTTCTTGACTATGGGATAAAAGCAACAGAGAGAGAGAAGGGCTTGTTTTGGCTTTTCCTGCTGCTACACACTCCTTTGAACTATCAAAGTGTAACATAATTCAGAGTTAAACTCCAACACAGCCTTCTCATATGCCATGAGATATACCTGCTGATACATCATAGGCGAGTGGTGGGCATAGAGAAACCAAGCACAGAATACAACAGTGGCTATGGACTTTTACCTTTATAAAAGAGTACCACTATCTTCTGAAAGGCTTTCATGAAGTGGATGTTGTCATAACAGTACTCCTGCACCTTCTGGAGAAGGATTAACTCTGACTGGCCTTGAGTGCTGAACACAGCAAGCAGGGGGGCATATTGCTGAGAGAAAGAGAAGATAAAAAAAATGTTAGTATACTAAAAACAAAAGGAATTTTTTAGGACTATGCATCATGAATTTCATCCCTGAAAATCTGTTTCACTGAAACCTTAGATTTACTTGCCCACAGTATTTTCTTAAACACATGCAATGCAAATACAGAGATATTCATGGGTTTTTCTAGCACATGCTGCATGCTGTAAGCTAAAATTCAGTACCACTTGGATACTGAATTTTGTAAAATCAATTTACAAAGCCCACAGTCTGGGAGTATTGCTGTCACACATTTCACAAGGCTGCTGATTCAGGAGTGATGCTTTACTGATGTTCATAATGTAAGACATCACGAGATGAAATGCATGAAAATTGAAATCTCTAGTTTCGTAGGGGTTTCAGAAGTCCCAGAAAACTGAAAGAAATTATTCCAAGTTAACTGTGATCAAGTGCCATTATTTTTTCTCATTACCACAATCAAGAGAATCATGACAACCTTTTCTTTGGTAAATGGCAACATTTTCTAAGCACTGTATTAACTGCTAACATTACTCTGACAAGATAGTAGGGGTACATTTCATTGTCTTTTCCTGAAGTTTATTCATATAATAAAAGATAAAGCAAAACATTTGTTATGAATTTCCTCCTCTTATTTCAGATTATAAAATTAAAAATTACATTAAAGGCCCATATCCTATTCACTCTTTTTCTAAAAGTTAGTGTTATATTCACATCTCTCTAACTTCCTGTCATCTTAGCCTGTGATGAGTCCAATCACAGGCTCCAATCTTAAATTTAAGGTAAATCTTAAGGCTCCAATCTTAAATTTAAGGTAATATTAAAAGCATTTTTCAGAGATGAAGGGAAGACAAACTACCCTGGCTAAATATACATTAATGTCACTGTTTGAAATGTTCTTGTACTGATCAGTTCAGCCTTTCTTAGTTGTTTTCAGTAACACCCAGTCTGGCACTTTTCAGCTGGATTTGGAATGGCCTGCTATCACAGAGTTCTGGTATGTGAGACCAGGGCTGATGACGGTGTTGGTCAGGTAACAAACCACCCATCACTGACGGGCATGTTCAAAAAGTACATACACTTCAGCACTTCTCTCCAAGGCTAAATCCTGAGAGTTTTACCCAACACGATCCATGGAAATAACTATTAAAATGCATGAAAATGAACTGAAATTTGAAAGTTTGGTCAAAAAAGTATTTTGCAATAATTATCAACTAAAAATTTAAAGACAGAGAGAGCAAGAAATTATACAACAGTAACAAGCAGCTTGGAGGCAGACAGGACTTGTGGAAGAAATTCCCTTACACAGTAACTATCAGAAATGGCAAGATATAGCTAACACCAGAGGTTAAGTTCTTATACTTCTGGCAGGTATAGCTATATCTTCAGAAACAACATCACTGCTTTGGTAAAAGCACTGAAAAACTTGTGCAGGCTTTGAGTAGCTATTTTTCCCATTTTAGCCCTTGTAGCATCCAGTTGTTGCAGGGAGGCAGGGCAATATACATTGCAGTTGGTTTATTTAATAGCCTCAGCAGAACTCATTCCCATCCCATTCCCATCCATATGTTTGTAAAGTGCTGCTGTCTATAAACATTAACTTATTTCTACTAAAAATCCTAGAGAAGTAAAATATCTTCATTCTGCCACATCTGACTTGACTCCCTTCGCATTCCTCTCACTTCTCAGCTGGTACAAACTTAAAGTTACAAGTTCCACAAGTGTCTAACTGACTAAGAATCCATAAAATTAGCTTCCTGTCACTGCTGGCTGGGCCAAGTGGCATTATTTTCCATTTGTGTCAGGTTAGGGAGCAGCAAGTCAGCACCTGCAGTTGTCATGGAGCTCACCACAGCCTTGCCTCCAGTGAGAACTGTCTGGAGGATTCTCCTGACCCATGGAGAAGATCTCTGTGTTGGAGGTGGGCTAGGTAATAAGCCCCAGAGTCATAGTGAGGTTACTGGGACAACGAAGAGCTTATTCTGTAAGATTCAGGGTTGAACAGCTTGTCCTGTCTCCTCCCAAGTTCAGCTCCTGCTGGTCCTGCCATATGGATGGGACACCTGACTTTTACTGCACTGCCTGAGTATGCTGGTTCATGGCTGCCCACCTCCATTAGGAAGCTACCCATCCAGCAAGGCTTTTTAAGGTCTGTAAACTAGGTCAATATTCTTTGCCTTGACACATCTTTTCAGGGGTGCCTTGTATATAGCTTACTAAAAGAAATCAAATAAATTAAAGAGACTGGTACCCACATGTCAAAACTTTGGAAATGTCCTTTGTCAAAGTTATCTGTCAGCCATACAAGAATAAATCCTACCACCTGACATGTCACACATCAAGTACGTATTTATACACATCCTGACTCACACCACCAGATCAAAGCAACTTCCTGATTGTTTCCTGGCATGTCAATGCACAGGAGGGCACTGAATTAAGCTCTGTATCATGCTAACACTGTTAATCCAATTTCGGGAGTTGGCTCGCACATTGGGTCAGCTGAGACCCCAAAGACAAGAATCCAAGATCTGCCTCCACCTATCCCGAGGAAGGATGTGAAACAAATGCTGTTAATTTTTGAATGCTGAACTGTCAAGAAACAGCTATCAAAGTATAATTTTCTATTTTGACTGCTTCTATTAAAATCTTACCTGTAAGTGCAAATAGTAAATATCCCATACAAATTTGTCCTCTGTTTTTAGAACGTGGATGCAGCTAGAAAGATACCTATCTTATACAGGCAACATGCCTTATCTAATTCAGTGGGGGTACATATATAGCTGATGGCTTCGGTCAGTGAGATGCACAGGATTAAACATCCAGTTAACAATATTTGCACAAAGCCAGCTGTGTTTCTCTATTCCCAATATTCAAATATTCCAGAAAGTGTTGGTTAATTTGCCCTGCAGTACTAGACAATAAATCTCAGTGGACACTTTGTTACAACTCAAAGAGATATGATCAATTTTTACATCAAAAGAACAAGAAAAACAATGTCTCTCCTCCTTCTGGAAACTATCTCGCCTCTACTGCGATTTCAGTCACTTGAGAAAACTTCAAGGCATTCAATCTTACCATCAAAGACTACACAATATCCCAAGTGACTGCATTTCTAGAATGACTGATTGCGAAACCAAATTCAGATGAAAGGACAGCAGTAGTAGGAGTTAAACCAATGTGGGAACTCCCAAGTATGGAGAGACATCCAGTATGAAAAAAGAGATCCATTTCACCATAAAGAATAAAGCCCAGATTGCTTCTGTTCTAGGGCAAATCTTTATAGTCCTGGCTATGAAGGAAAATTCTCTTGGTCTTGGACTAATTCTGCTGAAAAGCCTCTCTAACTCTGTTCTCAGTTCAAGCGCCTTGCACTCACAAGTCCTTCAGACTTAGATGAGGAATATCAATAATAGTGATGACCCTGATGCCTGTGCATTGGTTTTTTGGTTTTGGGTTTTATTTCTACTTCAAGATCTAAAGAGTTTTTGTACCAACATGCAATGGTGATTTCCTCATTCACAAGGGCAGTACCTGGATCAGAGAGTAACCACACTGAAAAATGCACACAGTCCTAAGCCACCTTCTAGCTCATTAGTTGATGAGTCACTGAGTATCCAAATGGCAACAACCATCGCACAGATTCAGCCTCAGCATTCCTGCTTTGATCTAACCAGCTCTGCGCAAAGCCAGCACAGATTTCACCTCATCATGCTCCTGAAATGTCTTTGCTTCTGGCAAAGACATTGCAAAAACTCCTGCAGGCTTACTAGTGAGATATGAGCAGGCTAAATCCCAGCACTTGCTTAGTATTGTCCCCAGTGCAAGGACCCTCTCAAGACCTGGCTCACTAAGAAAGCACAAGAGAGGTGTTCAGGCTGTGATCACCTGAGTTCCCCCTGGCCCTCTGCACTAAATGCCTCAGGGCACTCAGTGATCTGAACTACCTCAATTTGGCATTTGTTTGACTGAAGTCAGACTATACACAATGTTTGGTGTGCTCAGCGTCAGCCTTAAAAATTCAAAATCTCCTGGATTTTAGTGTATTGTGAATTCACAACTTCCTTCCCCTCTTCACCCATGCATGCACCTTCAGATGTTTGAGGGCCTGCTCTGCAACCAGCTCTTCTTTCTTGTTCCATTCCACAGCATTCATGACACAGGTCCAGAGGAGACCGATCACTGCTGGCTCTGGCAGCTCATTTCTTTTCATTTCCTCTTTTACATAAAGCACTACCTGGAGCAGGAGATAAGTGACATTTCCAATGAATCAGAAATAATGCTGACTTTCCAAATACTTCCAGTCATTTACAAGTCAGACCACGGTGTGCAAGTAATAAGAAACAAAATTAGAACAAGAATAATAAAAAGGAAGCATTTCGCATGACATTACTATAACTTGATTACAAGTTTTGTCCCTGCCCTGCAACCTAACGGTTAATGCAGCTAAAGGAAATACTTTCTTAAGCATAAATGAATGGGGGGAAAAAAAAAACCTATCACCCCATAATCCTGCACTTGTAAATCCAAAGGGTATTTTATTGCTTTACTCTTAAGCACAGAGTGAACTGATGAATAAATTAAAATAATTTGAAGAAAAGCTAAGGAAATCTATGAGGAAAACAGAGGAAATCTGTTCCTCTCTACCTAGTGTTGATTTAAGTCTTTGACAATGATTATATGAAGTTGTAAAAAACTACTTTTACCTCTTTAATTGGGCATTCCTGAGAGAGACGTTCTTGTAGTTCTTTTTGAAGTTCTTTACGAGTCCCCAGTGACTGCTGAACTCTAAGGAAATCTGAGAGTTCTTTTAGACCTGCTTCAGTGAAATACTTGGCAAAATGGTCCACATTCTGCCGGTTGGCTGGAAAGAGTTCCTAAAAAGACAGGAATGTTCTCTGTTAAATAAATAACCAACTATGACTCTTGACAGAATAGAAGGAAGATTTTTTCAGAAAGAACAGTGGGAATAACCTGGTACCGCACTTAAAAACAGTGAATCCTTGTATCCACACTGGAAAAGTCAACACTTCATTCATATTGTTGTGTTTCATTATAGTGAAGGGAAAAAATTATGTCCAATTGCACAAATAACCTAACACCCCCTCCATATGAAATGCATGTACTTATGAATAGCCATGAACTGAAGATGTTGCTCAAAATAGTCCTGAGAGGAACTACATCTTTTCCAGATTTCAAGAGTCTTGTAGGGAAAGTACACAGGATTAGATGGCAAAGCCATTGTGTGCAAAGCACGTTTACCATGCCCTCCCAGTGTGGCCAAGCATTTATCTCCTAAGCAAAATATGCTCAGCAATACCCAATAAATGGCCCAGGTACTTGGGCCTACCACTACTGCATCATTTAACAAAAATCGAAAATCCACTATGGAATGTTAACCTTAACTCCCGTAGCCATTTCTAATTCAAAGGCACTGTCAGTTTTTGCAAGTACAGATACTTAAAATAGTTAAAGTTTTTTCTAAAAATTGCTATAGGAAATGCCCCATCTTGGCAAAGATTCAATGGCATTTGTTTACCATCCAGTTCTTGGTGTCTTAACAATGATCTGTGGGATGAATAGCACCTTTTTTTTTTAACAAAGAAGCTATACACCCTCCATCTCTTTACACTGACTAATGAGATTAAGAAGACACTTTTATGAAGGCATCTGTGCTAGGTAACATCATCTGATACTTTATAGTTGTTTAATATAGCAGCATAATGAGAGTCAACAACTGAGAGTTAAAGTCATTCAAGTTTGAAATATAAGTAAGATGCAGTTTGCTGTTCCCCTCTCTAATAAACAGCATAATTAGCCCAGTTCCAAGTGTAATGGCAAATTATTTATGACCTGGACTCTTAAAATCAAATACAAATTGAAGAGATGAAGGGGTGTGGAAGGCTGTTTCACTTTTGAAAAATACTTGGTTAATTATAAATTATTGAAGTATAAACAGGAAATACTGCTGAGTTTCCAGGCAGTGCTACACAGGATGTGTATTTGATCAGATTATTATAGCAGCAATCTTTTTGAGGATTAAAAAAACTCCTACTGATTTTTAGAAAGATACTGGGAGAGAAAGGTACATGGCATTGTTACATATTCATGTATTCTCTGAATACCCTGCTATAAACCCAGAACACAAGTTTTGAGCCCAAAGGCTGAAAGCCTTCCTGCACTGCACCTACTAGGTCTGCTGTCATCACTGTAGGACCACTTATGCTACCCAGATGGCTACTGCTGCAAAAAATTAGTTTACTGTGCATTCACCATGCTATTTAAACACTGTTGCTTCAGAAACTTACATTCTAATCATAACCCTTTGTACTTCATTTATTACTTACAATGAAAAATATATTAAAAAACTAAAACTTCTCATGTCCAGTTGCTAGTGATGTGTGTTTCATTAGCAGTGGTTAGAAAAAGAGTAATTTAATTAATTCCTGAGCCCCACATATACAGTGTTTCAGAAGGCATTTGACTAGAGGAAAAATAGAGACAGAATGTATAAACATGGGATATTTAATATTCCTGAACCTGTATCAATGCTGCAGCCATAACAATATTGCTGTGATTCAAAATATCTTAAAAACGCTAACAGAGCCTGAGGGGGAGGTAACATGCTTACAGCAAACTACCATCTGCATTTTATTTCCTTCTTTTTCCCTGGGAGAGATAAGGATTATTGAAAATATATTGTACTTACTAGCAATCTCTTATCAAGGTTGGCTTTCCTTAAAGCAGAGGTAACAGAATTGGCATCTTTCTCTGCCATCCATGCTTTAAAAAGCTTTACAGCAAAAGAGGCGGCAATCCCTGATTGAGAAAAACATGTTTCAGCAATTTGCAACATGAATTAGAGTTGACTATAAGAATTACAAGGTTACAAAAAAGTTACAAGACTATGGAATGAAATACATTTATGACTACAGGACCAAAGAAATAGAGCTGAAATGCTTATTTTTTTCTTACTAATTTTCTGAAGTATGCAAAATTGTTTGAAAATCTTTCCATTCTGTATCGCCCATCTCCAGTCAACTGTTCAAAGATTTTCTTTGCAATTATTTTTCCTGCATTCTCATTTCACAGACTGAGTCCAATGCAAAAGGAAAAATTAGGCATTAAATCGGTTAGGAAATGAAGGCACAAAACAATAAAGGAATAAGAACTGAAAAAATCGATCTTCAAATGGTTTTTTAGCTAGCCCTGGAATAGAGTTAAATAACTTTGCAACTTCAAGGTTGTACTATGTCCTCCTAGGGAGAATTTAGTATCTGGTAGGACCAGGCACAAATAATATTTTAAGTGGAAAAATTCCCTCCTGGAGGCATAAGTTAGTATTTTGTGCATTATATCAAACCACTGCTAGCAGGGAAGCTAATAAACCATTAGGACCATACCTTCTATTTCCTAGAGCTGCACCACCACTGCTCTGCTCCAGCTGCTTGTCTGCAAGAAGCAAGTGCAGGGAGCTGAAGGAAGCTGAAAGGTCTCAGAGATGGAGACCCAGCTCATCCTTGAGGAAGGGTGCCTGTGGGTCAGTTATGCTTCTCTGTACTACACTCAAAACATCTGCTACTGAGAGCAGTGATAATGATAATGCATAATGAAAAGCATAATCCCATGCTACAGCCAGTCACTGTAGTCTTCTGTTTCACCTCCACACAGTCCCGAAGCTCTGACAGCTGGATGGGCCCTACTGGTAGGAAGAAGCTTCATCCTTCTTACCTACTTTATAGATAGATATGCATCCTTTTTATTTTTAGGATACATTGACTAAATGAGTCAGCAAATAAGAACAGAAGAGATTATTCCCAGAGCAGTATAAATTTCACGGACAATCATTACAGATCTTGACTGTTATGAGAGTTCTGGCAACCGTATTTCAGGAGCTTAGTCGTAGGGTGGAATCTTTAGAGAAGTACTATATGGAACCATGGATACACAATGCCATGCCAAGAGAGGTCTGCAAATACCACTTTGGGGTTGTTTTATGTGTTGGACAACAGTTTTCAAGTGGAACCAGCACAATGCAGCAATCCTAAGTGTTATGGGCAGACTAGTCAAGACTCACAAAACCTGGTCAACCAATAGGTGACTTAGGCACAGCTTCCACCTGCAAACACACTTCAGCACATCCAGTATATGCTTATGTGCTCAGTATCAAAACTGAAAGGAACGGTCTCTGTCACCAAGCACTGTCTCAATACATATCCTAAATACTTTTTCAAGTTTTAGCTTAACACAGAGTAAGTTTTCTGCCAGCATCAGTATCTGATGTTGTTCTAGGGCTTTACTACCCACATATTTTCAAACTTGCATCTAATTTACTGCCCAAATTTATCACTGGCCAGTTCCTACACTTATGAATGTAATGCCAACTGTCATTTCCTTTAAATAGCTCTTCTCTTTTTCTGGTTTGTTAGGTTTTTTTGGGTTTTTTTTGTGTTTGTTTTGGGTTTTGTTGTGTTTTTTTTGTGGTTTTTTTGGTGGGTTTTTTGTTTGTTTGTTGTCATTTTTTCTTTGTCCTATTTGCAGAAAGTAACTTTAACCATTTATTGCATTGATTAAACTCATTAGCTGCTCTTTGCATTTCCACTATTTTTCCAGCATGGGTGACAAGAAAGGACGCTCAACTCTGGTGAGGTTCCACCATCACCCAGACCTCTCTGTGTCTCTGCTACAAATATGTCAGCAGTCCACACAGGACATTTTTGTTTTCCATCTACATATGACAGTAAAAGTAATGACAACCCTGAAATAGGGTAATCTGAAAATAAATTAGGTATTTGCACTCAAACTTGTTAGATCTCCTGTTCACATAATCTACCCTTGTCTCACTTTCAGCCAATTGTTTGCCAGTGTTACAATTTCCAAGCTGATCAACAACTCCCTCCGCTCACCTAATTGTTTCCTCATGTATATTAACCTCACTTGACTGCAGCATGGTTTATTGTAAATCAAAGAAAGCTTCAAGCTTATTCATATATGATCTACCTGTTCTGCCTTGCTCTTTTCCCCTTTTTCAATTGTTTTTGATTATTATCTTTAATTATTCTTTCATAAAATGTCTATTCCAGGGCACAATCAAATGCTATCACAGGTACATCTTTAGTACGTATTAACCAAGCACCAAAAGTATATGTAAGCTCCTGATAACAGTTTAGGACTCCTAGAAACGTAAGTTCATAATGCAAATAGGAATTGTATTCCTAAAATGTTAAATTTAAAATATAACTATTTACATGATTTTTAAAAATTTGAACTTTCAGATGGCTCTTGTCTTCCCACAATTAGGAAGACTTTAATTTAAAAACATTGTAGACAATCGCCCTAAAACATGGATTAGCGCTTTTGTTTGAATTTTTTCCTCATGTAATTCTGATTCCAAAAGCTGTGATTGATGACAGAGCAAAGCTGCAGCTGTGGCTTTTCTTCCTGCAGCATTTAGAAAACAAATGTAATGGTTAGCATGCTGCAAATGAGAACATGAAGTTAGAATAATTACTTTTGAATGAAAGTTAGAATACATTTTGGATAATATGTAACTCTTTAAACAAAACAAAAAAAAGGTCATGAAAACTGTTCCACACTGACAGTACATACTCAATTATGTCAGATAGTCAGTAACTGTCAGAGAAATAAACTGTTGAGCAAGCAGTTGGAAAATGAGGACTCCAAGGTAGATGGCTGCAAATAGGTAACAAAAATTCTTAAAAAAAAGTAATCTCAAAAAAGCATTATACCCTAAGACTAAAAGAACATTTACTCATGATATGGTAAATACAAATCCATGGGAAAGTTTATCAATCACTGATCACGACTAGTATGAAGGCAAAATGAGGGATTGATTTTTTCCCTTCTGCCATATCCTGTTGGCCTGCACATGCTCCCTGTCTCACTTCCCACTCACATGTGGAAGGTATTGGCAATGCTCGAAAAAATGCCAGCAGACATCTTAGGAATAGATGTTACACTTCACACCTTTCTAGTATCACAGTAATACATACATTCTACAGTTCTGCACACACAAGTATGACTTCCAGAAAAACATAAATCCTTTGGGGTTTGTTTTTGCTCTTTGTTGCTTTTTTTTCTATGTTTGACTGCCCTCTTACTAGATTTCAAAAAGTATGTTGGCCATGGCTGTCTGTATATGCTTCTGCTTTGAAATACTGATTTCTGTTGTACCATCACAAGTTTCTAACTTCCATTTTATTGCAACACATATATATTATGTTGCAATAAAATACATCTCCTATAAAAAAGCTAATGTAATAAAAAAACATACAGAAAATTACCTTCTTTGACTATATTGTCAGTGAAGAGGCTTGTTAAAATTGTAGCAGGAAGAGTCCCATTGGCTAACAGGATGCCAGAAAGCATTGCCAGTTTTGTCTGCTCCGTCTCAGTAAAGGCTTTAAGAAACAGCAGGAGCTATGGGTCAGACAAAGAAAAACAAAAAAAGAAGATATGTTTGAGGCACAGGCAATGATAACAGGTAGAGATGAATATTAACAAACAGACTAATTTCTTATTTCTCAGGAAGTCTCACTACAAATACTAGCAATCATATCATAAATCTATCCTGACACATGGCTGTGCCATTTCACTCATCCCTTCTAATCTCACTTTCTGTAAAGACACAAGCCAACACCTGATGGGAGCCTACAAGAAAGATGGAGAGAGACTATTTACAAGAGCATATAGTAACAGGAAAAGGAGGAACAGCTTCAAACTGAGAGTAGGGTTAGATTAGATATTAGGAAGAAATTCTTTACTGTAAGGGTGGTGAGGCATGGGAACAGGTTGCCCAGAGAAGTTGTGGATGCCCCATCCCTGGAAATGTTCGAGGCCAGGCTGGATGGAGCTCTGAGCAATGCGATGTAGTAGAAGGTGTCTCTGTCCATGGCACAGGGGTTCGAACTAGATGAACTTTCAGGTCCCTTCCAACCCAAAGCATTCTATGATTCTATGTGGAATATGACCTCAGCCAGGTAGAAAAGTCCTGTCTTTTCCAAATATACATATATATGTGGAAAGATAAAAGTGCTTGCTACAGGCTTGAGCCGCATAGAAATCATAGACAAGAACCTGCCTACTCACATCTTCAGACTTCCAGCTAAGCCACACAGAGTTGCAGTTCATTTTCTAGCTTTTGAAAACTATTGCTGATGCAAACAATAAAAGGATGAGAAAGTTTCCTGTTTTCTTTTCGGGGAAGGAAACACAGCACAATTACAACAGATTTTTTACTGGCTAAAATAAGAAATATATTTCAAGTTCAGACATTCTCTACAAAGCTGACAAAGGACAGACAGGAACACAAGCTGTTTTAAGACCTTGCCATTCCCAGTAGTAATTAAAAGAGAAAAAAAAAAACCTTGAGAAAAAATTGTAAATCTCATAATCTTAAGTGCTAGAAGATCTGAACTACACATATACCTCCTAAAAATCTAAAAATAGAAATTAAGTCTCTATTTTTAAAATCTTAATTTCATATGTTAAGATGAATGACTTGTGAGTATACCGATGAAGTACATTACACTCCTTTTCCTTTAAATCAGGAAAAAAGTCGTTCAAAATGAGCTTTTATCAATGGCATTACTGTAAACAATGACATGTTTTTAACGTGTTGTTAGCAACTATACTATGGCTGATGGAAAAAAGGCGGTGATACAACAAAGGCCAGCTTTATTCAATGCCCAAAACTGCTGACTCCATCAGATGCTGGCTTACAAATTTACCATCACCACAGAAAAAGAAAAACAAAAAGAAGAAAGAAACCCAAAAATACTGCAGATATGATTTTCTGGAGTTAAAAAGGAATTCTCATTTTCTTCTTCATGAGGATGAAGAAATGACACCCCTTCAAAAGGGTGTCATGACCTTCTGGTCATGACACCCTTTTTCCTTTTCCAAATGAGCAACAGATGCAATCAAAGCAAACCAGCTTGTTTTGATAGAAAATTCCCACCAGGTTTTCACATTATGCATATTTCTTAATTACCAGATTCTACCCATACAAAGGGACAGAATATCACACATGTCCTTGTGCTTGTTTGTTACCATGGACAGTGAGAGATCTTCTCCGAGATATCTAAGCAGCTTATTATTAACTGTAAAGGTTTCTGAATGCACTGATGTTTTAAAAATCCAGATAACTAATGATGCTATTAAACTCATGCAGTGTTTTATGAATAGTTCTTCTCCAAAGCAGTGAACAGAACTTAAAAAAACCTCATTCATATGGCAGTACTTACATAATAACATCAGCTTTAAATTACAGCTTACTCAGGCCTAAATGATTCAGTCACAGACAAATCATATGGGAATTTTTTTTAGCGGGCTTCAGCCAAATGATTGCAACATGCACTTTTAACTTAGAAGAAAAATTATGAAACTATAAAATCTCAAGGTGTTTATTTCAACAAACTCACTCAACCAAAAAGATGTATGAAAATTTAGAATGTAGAAGAATAGAATTACTATTTCTAAATATATGAATGAGAAACAAGTCATGTGCTGAACTTCCAAATGGAGCAACTAACTGGTATATATAATGGTGCAGGTAAAGGAACTCCAGGGCCACATTTAATGGGAAGACTGAAAATATTTTGACAGAATTTCAATATAAAGCTGGTGTAAAATGGAAGCCTGAGGATTTAAAGCTTTCTTTATACAAGCTTTATCAACAACACTGTACTAAAATGAGATCTGCGCAAGAAAAAAAGTCAGAATTAGACCTTTTGCTTTTTGCTGTAAGTATTGAGTCCATTAAAAAAGAGGAAACAGCTCCAGATTTCTGTACAGCCTACTTAACTCTTTTTTCTTTTGTTTCTATATAAGCAATAGATGAGGATTTCGATTTGAAAGTGGCTGCACTGACTACTGTAATATAACAGACCAGGTTTTGACATACTTCTGAGCTATAACCTGCAACAGGTCTTGTCAGTAATGTGTACATCATGATCAGTTTCACCCATTCATGTCAGACTTGAGTCAGGAAAGCAAGAACATCAGGAAATCCATCTGCAAAGCCAGAGTTACACAGTACAAGATGGAGATGGATTCTATAAGGACATTAAAAAATTTATCAGTTCTAGTTTTGAGAAATCTGTATTTGTCCAACTGTTTTGGAAGGTCTGAAATTACATATCTGTGCAGGTTGCAGCCTTCTTCCCCTTCCTCTGAAATGTGCTCCTTGTAAGTCTCTTAGCATGGTTTCTGGCGTTCTTGAACTGGATTCCACTGCAGTATGTTTTGAGCAGCACTCTCACCTTCTACACATTTCTCACTACTTAATGTACTGTTGATGCTACTAGCATAGATTTTGTTTTACAAGTATTTTTTAAAAGCGGGTCAAACTTAAACCTGTAATTTTCTGCTGTTTAAGCATATTATTCTCTATTTTCAAGCAATTGTGAAACATAGTCTAATTTAGGGGAAGACTGGTTGATAGGAGGAACCAAAACCTTTCATAAATCCATTTTAAAAACATCAAAAAGAACAAACATTTTAGTCCAAAGTTGTTATTTCAGATTTTTATTGCTGATTACTTTAAGAGCTCTTCTTTTACCATCACGATTATAAACCTCAGCAGGGAAGTCACAAAATGTCCAAGTCACTTCAGAATAGTACCAAACCACCCACAGAACGTTCTTCAAGCTGATGCTTCCCTGCTGTTAGCTCAGCACGGACATTACTGCTTTCATTAGAGATACAGACTGATTCCAGGCATAAAAAGAGCAGTCTTGGCTCACAATTTCGTATTTCTATTATAGCTGTAAGTACTCCAACCTATTTAAGTGGGAGTTCAGAACGCCTAATAAGCACAGGACCAGACCTAATGTGCTGTTCCATGCTATTTTTGTCTTTTAAATGCAAATTCTGGGCATAAAATATAAGCACAAGTAAAGACAAACATGCAACATTAAAAGGCATACAAGAAACATTTCTGCTCTTCTCTTGTGATCTGTAAGTTTTAATAGTGAAAATTAAGGAACTTTACTCACACAGGAAGCGTGGTGTCATTTTATATCTTCATTATCTGAACTGGCCTGCTGCTGACAGTTTGTCACATCTGTAGACAGCACTGAATTGTCACAATGGAGGAGGTGATGCCTTAACAACAGATTTCTGCTGACTGATTCTTGCCATTCATTTAGCTGACTTAAAGCATCTCTGTGTACTCCCCATTTGATCTCAGAACATTATTCTCCTCTTATTTCCTAATTCCTAGCTTGATTTATGATTCTTTCATTAGGAAAACAGGAACACGAATAAAGAAGATCACAACATCTTTCAGTACTTCAGACTTCTTCACGTGACTCAGTAACATTTACCTATACTTTACCCCAATTTTGATAATAAAAACCTATATAGAACCTACATGCTTAAACATGCAAACACACTACATATACAGATAATATTGCATCTTCATCCACTGGCCTAAACAAAAACACATACGTAGAGGAAGATGAACACAAATTTGGAACTAAGATTTTTACTGAAATGATTGCAAAATGTTGTCATAGGTTTATGCCAGTACACTGGGCAATGCTTGCATGAAGTTAAGCTGCCTACATCAAAAAACACCAAGTTTAAACATATTTGTCTTCTGTTGAAATCACTTGCACAAAATAATTTAGATGTAAAACTTTAGAGATATGGTTTGCTTATGCAATTAGAAAAAATAATTGGCAATTTTGCGTGGAGAGAGTTAAGAAATAAAACATCTGAAAGCTAGAAGCAGACAAAAGGAGAATATCCTAATGACAAAGTTATGACCTAGAAGACAAATACTTGTGCAAATGCTTCCATTTAAGATAATGTCTCCTGAATGAGAAGTCCCACTGACACCATCTGCTTCTTTAGAGTGAAACTGCAGGTATTGCCTTGGTTTTTTTAGCATGCCTTTTTCTGCAAGAAGAGCTACCTTTCCCCAAGTGCTCTATCTGCCTAATGAGTCTGCCAGAAAAATCACTTTCATTGCTGGGACAGTGACCCACGAAAAAACATCAAGGAGTCGCTCCCTTGCATTTCTAACCACCACTAACTGCACCACTAACTATCTGATCTTGAAGAAACATCTTTTAAAAATATGAATGTATCTATCTTCTGGCCCTCTATGGGCAGCTACTCCTGCACATGTTACAGCACGCAGGGACTGTTAAAAACCCAGCAGACTCATCAGTGAGAATAGTCACTTGGTGGGTTCACAGAAGCAGAGGGAGAGAGAAGGTAAGCGAAAGACACTTTCAAATAGTCTCAAGGGCTTTAAGGGCAATAGCAGTGCGGGTGCAATACACAAGCCCAAGCACCTTCTCAGTTTCTAGTTCTCTAATAAACTGCGTTAACTGAGGAAGAGAGTGCACCCGGCACCCTAAGAAGCTACACCAAGATTCACATCAGTGTCATGGATGTTGCTTGAAGGGTAGATGGAAAAATTTCCCCTTAACCTAGGACCACTATACAAACCTCATCTTGTGATTTGTCATACAAGATGTAATGTGACACTGAAAACTAGACAAAAAGCATATATATACAACTGAAGCTTGCAGTCTGCAAGGTGAACAAGCCCGCTCTGATCCCACGCTACCATGGCTAAGATGTTTCTAATGGCTTTAAATGAATAGCATGGCTCAGTCATACTGCACCTCAAATTACTGCTTTCTTTCAAGCTGGCAAATGGCTAAACTTCACATCAGCAGCACCTGTTCCTCAATGGAAGAGTTAAATTATTATGTATTAACCACAGTCTCAATTTGTCGCTAAGTGTGCAAAGTGAATTTTTAGAAACTTAGAGGATTCAAAACCAAGCAAGTTACAGAAGAGAGAGGAGGCGGCTTGAATTGACATGGCATTTGCTTAATATGCTGAACACTCTCTGAAACTTGAATGCTGTGAGTCAGCGCTTCTCATGTCAGTGATTATAGTAATTAACAGCAGGAACATTAGATTTGTGTGGGGATAGAGGTAAATTTAGGTCTTTAGAATGATGTACTGAGTAATCAGCATCAGTTGATAGGCATGCTGGCCACAAGTGTAAAAATAATTTCCTATATGAGAAAGAATGCATAAATCAGAGCCAAATTTATTCAGCCACAAGAGGTGGTCGTGAGGCACCGTGCTCCAGGCGTGCCCTCATTTGACCCTTGCAGCAATTTTTCTAATGTCTAAGTAATATGGCAACACACTTTTATGTTTAACAAAGACGGTATTTTAGTCACAGGTCAGGTTTTGCCA
The DNA here is from genome assembly GCA_035583185.1 of Anabacerthia variegaticeps. NCBI lineage: Eukaryota > Metazoa > Chordata > Aves > Passeriformes > Furnariidae > Anabacerthia > Anabacerthia variegaticeps. The sequence goes on along the minus strand of JAWWEW010000078.1, from coordinate 29,111,114 downwards.
TTATCAGCATGCTGGTTAGGTTACAGCACAGTACAGTGTTTATTACTTGTTCAGGCCACTAGAAAAAGATATTTACATCTGTTACTAGGAACTCAAAATAGACAAAATAAATCTGTATTTTGTTTTTCAAACACTTCCACCCTGGTTTCTCCTGTCTCCTTAGAATTCAGTATCACAAAACAAACAATGTCCACAAATATCCACTACAGTCTAACAGGCAAATCCTGAGCACTCTGCAACTGGTGAGAACTTTCTCCGGCATGTATCTGTGGCCTCAAATACAAAACACTTGTGGTTAGGATTCATTCCACAATGCAGAAGTGGTTTAATGCTCATACATCAAGTGACATTCAGCACAGCAGATTTGCATTTTTTCTTGGGGAAAAAATCACAGAGATCTGTTCTATTAGCAGGACAGTAACACCACCTCTCTTTAAGAACTGTACACCAAAGCATAACAAAGTTCTGCACAAGAAAGCCGGGAATTAGAAGGTGAGTTTGGTCAGAGCAACTGAAGGAATCATTAATTCAGAATTACTCTATATTGAATGCTGCCTGCAGTATTCTCACAGAGCTCAATTTGCAAAGTAATGCTACCTTCTATAGATTCCATCCTCTTTTCCAGTAGAGCTAGATAAAATACCTAACAGTGCCACATTTGTACATATACAATTATATTAGACGTAGGGTAAAAAATACTAACATTCCAGGAAAGACTGCTGTCATCATTACCTTTTTGATTTCATCTTCAAATGCTTTCTCCAGATATTTGTATCTCCTGATAAGTTTATTGAAGACCTAAAGATAAACACAGATTGACTTAAAAAGTATAACAATTGCAGCCATCTTTCTTTACAAAAAAAAAAAAGGGAAACAAGACTGCCACTACTGAATCCATAAAGGGTGTCTTTGACTACTCCTTGACAACATTTTTTTCTTTTTTTTCAGGAAAGAAAATGTAGAAAACACTGCTGGCTTCTCACCTTCTAATATTTCACTGCACAGTTTCTTTAGACACGTTTCCAGGAAATAAGCAGCTTGCAGAATGGTATTTCTGCAGTTATCTGTGGTGTTGTCAGCCTCATGGAGACCATGAAACATCCTTCTCTATCAGTTTGTTCGCAAGTGGAAAAATACAAGTTTTGCGATTCTTGCTTCACAAGCAATGCTTGAATCACAGAATTTACTGCAGTTTGAGTCTTGTTTTTTCATTTATCAAAATTTTATTCCTACTCTACTTTTCATCCCATCCATACATCAAAAGCAAGGGAGAGTAGGAGAAGGTTAACTCTGCACCCTTCCCAAGCAGTGCAGCTCTGGGGAGGCTGTCAGCTGAGGCTGATGGAGTGAGGCAGTCAGGACGCTGGGCATCTTCAGCAGATGCAGTACCTCTGCAGATCAACTAACATAAATGTTTACAACAAAACACATTACTGCCAAGGAAAGAGGAAGAACATTTGACAAAGCTTTTACAACAATTATGTTATTGGAAACACTTTTCTCCAGTTTTCACCATTTATTTCCTGTCATGTGACCACAGATTATGAAACTAGAAGCAGCACAGGTGCAGAGTGCATTCAAGGTCAAGAAGGAAGAGATAAGAAATGAAATAAACAAATAATTGCTCGCACAACTGTAAAAAGCCACAAAATATATGACTCACTGTCATAAGTAAAAAGGTTTATGTGGGGAATGAACGACATCATTGCCACACTGGATGGGGGACAAATTAAGTGTAGAAAGTTTCACTCCACTTTTCAGAAAATAAAATACATTCAAACATCCTAAATGGTAATATTTTGTCTCAGAACAAGTGAAAAATCAAGTTGAAGCTATACTGTGAGGCAGAGAGACAGAATTCCAATAAAACAAGGAATAACATGAAAATGTTGAAAATATGAAAAAGCTACCTCCTTGTTCACATTTTCAAACAAAATTTTGTATATTTTCATAAGCCCCTGTAAATGACGGAAGTATACTTCATATGCAAATAATCTGCTAAAATATAAACACTAATTTTAGTCTTTTTACTTGAACATTTTTCACTCTTGTAATTGTTTCCATGACTAAATCCACAGAAAACCCCACGCTACTGGTTCATTTGGGAGTCAGAGTAAGAAGTTAGATTCTAGGTGTCTTCTAGATAAGAAAGTTCTAAACACTATTTTAGATTAACTGCACTTTTTGATAATAGAATAAGAACTCTATTTTCCATTATGCATGAAAAAAAAAACTGGCAAGGTCAATAAAAGGGCACGTCTCTTCAGGCACTAATTACAAAATGTTGACTTATTTTGGTGACTTCTGGTTTGAAATGCAGAGAATACACTGAAAATTCCATTGCTTCAAATCCTGAAGTGAAGCCTTCCTTTCCATTTTTCAATATGCAAGCTTCTACTTTAAAGTTAAATTTCTCCTTGGAGGACCTGGAGGTTTTGCCAATTTTTGTTACATAACCACTAAAATATTAAAATTCAAGAAGACAGAATCAATGCTTTTACCGGTAACAGAGATTTTCCTGTTTTAAGAAACGATAAAGCTGACGCACAAGAAATATTGACCCTTTTTCCAAAAACTAATATATTTCACTTCTTTAGATTACGAGAGATATGTTTTTAACAGAGCTTTCTGCTATTGAGCAAACATTTGATACTGATGCAGATTTTGATCCCAGCACCCTTTAAATCAACAATGCACTTTTGCAGCAACTTGCCACCCTAGACACCCTAGCAGGGACAGTGGCTTTTATGCTTTTACTTGCTGTCTCCAGCATTCCAATAATAACCAGCTATTTTAAAAAAACAAATATACTGCTTAATTAACAAAAGACTTTTTGACATATGGGAGCTGCAATGGTATTGCATTTTTATGCAATCCTACTTGTATCCAGAATTGGTGGATTTGAACTTTCCATAGAATTCTTACTGTACTTTCTCATATAGCCATTATCTTGCACATTAAGCAGTTAGCTTTTTGTCAAGAATGCTTTAGGCTTCATTGCTTTTTTTGTGTTAATTTCACATAGGCCTATTTGTGCAAGCCTTATTCCTGCAAGAAGAAATTATATTCACATACGTAGGAGAAATAAAAGCTCTTGGAATATATGCCCAATTCCTAACTAGTTATACAACAAAAGGTTGGAGGCAAGAGCTTTATATTTTTTGTCATTTTTATACTTCATAGAATTGTTAAGGTTGGAAAATACCTTTGAGATTATTGAGTCCAACTGTTAACCCAGCACTTGCGAGTCCCACTAAACCATGTCCCTAGGCACCATGTCTACACATCTTTTAAATACCTCGAAGGATGGCGACTTCACCACTTCCCTGGGCAGTCTACTGTAATGTTTGACAACACTTTCAAAGAAGAAATTTTTCCTAATATCCATCTAACCCTTCCCAGGCAAAACTTAAGGCCAGTTCTTCTTGCCTTGTCACTCGTTACCTTGGAGAAGAGGCCAGCCTACACCTGGCTACAACCTTCTTTCATGTAGTTGTAGAGAGCAATAATGTCACCCCTTGAACCTCATTTTCTTCAAGCTAAACAACCCCAGCTCCTTCATCCACTCCTCCTAAGACTTGTGCTCCAAACCCTTCACTGGACATGCTCTGGCTCCTCAATGTCTTTCTTGAAGTGAGGGACCCAGAACTGAACAGGATTCGAGGTGAGGCCTCACCAGTGCCAAGTACAGAGGAACAATCACTGCCCTGGTCCTGCTGGCCACCCTACTGCTGATACAAGCTGTATTTCTGATACAGTTCATCCGTTTCTAAAAATACGTTCATACAAATCTTCCAGTCTGCATACAGAAAAGGTCAACAAAAATAATAAAGGTAGTGTCAAGAAATAGACTCAACCACCAGCAGACTAAAATAAGAAAAACTGCTTTTTGTAAAAGACAGCATTTCTAACTGTGATCAGATTATCTTAGACATCCTATTTTCTTACCTAAAATGTACAGGTTAGGACAAATTACTCATTAACTGGATTTTCAATTGGCCTGTAACTAGACTACTACAGCCTAGACAGTCTGCAGATGTCCACTGTAATCCCTTTTGATACGTAAATGGAAAACAGTAATCAACTAAGTCTCTACTGACCTGAGCATAATTTCGGATGGCATCATGATCTTCATCTGCAAAAAATACACAGTGGTTGGTCATCTTGGTCTTATCGTTGTCATCGATGCGTGTGCCTCCAGGAGCTAAAAGAAAGGGAAAAAAAGGCAAGGGAATAATTTTTTACTTTAGAGATGCTCTATATGTAAGATTTACTAAATCTAGTAAGTTTTATGTCAGTATCACTGAGGTAAAAGACCAGGGTAGGAGTTAGAAGGAGAAAGGGAGAAACAGAGAAAAACCAAGCTTTGCTAAAGTGTGGTGGCACCTCACAGAAGGGACCCCTGGCTGATATGCTGCACCTTAGATCACACAGATCCCACAGGACTGCATGATTCAGTTCACACCGAGGAATCAGCTGCTTTTGAGAGCACCACGAGTGATCAAATAAGTACAGGCTGGAGCACAATCCTCGCATATATTTTAACTACTGCTGTAAACACCACAATAATGAAAATCCTTTCCAAAGAGAAAAGTATTAGCACTCTGTTAGTAATCTCAGGACTTGGAACACCCTACTAACCCCTCTAATGCTTACTAGGTTCATGTAAACATTCAGAACACTGGTTTATTTTGTCGAGAGTTTTTCCTAGGTATTTCCACTAGTTTTTGTTTCCTGCATTACATCAAATCTTACAAAAACATCTTTCCTTCTTACATGTGAAAGAGCAGGAAGCAGGAGTCCAATCAACTTGACCAGTAAAAGGATTCAATTTATTCAAAATACAGAGGAAGGTGAAGGGCATGTTTTTGCCAAGGTTGCCACTGATACCTGGGAGAAAGGTCCCATGAACATCCATAAAGCCGTCCTCATTATCCTTCAATTCTCGTCTCAGCTAGCCTTTGTTGCAACACCTCCAAAGCAAGATTTGCAACAGCTAATAACCGGAGTTCTGTATTACATCTTTTTACGCTAATAGGGCCCCCTGTCTCCTGTAGCTACAGCATCTCTCATTTTCTTTGCTATTGCGATTACATGCTGGCTTAGATCAGACTGAAGAGTTCTCAGAGCAGTATCCATCAAGTGCAGAGGTGTTACTGCACAACAAACAGTGCTATGATATGAGATGTAAGCAGTGTCTAGATATGTGAAATTGTAATACAGGTTATAATTTCCACTGTAAAGAAAGACAGCATCTTAAAATAGGCAAACAAGGCTGATCATCATAATTTTCTTTCAGACACTCTGCAGGTTACCTAACATGCTGCCAGCTACCAAAATATCAAAGAGTGTGTCAGCATAGCGGCGATAATCGAGCCGTGAGCCTGCTGCATCCAGAAACTTGGCTATAGCCTCCAGGTCATTCCCAGCTTCATTGAGGCCTTGGACAATTGTATCCCTGAAGACTGTGGGTTCAAATTTCTCTTTTTCATCTGAAAGAGAGATAAAGGAGAAAGAAGAGAGCGAGTTTTTAAACTTTCTGTTAAAATCCTGTATCAGCCAACAGTTGAAATGATCATGGCACCTATTCTTCTCATTCTGGTCAACCTATCAAAAGTTTGTTTGTTTGATTTGTATTGACTCTGGAAATTCTGTAGTGTTTATCCTTGCTTCCCTCCTAACACCAAACCTTCTCAACTCACAACACCAAAACACACAAATATATCGGAATAAATAAAGGAGAGGAAAAGCAACTATTGAAATTGTTTTCAAACTTCATACTCTTACTTCTCTTCTTGAAGGGATTATCACCTATGTATCACTGCATTGCTAAATCTGAGAGCAGAGTGAAGGGAATGTCAGCTATGTGTACATAACCTCACTGTAGGAACACTTCATTTTTCATTTCTTGTTATTTTTATTCAAATAACTATGGTCACACAGCTAAAATGTTTTCAAAAGACAAGTCTTCAGAAAAAGAGATCAAGGTATTAATAAAACTAGTTTTGCCTAAACATTTAGGACCTGTCAACACAGTGTAACCAACAATTTATTTTTCATATTCACAGACCTAAGCAGCACTAGGAACACAGAAACACAGCGCTCACATTGCGTCTTCTGCAGCTGTCTCTTGTTGAACTCAATTAAGGCACAGTCTGACCCCCAGACCACATCCCTACGTCAGCGTCATTAGTCACAACAGACGGAACTGCAACCTTCAGATAAATCTAGGTAGACTTACCCATATCTCCTGCTGCTTTTTCATGCAGTCTGTTAACGGATTACCACAGATACTTGAAGCTTCTTAAGAAAACAGGTCCCAGCTTTATATATGGGTACATATGAAATACCTGTTACTGTCAAAATAACTCTGAACTTCAGAAACAGAACTGCAAGATGTGCACTCAAGATCCAGGTTTGTTATCACCTGCTGACACAAATATCGATATAAGCTCCTAAAAAACCTGCACATGTTATATTCAGAGGATCAATCCAGAGATTTTTACTTACTAAGATAAATCAGGATTGGTTAAATTCCTGTCTAAACAACTGCTAATGCAGTCTGAAATATACCAGTTTCTGCTCTTGCACACTTTTTGTAGCAAGAGGTTCTGGCCTTTACACATCCTCTGGCTGCAGGCTTCTGTTCCCGGCTACTCACAGTGCAGCTTTTCATCCCAGCCATTAACCAAGAGACCCTGCTTTCTAATAGCCTTTCTTCCCCTAACTCTTTCCTCTTGCCACAGTAGCCTTACGGCAATAACTACGTTACACACAACTCCTATTTTTATTTACTTTTTTATTTCTAATACACAGAAGATCTTTTACTCTCCTTGTTCCCCTGCATGTACCTGGGATGTGCTCATTTTACCATCTTCAGTACATCATTTGCACATTCTCTACCACTTTCAATGCACCCTCTTCCCCTGTAATAATCATATCTGGAAGGCACAAAGCAGTCCCTTCCACTCCCAGGCCACTGGAAGCTCAGGTCACTAGTCAACCTGTCCTTCCAAGGAGGTTGGCAGCACAGAGCCAACTGCCAAAGGCTGTCAGTCAAGCACAAAGCACTGGAAAACTGTAGCATCCCTTATTTTCCAAAAAGCCCCTGCTATGCTCAGCTTTTAATGACTCACCAAATCTTCTTCCCGTCTCCCCATGGATTGCTTCCTCATCCCCCAAACTCTGACCTCCTCAGACCAAAGGTGAGGATTACTCAACTTCATGGACACCCAGATATATGCTTATGAAACCTAACTCAGCTCATCCTGGAGTGATGCGCACAACCATAGTGCCAGCCTAGATTCTCCCTACCACACTCTCATCATCCAATACACTACTTAATAGGCCCCTTCTCTGGACTGCAAATCACTTCTTCTGAGGCTTTTACTTCACACCAGACCTTGAAGACATTCAGGTTCTCAGCTGTGTTGCCGTGACTTCAGCTGTGATGAAAATCTGGAGTTTGCCATTCAAGTGACCACCTCTCATATCTGCAGGGCAATCTCATGGTCAACAAACCAGAGAGAGTTGACAAAGATGGAAGAACATGCCTTTGCTCTGGGGGAATCCCTACAGAGAAGCATACTACTGGAATCCCATCTGAGTAATCAGATCTATTACCATTACTCAATCGCAGCTCTCTTTCATCTTGAAGTATAAAAACCAACCCAAAACAAGGAACAAAGCAATCAACCAACCCCCAAGCAAACCAGTCTTTTACTGAAGTGTAAGTACTTCAGTATGTGTACTTCAGGCAATTTTATTTGTGCACAAGAAATGCAGTTCCACCCATAAACAAGTATCTGAGTATAATTACTCTCTTCTGGATTGCCAAATAAGCATCTATTATTTGCAAGGTGAAAAAAAAAAGAGCTCAATGATACATCAACCAGCAAGAAGACCGAGTTCGGTCTTAAGAGAGGAATTAAAAAAAAAATACTTGTTTTATTTTTTCAAATGTATTTTGTCTAAAAATTTAAGATGTTCACATTTAAACTGAAAGGTGCTATATGCTGGTATCATAGGTAGGTACACGGTTCCCAGTACAAACACCATGACTAATATTAACTCTTTTAAATATTCTTGTCCTGTCCCAGAAGTCCTCCTCATCTGTAGTACCCTACTATTTTCTTGTCTATCACAATCTAAAAGTTTTACACAGGAGGAGAAATCATTGCATGAAAAATTACTTATAATTTTACTGAAACATTTTCCTACCAAGCTAATGTACTGAAGAGGAATATGCTGATGTAGTACAAGAGGGTGAGTAAGAAGCTATCATCAAGAAGGGGTGACAGTATGTTGAGCAGTCAAGTGCACAATTATTAAACAAGCACAGCTTCAATCACAAGCTAGTAGAGGCAGGTGTAGATTGCAGATGTGATTCACACAATATTCAATGCAGCACTGCTATACACAGCTTTTCATTTTCGCCATTTTCCCAGATCCTTACATCCTTTCTTTTGTTTCTACGAAAATCGAAAAGTACATTTATACCCCTCTCCTTTAAGAACTAATTTTAAGTCCTCAGCAGAAGGCCCACAACTGTATTCTGTGGGAGAAAAAAGATGCCTTGTTTGGCCCCTCTTCTTACTTCATGTTAATGTAAAGGTGTTAATGGTGACTTTTTGCTAGAAAATTTTCTGCCTGAAAGAAAGTATTAAGCATAATTTTGCTTAGCTTATTTTGCACCATATTTTTAGTGTATATTAATCCTATGTTATCTATAACATGGCAACAAACTTAGGTATCAGGTATTGCCTGTCAGCATACTTCAAACAATGTGCACTGTTTGTTCCTGTTAATGCTTCAGGAAGCTTTTTGTCCTGTAAGTATCTGTCAACTGTCTGGACACATAAATTTTCCTTAATACCTACTGGCATTTTTGCTACTCCTATTTCTTCCTCTTCCATTTCAGAACACACAAAGGCATCACTTTGCACGCATGCAAGTAGTCTGAGCAGTCCACATCCCATGTTCTGCTCCACAAACACAAATACTGGCCAGATGCCAACTACTGCTGATCCTCAGCAAAAAAGCTGTATTCAACAAGTACAGAGATTATACTGAGAACTAACTAAACTATTTTCTTTGCCCTAAGTGCTAAAAACTTGATATGAGACTGCGAGATGTCTCCTTCCCTTGCAAGATTCCTCCATTAACACCACCATTCTTCCTTCAAATCTTTTTAAAGTGATTTTTATGTCTGTCACTATGTATTTTGGAAGCAAGGCTTATTCCTTTTATTTGGTCAACTAATACAACTGGAAACATTGGGATTTACAAGCTTTTCCTTCATGATCCTCTCTCAAAAATTCTTTAGACACTAAGCACGTTTTCAAATGTTAAAGAAAAAAACATTGTATTCTTCCTCTTTTGCTCTCTGAAAGCTCAGAAGTTGTTCCCAATCAGAGGTTAGTTGCAGCTAGCTGACCAGTGATAAGAGTTCATACAGGAATTAATTTTATTAGATGCCTGACTGCAGTGTCACACCTCACTGTCTCCCCACATAGCTCCAGGGAGCTCCCGAAGGGAAAAAAGGAGTATCACAGGGCACAAGTCAAGTGGTGAAAGGAAGCAGCCATCTCTCCATCAGCTTCCTGTCCCAAGCATTTTCACGTTTTAGACCACGCTACCTGCCTGCTACACACAACAGGACAGTCTCTGACACCTGATATGCCATGATCAAACCACAGTCACTGCACTCTGTCCTACCTGGGTGACATCTCAGGACTCCCTGATATGCTGAAAGTCATCACAAAAAACCCCTACACTATCTTCTAGTCTAAGTCCAAGACATAATAGTCTGTGACACTGCTGTGATATAAAGTATATGCAGACGGGAATAAACTTATCTGGAAGACATTTCTCTTCCTCAAGCCCTCTGCTTCTAGAAAGAAACAAGTATCTACAATGTTTAAGCAGGATATTCAAATATTAAGGCAACCATGATCTCATCACGTTTGAAGAGATTTTATGCTTTGAGCACAAAAACTAGTGTTTGCATGTTTAAATTTCTATATTAAAACAAGTTGGTATCCTCAATTCCATTTAAGTAACCTTTCTCAAAAAAAAAACCAACCAAAAACCCACACCACGGTCTTTCAGACTCCCCACCATGTCTTTTGCTTCTTCCAAGTAGTCAATGAGCTATCTAATGCCACTCCCAATCACTGTAACAAAAATCTAAGGGATAGGCACTGAAACACAAATAAAATCTCTTTATTTATTCTAATTACTGCATGTATTAAATAGGAGTCAAAGACCAAATCTGTATTAGGACCCACGACACTACAGTGCAAAACATGGGCTGAAAGCCTTCATGAGAAAGAGAACGTTTTCTGTGACAATTTTATCAAATAACATATGTACCATAACTCAGTGACCTAGACTGAAAAATACATAGGATCAATCCAGAAATGTGCATGTCTCATTACTTTCACTGGTGGGTCTGACAGACGTATTTCTTTAGGGATTGTTAATTCCACTCTATGTCTATATGGTTGCTAGTTAATGCAGTGTACAGCTCCTACTGCATAATGCTCTGGACCACACTGATGGAAAGTTAATTCCACTAATTACTGCAGCATCGTGACATTTAATAACAAACAATAGTGGTTTCTTTTTTATTTGGGTGTACCTACAAACACTGACTGTATGTGCATGACAGAAAATACGCTTTGCATTTAAGAGACCACACTAGTCAAACGAACTGAAGAAGTGCTGGCTGCAAGGGAGGAAAGACAAGAGAAAGGCGGTACTGCCTTTTAACATGACTGAAACCAATTATTTTGCAATTCTCATCCTAGCTTCATGATCATCCCAGATCTTAAGACACTCGCTCAACTCTTCAGACTTGCGGTAGAATTTGCAATTTTCTGACAAAGGTTAACACCTCCTTTTGTTTCTCTCATCCACACTAAGAAAAATGCTCTTACTTGTATTTTCTGTCATAAGACATTAAAACAAGGCGTTAGCTTTTGATCAGAAACAGGGAAGTCAAGATAGAAAAAGCCTGTTTCATGACAGACAGGACATCTACCTGAGTCTGCTGGAATAATCATTATCTGCTATTGCACCACCAAAAAATCTGAGCTTTCTTTTCACAGACCAGATTTATTTTTTTTTTTTGTGGTGGGAAAGATAAATTAATTTATTACACATTTTTGCTCTCTGCCTCAAACTGTTGGGCATTTATCTCAGCCACCTATACCACAACAAACAAACTCTGAATATAGTATCAGCAAATATGTTAACGGGACACCCACTGTACAGAATACCTGGATAACCAGTATAATTAGCTCCACTCAGCTTTTTTGTAAAAATTGATGTTTATTGTACAGAAGAAAAGAGTGTTGGTCATGTTTACAGAAAATCAGTACCACAATGAGTAAAATGGGACTCACACAATGGTAATTGTTTTATTTTAACAGTAAAAAAACCCTACACTAACACAGGAGAAAGAAGTATTTATGGAAAAAGGAGCTTTCTGACCTCTATTGTTACAGAAAGTAGGGCCAATGAGATGATCTGATCATGTCATGGAGAAGGAAGGTGAGACAATTCCTTTCTAGATATGAAAGATTCCTTTATAGACATGGCATTGATTGAAGTCAAAGAAATAAAAACAAAAATCAAAACCAAAAGTCAGATAATTTTCTTTACACAATCTCTAATCAAAAGGTCATATTTTGCTTTCTTAGTTGAAAAGAACACTTTAAGAAAAATGCAAAATGAACACCTAGTAAGTTCTCATCCTCATATGCAAATATACCACAAATTCAGTTACAGTCCAATTTTTAACTTAAGACTTCATAGCTAAAACCACAAATTTTAAACAAAGCCTTCAGACAGTGAAAACAATAAAATTCATAGAGCATAGTTAAAACCAACTGGAATCTTAACATGGCTGAATAGAAGCGGAGAAAAACCTTAATCTTATTGAACTTCAAACTACTCTACCCGCCCTGTTTATAGTCATTTTATCAAAGAAGAAAATAAAGTAAGAAATGCAACCTACCCCTCTTCCTAGTTTTGAACCGCTGGCCTGTTAGCACTGGCTTCTGATTCTTATTCATAAAATTTCTAGAGAAAGAAAAAAAGGAAAAAATATTTTTATTCTGGCATTTACAGACAACAGTTTAATCTAAAGGCAAAATAAACACTCATTTTAGTAAAACCCTAACATGTGAAAAGGCAAGAGAGTTCTTGACGCATATTCAAAGAGTAAATCTCATTATCTTAAAGATGAAGAGCACTACAATCCAAGAATGACTTTGACAAGATGTGCTTCTCCCAAAATCTGGCTCCTGGCATTTCTGTAAAAGCTCTAAGGGTTCAAACCCAGACAGGAAGGTGATGGAACCTCTGCCCTTACTCCTTGGGCAGAGGTACAGCACCACTGCCCACGCAGGTCATGGAGATGCTGGGGGCACAGAAGCCACTAGGGCAGAAGCCTGAGGACCATCTGGTGGGGCTCTTCATGGTACAGGTCTCTGTGAACATCCCTCTGCATGTTCAGCAGGGAGATGGATCCTGGGGCTACATAGTGTTCTGCTAAAGACATGACTGTGGTCTAACCACAATGCCAATGTTTTAACCATCAAATCCCAACAGTGAATCTTGACATACAATGTCAAAAAATTTGGGAAGTGACAACATATTAATGCCATTTTACCTAAACAAAACTATTTTTCAGCTTTGCATATAATCAGTTTAATCACACAGACACAGCTTCCGCAAAGACCTGCTAAACCGAGAGCTGAAAGCAAACAGCAGTGAATAAAAGGGAGCTTTGCTGCATGCAGAAATCATTGCGGGTCATCCCCCTGTCATGTCAACAGCAAGGGCCAGTGCTGAGACTCAGAGGTCACCTATTTCACACCCTGCATGTCATTAGGACACTGTTAAGTATGCTTTGCTTGTCCAGAATTAAGCCTTCCCTTCAATACTTTGAACATGTTCTTCCACTAACTTCAGGTTTTAAAAAATCTGTATTATTTCTATTTCTTCATTGTAGACTCCACAGATCTAGTTTAAAAATACATTTGTCAACATTTCTTCCTACTATGAATGGAAAGAAATTCAAGCTCCATGGCTAGAAAGATGCCATCAATCATGTTACTATCCAAGTAATGCTCTCCTACCCCTGAAAACTCATTTAACTCTGTTAACAATGCACCAGCTATACAATATGTTACCCTTTGCCAGACTACCCCTTCCAGTTGAAGCATCCCTAGCTGGCCATTTCTGCAACATTTCAAATGTTTAACTTGGCAAACCACTGCTTTCTAGTGTAGGTTTATCACTTATCCACAGTCAAAAACAGCCCACATGCACTGGAAATAGCCAGTGAAGTTCAGAGTCAAGACTGGGTTTGCTTCCTGCAAGTCATAAAAACACAAAGATACAACAAGCAGTTAAACTGAGAAGCCAGATTTATCGCTGAGATTTAAAGCTGTAGTTGTAACAGACCAAGGAACATTTTGAAACAACTGCAACACTAAATAGCCTTCTGCAAAAATGATTTGCTCATCTGCAAAGAGAGTTAAACGTGGCAAGCCATGGAATCTTTTAAAGTGTTGTAGGATCCAAGTCTCCCTTCACAGTAGAGCCCAAAAGGCTCTGTCCCTTCTTGTGCTGTCTCCACGGCAGAGAACAGGAGGTACTTTACAAATTAATTAGGCAGATAATCTAGCAGTCTACAGGGATAAGCAACAGCCCAGCTTTTACCCAGCCACAGGCTAGATTTGACATACTTATCTAGTTTGTCTTTCTGACCTTCGATTATTTGTAAAGAGATTGATCTATTAACACTTGTCCAGGTGTTTCTAATTTGTTTTTATGCTTGGCACGGACAGCTTATGCCTTGTTCTGTGTCTGAAAATGTTCATTCAAGACATGGCAGGAGGAGCCCATGAGGTTTGGAAAGAAACTCTCAAGTGACCCATGCAGTAGGTGAGAATTAATCTGCTTGCTTATTACAGCTCTTCCAGAGCACAAACATGCTGTCAGGCTGGGGTCAACAGTACCCACTTCCTTAATAAACACACAAAGGCCCTCAATACAGACATACTGGTACCATTTCCCCATTTCTGTAACAGACAGAAATGTATATGCCAAATTTCTAGCATCAGACTTTGCCTTTCCTTTGATGCAGTGTATTTTCAAACTGCAAGAAGAGTTGCATGCACCTGAACCTTGACTATCGATTTTAACTGTTCCCTGTGAATATAAAATATGTCCCTTAAGACAGCTGGGAACAAGATTTTAAAAAAAAAAAAAAAAAGCAGTTAAAGTAAGACTCACCACTTGTGGCAGATTTAATGACTAGATGTTCAGTGCAACAGAAGTGACTCTTGAATAGTTAATTACTAGGAAGACAGGATATGCCTTCTTCTATATTTAGCTTTAAATGCACTGTGCTCTAATCTGCTCGAGTGAGGGTCTGGCTTTATAAGGCACTGCCTCAAGCACCAGTCCAGGATCTTTCATCAAGAAACTGCAGCATAAGGCTGTGCAAAACCAATCCAGTGATCTATAGGATAGCCCAGGATAATACAAGTAGCACCAGCTTCGGCAAATGAGATTTTAAAGTGCTGTTGCTACCACAACAGATGCCTGGATGATAGCTTAAAATTTACAAAAGTGAATGTAATGCAAAACCTCTTTTTCTTTTCCTCTTTTTCTTTTTTTGTTAAATCAAGAACACACAGACAACAGCACAAAAGTAATGGCTGAAGGCTGAACATTCAGGGTGGCAGCACATAAACTTGTACAGCACATTTGATTGCCTCAGAGTGCAGCCAGTGTAGCCAGGTGTCACGTAGCTGTAAAACCTTGACATCACAAGACCTTGAACTATTACACATATTCTCCATTTTGAAAGGTACAACATCTGAGCAGGTGAAAGGCAATAGCAGATTTGAAATGGCAGCTAGAGAAGTCATAATGTTTTCAGAGTAAGGATCTTAAGGACAGATAGGGGTAGGAAGGAAATAGCCTTCACAAGAAAACCTAAACCACCAGTCAAACTTGGATCTTGCAGCCCAACATCCTCCAGGATTCATATGAATTGTCAGCAGGGGAACAAGCAGAGTGTGAAAACGAAAGCTCACTCCCTTCACAGACTCCACTTCTAAAGAAGATGGGAGAGGATCAGTAATAGAAGCTTTACTCTCAATTTACTGCTCAATATTCAAGCAGCTATCAGAGAGCAGTACAGAACCAGGCACTACACTCCAGAGTGGACTGTGGAAAATGGCTGATTTTTAATACAAATCACAAACGTCTAAGCCTGCTAACTGCTAACTTGCAGCTACAAAATTCATCAGAAAAATTAAAAAATGCATGACTTAAAACTTTCCCAAATTTCACACCCACTCTTGTTAAAAGGCTTGTAAAAACCAGATTCATACTTTAAAAATACGAAGTTAGTGAGTTGGTACATTCTCCTGAGACTGCTTGAAGTTCACAAGCTCAGCTTTCTCTATTGCACGCTTGTTTACATGCTGAAGACCCTAAACACAGTTAAAATAAAACTGAGGGACATCTATCATTGTAGATATTTAGACATATATTATACAGCAGTTGCTTTAACTGACTGACTCTGCTCATGCAATTAATAAAAGTGTTAACAGTTTTAATTAATGAATCCAGAATTAATTTACAAACCCCACAAGAGATGAAGTAAAAGTTACTTTAGAACTTCAGCAAGTATGAACTTGCTAAACAAGTTAGAAAAATGCAGTCTTTTATCCATACCACAAGGAAATTCTTATGATGATTAACTCCTGAATTATTTAAAGCCTTGGTAAGGCTGAAGTTTTTATCAAACTAGAATACTGGAAACATTTGTTCTTGGAAACATATTGCACAAATTGACGAAAAAAAAATACTGAAAACCTTTATTCAAAGAAACACTATTTTTCTAAGCATCATTTTACACTTCTTTTAACCAAAAACTCAGAATCATCTGAGCTTCTTCAAACATTAATATGCTCAGATGAATTTGGGACCAGTTGCTTCACTGCCCTAGTTCAGGAGAGAGGGAAATCAATGTCAGACAACGTAAGAAAAAGAACAACAGTTTATTATTAAGCTCCCTACCAGGATTTTATGTCTCCATGTACACAGGGCACTAACAAAAGCCCACAGGGGCAAGCAGTGACTCTCTGGGTGGCCCAGTGGAGGGAGGCCTTTGGCAGCACTGTTCCACAGGACGCTGCTGCTGCAGGACTGGCACCAATAGTGTTCGACTGACAGGGTGAAGGAGAGAGCTGCCAGAGTACCACCAACACAGTACCATCAGCTTTCACAGAACAGATGCTTGGCAGGAATTATTTCCATTCCTTCCCTTGCTGAGAAACTGAGTAAGATGGGGCACTCATCACAAAGTCCAATAAAATAGAAGCATAGATGGGGAGAGCTGCTATAAAGGGAACACCCCAACCCACATACTAAGGGCAATCTTCCCCCCACACCCCCAAAGAATATCCAGGACTTTACAGGACTTCAAAAAGGACTTTAAAAGGCTTTATTAGGTCTTTTTCATCCACCAATGTTACTAGGCATTTTTATCCTCTCACAGTTACAGTACCAGGGTAAAGAGGGTTTTCCTCTTTTTTTCAGCAGTAAGCCAAAAAGTTACATTAAAAGCAAATTATCAAACTTGAGCAGCATGGAGGGAGAGCTTCCCTTGCACTTCAGCTGCAGAGGAAACATGTCAGCACACAGCCAGCAGTTGTCTCTGCTCTCTGGGAAGGCAGCAGGCAGTCAGATTATGAGCTAACAAAATCTGTAGGTGGAAAACTCATAAATCATTACCAGTACAGAGGAACAAAGCGATGTGAGGGGATGACAGAGAGAGCGGATGCAACGCAGCCACTGGTTCCTGCCAAATCCTCTTTAGGCTTCCCACTTTCCATGAGAACACTGAGTCCCTCTGGGGGCTCTCACAGTTCCTCCTTTTCCACAGGCACTTCCCAACACATGGGTGCGGCAAGCGATCACAATGCACATTGGTCACACTGCCTGCATGGTCGCTGCAGTGTTCACTGCTGAGACAGCTGTAAAGCATTTTCTGCTTTAACACAGTTTTTGCACCCTCATAAGGCTCTGAAATCCACCTCAGCTCCCGACATTCCCCAGAATTGGTCAGTGTGAAGGAAAAGTGCTTTATTTCCATGTTCAAGGCTGTACAATGGCTAGCCCACAACATGAAGAGCAGCTGCAGGATCTCCCACCTCCTACTAGAAGCTCACTTTGGTATTGTTGAAAAATAAGGAAATAAACAGCTCTATTTTCTGCTTCCCAGAGTCCCAAGTGTTCAGAATAGGACCAGAGCGTTGTTAAGAAGCCACCTCTCCTCTCTCCTTCATCGCACATCTGTGGAGATGGCAAGACTGAGACTTAGTGAGACATACCAGGTTTTCTCTACAAAGGCTGACTTGTGCCATTTCATCAGTATTTTCTGACTGTTGCCCTTCTGCTTCTAAAACATATGCTCTTTTTTTTTTAAAGAAGTGGCTAAGGAGCTAGACACCTGTAGCTTGCTTCGACCACGGCACAAATCACCAGGAAGGGCAACACTGGCAGCTAGAAAGTTTATCTTGCTGTTTCGCCCTTACAGGCACAGTTACAATGTTTATAAAATCTTTATCCCTAAGGTGCCATTCGGTAGGAACAGTAAAGCTGGAGCCAGGCCTTCGCTACATTAAAATCCCTTCACTGATTTTACTGCACAAACGACCTCAACAGCAACATGCAGGGACTAAGCAGCCACGTAAGGATATGCAGGGTAAATACAATCAACCTCGTGTTTTAGTATTTACATGAAATAAGGATATTGCTAATCCACATATTTATTGCTGAAAATGCCTTTGATTTCATACTTGGAAGCATGCCCAAGTCACCAGTGGCTATCATGTACATTATCTTAAGACAGTGCTGTAGTGGGCATTCAACACACACTGAATGCCCTGTCTTTCCCAAAAGAGCCTTCTAGAAGCTCTCAAATCACTTAATTTTTTTTTTCAAATGTTTATTTTTTAATCACAGGAGAGTGCTTGTCCACAATAAGTACCTACTCCAATAAAAGTACTAGTCCTTTATTATTATGCCTAGTGGGAGAGAGAAAACAAAGACATGAAACAAGTGGAATTGGTTTAATTCTGCAGCAAGTAAAAACAAATACCTAAAGATAAAGAAACTTACCACATATTAAATAAAAAAAAAAACACCTGTGCTCATACAAGATTCTCCAGCCAATAACTGTGCATGCAGCTTGTGAGTAGTTATCCTGGAGAAAAAAAGGCTGAAGGAAGACCTTACTGCTCTTTGCAGATACCTTAGAAGGAGGTTGTAGAGAGGCAGGATGCAGTCTCTTCTTCCAAGTAACAAGCAGTAAGACAAGAGGAAATAGCCTCACGTTGTGCCAGGGGAGGTTTAAATTGGATATTAGGAAACATTTCTTCACTGAAAGGGTTGTGAAGCATTAGAACAGGCTACCCAAGGAAGTGGTAGAGTCACTATCCCTAAATGTATTTAAAACATGTGTAGATGTGGCACTTATGGACATAGTTTAGTGGTGGCCGTGGCTGTGCTGGGTTAATGGTTGTACTCAATGATCTTACAGGTCTTTTCCAACTTAAACATTTCCATGACTCTGAGCCCATAAAAAAAATGAGAAGACATACTCAAAAAGTTTCCACCATAAATCACATAACTGCTAGGCCAGGATGCATAGGAATATGTTTTTTGAAAAACAGTCAAAAAAACCCACTTCCCACTGCCATCAATGAATGTACAGTCACATACTGCATTAGAGATCCACCTCACTGCACCTATTTCAGGAGACTGGGTATTTCTTAGGTCACTACCAAAAATTTCTAACAAAGTGGCTCAGATGAATAACACTACCGAAGCACTCCAGATGCACTTCACAATCTCAAGAGAACTGTAAACTGAAGTACAAAGGACTTCTGTCTTGTAATCAGCAACCATATGAAAAATGCATAAGTCATGGCACAGTCAGTGAAAGAAAAAAAAAAAGAAAAAATAATTGACAGGTAGACATACAAGTCAAGAAAATAATCACATACTCAGGCTGACACACAGAAAATGTTCTTTCAGTTACAAGCTTTCAGCAGCTGAAGGGGAGGAATTAGATGTAATTCTTCAAGGACAAGGTATTAGTAGGAGCTTTTCTCACTGCCGAGAGCTCTCTTAGGCACTGTGCTCTTAACTGGAGTAGGCTGGGATAATGGAGATGGTGTATTACTACAAATCAATTCATATCCAATTAACATTCATTTTAAGGTGCTGGCTAGTCATTGAACTCCAAGCTTGCATACCTTGTTAACAGGAAAACCTCTTAGAAAAAGAAGGCGATAAAAAGGATCAACAGAGATCTGGGCGCAGTGAACTGAGCAGATGAGAGGAAGACAATACTCTTCCAAAGCTAACAAGGTTTTTTCCTTATACAAGACACCATTTTCAACGGACTGCATAAATGTTAGAATAGGATTCTTGAATTCAGAGGGACATCGAATGTCCCGCTTACCCTGAAAAAAATTATTGTCTCAGAAATTGCTGTAGAGATGATTTTGCTGCAGGAAAAGTGGTATACCTGGAATTCTGCAAAAACATGATTATAAAGGTACTGCAACTTAGCTAAAGCCTTCATTAACATTTGGCAGAGAAAATTCTATTAGCCACTGTTCATAGTACACTTGCTAACAATCATTAATGGAATTACTTTATAGGGTTCCCTTGAACCAGGTCTCCAATAAACCACTAAACACAAGTATTTAGAAGAAAACATGTTAAAAGAACGACCATAGAGGCTTCATTCCCAGCAATGAATTTCGACAGATAAAACACAATACAAGAACAGTTCAGTAACAAAGGCCAGTGCAGGAAGAGCAGGACACAGCACTGCAGCACCTGAAAACCCAAAATTGCCTTAAAAATTATGAGGGCTAAGCTTAAAAAATAAAAATAAATAAATACAATCTGTGCATTCTCTATAAAGCAATGCCTCCCAGTTGCTAACAGTTTATTATTTCATGAACTAAATACAGTAATTGGAGGAGGGATGTATTAATAGCCAGCACCTCCTACACACTGTAAGTGGTGAAGGCCTTGGCATTAATAGAACAACTGCCATAAGCATTAAAGCAAGTTTCAATTTAGAGCTCCCTATTATTCAAAGCACGGTGAAAGGAGTTCACCAAGGTAACGCAGTTTTTCACCTGTGGGAAAATGAATCAGCTTCCAGATATCTGAATTCTGATCTTTCTGGCACAAAGAAATGGCACAAAGGGCCAGCAGTGGAAATGCACAACACTTTGCACCATGTCAAGTATTCCAAACGCAGCAGCTAACACCAATTATGCTGTTAGCAGCATTCACTCCGACAAAAAAGGTACTTGTATAACTGACTTGTATCACTCTGCATCCCAAAAGCAGTCCCATGTTCCCTGTGGCTGCTTCCTCCTCAGGGCAGGTTGAACATTTTGACAGAACACACTAGTTTTGGTGAACAAATTCCTGGAGCAGGGAATAAAAGCAGTCAATGCTCAAACTATTTCAACCTGCAGTTATTTTCTAGGCAGTGGTGGGTACAATTCCTCTCAGGTCAAGCTAATTCTATGGCAATACATACTGATTCATATCCAAGTTAGGTGTTGGGGAAAAAAGAACAAACAAAGCCCACCCAACAGTATAAGGCATGGGGTGTCTACACAATCAACTATTTTTCTAGGTGACTCAGAAAAATAACTATTACAGACTGAGCACATAGAGAGAGGGCACACACTTGCTATCCTACCCACTGCTTGGCAGCTCACATACCAGCATGCTTGGGCTTACTTCAGAAAGGCATTTTGTCATTCCACATGGAAGCCTGGAAGTTCTTAGATTGATTCATGGAAGAAGAATCTATCAAGGGCTATTAAAAACAGGGATGATAAAATATTCTGAGCTTGAAAACTGCTGTGAATTTGACAAGGGCATGAAAGAAAGAAATGCAGCACTCATCCATCTATAATTTTATACCATCACATTCTCCTAACTACCCATTTTTTACTTTTCTTTTTACACCTACCAAACACTACAGGCCACTTTCACGGATGAGACTAGAAGAAATGCCAATTTCTCCCAGTAAGCCAAGCTTTGGTATGAGAAGGCTCTCTCTTAAATCCACAAACATACAAGACAAGCACTACTCACCTATGAAAGCATACTCCATCTGGGAGTATTATGATAACAGTACTTAGAATGACTAAGGCCAGGTGAGCAGAAGTAAACAAAAATCCCAAGAGGACTGTCCTGGGTCAGCTTGTTGTACTACTAATTTTGTAGAAGGACTTTAGGTTGCTTCTTCTAAGATGAGGGAAAACATTCAAACTTCAGTGATGAAAGCAAAAAGCTTTTAGCCAGTCTGTACAGAATATTGTGATTCAACCCCTGAATATTTCTTCCCAATGACTGGGGATGCCCAGCACCGTGCCCAGTGAGCATACTGTAGAGACTGGTAATAGCAACCACACTGATACTGCAATTGAACTGTGTGCTGCAAGTGCTTTACATTCTTATGTGCATTTATAACTGTACTATGTTCTCAATATAATCTGTATTACTCCGCTAAATCAGAAATCCCATGTAATAGCAACTATCTCCATGTGAGGAAATTAGATCCTCCACCATGTGGAATATCTAAAATATGCTAGTCAGAGAGTATTGGACTCTGACACTATTCACATAACAGTGACCAGTCTTGGTTTGGTAACCAAAAACTCAAATGCTAGGCAATCGTCTTTTCCTTATTCTGGCATACCATGCACAGACACAGTCACGGAAGTGCTCAAACCACCACCACATGTTCTCTCAATTTTGACAGTTCAAATTTGCTTTTCTTATTCTTCATCCATGCTTTTATCTAGACATAACTGACATTGAATACAACACTTATCTGAAAATACAAATGCATAAACCCAAGAATATGTCTTTGTTAGTAATCCAGACTCAGCAGACTTTGAATCCCACCAACTAAACCCAAAAAATTCACAGTCTATCTATAAATACAGCACTGCAAGCAATGGCTATTATGAATGCATCTCAATAGTTTTGTTTCTCAAAAAGTTATAAGCAATTTTGATAATAATTGTAATTGGATGAAAACTCGATTCTCAAAAATACATTTATTTACATGGGTGGCCAGAATCTCAGAATTAAGAAACATTGCCATGAAAGGAAGTCAAATAAAGTAGCAATGTAAATGACACGAGGTAGAAAAAAAGAGTAACTAGTCAGTTGTGTCAATAATTTTTATCTACTTTCCAGTACTAGCATCATCTCCGAACAGCATAAGCACAACACAAGAAACTAGAAGTTACCAAGCCATCTGTTTTACCCAGATGTACACCAGAGAAGGTATATAACATTTTATGCCACTCTATGACAGAGGCAACAAATCCCACCAGTGAGCAGGGCTGAGCACACTGCAGCGCTTTGTGTCCACACACTGGTAATGGAAGCACATACAGCTGTCAGTCAGCTCAGTTCAATGCAAAACCCAACAATTTAACTGGTATCTTCATTGTGAGGATCACTACCTGTTTCACTGTCCATCATTTTAGAAGGCAATCAGTTAAGCCAAAACCCATATCCACTTTTCTGGACCAAACAGCCAACTGTCAGAACCCCAAAATGGGTGCATTTGACCTAACTTTAAAAATTAATGAAAACAGACACTGCAGTCTGACCCTGCAATCCTTGCCTCTTTTAACCATAAGGAAAACCAAACATTTCCAGAAAACAGCTTATGTAAAATACTCCACTTGCCCATCTGAGAGTGATATGGGTGAACAGCTTCACAACTTCAGCTTTAGGCACTTTTTAAATATCTAAACCAGATCAAACTTCACACCTGCAGACTGGCCATCTGTGTGAAACTCTCTAGCTCATGCATACCTCAGGCAGAGTTAAGAGTTTAGTTACCTACCCAAAATTAACTGTAAGGGAATTACTATTGGTAATTATTCAGTTCTATAGTTAATTCAGTAGACCTGCTTGTTTGTCTTTCTGAAACAATTCACAGACTTTGCATTGTTGGCAGAGAAGTTTCAAAATCCAGCATACCACAAATATGCTGTAAGAATAGGCTCAGCGTCAGACCACAGCCACCCACCCACTCCCAACCCAATTTCTGAAGCCAACATTATGGCAGGAGTTATGGATTTCTAACTGGAATAGCTTTAGTATCTTTTTTAAAGGGCATAGAACATCACTATACCATACAGCCTGACTTCCTTCAGAGAAAGCACTCATCCACTTTGCAGTTGTTTGGACTGTATCAATGTCAGCTCAGCACAATGATATTTGACACTATTAATAGGGAAATCTATTTCTTTGTTTACAGCATCACTGTTCATGCACTGGAAAGACCAATATCAGCAACCTACTTCTGCAGATAACCCAATAAAGGTTCCATGAGATGTGTATCTGTAGGTGTATGCATACACATGTACATACAACAGAGCATGAATGCCAATAAAAGCTAAGTTATATTTCCACAATTTGCTTTCTATGAGGATGCAAGATATGAAGAATTTAAAAGGTTTATTAATGAGACAGCTAAAGGATTTTTTTTTTTCTGGACTGAGAAACCACAATGAAAGGCCTGACTGGTCTCTGAGGCTTCAGAAGGACATGCCAGTTAACCTAGGGCTCTTGAATGTGGATCTAGAAAAACATTCTACAAAATATATGAACTTTCAGCGGAAAAGAGGCATACACCTTTCAGTGCTATACTGCCTGTCCTTTTAAATGGAACAGAAGCTCTTTAATAGTCAAAAACCTGTTAACAGCTACTGCATCTATCATAAAATGAGAATAAAAAAGTGTAATTCCAATTTTAAAAAGTAAACTTATGCTAAATCCCCAAACATAGAGCTGTTTGGTCATGGATACAGCCAAACTCTCCAAGTCAATGAGCTGACTGCTAAAGGCCAGGCAGACCAATGCCTTTGTATTCCATCTCAAATGTTGCTCTTGATATGCTCTGTAGAGTTGAAGAACTAGAAAACCTGGCATATGCTCTTTGCTAATGGAGTATAAAAATGTAAAGGTAGCAGAAGTGCCAACCTAAATTATTTTTTTTTAAATTCTAAAATAGAAAAGAGCAGATAGTCAGCATGACTCTCTACTGGGGGCTTTGCAATAGGTTGGCGTTTTTTGCTATCTTGAAAATGCTTCAAAAAGAAAGTTGATATTTCAGATTAAGAATATGTTGATATGAGCCTTTATTAACCAGTCATTAATCATATAAATTAAGGTAGCTTATTCAGTAATCTAACAGCCTAGTTTTCAACAGGAATTGAGTAATTTATATTTGGCTTACAAAAAAGAAAAAAAAGGCAAAAAGTATGTTGAAAATAATAAATGGGGAACATGACCTACACTAGGAAGACAGTGCCCTTGTTCCCATCACCAACATCTTGCTCTCCCTCAGCTTCAAAATACTTTTTTCTGTTGACTCCTCATACCATAACACTGCTTTTGCAGTGCTGATACCCACTGAAAAGGTCAACAACTGTTTAAACTGACAAGACAAAGGAAAATGAGGACAGAATCAGGCCTTCCTACGCCCAGGAAACAAAATACAACTTAGAGAAAGCACTAAGCTACTAAACTAATCATAGCATCAAATAGGCTACCCATGAAATGCTTTGGTTTGACACATTTGGCTTCAGGGAGCTGGGGACCACTGCTCACAGATAAAAGTTCAAGAATCACCAGCTTCCTCACGGGAGGGACATGACAGTCATGCCTTGATGATTTAGCAGCATAGTCACTAAACAACCAGTCCAGTATCCCCGTGAAGGATCTTGGAGGCACAACTGCAATGCAAATGACATACTGATGGTAAGGCACATTGGGAAGAAGGTGCTTTTCAGCCCTACGCCAATAAACATTTTAACAGGAATAAAACGACTGACAAAATAAAGCACTTCCCTTGGCTCCTCTACAGAATTATGAGTATGCTTTCCTTTCTCTAATTGAAGAAGCCTTCTACTAAAGCTCCACAAAACAAGACAGCCAAACTCAAAACTTGGCAAAAGACCTCATGCGTGTGCTTGAGCACAGAAGAAGCAGGTGTTTCCCTATGATGCGAAGGGAGCTGAGACTGATGTGCAGGATGATAAATCTCAAGGGCAGAGCCAAGGACTCACATGGTCCTGGGGACACACTCACTGGGGCCTCTTTTCAGAGGAAATGCAGGGGGAAAACCCCACAAACATCTTGGCAGAATATGGTACTCAACAACACAACACTGGGCTCCCATAGCACTGGCTGATGGTTTTGGGATCCTCATGTCTCAGTCACAGGAAACCAGACATTAAGATAATGCAGTCAAAGGAGATCTAAGACACGAGATATTTAAAAACATAGGCCTCAGGTGCAGAGACGTGGCATAAAACCAGCAACAAGACTCGACCCAAACTCGTATCGATACTGGTGCATACAGAGAAGCCTGTAGACTGAAAAGAAACTCACCAAGCCCTCTTCTTTCTAAAAGACTGACTTCTTGAGCATTTAAAACAAATAACATACTTTGTTTTTCTAATCTTCTATCATTCAAGGCATGAAATGGTAGTGAAAATAAAATACAAGCCCTATAGCTGCTAATGCTCAACACTATTTTCCCAAGATTTTACCTCTGTGCCTTAACAGAAGAAAAACTATATATAACTTGAATGCACTGAATGAATCTTCCCTCTTACAAACATTTCTAGATAACTAGAGGATTTTATTT
Organism: Anabacerthia variegaticeps; assembly: GCA_035583185.1. NCBI lineage: Eukaryota > Metazoa > Chordata > Aves > Passeriformes > Furnariidae > Anabacerthia > Anabacerthia variegaticeps. The sequence continues at coordinate 29,085,292 of JAWWEW010000078.1, read as the reverse complement.
ATGGAAACAAAACCTAAAATGAAAGGATCACTTTAGCCTGCAAATTATAAACCATTGAACTGCTTAGACTTCTTTTTCTGCATGAAAACACATTTAAGGAAAACACATGAAACAGTGGTTACTACAAGGGAGTACAACCCTAAAGCCATATTTAATTGTTCTGCCTGCGGTACTTGAAGGAGTTGTAGTAGGGTGTAATTCGTTGAGATTCAAGACATCACAGGAGATGCTTCCTTCCTGTATCCCTGGCCAACCTCTATCCCCAACTGTGTCTAGCATTTCTTTTGCCTGACCTGTTTGTACTCAGTCCTAATTCTCACTTGAGGCAATTCATCCTTCTTACAGGCTGACTAAAAACAATCTTGCTAGTCCACTACCATGAGTCTGCAATAACTAGAAGCAATATCTGGACAAAACTTCTCTATCTGACTTAAGAATAACTCAGATTTTGCAGAGTGTAGAGAAAGCCTAACTTTGTGCAAGGTCCCACAAGAAATGAGTAGCAGATGGAAGATCTCTATCCATGTCTCAGTAAGCATCTTACCTATGAGAATACCTTGTGAATAGCTATCGTGGATATATCAACTGTGTTCAAACATGTATGGTGCTCCCCGATTTCAGTTATTCTTTTGTGGTTATTGCATAGTCTACCTCCCAGTAAAAAACACATGTGAACAATGCTGACAGATCACACCAAAGATCAAGTGGCTGCCCTGAGATCCAAAACCAGATGAAACCTGAAAAAAAACTCCATTTAAAATAAAATAAAAATACTTAAGGAAGTCAGAATTATACAATGTCAATCCACTGACTACTATTTGTGAGATCTGAGAGGAAAAAACAGAGGATGTTTTTAGCAATAAAAAACCTTTGAACTTGCATGAACCTGAATTGATCTAAATGAATAATCCTATTAGATCCTCTTAACTTTGGCCAGGATATAATTATAAGGATTGGAGACAACCAGACCAAAAGCCAGTGGGAGTCTGTCTGCAAGGCTCAGCTTCACTTGAAGGAGATCTCTCATAGCCCAGCCACGCAGGAGACAGAACCATTTTACAAAAACACACTTGGCAACGATATGACATGGCTTTTACATATAAATTACTAAATACTCCTAAGACTTCAGCTTCACAAAAACACAACAGCAGGGGATAACACAGGTCTGTCAAGGCATGAGTGCACATCAAGGGTGAACAGGAAGCAATCCCTCACCATCTTCCAAAACTAGAACTACGGGTTGGGGGATCAAAGGAAACCATGAAGTAACAGGTTCAAAAACAAGTAAAAAGAGGTCCTCTTTCAAGCAGTTCTGAAAATTATAATCATGGGATGCTGCATACATACAATTTACCTAAATTCTAAAATCCTACCACAGGCTATCAAATGTAAAGGTAAACACAAAGACAGCACTTTTTGCTGAGCAAATCCTTAGCTGTGAACCAGTCAGATGTAAGCTAGGAGACCAAGTCACAGAAATATGACTACTTGTTTGACCTATTATTTTATTTTCCCCTAGATAAAATGAAGTGGGTCAGACCGAGTTTCTGACCCTGAGAGGCCCAGGCGCAGAAAGAGGCTATAGGATATGTGACCCCTGCTACCATTAGCAGAGCAGCAGAGCACACAGCCATAATTCAAGCAAGCCTCCAAAATACAAGCAAAGGTTGGTCATGAAAGTAAACAGCTTAAGACCAGTGAAACCATCTGGGCATTTCATTTTCCTCTCTTTTGTGTCCAAAGACTGAGAGTTTCATGGTGCACTCTCCAGGGCACCGGACAGTCTCTTCTCCCCCAGCCTGAGCCAAGAAAAAGCTTACTGTTTTGTACAGTCACCAAAACCAAATGTCAATTAAACAAATCCTTGCTATTTCCTTGCACAAATCTTGTTCTCTACAATTGCAGAAAATGTCAGGCATTTAGGATCACCTATACACCGACAACAACAGCCATTACAAATCCCCACTAACACACCTGCATGAACGAGAACCAGCAAACCACTGGGGAAAAAAATGTACCACTGGTTCCTGCTTTCAGAAATGATGAGTTATCAGCTGTATCACCTGATGTATACTTATCACTTGAAATCTAAAAAATATCCTCAGTGAGGTTAAAATATCACAGTGAGGTTAACATTTCCTTCTCCCCATGTAATCCCCAAAATGTAAATTATTAATTACCAAACAGTAGTATCCACAGCTTAAATATTTGAAACAAACAGATGCAGCAGATAAAAGAAAATGCATTAAGGGGCAAAACACACAGATACAGAACGTACATTTTCATGTTCCAGTTCCCTACCCTGACACTCTCTCTAGACTGCCTTGAAAAAAATCACTTGTTGCCTCCATGCTTCAAATTACATTCATGAAATGGAGGCAACTTGATTACCTCATCACCATCTCGCAAGAATGAAAAGAAGATTGTGAAATGTCTGCATGTTACAGGATTGAAGGTCACATAGAAGACTTTCATAGGTAAGAGCGAGAAACAATTTTAACTAGTGTTAAAGTATTTTATTACCGTTGCAGATGGAGCACTCCTGTAGCCTTAGTCACCAAGTGAGCTACAGTGACATTGCCAAGGAAAAACTGTTCTTGCTCTGCGAGCTAGGGTGCAATGACAGAACTGACATTTTCATATTAAAAAAAAAAGGAATGTAATATGCATACTTTTGTACACTGAATGCCCAACAGGTTTTGATTTTATTTTTTTTTGAATACAAAAGGAAGCTTGAAGGCTCTTTTATTTAATAGTGCCACGGAGATTATCAGTGCACTATAATATCACAAAATTTGTTCACAGTGGGTAAAATTCACACCCTGCAGTGAACCAACAAAAGACCACTTAAACCCTAATTTCAGCCTTCATGGCTGAGCCAGTGACAGACTTCTGATAGCACTACACGGGGATATTTTTCAGGATCAGAATATTAAATGCACTTTTACTTTTAGGTAATGCTTTGAGGGTATTTCCTGCAAGGCATTTTTGGTTTGTCACAAAAAAACCCTCACAAGAATCTGCTATAATCTCTAGTCCAAAACGATCTATCTTATTTACACTTGTTGATATACACAAAACTAGACGGTGGTACACTCCTGTATTTCCATGATTTTTAAAATCATGAAAACATACAGAATTTTGCTGTTTGCTAAAATAAGGGTATCACATTTTGGGGTTTATGCAAATCGTTATGAAGATATACTGTACTCAGAAAGCATGCTCTTCCCTGAACCAGGAAGCAAACAATGGGACTTCACCATTTCTGAAAGTCAGTCAAGTCATTAAGAGATGACAAAACAGAGAACGAGGTCAGTATTTCAGAGAGAAATTCCAATATGTAAGTAACCATGAGCGGACCTGCAAGTACTAAAGAAAGAAAACAAAAAAGAGCTTGCTGATACAGCTACGCCTTCAAAAATCAGTTACAGGAAAAAAGTGAAAAGTGGGTTCCTTAAAAGAAAGGATACAAAAAATATACATTGAAGAGTAGGGCAAAGGAGGGTAAAAAGTCAGCATCAAGTATCAGGGTTCTGCGTTTCTCTCTGGTACAGACACGGACAAATCAAGGATGTTAAAGCCCAGACTCTGCCCCTTGGAGGGGATCTGCTGGATCGTCCCACCGCCTACCGAGCTTCAACAGGAGGAGTGGAAAGTTGGATCCGTAACAAAGATCCTTTTTCCACCGACTGTTTAATTTTAGAAAGGCGCCAACAAAAGGCACCGCTCCGACCACCCCGAGCTCGTTCCCTCCCGTCCCGCTCCACCAACGCCCGCTCCCTCCAGCACACGCCGTGCCGAGCCACGGCCACGGCTGCCCCGCCCGCGCCAGCCCCGCGCTCCGCTCTTCCCGCCGCGAAAGGACGGGAACAAAAAACAACCACCACCCGCAACCCGATGCCATAAAAAGGCAGGAAAGCAGGACCACGGATGGAGGAGCTGGCGGGCATCAGACCCCTCACCGCCGCCCTGCTGGGGCCCCGCACACCCTCCCCGCACCGCGGCCGCGCCGCCGCCCGCCCTGCCCCGCCATGGCCGCCGCCCCCGCCCGGCCGCCCTGCCCTGCCCTGCCCCCGTGCAGCCCCCCGGGCACGGCCCCGCGGGCTCCGGCGCGGCTCCCGCCCGGCGCTCTCGCCGTCCCGGCCGCACCTGTCGGGTGGTTGCGCGGTCCGGGCGGGGAGGGCGAGCGGGCGCGGCGGCGGCAGCGGCGGCGGGAGACAATGGAGGAGTGAAGGACGGACACATTGACACACGGGCGCCTCCGCCCGCCCGCACCACTCCCGGCGCCTCCCCGGGGGGGAGGAAGGGGGGAGAAGCGGCCGAGAAGCCGAAAAAGGGAGACAAAAGAAGGGCAGAACGCGTTTCTCAACGTGCAAAGACAGAGAAGAGCGGAGAGGCTCCTTGTCGCGGGCAGCGCCGGGAGGGG
>JAWWEW010000078.1:29038719-29079461 GCA_035583185.1 Anabacerthia variegaticeps | reverse complement strand
CGGGGCCCGCCGTTACCGCGCGCGCCGCCCCCGCGGGCCGCGGCACTCGGGCCTGTCCCGGGCCCGCGGCGCGCAGGGAGGGCGGCCCGGGGAGCTCTGCCAGGGAGAGCTTACTGATCATTAGTAATGTCTGTTGACATTGGCCTAGTGAGTGATGCTCGTGTGCTCTGCCAAAAAAAAGAACCAAGAGAAAAAAAAGAACAAAAAAAGGTTGTCTTGGGGGTAATCCAGCCCCACTGCTAGACCAGGATGTCCTTGCAGCCAGGCAGTTCTTAAATTCACAGAACTTGAGCTTGTTCAGGGTGTTGTGCATCTCTTACCCCTTATACTGTCTTATTTTATTGTGCCTTGTACTATCTTACTACTGCCCTCTTAGAGAGAGGAGACCTCATCAGTGTCTAAAGCATCTGAAAGGAAGGTGTCAAGAGGATGGAGCCAGGCTCTTCTCAGTGGTGCCAAGCAGTAGGACTAAAGGCAACAGGCAGAAACTGATGCACAGCAAGTTCCACCTGAATGTGGGGGAGAACTTCTTCGCTGTGTGGGTGACCAAGCACTGGAACAGATTGCCCAGAGAGGTTGTGGAGTCTCCCTCACTGGTGACATTCAGGAACTGTCTGGATGCAATCCTGTGCCATGTGCTCTGGGATGACCCTCCTTCAGCAGGGAGGCTGGACCAGATGACCCACTGTGGTCCGTCCCTTCCAAACTGACCCATTCTGTGATTCTGTGATTTTGCATTTCACACAAGTGTCGTGGTTTCACCGCACCGTATGGCACACATACTTATTGCTGGAGGGCTTTCTGTCATGCTTTCTGTCGTGCTTGCTGTTTGGGTTTCCTGGTCCAGCAACAGGAATTCCACAGCACTGTCTAAATAGTTATACTCCAAATGGTATTTTGAAAATAGTGACGAGTGACCATTAGTTGGAGGTAAAGTAAAAACATTTGGTGTGTCCCTTGCATTCCTATATGTAGTTTCCAGGCAAAGTGAACCCATAAGAAATTTTATTTATAGTTTTGGGGCTTCACTCTTAGTTATATCAAAATGTGTCAGAGACATAGGACACATGGATAGGACACTCTACAGTGAATTTATTGTGAATCAAAATCAGTCTGATTAACTCACTTTAATCAGAATTTCAGGCCTTCGTCTCGCACACATCTGTCTAACTTACCTGATCGCTTATGATTATGGTCGCAGGATGATTCAGCTTGGAAGGGGCCTCAGGAGGTCGCTAGGCCAACCTCCTGCTCAAAACTCATTAGCTGTGAGGTCAAACGAGATTGCTTAGGACTTTATCCTATCAGGCCTTGAAAACCTGCAAAGGTGAAGACTGCACAGTGTCTCTGGGCAACCTGTTCTGCTTTACTGGACTTGTAGTGAAAATGTACTTGCTTATATCCAGTCTAAAGATTCCTTTTCTTTCAACTTCTGCCTTTTGTCTCTTGGTCTCCTACCATGCACCACTGTGACCAGTCTGGCTCCAGCTTGTAGCTCTGGGCAACTTGTGAAAACTTAGATAGCTCTTTTAGACAGAAGTTGCTCCACAAGAAGTCAAAGGTCAAAGTGTGTTAAAATGCTCAGCGTCATTGTAGTCATTCAGAATTGTTCTGGTGCTGTTTATGAAGAGATCCATTAGTGTCTTGTTCTCATGTGTGTATAGATCAGCTACCTCACAGAAAATGGATGTTACTTCTAGTTCAGGCTCTCTGACTGCTCGTTAATGTTGCGACTTCTTGCCTTTTAACTTACTAGAACAGAACACTGTTCATTCCTAAGCTTCTTCACTAAGTGCAGTTGATTTATTGGTGGTTGTTCTATGTCCCAAGTAGTTAATCTACAAAGATTTTGATTCTAATGAGGAATGGAAATGATCGTTTTCCTCTTGGTTCTCATTTTATTCTGTTCCTCACTCTACTTTCTATCTCTCTGTGTCTTTTTCTTTTTTTTTCTTAAAGGAAACACTGAGGAGGCTGGAAGGCTACTGGGCAGCAAGAATGTCCGTGTCAACTGCTTGGATGAGGTACAGCAAAACTACGAGCATTATGCTGAGTTTATCAAGGAAAATACTAGGTCTGAAGGCCTTCCTGTTGTTAAATAACATTGCTGTACAGACTCCTGGAAGTCAGAGTTATTCTGAAGATACTGACAGCCTGCAGCTGAATAATGACCTTTTGAAGAGTTCTTACTGGGTTTTTTTTTAAGAAAGGTTAAAGATTAATGTTACTTACAGTGCTACACTGTATTTTCTCTCAGTTTCCAGCATGAACTTTGGTGTCTGTAAGGTAAGATAAACACTGCAGCAAGACACATGGGGGTGCTCCCTGGGTTCTCGTCACCTCCACCAAACTGCAGTCCCTCTGCTTAGTCCCTTTGCAGCAGATGGTGGAGATAAAGCATACCTGCTCCCCTTCTTGTGCTTGGGTCTCATCACCCATAGCCCCATCTTTGCCAAACCATAAACATACTTGGATGGTGAATGGCTTGATCAGAAGTGGAAAACACAGTCTTTTGCAGAGGCAGATGTGATAGACATGTAGAAGATAAAATCATTAAGTGCTACCTGATGATGAAAATAAGTTAGTGGAGAAAGGACCCTTGTGGGATGGTCATGTTTCCTCTTCTTTTTCTTTTTACAATGTTTTTCTAAGGTGTGCTGCATGAATATGAAGTGTAACACGCAAACAAAACTGTAATTCCCCACTATGCGTGTTAAATCCGTGAGTAATTTATTAATGTCAATTTGTGTTTCTTTCACAATTTTGCAATTTCACAGGATAACTGGGAAATTCATTCTAGAAGGGACCTCTGAAGGTCTCTAGTCTGGCCTCTGGCTCAGAGCAGCTTCAGCTCCAAGGTCAGATGAGGTTGCTCTGAGCTTTGTCCTGTCTGGCCTTGTAACCCTCCAAGGATGGAGATTTCACACTATTTCTGGGCAACTTGTTCCACTGCCTTACTTTGCTTCTGGTGAAAATGAGTTTCCCTTATGGCTGAACCTCAGCTTAGGCTCAGTGTCTCTTGCCCCCCTGCCACCAAAACCGAAGGGTTTGTCTTCTCGATGCCCTCTGTGTTGGGTCTGGCAGGCTGCTCCTGGGGTCCACCAAACCCATCTCTTCTCCAGGCTGAGTAAGCTTATCTCCCTCAGCCTCTCTTCACCACATGAGTGCTCAAGTTCCCACTATGTGTTGGTGGTACTCTGCTGAATTTGCTGCTGTTTATACAGGTCTTTGTTGCACTGGTAGCCCCAAAATTGGACAGAGTATTACTGCTGTGGTCCCATGAGTGCTGAATGGAGGAAAATTACCCCTTCATCTACCAGATTACTTCAAGGAATATTGTTAGTCTTTTTTGTGCTGCCAACAGATCCATTTTCTGAATGGTCTTAAATATCAGTTAAATATTTAAACCTTCATTTCTATTGCATAGATTTCAGTAAGCTTCTGACAAACTCATCATGCTAAGCTTTACAGTGAACTTTAGGAACCCAAGATACAATATGTTTGCAAGTGTTCTTTACTGTACAGACATTAAAAGATTTTCCTGTAGTAGAATTGCTGACTGCATTCTTGATGCAGTATTGGTGCAACATACAGGAATACTGTCAAGAGGATGTAGTTTATTAATAGAAACCATAACTGAGCTATACCCAAAGCTATTTTTAACGAAGAAATAGTATTAACAATGCTTGCCTAATACTCACATCTGACTAAATACACACAAGGCACAAAAGACTTAAGAAGTTTATCTAATGGACTTCTTGCAGTCTCCTGCAAGAGTGGTATCCCCAAAAGTGGTATGTAATCACACATATTGAACACAAAAGAGCTCAGATTTGTTTAGGATTCTTGAGTCCATCAGTCATCTTACCTCATCTTCTAGAACTTTTCTATTATAAACCATTTTTGCTCCAATGTGTTATTCAAATATCTATACACACGAGTGTGTGAAATCCCAGTTAAACGTTAGCTTCATTTGTTACCCAATGTCACCACAACTGGAGAGTGCTCTCAGTGCATCAGGTCTTATTTTTTTTCCTCCGTTGCTTTAGTTGTTTATCCTGACATTCACATCATTATTACATTACTGCTGTTACTTAATTTACTTATGTTAAAAAGTAAGGGAACAGCTCTGAAAATGGAATGCTTAGGTATTGAAAGAGGAGCACAGTTCATCTGGGAGCTCATTTCCATCCCTAAAGTCCTTTCTGCAAGACAGAATCCACAGAATGAGCACAGTCTTAATGTAATTCTCTCTTCTAGTTGTCATACAGCAAGCATGCAAGCACAATTTAATAATTTCCACAGGCTGAGAAATTCACAGCACACCCAGAAGCAGGCTGTTACATATTGCACTTCCTAATGTTAAAAAAATAAACACACAAGCTTCTTGGTTTGATCATATGTTCTAACTTCTTGGATCTGCTTTGTTCTAGATTAAAAACTACTGACAATCAGCTGTTTTTCCTCTGTGTACCTTTAGACAAGGACCAAGTCACATTTAACATCTTCCAGATGCATTGACCTTTTAAGTATCTTGCCCAAAGATATGTTTCAGCAGCAATTGAGCTATAATTGTGGCTCTTTTCCAAATTCTTTCCATTTGTTTCAGCTTCTTACTTCAAAAATGTAGGCATGAGCTGGACACAGTATTTCAGTATTGCTTCTGCTGTTGGTATGTGTATTTAAAAATAAAAAGTTACTCTAGGTCTACTTGGTTTTCCTGCCCTTGTGCCAAGACTCACTCACCCTTCACCTCCTGCTATCTGCAGAGCTCTGCTGGCAGCAGTAGGTCACTTGAAAGCAGAATAAAATTATTTTATTCAAATGAGTTTCACAGATGCCCAACTTCCTGAAGGCTGGAGATACCCAGCAGATACCATCCTGCTTTTTCTCAGCATCCTTTCTGACCAAATAAATTTTTCTGTTGTTCTTTCTTTGTGGATTTAGGTAGATGAAGAAAGGAAAGGTGTTTAGGCTTAATCACTGTCTATGAAAACAAAGAAATGCAATAGCTCTTTCACAAAACCGGTCTTTAACAGCTTGGCAACTTAAAAACTTCAGGGACATTTAAGCTCAGGTATCCTAAAACATTAGGACAAATAGATGGGCCATGGAAATAGGTGCAAAATAAGCACAACTATATGTCATTTAAATGTACACCACTTAGTCATTTTTTTGTCCTATTTCAGATGGAGTGGTTGCTAATTTGGAAACTTACTATGGAAGAAAGTGTTCAGGACTTTTCTTTCCCCTGAGAGGGCAGAGTTTGTAAATAGTGTTGTGACTTGATGTTGGCAGTTTGCTGACTTAACTCTGTCCATTTGCAGTGTGTGGCCACGATATTTCAGGTTATTACCTACAGAAAGGCAGGCTAGAGGAAGCACATGGTCGTGTTGGTAGTGCAGGTTGCAAGGAGCACTGTAGTACTACAGCGCTGTGTTTTCAGCAGATCAAGCAGAGACTTGACCTGAAAAGGCTTCACAATTTTTCTGTATTTAAAATAGTTACAAGGTTGTTCATAATCTTCTTATATACAGAACTATCATCTGGCATTAGCAGCATTACTTTTTTTGCTCTAGTTTGGTAATTCAGCTGTTCAGTTCTGTAATGCATCTTTTAGCAACAGTCCCCTTCTACATGCTAATTACAGAACCAAATACTTCCTGGGAATTACAGCAGCAGCCTGCTTATTAATGCCTGAGATGTGTGTAGCTTTACTTGTACTTATGATGTTCAGCAGAGGGTTCTTCAGTTAATCTATCTTGCTATTCCAGCATGAACATCCTAAGCTAGCAGAAAATGCCCAGATCCTGGGCCTTTATTGAGGAGAGTGTTGTCTTTTGATGTTTTTTACATAGTACATCAAAATACACAAACCAAAGAAAATTCAACAGCTATTAAGAATTATCTGGTTTCAGTGCAGGTTGCTGACTGATGTAGACTTTAGCTTTTCATCACTTTCAGATGAACTGAAAGATCATCAGAGGAATCCAGTGCGTTACACATGTGGAACCAACAGCTGGGCAGGATGACTGTAAAGGAGAACTATAGCTATGATCAACACTGAACAGTATTTCATATTCTAATTAGTTCGTACTTAGCTGTAGCTGAAATTATTTGTGCATGTGACTGTTGACTACCTTCCAAATCCAGTCTGCAGGAAGTTTAAGATGGGTCAGTGCATTCTGGTGTTCGAAACCTTTCAGGATGAAATTTCTAAGGGCCTTCATCCAGTGAGATGTCAAGTCATATTTCTCGACTAGCAGCATGGGAACATAAAACAGTGGGAATGTTGGGACCACCTGGATTGCTCTTTTTGCTTGAGTAATACAAGTCTGTGTGGCTGCTTCAGCAGCAAATCATCATCGTGTAATGAACAATGGCGTTTTAAAAATGCACATGTATCATGCCTGTGTTCTTAGACAGTCAGCATGAGTGTTTAAATGCTCCAAAATAGATTGGTTTTGTGCTAAATATGCACAGGTCTCTGGGATGGTCTGTATATTTTTTGTTTGTTTGTTTTTCCCAACTCTTGTTCCCTGGCCATTGTACACCCCAGTTCCTCATATTGATGAAGGCTGAGAAACAGTGTTGAAAACTTCCTCTTGTAGTTCCTAGAAGGCAGAAAGTTGCTTTTCCAGTTTATTATCTTTATGAGTTTGGTTTTATTCATCCTGTGGAAGCACACATCTCCTGAGTGCTGAGATAGACTGATGTGCTTTCTTCTTCCCCCTGTGTCTAGTGGAGTTCAACCCCTCCCTGGTTCTGGTACTCATCTACCCGCCCCTCCTGCTTTCCCACACTTCCTTTTCTTCCCATGTTAGCCAATTCAGCCCACTGATCCCATAGTTTGTTGTTTGGGTGTTTTTTCATCAACTGGTTTCCCCACCAGGCAGCATTAGGTCAGCTTAGCTCTTGGAATCCCATCCCTTAGTCTGCTTTGATATATTTTCAAAATGAGGAACTGGTCTGTAACGGCCGGGCTGGCTATGCCAAGAGCCCCGTTGTGCAGTGCAGTCCTTGTTCATTGGTAAGCTGCAGAACCTGGTCAAGGGACATGCCAAGTAATTTCTAGAGGCACTGCAAACTCTATTCCCCTTGTACAATCAGACATACAGGGAATACCTAGTGCCCTGCAGAAGAGGGGAAATGTCACCATGTAACATCCCTGCAAAACAAACTAGAAACTGGGAAGGATTCATTTTTTTCCGAGGGAATGAGGTTGAAAGGCTGGATTTTTGGTCAGAAGAATGTTACATAGCTGTTAGAATTCTTCATCTGATGTTCCATAGTGGAACAATAAATAATTTGTTTCACCTGTATGCTTAATAACCATCTGCTAGTTTTGTCTTTTAAGTATGTTGTATTGACAATCCCAATGTCATCTGTGAGAAAACAGACTGTTGCTGGACCTGTCTTTGACATTCAGGATGAGGAAAATATTTGCAGTCATTTCAGTTTATTTGTAGGGACAATAGAGGACACTGAGTTTTCCAGATAAACTTGTGTCTAGCCTGACTCTTTTTTGTTTGCTGTGAATGTGCAAAGCTGATATTAGTGTGACTTCAAGTCCAATTTTCTATTAACCGGCCACATATTTTCTGCTTGTGTTTATTTGATCCACACCACAGCCTAATGCTTCCAAAATTGAATCAAAGGATTGAAAAATTTTCTGGGAGGAAGGGATGATCAAAGCCAAACCCAATTCCTTCCTTTGTCCTATAATCTTCAGATCTTAATTGAAACAACTAGCATTAGAGATATAACCAAACTTGTCATTGTTTTTTAAAAATGCCTTATGCCATCGAAAATCATACTGTGTTCATATCCCCTTACAACAGTACCTTTCTGAACTGCTAAAGGAGGTGAATCCATGCTGTGACTCCCATTTTTATATGACATAACATAATGAAATTTAATATAATGTAATATATTTTATATATTAGGACAAAAAGTCTTTACTTAACATTTGTGGCATCCCAAATGAAACCTAGTAAAACCAATTTTTTTCACGTTCGTGATCTCTTCAGGTCTTTTGCTTCTTTAGTGTCAGTTTATATTGCAGTTCACCAAAATATTTCGGTTGCTAAAATATGAAACATGAAGTAATCACTTTTTATTGTTTTCAGTTAGGATGAGAATAATGCAAAGATAATACTTTAAAAGTGTTATAATTTTAACTTTCCCAATTTTTCTCACCTGTGGAAATTTTGTGAAACTTATACTGATAAATTAAAGTCAGTTGGGTTTTATGCTATTATAAACTGAAACCAGAAATATATTAGGGCTCAAACTGACAATTGCATTATTGAGAGTAAGTATCACATTACCAAGCATTTACATAGCTGCAGTAATGGTGTACATGAGTGTATTTATGCGCACAGCCTTGACAGGCAGAAAAAGGAACAAAATGCCATTCTGATTTCCTTCAGGAACAAACTAAAGCACGCTCCCATGTACTGAGTTTTGGAGAGTGTTCTAGGGCAATTAGTGTGTCTTGGCGGATAACATGAATCCTGACTCAATGTTAAGTGAAAATAAACAGCATATTGGAAAAACCGTATTAAATTCTAAAAATGGAATGTCATGCAATTTTCTCAAACAGAAATGTGCTTCTCCCTGCCCTTGGAGAGGGAAAGAGCCTGCACTCACAGTTCTGGAAATTTCCCCCAGGGTTTGCCCAGGCTTACATTTATAATTACACCAGCACAACTCCAATAAAACCTCAGTGCCCGCCATGCTGAAATAAATCCTTTTTGTAGTGGGGCAGTTGATCAAATAGCAAGGTTTGAGGCTGTGGTTGTTAAAGTCTAGTGAGAGCTGTGTTTTCTTCACAAGGGCTTTCAGAGCTCTGGCTGATTGTGGACACAATGCCAACAGGTTGGAGAAGCGGGAGAGAGGAGAATGGCACATTTAACTGTAATCCTGACTGAAGATGAGCAAGATGGATTTCATAAACTGCAAATCCTTGTAATCTTTAAAACAACAAGAGCCTATTCCTAATTTTCTTGTTGTTTATCATATAAGCAACAGCAGGGAGAAAAGAAACAATGTAGGAACCTAGTAAGTTTTCTAAAATAAGCTTTTCCTGTTAGCAGAAGCATTAGTTGTCTTTAACACTAATGTCTTACACAACAGACCAATGAGAAATTGGCAGTAAATAGTTTTCATTTATTCAACACTGGTTTGTTTGCAAATCTATAGCACAGCATAATCAGAAAAGTGACATGGAAGTGGAAAATCTGATGCATGTTAGTAACCATATATTTTTATGAAGATTTTGTGAGGCTTTTTGTAACTTTAAATACTATCTGAGGCTTTGGTAGTTATACTGAATATGTCTGTACAAGTAAAAATTGTAAATGGTACAAAGACCAAGGGTTGTAACATTATTCTTTGTATGCTACTCGCTTCCACTTTCTTTTGCTAGCACGGCATGACCCCCCTGATGCACGCAGCCTACAAGGGGAAGGTAGACATGTGCAGGTTGCTCTTGCGGCACGGCGCTGATGTGAACTGCAACGAACACGAGCATGGGTACACGGCCTTGATGTTCGCTGGACTTTCAGGTAACTTCTTACTAGACTTAGGTCACTGATGTTTTTTACATCAATGGGTACAATTTGCCATAAATCAATAATTTAAAGGGCATTATTGACATGCTTTTATTATTCAGGTTTACTGTTACTTATATGAACTGTGGCAATACGTCAAGACCAACAGCATCATGAGGACAGTGGAACAGGAGAATTATTGTTCAGGCTTACATAAAAGTTGATTCTTTTCTGCATTTTGAGGCATGCAGTCTATCTTTACTTTGCCCTGTTTGTTACAGATTCCAAAATTCAGGTTTTTGTGACAGTTTTCTTGTGCAATGAGATACATTCTGTTTACTTACACTGTGTTACAGTGAAAAAAGTGCTGCACCAGACTGCCTTTTTAGGATTACAAATCATTAAGTTTTAGTACTATTTGAGACTTCTCAAATCAATCCATTATTTTTCAAGTTTTGTCTTCTCCTACATTATTTTTGCAACTATCTTGTGGGTTTTTAAAAATATATTTAGTAAATTTTAAAAGTGTTTTTTCCCCACATTAATTTTCTCTCTCCTCTTACGTTATTTTTTCTTTTCATGGGAGTCCTTATAGCTGTATGTATCTTTTCCTGTCACCAGGTGGTGGTTTGCAGCTTTCCTCTTCCTGTTCTTCTTCCCTGAAGACAGGAAGAATTATTTCCTTGAGTGAGAAAAAGACAGTACATTAAAACATTGTTATTTCTGGGGAAAAGATTAGATTTGGGAATAATCAGTTATTTTAAGTATCTTCTTTACTAGGCCACTTATGTCTTCCCAACAGGGAGATTCTAGGAAAGTAAGATTTCTTAGCAGGTAAAGTTTAAACTGCTTTCTTTCATCTTAAGTATATAAGAAAAGAAAGGCTTATGTGTTTATATGAACCCTAAGTGGATCATCAGATTGCATTTCTGCTAAAACTTTGGTAAAAAGATTTGGGAAATTTCAACATTCTGTGGCACTGAGCAATGTCAGAGCTGCAGCAGATAGATAAGAAAAACACTTAAAGGTTGTTAAATGACTGCAACTTTATGGAAAATGCTGGACTTTTACCATTTTCCCACAGCTGAGCTTTTAACCTGTCATCCCGGGTGTGAATGCTTCTGAATGTTGACTTTAAGGTCTGTTATCTGTGGGCACACAAGGTACACGGGCACTACTGACGCAATGACTTTGTTTTTAGACCAGAAATGTTCATTTTCATCCACCACCCCCTTTTTTTATTCACTTTTCTGTACTTAGCATCTGCACTAAAACTGATAAAGAATACTGTTGAAAGCAGTACCAGCATGAGGGGTGACAAGTGTCCTTATTAGTCTCTGAAGGGCACCAATTAAGTCATCTAATCTTCCCATCAAATTTTAGCTTCATTTTACTTGGTATTTAGCCCAGTCTGAGCACCCAGTACCCACTGTGGAGAAAGGAACAATCTGTTCTCTTCTCTGTGCTCCTGCTACATCATAATCCCGAATTTGTTTTTCTTCTTAGAATAGCAAATGTAGTTGAACTGTCAAACTAGATTAGTAGAATTTGCTTCTATACTGCTATCCAGAGGGACCACGCTCTAGTGTAGCTACATGCGTACGACTCCCATAAGCTCCATGGGGAGCTGAATGTGCATTGCACATAGCAGAGTTATACCCTCTGGAACCATAAATGAACATGTGCCTTAAAATAACGACATGTAGAACATTCATTTGCCTCAGTGTTATGCCTGGTCTTTAAGAAATTCAGTCCATGTTTTTCTAAAGCGTAAAGAATTAGAAGTTCTGATTTGTTCTCACTCATTCACCATATCTTCCTTGCAAATTCAGGAAATAAAGAAATCACCTGGATGATGTTAGAGGCTGGAGCAGAAACTGACGTAGTCAACTCTGTGGGAAGGACAGCAGCTCAGATGGCTGCTTTTGTGGGTAAGGTGAAAATCTATTATAATTTTCTAAATTCCTAAGGCAGTAAAATGTTAGATTCTGATGCTTTGAATAGTGGTTTAGCACTAAATTCCAATTTCCGTCTTACCTCATTCTGTTCTTGTAAAGAGGAAAAGGTTGACATGGCTCACTTGAGGTCCGAGCAACAAAACCTGAAGTATTCACTTAATGTGTCAGACAAGTTTACTACTATTAATTTTACTTTGGATTTGGAGAGTCGTCTTCAATGTAGTGCTGTATGGAGTTATTACTGAGCGGGGAATATTATCTCCAACAAAATTTTGGAGAATTCTGTTTTAAGATCTCATCACGTCACCAAGTAGAAGAAATATTTTCTGGCATACTGAGATACACTACTCTGTAAAAGTCTGA
The DNA here is from genome assembly GCA_035583185.1 of Anabacerthia variegaticeps. Lineage (NCBI taxonomy): Eukaryota > Metazoa > Chordata > Aves > Passeriformes > Furnariidae > Anabacerthia > Anabacerthia variegaticeps. The sequence goes on along the minus strand of JAWWEW010000078.1, from coordinate 29,067,586 downwards.
ACATTGAAATCTATTGCTGTTCTTTTTTTATTCTCTGTCCAATCAACATTAATTCATCTGTCTGTGTGTGGGAAGTGAGGATACTTCTCCTGTCATTTGTCTTACATTGTGCTCTATTAGCTCAGAACTGTCTCTTCTAAAACAGTGGAGGATTTTAAATGCTGGGATTTGGTTGGCTGTGTCTTCTACTGATTATAGGATTAGTGCCAAGACAAATCAATCCATTTAAAGAATGTGGTCCTGAACTAGAGAAGCTAAGTTTTACTTTCCCTTTAGCCAAGTAATCCATCATATTGTCAGATGTAGAAAACAAAAGGGTGTAACTTTCCTTATCTTGTTGATTTCATCACAGTCCTTTTTGGGTTTGGTAAATTTTAAATATGTTCTGTTCTTATAATTTCTCCCACTTTAGTTTAATACACTACTATCTGTTTCAGGTCTGAAAACTTAAAAGTCTCAATGCAAGTATTTTAAAAGTACAAAGTGGAGGAACTTCTCTTAAAAACTTTCAACACCAGGGTGAGACTACTAGTATAGTATAACTTGGGGGAGAAATACCTTTTCTCTTAGTTTTGGCTTGCCAGGGAAAGAGAATGCAGGAGGGGGATAGAGTTTTCAAAATGAGTTTTTATGAGGGCATGTTGCTAGGAGTCAGTAAGTTACACTTACTGAACATTAAATCTACACACAAAAGAATTACAAGAGTTGCCTGTTTTCAGTGCAAAGTATATCATGCAAAGCTCCTTTGTGGGTAATTCTCACTTGTATTGATTCTATGAGATTTGGTTTTAGGTATTTTTTTTTCTTATTGTTTCACTGGTGATTTTTGTTCTCGTGTGCCTTTAGGTCAACATGACTGTGTGACTGTCATCAACAACTTCTTTCCACGTGAAAGGCTGGACTACTATACTAAACCTCAAGGCTTAGATAAAGAACCAAAACTGCCAGTAAAATTAGCTGGGCCTCTGCATAAAATTATTACTACTACCAACATGCATCCCGTAAAGGTGGAGTAATATGTAAATTGTATGTGTTTGTTGACATGGGAGCCATTTTTTTGTGTCAGGAAGCATTGAGCTCTCCTGAGAGTCCAACTGAGATCAAAAGCATTATCCACTAATTCAGATGCTTCTGAAAATGAGGAAGAATCAGGCTCAAAGTTTAGATGTGATTAAAAAAACCAACTTATTTCAGTATTTGTATATGTGAGAATCCTGAACTAACACCTTTAAGTGGAGGGATTCTTACTTTTTACATTAGTAACCATAAATAGCTTTCTTTTTTGGCTTTTTTTTCCTAGCCCCATTTGAAGTGGAAATATAGAACAATTTTCTGTCTTAACAAAATCTCATTGTTCTCCCAATGCTTTTCTCAGCACATATCTTCCTACTGTCATCACTGGTTTGCCATAGTAACATCTACCACTGCTGCTGTTTCTGAAAGTATGTGCAAGAGAGTGTTTATTTTTAGTTCCCAGGGTATTTGCTGAAAATAAAGTTGTCTATGGTTTGCTCCTTCAGTGTAGGTCAGAGAATTGAAGACACCTAAATTCAGATACAAGTTCCTTGGGCTTGCCATTCAAACTCTGGAATTTGTCAAAAGTTGCCAACCAGATCTCTGTGGTACATACACACGGGCAGCTCATTTAGTGAGTAGAGCATACGGTTTTCTCTGGTTTTCTCCTGTTAATTACAGTATACTGAATAATAATACTAAATAATGACTGAAAAAAAGAAAGGGAAGACTGCATAAGAAGGAAATAGAGGGATATTAGAAACTCCACTGAAATTTAACTACAATGAGATGTGTAAGTGTTAATGCTAATGCACAGGTTTAAAAATAATCATTCCTAGCTGGATTAAATTTTGTTCAATCTGTCTCCTAGATCGTGTTGCTGGTGAAAGAGAACCCTCTGTTGGCCGAAGTAGAAGCACTGCAGAAATGCTACAGGGTTCTGGATCTCATTTGTGAGAAATGTATGAAGCAGAAAGATATGAATGAAGTACTTGCCATGAAAATGCACTACATCAGTTGCATCTTCCAGAAATGTATTACGTTTTTAAAAGAGCGAGAGGATAAACTAGATGGATTTATCAAAAGGTGTGTATTTCTACACAGAGGTCTGAAGGCACATGTTAACACCAGCTTTACAGACCAGAAAAAAAGACAGTTGCAATAATAGATTGGATTGTCTTCAATAAAGGCTATGCCAAATAAATTTTGCAATAATCTCAGCTTCATTTACTTCAGGGTGGCACCATCCTTTTGTGGGTACAAACAAAACATTCCTAGAGTTTCAGCTCTGCTGGAACTGGTTAGAGTTTGGCATTCACATCCACACTGTGAAGCAGCAGACAGCAACATGTGATGGAGAGAAAGGGAGTGATGGACTTGAATTTCTCAGTGCCCAGTATGGGTAATCTGGGAACATTTCTTGTGCTGTCTTGCTTTCCAGCAGTCATGCAGGGTGAGATTTTCTTTTCAAAAACACTTAATCAACCGAGAACTTCAAATCCCACAGACTTGATCCAGAGACTTGGACTCTTAAATCACATAGACAGATCTTCAGAATCTCAGTTACAAAACTAGCTGCCTGATCTTAAAGTTACATGACCTGGCCTTTAGAAGGATCACATTCTCCATAGACCTCTGTGGATTTTTACTGAAATCCTCTCTGATACTGAAATAAAATTAAGAAGTCAGCTTTCATGTACAGAAATCAAATAGTTCATCAGTGACCCATATAAAAAAGTAGGAGCAAACCACATAGATTCAGAAGTGTTAGGGCTATAACATGTTATTAAATATATAAATAAGAGAGAATTTGTATTATAAAGTGTTGTGTGTTTGTCAGTGTTTATTCTTACAATGCTCAATTTTAAACACCACAAAGCACTTTGATATTTTAGTCAGATGGCTATCCTAGTCTACCTGTAAATGATTATTTTTCTCTGTATAGTTGAATTAGTAAGTCATGGTTTCAGAGCATACATTTATTTATTGCATATTTCATAATGATTGTGCCTTAGAATAAAAATAATTTTATTTGCAATTTAAACACTTCTACATAATGAAGTTGCTATATTATTTTGAATTATAATCCTCTGTATAATTTGAAAGCGGACAGACTACAGCATGCAGTGTGTTTGTTCTTGAATATTTACTATGTCATTTCTTATTTTACTTGGGTTTTTAAAAATTTAGTCTCTTAAAAGGGAGAGATAAAGATGGTTTCCCGGTGTATCAAGAGAAGTTAATTCGAGAAAGTATCCGCAAGTTTCCTTACTGTGAAGCTACGTTGCTCCAGCAGCTTGTAAGAAGTATTGCTCCTGTTGAAATAGTAAGTTTTTTCCTATCAAAAAGATACTTTCTAAGCAACTTGCATTGTAAATTCAGTTTGAGCCATTTTTGTGTTCTCAGCTTCTGCCACGTGTTGTATTAAGCAAAGGCTTTTGATGTCCATGAACTCTCTGGCTAACTGGAATTTGATTTTGCATATAGCAGAAAAATGCTCTAAAATACTCTAGTACATGCCCAAAATGAATGCTTAAACACCTCAGCTTTTAAAGAAAACTGAAGCAATTTGTTTCCTGTCTCAGCTTTTTTTTCCTACTCTGGAACATCTGTTCAGGGTTTTTTGCCAGTTTGCTTTTAGGAACTGTACATTTAGACACAAATGAAGCTTATCTTGCACGCTTTTTTCACAATGTCTAAATCCAATTTAAGATTGAGTAATTTCTTAGATTTAATGCATTCGTTAGTTCAACTGTACACAAAAAGTTGGTAATATGTGATGGTAGAAAAAAAAAAATGTTCTGTGAAGCTCCTTTTATCACAGAGAGAGGCAGGAGGATACAATGTACAGCAAAATGTGTATCTAAATTAGGAAATTCATATTACAAGCAAAAAAAAAAATCTAACTTCAGTTTTCCTCATATGCCTTTGCTAACACACTTCATTATAGTACTATTTATTACTCCATAATAAATTTTACCAAGAGTTACTATTCTTTTTTTCAAGCATGTTCCTTCTGGTCTCTGAGAGCGAGATGTTGTATGCACAAACACTGGGGAAGTGAAACTATTTTGCCATGTGTTTGGATTATGTTGAGTGAATTAAAAATAACCTCCATCGTAAGTGGCTCCAGGTCTGCTAAAATGTCATGAGGTTTAGTGCAATCTCTACTGTTTGTCTAAGCCAGGAACACAGTGTGAAAACCTAAGCCATCGTGATGGCATTATGACTTGCTTTAAACATTTTTGTTCCTATCCCTTTTTTCTTAGGAGAGCTTGCACTCTTTTCTGTCTTTAAAAAAATGATGGTTTATTCCATTGGATTTCTGTCTGTTATACAGAACTGGAAAGGAGGAGACACTATAATTTTTATGTGGGGGGAAGACTTTGATCTTCATCAGTGTACAATTACTTGAATTCACTCTGGGCATCTCAGTGTTGTCGTAGGAGTTACGATTGTGCATATTCCATGGTGGCTTAAAAGTTTATGGAATTAGAGCTGGAGCAACTTGGCATTTTTTTCCTCTAATGTTAACATCATTGCCCTAAAGAATAGTCTTAATTTATGGTTACCAATAAAATATACTAAATCTTACTGGTTGCATTGCATGGGAAGGATGCTGCAAGTAACATCTAAATAGACAAATAATTGTTTTGAAGATTTCAAGTTCTGACCATTTGATCTGTAGCACGAGTGCACTGAGCACAATAGTATATCAGTGACAAGTGAAACATCTTTGTGTGTGCCAGCACAGAGACTAATCTACAAAAATCTGCTTCACAGGATCTACAACTGGGTGACAGCATGTAAAGAACACTGAGTTCATTAATAGTATTAATAAATACAGAGGAAATTCTACAGCTGCTGAGGGCTTAAGTTAACTTCATATACAGAAGTTTATCTAACGGTATGAATGTTAAGTCGTGCACGTTAGTTGAAGTTCTAGGATTTAGTTTTATGTTCTTGCTGCCGCAGCAGCTTCAGTGAGACCAAAGCTTGCGTTAATCATTTTGTTTTTCCCTTGTGTGTCCCTCTTTGCGACAGTGCTGGTTTTTAATCTCATTACACCTCTTGTCTTGTCTTTCAGGGCTCTGACCCTACAGCTTTTTCTGTACTTACACAAGCAATTACTGGCCAAGTGGGTTTTGTGGATGCTGAATTCTGTACAACTTGTGGGGGGAAGGGAGCAGACAAAAGATGTTCAGTATGTAAAATGGTAAGAATCTAAAAATCATGCCATTGAGGTGCTAAGAATTTTGAATGGTTCCCTATTTACTGTATAGACTTAGGAGAAATGGCATGTATATCTGCATTGAGAATGTTCAAGCCATCTACTTCTGGGAAAGATGCCTGAAATCGACGAGTAGGAGTACTTGGCTTTCCAAGTGTGTATGTTTAAGAATGAAGAAAGAGCAAAATTTCTATATGTTTAGGATTAATAAAACAAACTGTTCTTTACAGATTCTTATTTATGTTAGAATCACTCCATATGACCTTACAAATTGCTTAAAAATGCCTGTAAGTGCTATACATAGAGATTTGGTGTACTAAGAAATGCAAGAATATTGTCTATTTTTTTAATACATGAAAATGAATTAATAACTCTGGTGACTTTCAGGTGATGTACTGCGACCAGAACTGCCAGAAGATACACTGGTTTACCCACAAAAAAGTCTGCAAGACCCTGAAGGAAATTCATGAGAAACAAGAACTAGAAGCTGCCAAAGAGAAAAGGAAACAAGAAAAGAAGCAAAAGAAAGGTTAGGATCTGTAGTTTGTTTGCTGAAACTAATTCTGCATTAACTGCACCACAACAAGCAATTTAACGGTCTTAAAACAGTAACAGCTGAGGTTGAGAGAAAATCTTTGATGTAACATAACAGCAAACCTGCATTTGTTGGGACTCTAGTCTTTCAATTTACAAATACACTGTGTACATTCTAAACCTGGTTTTTAATGCTAGTTGCACAGGGTTCTGCAGCTAAAGTATTCTGAATTACACTACACTGTTTCAAAATCCAGATCTTTAATCAAGCTCATGCACAAGTTTCACGCTGCTCCATCTTTTGCTGGAGACATTAGAACAAGCTGGATAATAAGCAAGAGCTCACTCCTTCCAGTTGCAAAGGTTAATGTAATGTTAATTCTCCCATAATACTTTCTCTTCATAATCACAGTATCAAGCTGTGTTGTGTACTTCAATATGAAGTAAGCAAGCATTAGTCTACAAACTGTTCATGGTGGTTTTCTCCCTTCAAAAAGCAAATAATTAATACATAAGAGAAAAGACACTCTATCGCCCCCTCCCTTAGCTTACTCTGATGCAATGTTTCTCTAAGTGAAATAATAGGAAAAATCACTTTTTCTCTTTTAGAACTTACTGGATTTCCCTTCCCTTGTTTTGAGGATTGTAGAAGTGCACTGGACAAATCACACTTGTCTTAGAGTGTAGTATTGTTCATTTTAGCTGTACTCAAACAACTGTAGCAGGATATAAATTAGTAATAGTAATAAATCATGGAAGTTTTCAACAGCTTCCTGTGATGATCCTGTTACAACAAGAGCTACTGTTGCATGGAATCAGGATGACTATGGAAGTTGGAGGCAAGGATACTAGAAATCCCTGGTTATATTGCATACCAGTACAGCAAAACATGATGGGCTGCGAGCAGTGATGCCTCACACTGGTGACAAACACACACTTACAGGTTCACATTTACTGAAGGAGTCAGTGGCCAGGTGTTGTCCTCTTTGGAGGGATCCAGTGGATGGCTCTTCTCCCTCCCTTCCAAGAAAGGGAAGCTAACATTCTCTGATGTGTTTCTACTGCACTGTCTATACGGTAATCTTAACTTTTTCAGGTACGTGGCCAGCACACTATAGACCTTATCAGAGTATGTGTTATTAGCAAGCCACTGAATTTATCTGAGCTTCAGGTCATCTCATAAATGGTGTTGTCTCAGAGCACTTCATATGAACAACAGTTTTATTTTAGAAAGTTAGCAATAGCCCTTATAAATACTGTATGTAAGGAAATTAAAAATTAAAAAAATAAATGCCACAGCTGCAGCTACAAGCAAACCCAAGAGTCTGAGTTTTCACTGTATAAGTGTGAGTGTTAAGGAAGTTGCTGCTTGAGCCTGTGCCTAAGGCTGTTAGCTCTATAGCCATGTAAGACCTTGGCAGGGCGTTGCCAGGGTTGTGGCTAGCTGTGACAGAATTTTTGGCTATCAGTTGTAACAGAGAACAAGAAACTAAGATTTAACTACTTCTGGCCCCAATTAGGCTTTCCCCTCATTCTTTTCAGAATTGCTACCACACAAACCCTACTTAGCAGAATCAGGGCAAAAAGTTATTTAACAATTTTTCTCAAAAAACATTGCTTGAGAAGTAAAGGTGCAGTAGCTGATTCTGTTCCATGCAATCAAGTTATAAATTCCAGCATGACTCGCTTCAACCAAAGTTCATTGTGGTCAACTGTTTATTAGCAGATCATTTATTCAGTCTGCTATATGCAAAAATGCTTCTTTTGTAGTCACATACATGCCTTTTTTATTTAAAAACCAAACCCACCTGCACTGTCCTTAACTACCCTGCAGCCATTCCTTGCAAAGCTAACAGTAAGAATAGTGTCAATAAAGCACGTTTGAATTCAAAGTCAAAATAACCATACTGCCCTACTCTGGTCCTCTGTATATTAAAAAGAAGTTTGAAAAACATTGAAGATAGATTAGTGACAGCTTTGGGTAGGGTTAGTTAGATTAACCTCATACCAACTTATACACAACTTTAGTGGTTTGGGTCTTTTTTCCATGAAGGTTGGTTAAATTAATCACTTGTAATTGATGCAAAGTGTACTAGTGTTTATTATTCTACAATAATAAAAATGTTTGCTTGCAAATGAGTTCCATGTTTATTAATTGTGTGATTTTTCTTTTGCTTAGATGAAATGCAATTAGTAGAGAGTAGTTCTACAAGTGAACAACAGTCAGATCCTGGTCCAGATTCTACAAAAGAAGTGGATCCAAATAATCCTACTGACCGAACAGAAGAATCTGAAATTACCAAAGAGATGGAGGCACTGGCCCTGCACCCTGAAAGTCCACTGGAAAGTGAGACTAGCTTAGCTGACATTGATCTTCAGAAAATTCAAGATTCTGAAGAGTAGGAAGAGGATAGGAAGGGACTGAGAGTTCTCATGAGTACTAAAGAATTTTTTATGCTGACCATATCTGAATTCTTAGAGCACGGCTTATGAAACCTTCCTTTGAAAGACAGAACGTCTCCGTTCATCATGAGATAAAATACTGGCTACTTTGCGTATAAATACTCCAGATTCTGTTGTAAATTGTCAAAATAGGTATTTATTATCTGCTACTAGAGTGGCATAGATCCATCTGTATGTATACCAACAGTAAGCCTAGTGAAACTCTGTGAGTATCTGTGGTCAATGAACCGCTTAGTGAAAAATGGAAAGCACTTGATTTGGATTATTCATGTGTTCAGAACCTAAAATTTATTTTAATGGTAATTTAAATATTTTTCCTGCAAGTACATAGATCTGTAGTTAAAAGCACTGGGAAGCCAACTGTTAAATTGCCTTTTTTAACACTTTATGAAGCTTTATCTGAAGGAATTCAGTAGCAGTTAAGCTGCTGAAGATACTCATCTGAACTCTAAACTTTTCATCACATTACTGTAAATATTTTTGGCTAGTGAGATCACAATAATAGTTTCTATTTTGTGAAAATTTTAGTAAATTAAACTGCTGTTTCAGGTGTCTCAATCTGATGGTGAAATATGTGTTTAAACAGTATTATTTCACTATTAGTTTGGTCAGAAATGTTCCAAAGTCTAATGAAGGGAAGACCAGAATGACTCAAAATATTTTGACTGACAAGATTAATGGTTTCTAAATGAGTTTTCAGGTAAAGATGCCTTAGAGTACACTGGGATGTTGCTTATGAATTATTTCATAAACGTAAAAAATGCTTAATATTTTTCATGCTGAGCCTGGTCACAGATGGGAAAATTCATGTGTGCATTGATACAGCTGGGATTTCACTTTGGCTTTCAACCAGATCTAGAAAGTACCTTCCTTCAACTCTGCTTTTCATTCAGATTTATTACTGTGTCTCATGAAATCAGTGGGAATGCCACAACTGAAAATACCACTTGCTGCATAAGGATGGCAAAATTAGAGACAGTCTTATTGTTGGCTGAATAACTGGTGTTTTCAACATGGCAATATTCTTCTAGTTAGAGGAGTAAGGACCATCCTCAAAACAGAGGGCAAATGCTATCAATTTTTTTACTATTTAGTATGTTGAAAGTTTTTGTTTAATAGTCTGAAAACTGTATGAGTGAGGAGAAATGCACCTGTGCAGGGAATGTACCTGTGTTTTAATTTCAAAGATTAGTAGATTGTGAAGAATAAAGGGAATTTTTTTAAAAGAAGAGGGCTATATGGCAATTCTGTTTACTGTGTCTATAACACCTGTTGGGACACATGGTGATGTTCTCATGTGACATGCAAGGGCCTCCCGTAGCTTGAGTGCACAAGTTTAAGTTTGTGACAATTCGCAAGCAAGAGATGCCTGCCTGGAACTTAGATCTGGAGTCATGCTGTAGTCACCATCCACTCTTGGGTCTGGAAATGCACAAGTGCTGCTGGTTCCCTGTTCCATACATAGCATTTGGGGCCCACAGAAATGTGTTGGCCTCTAAGGTTTCCCTGAAAATGCCAGCCCTTCAGGGCAAAAGATTCAGGATTTTGGAAGTGTGCCAAAATCCACAGCACAAATCCCACTTTTGTTCTCCCAGTAGTGGTGCCTCACTCATTGGAAGTATTTGATGGCTCTTGTCAGGCCACTAGACCACCTCATCTCCAACCTGCTTTCAGCAGAAGGTTGGACCAGATAAGCTTCAGAGATCCCTGCCAGCTTAGACTGCCCTGTGGTAACTTAGGAGAGAAGGACAGAACTCAGGAGACAAGTCACAGGCTGAAGAAGACCTTTGGTATGCTAACAAGCATCACTGACTTTAAACCTTTGGAAAACCTTTCCATCCATATACACACTTCACACTGGCTTCCTTAGTGCTAACAGGTTTAGAAGCCAGAAGTGTCAGGTGTAGTGCTGCAGCACTGTGTGAACCATATGGTTATAAAAGAGTGTTAAACCAGTCCATCAGTGTTGGGGCAGTGCCCCAGGCAAGTCCTGTCTGTCCAGAATGACCAGTGAGCACAGCCCTGCATCCTGGGAGAATATAAGCAGCCACAGACAAGAGATAGATACCAGTATGCTTAAGAGCTCATGTACCCACTGTATTGGGACCAAATGAGTATCCTCATGTAACTGAGTTTCCAGCACATTGATGCAGCACACAAATTAGCAAACTGATACTTAATCTCTCTCAGAAATGAGAAAGGTTAATGATTGCTTCATTGTATCTTTGTTTTGATGAAGACAAATTACTGCCAGAGAATACATTAAGTTTCATTCTCCAGCAGAAACTATGAGAAATTAAAGTATTTATCCTTAGTATCTTAATTAGTGTGCAGTTTAACTTTCTGATAACAAAAGTCTGGTAAGAATTGCATTTCAAGCAACTTTTATCGTAACATTGGCACTATCATTTATCTTAATTTCTTCCCTATTTTACATATGATAAATGTTACACTAACACTGTTTTTCTGGAAATCCATTTAATTAGATGCATGTTGTCATGTACTTGTTTCATAGAGATGTTAACTTAGTTATGGGGCTCCACACTAGAGAGAGGAATTAGTATTTTCTTAAGGAAGAAAGGACTCATCTAAATTGGACTGTCAGCTTCTCAAGGGGTTCTGCTTTGTTTTGAAGCTGTCTTTCTTGACAGGTGACTACCTTGTTCCAGTCCACAAAGGAAAATTCTGATAGAGATCTTGTCATTGCCCGTACTAAAACTGCATCTTTGGGGTTCTCAAATGGTACTCTGCAAAAAGAACACAGCAAATGTCCATTTTCTGAATGTTTCCAAACTACTTTGGAACTAATTTACAACACACACTCAGTGTAGAAAGTAAAGTTAGCAGTCATGATGACACTAATAGTGAGGATTTGAAAATTTAAAATTTTCAGAAGGTTTTCTTCTTTTACCAAATTTCAGAAAGTGAAACAAAATAAGAAAAGGTCAGAATCACAGGATTCTAATGGGGACAAATAAGTTATAAATTATTTAAAACATAGTAGACTTAATATTTTTCAATTTGCTCCCCCCCCCCCCCAAATTATAATTGGATACTTTTAATGCCCTGATTCAGTGGACATGACTCCAGCAATTTGATATGGATTAATGCAAATGCACATTTATTTCGCTGTGGATCTTTTAACTGGCCCTTGGGCAAATCTCCATTCTCCAAGCTCTGAACCCAGAACACTGAGGACTTGTTCATGTATCCTGTCACAGCTGCCGTCTGGCTGAGGAAAGTGGAAGATGTGCATCAATGCCAGGGACTTCACCTTAGAAAAAACTTCCCTCTCAGATACAAAGTTTATCTTGTAAGAACTTATTTCTTAAGAGATGTACCTGTAGTAACACACACCTAATATGAACCACAGGACTATCTCCACCGAGTTTAATGCACTTTATCATGAAAAGGCTCCTTGCAAAGCCTCAGCATCTGCCTAAGTAAGACTTGAGGAAGCCATACATCCATTCTATCAAAGAGGACAACTAACTCCAATCAAAGCAGGTAAGAATTAGTTTTTCAACATAAATTAGCTTGATTTAAACAGCTGTACTCAGAGTACTGTCAAAGGATACCATCATATATAGAGTTTTATTATTTCCTTTAATGCATTTTTCAAATCTTTTCATGTGTAAAACTAGAAAGTAAAACGAAGCCTGATACCTGAAGTTTGTAAATTTACTCATACAGATTGCACCTAAAATGTCATCACATTAAAATGTAACCTTTTTCTTGCCTCAATCCAGACACAGAGATAACAGAGATAAGTTTGCATTTATTTCTATGATTTTGAAACTGAAAAGAATAAAAAAAAATCAAGTAGAGGCTGAAAAAGTTTCATTCTACAAGTCACAATATTATCCAGAGAGTATGTATTTTTTAACAGCCACTCAGGAGAATGTTTTCTGGCCTATAATATAGAACAGATATTCTGATGCTCTGATATTAAGAGTATCAGAAGAGTTTTTCCTAGTGATCAGTATTTGATCTTACAAATAAATGGCAATTTTATGTACCCATTTCCAAAGGTAGAATACCTTTCAAGATTAAATTTCAGATAGCAGGGGGTAGGTTGTCTCATCAGAAAAGAACAGATGCAATTAGATACGATGGCTTGAAATTTTTCTTAAAAGCTCATTTTTATTGAATGTTTTCTCTGGTGAGGGTATTTTTAGGCACAAGAAGAGGAAATTATGTAAATGCTTCAGAGATGCAAAAGGAAAAAATATCCAAAAAATTACTTACTTATTTGTGTTATTTCCAAAGTCACAACCTGTAACAAAAAGTCCAAATTAAGACATTAATGGCTGTGCAGAAGTTTGAGTAGTTGAGGATTATTATCCTGATTCTATGTTGCTTGTTCAAATTAACTGAAAACTAGCACATGATTTGAAATGTTTAAGATCATATTTTATTAAATTACTGTGGAAAGAAGTACCTGTTGTAGGTTTTATTTAAGTTCATGTAATTCTTGTATTTTATTTCCCATAGACGTACATTTACATACTTTTTTTCTTTCACAGAAAATGATGCCATTGTCTCTATAAGTGAATGATTGCATAGTAAAGACAACTGTACACCTACTTTGATAATCATCAGCAAAACAAATAAAGTATTAAATATTATTAAACAATCCTCTTCCCAACCTCTTCAAAATTACTGTTAAATACAACTGCTTTCAGCTTTACTACTGTGACATGTACATTTAAAAAAATTTGCAGGTATTTTATTACTTACCAAACTTCATCTATACTACTGTTTAAAATGCTACGATTTCAGTCATCTGTGCACAGTATTGGTGTTCTTATCTTCAAAACCTCAAAAAGCAGCCAAGATTGTGTGGGATTTCAAGATTTGTCTGGACTGTGATACAGTACAAGTCACAAGGTTCCAGGTGGTATTCACCTTTCCTGTGCCAGGATCATGCTGTCTTCCAGAGCTGAATGTTTTAAGAACTCTAAAAATTGCCTTATATGCTATTATAAGACATCATTAAAATATTCTCATCTTTGAAGCATAATAAGGGATCTGCTTATAAAACTAGGCACAGTATGTAAAATTCAAAACACTAGAAGAACTTTCTTTGAGAGATTATTTTATAAAAGCACTAGAGGGCAACAAAACTCTATGATGCTGTTACTGACAGAGACCTGGCCTAGAAATGTATTGAGATGTTTTAAATTAAAGTAAAACTGAACACTCACAAGATACATACTGGGGGGGGGAAGAAAAGCAAATTTTGTTTGTTCAGCTATCTTTAAAGATAATTCTGTAACTACAGGGAGTGACTAGAAGTTATTTTCCACAGTACTCTCATTGGGAGGATTCATTTGTTGTCTGTTGCTGCTACTACTACTTTAGGAAGCAATTTGGTTGAGTTTCTGGTGCATTTATATTTTATTACTAAAACAAATAACTTTTCAGATGAATGAAAAAAAGTGTTTCTAATTCAAATCACCTGAAAATACATGATTTTCCTTCTACTGTTATAAATACCTGAGGGCATTGTTGGTCTTCTGGCTGGTTGAGTGCATCTGCTGGATCCCACCGGAATCCCAAGGGGTGTATTTACTCTCTTCCCAAAAGCTATTGACTGTACAAGCAGAGACCTTTCAGGGTTATAAAGATGAAAGGCTGATTCTCTTTCTCTTTGTGTAACTACTGTTAAGGGGATATTAAAAAAAAAAAAATTATCTATGAATTGAAAAGGCAGCATGCAAAAGGTGATTCACTTTTTCTGTGCAGTTTTGTAACAATAGCAGTGTAAGTTACATAATTTCACAGCAATTCAAAATGGGAACATGGAGTGATGGTTTCTAAGGCTTTACGGTAAAGCCCCGTACAATAAAATATTTTCTTTTGAGTGCAGTAGGATCACAAGTTTTAAACGAAGAAACTAAAAAGCAACACTCTTCATACTGCTTCAATGACATCTACTGCAGAAGTCAGTAAAGATTTGTAACTTTCTTTATAAATAGGAAAACCAAATCCTGGTTTAAGACCTGTTAATTCCCGTTGGTCAATTACAGAGAAAACTCTAGGACTGCAGTCAAGAAAAAAGCTTGAAATTTTCCTGTTTTGCACTTTAATTAAAAAATAAATTTTAAACAAATAGTTTGAGGCTGTTAAATCAACCCAGGGATTGTAACTTCAATTACATGAACTTTATACTAATCCAGTATTTCCGCTATGGAACAGAAGTGAGCTAAAGTTTAGAACAAGGAACTGAAAGAAGCATTTTGAATTCAGGGAAGTTTTGGAGACATTGGGTCTAGTGGACCCATTAGGAAGGAACTGCACTAGTCATGCCTGAAGGTAACAGAAGTGTGAGCACGTCTTGTATACAGGTGACAGCAGGACTATGCTGTGGTAATGTTCCACACATAGTGAAGAAGCTTTTGTAATGTTAGAGAAATAGTTCACTAAATTGGAAGTCCAGGATACAGCTTGATACAAAAAATTGCAAATCTTAATCCAGGACTGATTACAGTAGAACTGTGTTTGGGAGATTAAGTCCAGGAAGTTTTACAGAAGTGTTTCCACACATGTAAACACAACATGTATTTTTCAGCATGTATTTTGTCAGTCACCAGGCCCCAGTCAAAAGTGCTCATTAGTAACACAGTCTGACAGATGTGTCCAGCACAGCTGTGCACGAGACCAAGTACTCCAGACTGGAGCTACCGGTGCAAAACGCCTGTGTAAGCAAATGGCTGTGTGCTCAGATCCAGCAGCTCCTCATCAACCCTTGGCACATGGTGTGGCCCATCCACCAGCTTTCCTTCATGACAGAGCTGCACAGTCTCCCAGCACCTGCAGATGTCCTGCATCTGCCTTGCTCAGTTTCTGTGTCCTGATTCTCATAGAGACTGGGAGCAGGGTTTCAAGAGGACACTGTTTTTCCTTGCTACTTTCTTATAAGGTTGAGCTGGGACAGGAATCAACTCCTTTCTCAATTCTCTCTAGTAATTTTCAGTCCTCCTGCCACTCACATAGCTTTCCAAACACTAGAGACAAAAATCACCAAAGTTGATTTTCTGGGTTTGTTGTAGCATGTTTATGGATGCGCTGATTTAACATCTGGCTATTCTTAAGACATTTTTTTTTTCTGTAGAATGTACAATTGACAAACTGTGAAAGAGCTCTTGGTGATTTATGAATATTTATATTTGAAAGCTTGGACTGCATTGACCTCATCAAGAAATGTGCATATTCATATTTAAACTGTATAGAAACATGTAGATAGCTGAAAATATTATCCATACCTAAGTAAACATGCTCACCCATGTGAATATACCAGTCTGAATGCACATTGCAGGTACATGTTTCTAAGCACAGGCTTTATCTGCCTTACCCAAATAGACCAAGATACAAGAAAAGCATACACAATTTAAAGACAGAAATCAAAAACATTTGACAAAGGAAACTGTTTATTCCTTACAAACTCTACTTACTTGACAAATCTTGCAAAAAATGGGTATCTGCTCATCAGATCTTTTGCTATATCAAAAAATGCATGTAAAAGAACAGACAAGATAATTTCACCTGTTTTTTCCAAACTGATTAAAATCAAAAGCAACTGTCTATGCTTTGTAAGAGGAGGAAAGCAATCCTTACACTTCCTATCAAGGAGTTGAACTGAAGGAAGGAAGTATATCACATAAAGCCGGTATCCTGGGTCATGTGCCAGAGGGTTTTGGAATAAGTCTGCAAAAGGTATACAGAAAAAACAAATAACGTCAAAAAACCCCACAAACAAACAAACAAAAAAATAAACCCAGCAAAAGAAGAACAACTTTTCAAGGCAGCAAAATTAAAGATCACTAGAAGCCAAAGACTTTTTACAAAATATTATCAAATTTATATTGTTCTTACGATGGGTAAATGAAGCAGAGTCTCTTTACACACTTGAAATTACTCAACTAAACATGGACTTCTAGAACTGGCTTATTGCAGAGTATGTAAAACACCACAGGCAACAACTGAGTAAAGGTATCATTGTGCACTCCAAACCTTTGAAGGTTTTTCTATTTTTTAAGCTGTACAGAAAAAAAACACTAGGTGCTTGGCTTTGATTATTATTATGTATTGTTACGTGATGCCTATTTTAAACAACAGTGGTCTTTTAGGTGTGACAGCTTAAATGTAAGCACAAAATTTGTAGGGGGAGTGAGTTATTAAAAGCAGATGAGATTTAGGATGCCTAAGGTTTTTTCAGAGCTCATATAAAGGCTTTATCTCATAATCACAACATAAAATGCATATATCCAGTCTCGTGATGTTTTGATAGATGATGAGTTTGAAAACTCAAGAAAATAAAGGGTAAAATGGGAGTAAAAAAGTCTAATGGGATCTAAGTTCCTGAGAACCTGAGTCCCCACTAGCTTTTCCTGAGATACTAAGATCCAAAAGACCATTAGCAACTTGACTAGAATGCCTATGTTCAGGCTCACATTACCTGTATAACCAAACCTTTGCAACAGAGAGGTGTCAATCTTGTCCTGCTGCTTTGCCAAATGTGGAACATTTGCCTAGCTGATATGCCAAATCAGTTTATTTCATGACAGTAATATCTAAGGTGGATTAAAATAGAAACTGCCTCAATCTCAGATTTGCTAACAAACAAACAAACAAGCGTTGTTGGGTGGGGCTTTTTTCTAAATGAAAGACATAGTAATGCTATCTTTCTCCTCAAACAAACACTGTTCTTCTAAGACAGTAAAAATAATCAGGAGGCTGCCACCTTGAGATCAGAGCAGAGAAAAAAAATCTTAAATTAATAATTCTGACAACTTCTGCTACACGGATCTGTTTTTCTCTTTTTGAGGAGAGGCTGTGGCTAATACTCTAGTGTAGAAAACTCCTGTTATATATAATTTTAGCAGTTAGGGTGGGAAAGACAGTATTACAGAAGCAAATGAGAGATAGCAGAAGAAGAAAAAAGTCTGAAAATATTCCACACGGATTTCTAAACCACAAAATACCAGTTCATATTCTTCAGGACAAGAATAACTGCCAAAGACAGCTCAGTGCTTGATAAAATTTAGCAGTTATTTGGAGGGTGCAGTAAGGCTGGAATGGGCATTTGGTAACTCCTACACAGGAAACACCTGTTTGTGTGTTCGGAGAAACTTAAAGTATTTTAATTCTTTAACAAATTTTTTAAAAATGACTGAGAACTACTAAGAAACCCACAAGGTGGCAGCAAAAGAAAGTTCCATTTTTACTGAGCAAAGCAGTACATAGCTTTATTTTTTTTTTCCAGAAAGTGTTAATCAGAATGAATATCATGCATATACCTGATAAGTCTATTCTTGAGTCAAGAAAATATGCAACAGCATTCTAGAGAGAAAAATGTTTCAGAAAGATCTCTAAAAGTAGGTATGTTTGGTCATGGAATGGAATAAAGATTCAAAAGAGATTTTTCCAAGGCACAAACTAGGGCTGATACTAAGCACTTGTGAATCTGGATGCAACTTGGAGCACGTCCCTCCTCATCAACACTGATTTGTAGGTTTGTTTTAGAGAATGTGAATTTTTTTAGTGCTTATTTTTACAATAAATCCAACCATTGTACAGATCAAGATGGTCTTGTTTTACAAAACATCTGGGATCGATTCCTGGCTCAGCTATCTACTTTCTTGTCAAGGTCATGCAGTTTTACTTCTACAAATTAGGGATAATGCTTTCTTCCTCCACAGTTTTGTCTGTTTTCTCTATTTGGAGTAAAGGAAAACAGCATGCCTATGCCACATGGGGCAGAAATACAGTGAAGAACATAGTTTTCTGAGGCCTAGCAGCAGGATGCTATCAACTGAGGACAATAAATCAGTTGAGACAATTTTCAGAGTACGTAACAAAAATCTCGGATTCCAAAAGGGAGATGTGAGCACAAGGTGAGCCCATAAAGAAACCCTCTGTATCTCCCAAAAGGCTGCAGTTGTGAGCAACACGTGCAGTAAATCTTTCGAAGCTGAGTGCCTTCCCTAAAGGCCTGGTGAAGGATGGTGTTATGCTACACATCCAGCGCAGGGCAGTGGTTAAAAATCACAAGAGAGCCTTCAAGAAGAGAAATACAACATTTTGGCATCTGGATGCTACTCCTGAAGTAAACAATAATAATGTGTTTTAATAGTTCTGTTGTCCCCAAGAGCTACAAAACAATAAAACGTTGTTAAGCATCCAGGAGCTCTGCTGAAGGCTAGCAAGTGGATTTTTTAAAACCAGATTGTCTGGTAATAAAAAATATCTATCTCATAACAGTGAGAACTGTCACTGGTTTTGTTTTATAAAAGTGAGTTAGGGGCACAGCCCTTTTCAAAGCTACACTGTGCAAATTCTGCACCCATTTCATATTTCTTAATATTGCAAGGTGGCATATAATTGATACAGTAATATTGATATGATATATAGGATATGACTTTTAAAATTTGTTTATTTACTGATGGAATTTACTTAAATATGACAGTGCATTTTATTAAACCAATGGAGTCCTGGTAATTTGAGAACTCGTTATTATGAAATCTTCTTGAAACAAACATATTTACAATTTTTCATGACTGCAAAGATCAAGGAGGAATTATTTTAAAGTTATGGTTATTATGGTTATTAAGCTTCTTCCACTGATTACTGTTTACTTTTGTACAAATCTTTGAGCTAAGAACAATTTTTTTTTTTTCTAGTTGAGATATATTCTACATATTGGTTGATTGTTCTTTCAAACACTTTCTTTTCTATAGTGGTGGCCAGTCCAATTTGTACCCAATTTTCACCATGCCTTTGTGACTGCCATTCATAATAACACAGCAGCACTTTAACTATCTGCTGTGTATTTCCCATAGGTGGTTGCAACAAGTACAACAAACTTCCTGTGCTTGTTGAAGCTCCGTATTCATTTGTAGGGCTAACATTAAATTCAAGTGACTGAACCATTCATACATAGGATGTCTGTCCAGACTTTGCCTAATCACTTCAAACGACTGCATTCTTAAATGGACTATTTTTTCTATCTTGCATATAATGAAAAAAATTACAATAACTTGGCTGACATTTTGTCTTCCTAAACACTTGATTTGTTTTTTACTTTTGGCCCAGTGTCAAGTTCAATTAAACATGTACTTTTAAAGGCATATTTTTCTTTCCCACAATCAGACATTCAGTTTTCTGAATGCTTACGGAGGTGTTACAGCCTGATGACATTCACCGCTTTAACTGTGTCACTAAGGCGTGAAACTTGTTTCTTGTTTTCTCCAAGTACTGAGTATCTGTCATGACATATGTTGATATTCCTTTAGGAACCATGGAAAACACTGCTTACATTTTCACTTTCAATATCTTAGTAGCATATAATCCTACTTTTCCCAGAGGCCACTTCTTACATTGTAACTTAGTGGCACCAACACTGTCTTGTGTAATGTGAAATTTCAGAGATTGTGCCATTTTCATTTCCAGCCAATGTTTCGGAAAATACAAGAGATACTGTTGTGAAGAATACCTAAGTATACTTATTCTTAGATTCTAGAAATCCACAGTCTGCAAAAGAGATGTAGAAAGGGAGTTCTACAAACAACAGAATTGATGAGGCAGGAATGTGGGTTCTATAACCTATCCCTCTCAAATAGCAATGACACCCATTTTTCAACTCCATCTCTATGGTAATCTCACTGTACTCCCATGTTCCCTTACGAAGAAGCAGCAGTAAACTGCCTTGACACCCTTCAAGCTATTCATCCAGGATATTGGCTAGCCAGCAGCCAAAAAGAGTTAATTTCTGAACTCACTTAGCAGGTTTTTTATCTCAGTTGAGGTACTCTTTGTGGAATTTTCATGTCTTAGAGATCTCTCTCTTCTGTAAAATTCGGCTGAAATTGATAATTAGGTGCAAAAGATATTGGCAAATGATGTGGAAGCAGACAAGAAACATCTCAATAAGAAACTAAAAAGCTACTACTCGCTGTTTTGCAAAACAAAAATAAGGTATTTACTTAGAGTATGCAAGCTTATCATTCCTTTCAGTTCCTTCACTGTTTTCCCAAGTTTTCTTAACTCGTTGTTGTGAAGAAACAGAATCTGTAACGAACATAAGTGTTTCAGAGCACCTGAAATGAAATTAAAAATAATTATTCTCACCATAACAGACTGCTTTTATTAGATAATTATTTTGTTATGCTGCACACTGAATTTGATATTTTAATTATCCATCTATGCTTGCCGTTTGGTAACACATTGCATGAGATATTAATTAAAAAAAAATTAAAGATATTCAATATCCCTTTCACCTTTCTAGTCACATCCTTTAAACAACATGCCTAACTTCTTTTCATTCCAGTTCTTTACATTTGCCCACATTACCCTTGCATCAACAAATCAGCATCAACAGCAACCTCTCTTCTTCCTCCCTTCCTTCCTACTATATCCCAGTAATCCTTGATTCACTTCCTTTTACCTTGACCTAACATTACCTTTGCCTCATGAACAATGGTATATCTGCAATACTACCTTTGCCTCTCAAAGAACACATAGTGAATTCCTTAAAAAAATATTTCAGTTTCAAGCAATTATTTATGTATTTAAAAGTTATTACAAAATAGTTTTGTGGCTGTCTCAGGCTGTGTTCACATCCTCACACCACATCAGGACCAGACATCTCATTTTCCAAATTCTATACAGTATTTTCTACTGACATTTCCCTATAAATGATACCCTTCTGTTTAGCCACTATTTCTTATCATCTGTATTATCTTTTTTATCCATGTTTATGTCTTTCAAAGATTAATTTTTCTCAAAATCTCACAAAAACTAATCAACATTGTTTCTCATTCCAACATTTTAAAGACACAGAGAAAAATAAGGTATTAACATTTAAAATGTCTAAGATGGACAGTAATTTATTATGCTTTGGATCCTTCATTCACAAATTCACAAGTCTGGTATAGTCACGTTCATCTACAAGAGCAAGCAAAACTGAAATAGAACTGTAAGACAGGTACAATTTTGCAAGAAAAAGTTTGGCAGTGCAAAATACTTCTGATTATAAATTCTCAATTTGAAATATGTGCATGTAAGATCAAAAATATTTTACAATTGCATGACATAAAATGAATGACATTTCATCCCTTAGACCAGGATAAACATATCACCTTATTGCCATTCAAGTATGCTGGAGTAATTAAATATCTAATAATTAACATGTACTGTTATGCATTCCATAGGAGCCTTCAACCAGTAAGTTACTTGCTATCATCAAGTTTTATAAATTTTAATGCCAATACACAGAAAAGAAAGTATAGGACTCTGCTCAACAATCCAAAAAAGGAATATTGGTACCTGATATATCTGTCAGTTCATTATTGTTGAGATAGAGTTCAGTCAAGCAGTAGTTTTTGATCAAGAAAGTTAAATCTCGTATCTGAAATCAGAGTTAGGAAAACTATTATATGTCACTTGGAATGTAGTGTTGGAGAATTACAAACATGGTATCTTAAAAACTGCATAACTACCGGTAGTTTCTTATATTTCTGTTTAAGACTCTTCATTTAAGGATTGTCTTGACAGCTGAACTTTCATTAGAAATACTAATTAACCATCAAATACATGCAGTACAGTCTTACCTAATTTTTTAACTACAAATTCAGTACTTTTATTTGGAAAGAGATTTTCTTGAATTACTTGCCTTCACATTTTCTTTTCCTTCTATTCACATTTGAAATAATTTTTATTTTGAGAAGACCTTTGTGGGACATGATAATTCTATGTTGGTTTAAGAATATTCCTGGAATATATTCTTGGAACAAACACAGCATCTAGTTTTTTAATTATTTCTTGACCACCAGGTCCAAAGAGCACATATTTGTTCTTAACTTCCAAAAATGTTATTTAATCAGATTTAGAGGAAAAAATTACAATTACAGAAAAAAAAAAAAAAGCATGGGTGTATTCCCAACAAGGAGTTCTATTCAGTCCCTATGAAATCACATCGTCTTGCTTGGAGAAGCTCAGTGCCTCCAGCGCAAGGTAAAGTATCTGCAATGGGATAGCAAGCTGACCATTACAATCGCTGAGAACTGGGAGTACTGGGAGTGCCCAAGTTTTTATCCTGCGCTTTAAACTGCAAGAACAACAAACAATTTTATTCCTGGCACTACGTTGAATTCTGTGAAGCAAAATAATTTGTTAGCGAGAGAATGCCTTGAATTGTGCCAGTGACTCTAAACCAAATGTGCTTTGCTCTGTGCATTAACTGTATCTGAAAGCAGGAAAGAACAGCATAAGGCAGAGGTTTTTCCACTCATTTGTACAGTGGTGTTATTCTGTCTTTGACAAGTTTGGTTTTTAGCGTCACCTGAAATTTACTTTTTTGTGATAAAACTTTTGAGTACAGAAAAATACACGCCCTCTATTAGAGCATTTAAGTGAAACTTTTCCTAAGAAAATACGCTGAGTGGCTTCTCCACACAAGTTATATAGCACAACAGAAGAATGGTCTTTATTACTGCTTAGGGAAGGAACTGAGATCTGGGCAAAAATCAGATTGATTTATCTTTTATGGTCAGCAAGGTTAGTTCTGCTTAGTCATCAGTCCACTTCTTCTTATTCTTTAGCATCCTTTAGAAATACAAGCAAAAACCTTATTATACCTGTGCTCAATCTTCTAATGTATCTATGTGTTTGCTTTGTTTGAAAATAGTTGGATAACCACAGACCTTTTGATGAAGTTGACATAAGATGCCATATAATTGATGTTACCCTGGGGCAGCAGATATACATACGCTCTGAAGAGACATAGAATGTAAATTTATTTTTTCTGCTGCTCAGAGATCTACTTATTTACCTGAGCAAGCAATTGTGGTGTTCTAAGAACTTGAGCTCACTGCAGAAGTCATAAAAACTACTTACAGTAAGATACTTAAAAGCAGGTTAAAATTCTTGGGGTTTTATTATTTTTCTTGCTCTTCAATTACCAGTGGCTAATGATGAAGGTTTGCATGAAATTCAACAATTTAATAATGGTTGGCTATGTATATGGACATTTATAAATCAGATAATTCTACTGTCAAGTAGATGATTTTGTGTAAGATACAATGTGCTTGCCATTGGCGGGAAACTGTACTGTCTGGAGATTTTGACAGAGTATTGTCTTAAAACCCATACAGGATATAATAAATATTATAATCTGGATTTGCCCAGATGAAGAAAGTAAGGTACATGGTTCGTGTAACTGATTTAGGACCATACACCACATTGGAAACAAGAGAAATTCATGTGATCCCACCCTAACCACTTGCCTCGAAATCTCAAATCCAGCAAGTTTAGGTGACACATCTTGTGTAACAGCAGCAGATACCCCATCATCCCTAGCACTGCAGTGCTGCTTCCTGTGCACAGGGAGAAGCTAATTTCAAAGAGTTTTATGTCACTCTTGCATGCATGAGTCTCACCGCAATCACCATCTTGCCAGGAAATAAACGATGTGTGTCTGCAAGGGCATAAAAAAAGGGCTACACATTTCCTGCAGTCCACTCCTGTCCTACAGCCACACCACCCCTCAGTCTGTTCCAAGAGCTGCCTGCTCTGCTGGGAGGGCACACCAGCTACACTGCAAACTGCTTTCTTTTTATTGCTAAGGAAGTAACACAAAACCTCAGCTCCTTAAATATACAAAACATATAAATCTGATGTGAATTTAAAGGAAAATACATTAGCTTATACTCTGCAATGTAAAAAAAAAAAATAAAAAAATAATCTTTTCCTTAAATCTGTCACATTTGACAGTTAAATTTGCCTGGAAATTAAAAATAATTTATTAGCTTGACAATTATACAATACTTCACATTAGAAAAAACTACAAAATAATAGGGAGCATAAGTGCGTTTTTCTGCTCTTTACATGAATATCTTATTACCTTATTGTTGTTAAGCCACAAATACCTTAACCTGTGAAACTGTGAGAGACTTGGGATACTTCTTAGTCCTCTGGTGGAAGAAAATAAAAAGAGTAGCAAATTTCTTAACATTAATAGTGCTTAATAATTTTATAAACAGTTTAAATCTTTTTAAGTAATATTATATAATAACTAAAAAGATACACTCCCTTATGTAGCAGAGACAGACACAAAGAACAAGATGGCAGAGACAATGTAAGCATTCTACATACCTGCAAGTGTAACAAGACAGCAGATGGTAAAGAAATGGGAACAAAATAAGTAACAAATTAATTGGTTTTCAGTAACAGCATTTATTTTCTTGGGGAGTCAGAGTCCCATGTACTCTGCAGTTTGTATAAATCCTGCTCCAAACACAGGAGTAGAAATTTGCACCCTGGAAACACAAATCTAAAAGGAAAATTGCTTTGAAGGTGCAGTGGGGATTCTCCAGCCATGGTGCCAGAGAAGCCAACAGAAACCAGACATCGAGCACATCAATGCACATTTCTTGTCATTTTTCATATTAGTGCATATTGCAAGATCTTTTGCCCTTTTTTCACTCCTCTCTTGTTCTCATCCAAATTTAGCACCTCCACTGAGGCTGAAACTACTTCCCATGTGCCAGAAGGGTTTGTTGTTTAATTGTTTATCTAGCACTTTGAGCTTCCTAGTGCACTACAAATAACAAATTACAGAATTATTCAGCTGCTGAGTAATTTTCACTAATTGCTCCTCTTTATTTTTCACTACTTTATGTAAGTATTCTTGATTTCCACTAGAATAATAATAGATGACCTTTATATGACAAATTATAATTGACATAATAAAAATTTCCTTGTGAATTTTAATGTGTTGCAAGAATAGGACCAGTGTTTCAGAAAAAAAAAAACTAACAGGATTGATAAAAATTAACCTCACATCATCAGCCTAAAATCTTGTTTGTTTTCCAACTGTGAAGCTTGGTCTCTAGTTGCCATGTTGGGTTTTTTTGTTTGTTTTCTTCAACACACCCTCCAGGTACAGACAAAGGGAGGGTGGGTACCTTTCCTGATCTTGCATTTGAAGATGAAGTCTGTCAAGCGCAAACCCTACAAAGTTGAGCTGCTGTAGTTTTAGTCTCCTGTATCTCTGAAAGTCAGATTATCCCACAATGTTACTTCATTAAAATCTTTATTTGGCTTCCTCAGATAATCCATAAAAACTAACCCTGCAAATACAGGGTTATATATGTTTCTATTGTCACAAGTAATCAGAAAAGACATTACTGGAAGCAGTACAGACAGGCAGGTGACTGGTGACAGGACATACAGAGCTACTATCTAATTCTCCTGTATGCCCCTGGACTACTTTTCAGGTAGCAAGCCAAAATTTCCTCATATTCTTTGTCACTGTCATTCTATACCTAGTTTACAGGTTTACATTTAATTGGCTTTACTCCCTGTCTAGTAACAGCCTCATTCTGACTATCTCCAAGCCTTGATCTGGGGGTTTTTTTGCCTAGTATTTAAGGTATTTAATTTGCCCCAGGTAAAGCTTAATTCCTCTAACGTTTTAAAAGAGCCTGTCCCTTTCTAGATACCTTCCAGACTTTGTAAGTCTTTTATAAACTGATCCTTTTTGGCCTGCAGCACTCTTTTCCTACCTACTGCTAAGTTAATCAGTTTTCCTAGGATGACAGCTTTCAGTGTCCAAATGTACATTGTTTCATGTCCCTGTAATAGTAGCATTTAAAAAATATAAACTCATTCCCTCTTACTTGATTGACTTTAATTATTATCTTTTCATTTTTTTTATTTCAGCCAAAAGAAAAATATGTCAAACCAACAGTTGAGGAGGCATGATCTGATACTGAGTTTGGATGAGGTTCAAGTTTATATAAACTGGTATAGAATAAAAAGACTTCTACCCCATCATCAAAGAAGCCATCTTGCATCATCTCTCTCAAAATGGTTTCATGGGAAGACAGACTACCTTTATATCTGCCATCTGAACACTTTTCTTTTTTTAATATCAAAAAATATTCAAAGCCAATGAAGGCATACATTCAAGCATTTAAAATCAGAAAATGTGCATAGTAAGACTGTATACACAGTCTTAACTCTCCTACACATATGCATCATAATAATTTTCATATATTGTTTAAAATATATACATGTATCGTGTATTTTTCTCATTATTTAAACTTTTCCCTTAATTTTTATGTTTTATTCTTTCTAAAATACATATTTTTAAAAACAAAAATGAGAGAAACTCTATGTTTTACATTTACTTTTCACAAGGCATCAAGTACTTTCCTGGTGTAAATCAGGAGATGTGATAAGGAATTTCAACATACTAGTGGACATATTTAGATTTTTGAGACTATTTGATTTCCACCAAAAACAGGCTAGACAACATTGAAATTCCACAATACCTTTTTTTTTTTTTCATTCACTGGACTCAGGGACCTTGAAAACCTTGTCCCTAAATTAGGTCCCTATATATGATATCAACTGTATGAAGAGTAGATCCAGTTGTGAGGCTGCAGACAGGTATGCAACGCTTGGAATTATGCCCTGGACAGAAATTCAAAGCACGCATTCCAAAAACTTTGAAGTATGTCCTGTCATGCATCCATTCCTCTATGGTAGCCTCTCAGCATGTTCATACTACAACATACACCTCTATCAACCTAGATCACCCACAGGCTTATGAAAGCTTTGCCTTCCTTCACTTAGCACGGCTTCTTCTCCTCATCTGCCCTACATCTCAAGCTGTTTCATAAAGCTCTAAGAGGAGATCAGGTCTGCGATCAGCACTGCCTGCCCAAAACAAGCGTTCTTGTGCTTGTATTCAATTCATGTTGCCCTGCCCTCCCTTCAGCCCCTAACAGCAGAGAGGCAGGCAATTTCAAAGGTGCTACCAATGAGTTTTGCTGTTGCAGTAACACATTTCTTCAGGGAGGTCAGAAATTTGGCAGTCCTTAGACTGGGCAGGTCCTGTGTTTTTTCATTTACCTTCCTGATACTCCTTCCACCCAGCCCTACCAGCCAGTTAGAACAGGCAGAGATTGGCCCATCAAGCCTCACTCCTCTGCTCCCGTGGTAGAAGTTAATGCACAACTCTGTGAACTCACAGACCCTGGAGCAACTCTGGGTTGCAGGAGACATATTGTGTATTTAGGGCTGAGGCAATTAAGTGCTTCACACTGAGCACAGCTCTGCTCTGTGTGTTAGTGTGTCTTCACCATTTCTTCATTAACAACATGTATGGACTAGGTAAAAAAATTATTTACTGGTATTTCACATATAAATGATGTTCAAAGAATACCTAATAGAGAAAGCACTATGAAAGGTTACCATTTACCATGTGCTCTACTTACAGTAAAAGTCAAAAGGAGAAATATATTTTACTTACTGTCTAGCCAGATACAATCCTCTAACATCCCCATTGCTCTTAAAGCCACAGATCTTCAGCTGGTTTTCTACTGCCTGACAGTATATAGTACATTTGTCAGTATAATATACTGCATCATTATGGATTCATTACAACATAAATGAATTCAATATGCACATCGAAATGAATATATATATAACAGCACCTTGCAAACTGTGATATGGTCTAAGGGAGATAAAGGTATTAAATTGTCAGTCTGTATTTTAAAGTGATAAAAATACTGCAATGATTATGCTGACTTACACTAATTTTCTTTTCCTGTGAAGAATCATAGTTGGTAGACATGAAGTGAGAAAGTAATGTATGTTGACTGGAGAATGGGCTTCCCATTTGGGTCAGCCAACCCAGTACCCGTGATAAATATGAAAACTGCTTTGCAATGCAGTTGCAACTTCATTCTATGCAACTTTACTATAAGCATGTGACATTTTAAAATTACACATCCAGAAAACTTTGCTTTTACATTGTGTTGAAAAACAGATGCAATTTTGATTTTCAGAGCATATTACTGTGTTGTAATTTGTAAAAGCAATGAAACCCATTAACATAAGAATTATAGATCTCCGTTAGTAGTGGTCGATTAGAAGTAAAACGTGTATCAGAAAAAATGGGGTTTCTACATGAGCTATTAGGCCCAGCATCATTCAGATCACTTGTTTAAGCCACAGAACTCCACAAGTACAAAATGTCTCGGAAGCACAGACAGGCACGCTGAGAGCGGCCCGTCTGGGCTGCACCGCCACTCTCGCCTGTTCGGGGGTGGGGGGAAAGCTGCGGCGAACGCCCGTAGTCTCCCCCTCCAGGGGCCGAACCAGCCCCGCCCTCCGGCGAGCAGCAGCCGTGACTCCCCGGCCCGGCCCGGCCCCGGCCCCGCCCCAGGGCGGGTGTGGCGGCCCCGCCCGGGCTACACAGCGGGGCGGGGGCTGCGCTCGGCAGGCCGGCTGTGCCCGGGGTCTGTGCTCCGCACACCGCTCTGCCGGTGGGACCCGCCCGTGCCCCGCCGGAGCCCCTTCCTGCCAGCCCGGCACCGCCCGCCGCGGCCCGGCCCTCTCGGGGCAGCCGCGCCCGTTCCACCGCCGCGGGACGGCCGGGCCCGGCCCGCCTCGCTGCGGGCATGAGGCGGCGCTGCCCGCGCTGTCCCCGCCGCAGCCCTCCTCGGAGCAGCCAGCCGGCGGGGGAGCGGCGCGGCCGGGCCGGGGCGGGGCGAATGGAGGGGAGGGGAGGGGAGGGGAGGGGAGGAAAGGGAAGGGAAGGGAAGGGAAGGG
>JAWWEW010000078.1:28985985-29038159 GCA_035583185.1 Anabacerthia variegaticeps | reverse complement strand
AATGGAGGGGAGGGGAGGGAAGGGAAGGGAAGCGGAGAGGCCGCCCCGGCCCGCTCACCTGCCGGGCGGGGCTCGCGGCCGCCACCGCTGCCGCCGCCGCCATGTTGTGGCCGCGCGGGCAGCGCGAGCGGGGCGGGCTCTGACCGCTGATCGGCGATCGCTGATCGGGGCCCGCGGAGCCTCCCCGGGCACCGGGAACTGCTGGGAACCGCTGGGAACGGGGCTCGGGATCGCCGGGTCACGGCCGAACACCGCCCTGTCAACTAGACCGTGTCACTAAGGGCCACCACATCCAGTCTTCCCTTAAAGACCTCCGGGGACGGTGACTCCACCACCTCCCTGGGCAGGCCATTCCAATGTGTGATGACCACCCTTTCTGTGAAGAAATTCCCAGCGTAACCGCGGCACAGGGGGTGCTGTGACACGGCCCGTGGCCGCCGGGGCGCAGGGCTGCAGGGCGATCGGGTCCCCCTGGGCCCCCTTCCTCAGGCCGAGCCCCGCCGGCCGCCCCGGCCCCTCCTCAGGGACGCGAGCGCCACATCCCTCCCCAGCCGTGCCGGGCTCCTCTGGACACGCTCCAGCACCTCAGCGCCCTTCTCGCCGTGAGGGGCACAGAGCGGGACACCCCGAAATGGTGCAAGGCCGCAGTGGAAGCCCGAGCCGGGGTGTTAATGAGGGCAGGGGGAAGGAGATGGGTGAGGAGCGAGGGGCACCCCTGCAGGGAGCGGGCCCGGGGAGCTGTGAGGCCTCTGGGGAGGTGACGGGCCATACTCACAATCTGAAGAAGTGTGCTTTTTTTATCTTTTTTTTTTTTTTTTTAAACTACATTCCTATGGACTGGTGGTAGTGGTGGTGTAGACTGGGGTTTTTTGTTTGGATGTTTTTTTTAAAAGCACAGATCCTGTGTGCATCTGTGTGTATCACTGAATCACAGACTCAATTAGGCTGGAAAAGACCTCTGAGATCAAGTCCAATTTATGACCAAATACTACCCTGTCAACTAGACCACGGCAGTAAGTGCCACATCCACTCTTCCCTTAAAACCCTCCAGGGACGGCGCCTCCACCACCTCCCTGGGCAGCCCATTCCAGTGTCTAACCACACTTTCTGTGAAGAAATTCCTCCTATATCTATGTCACTTATAAAGAAAATGCTTGTGAGTTTAATTTACAGCTAATCCACACCGTATGTATTACTCCCTTGCAACTTGCAAATCACCTTGGTGCCTGAGAGACCCTCTCCCGTGCCGGCTCCTGGAGCTGGCCCACTGCTGCGACAGCGCCTTGGATTGAGTTTGGCTGTAAAGGAACACAAAATGTTTATGACATCCACATGTGCAAGCAACTGTTGCCATGTTGCTATTTTTATAACCATTTTACTGCATAGCACAAGCTGAAGAATAGAAAAAGCCATTTCCAGTGTGTGTGTGTGCACGCACTCATGGGCATGTAGGACAATAGAAAATGTTTGATCAAACTACAACAAAAGTATGTCTGAAAACTTGGAGCTTTATTTAGAATTTAATTTACACAAAGTACTCAAGTTAGCAGAAATAGTCATTGTAAATTATGTGCAACGGATACACAAAGAGCAAGAGTTGTGTGTGCAAATATTTGAATAAGCTGTCCCTCGTGGAATTAATTATGTGCATGCCTTTGCTTGTTCAGACCACTGAAGCTAGATGTAGTACGTATGATGGAGGAATAGAACTACAGTACAAGTATTATATTGCAAATGTATAATTTTTTTTTGAAAAATTATGTGGGTGGCTTCCATTTCAGCTAGGTAGCTTTAAACAAATAGAAACCTCGAATAAGAATGGCTCGACATCTTAAAGGTATAAAACTGGCAACAGAAAAGTCTTTAATCCCTTATTTTAGCATCTAAAAATATCTCTGGGGTATTTAAAATGATAAAATAGGAAATATAATGGAGAAGAAGAAACCGGTACAGAGATCCATATTTTTTTCATTCTACATTCTAGTTCAGTGTTTTCAGTCAACTAGATCTACCAGTTCAGAACTGCAAAAGACAGGATGGCTATTAAAGAAAACTTTAATAATAAAAGTGGCATATCAACTAGTCCAATTAACATGATAGGACAAGCAAATTCATTACTAAAGTATGGATTGAGAGAGAGAGAGAGGGAGGGAACCTCTGGAAAGTGACATACAAGGGTTGAGGTTTGCTTAGATATGTTTTGGGGTTTCGAGGTGCTTATCTCTCTTAACTGGTACCTATAGACTTAGTCTGGATGACTAAATAGACACTTTAAAATTCAGTAAATTTAATATCTTTTTCTTTCTGCATCTGCAAGTTGGTATTTAAAATCCCCACTAACTTGAAAGGACCTTGAGCAGAAAATGAGTATTTTTTTTATTCAGACTGAACTATCACCATATTTTACACTGATTTGGTGTTGCTTTTTTTTCCAAATTACATAATCTGTCACCTATTTAATCGTATTCTTGGATTCCTGTCCATAAATTAAAAAATGAGATGAACTCATTTGGTTAGAGCACAGTGCTAGTAACACCGAGTTTGCGGGTTTGACCCCTGTGTGTGCCATTCACTAAAGAGCTGGACTTGATGATTATTGTGGGTCCCTTCCAACTCAGAATATTCTGTGAAATGATCTCCTGTCCTTTGGGTTATTCAGAATAATGACTGACTTCATATTGACTGCATATTTTTCAAAAAAAGTACTCAGTATATTTATGAGGTAAAAATACATAATACTTAATGTGCTTATACATAGAGACAAAGTTGCAACAAGACATGACCTCACAGCATTTGAAAACAGAACATAAAAATTGGGGAAAGCACAGACAGATCTGGTTTTGCTGACAAAGATGATAAAAGCTAGTTTAAAATGTAACCTGTCTCTGTTGGATGCTCTTTAGTTCAGTCACCCACATTCTCCACCCACTCTGGGAAAAATATGGAAGAGGTTTATCACAGTCTAGCAAGTGAAACTTGGACAATAATGAGCTGATGTGCTAAATCATTCTACCATTTTTTTTACTTTCCAGTGATTTTGGGAAGGCTTTACTAAAAAACTCTAGTTTTTTACTACAATAAACTGATAGCACAATAGCTCTTTTTAACTTAACCTGTTGTTCAGTGGCTGAGAAAGATGTCAATATGTGACATTTTTAATCACCAGTTTATAATCTTCAGAATTCAGTTGTTTTTTGCCTACCATATTAGAACTGCTTTTTATTCATCAGGGTTTATATTCCATTTCTGTTCAAGTCCCATATAATTTCTAAAAATTATCTTTTTGAAGGTCTCAATTTCTCAGTATATTATACAAGTGGAGAGTTTTGTTCCATGCAATGTTCCAATATTTTAAGTAAGACCTATTTTCATTTTCATACAGAAAATTTAAACTAATTGCATATTAATCTCATCTTTGCAGTCTTTATTGACCTCAGTTTGATGTCGCATGAGTTTCAGTGCATCTCCCTGACAAGGCCTGCATTTTTAGAGCACATTTATTCAGTGCAAAAAGAAAAATATTGAACAGTGAAGAATAAAGTAGTCAGATTGCACTCACTCCTCCGCCTCTTTTTCTTTTGAGAAATTGATACAATATACATTACAGTATGATGTTCATACAGTTATTTACTATCTCCTAGGATTAAATAGTTCTCATCAAAAGTACTGTGCTGTATGGGTTTTTCACAGAAGGCGTCTTTAAAAATGGCATCTTTATTTTATAAAATCAACTAACTTATGTTGGAAGGGATTTCTGGAGGTCATCTAGTCCAACTCCCCAAAGAAAGTAGATCCTACTACAGACTTATTTCCATCTCACATGTTTACGCCGTTCTGCATACTTACAGCATATCCATCAAAAAACAAGCATTATCTGGGACAAATTTAAAATTGCCTGTGTTATACTAATGACACATAGAAGTTAGTACAATGAGCTTGCTTTTGAGGTTGTTAAATAAATTTCACTTGGAAAGAGAAATGAAAAATATTGTAGATAAATGCATATTTCCTTTTTTTCTTTTTGTAACCGGAAATATGTTATCAGTGTTTATCAGGTGAAATCCAGAAGCCTGAGGAAAGATCAGTAGGATATCCCACCTGCATTCCATCTATTCCTCCAGAGGAGTGCAGTTCTCCTGTAGGTCCAGTAGCTGCAAGCCCTGTGCAGATGTTTCAAATACTCCACTCTGTCTAAAGCATTCAGGAATTTGAATCGCTTCTCTTGCTCATGCTATTAGTCTTGCGGATGGCACTGATGACATCCCAGTGACCCTGTAACAGGTTCAGGAGCAGAATTTTGGGAGACTGCTTATTTTCCAATAAATAATACAAACTTGATCCTATATCTAAACAGTTCAGACTATTTTCAATTTGAAGTTAGTGATTAACTGGAATGGTTAGGCTTTTGCCTGGGAAACTTTAATTTTTCTAGTATTATGTATGATATAAATTAATAC
This sequence comes from Anabacerthia variegaticeps, assembly GCA_035583185.1. Lineage (NCBI taxonomy): Eukaryota > Metazoa > Chordata > Aves > Passeriformes > Furnariidae > Anabacerthia > Anabacerthia variegaticeps. The sequence continues at coordinate 29,033,702 of JAWWEW010000078.1, read as the reverse complement.
ATTATACACAATGGTGAGTGTAAGGGAATAAGATAAAATAGTCCAGATGCAACCTATGGCAAAATTCTCCCAGCAGACTGCATCATAGGGATGAACTACCTTGTTCTAATCCAGCTTCACTCTGACTTGACAACTGAATACTACCCTGGAGAATAAACACCACCACCACAAATATGACAGGCCTGCTGGAGAGGAGTTCCAAGAGATATATAAATACTCTGTCTTATTTTTCTATCATCACAGTTTGGGCATATATTTCATTTCAACACAGCCAACTCTTAACTTTGTTCTCTGGCCATTCTGCATGCTGGAGTGTTCTGCAGTTTGGCTTCCAAGTCTGATCATCAGTCAGAAAAGAAATTATTGTCTGCTGCAGCTCTTTTATGGGTATGTAACCAACATTCTGTAAACAATATCATTATGTCAAATGATCCTGTTACTTTAGTCTCAGAAATTTGCATCCTAATCTTTCAAAATGTTGTATGTGCACTTCCACAATGGTTTGTATCTATTCTCATATATCTATATATTTATATAGATATAACATATATTTTCATTACTATGATCACATATGCTATCCAGAACATGATAACTGGAATTTTTGGTTCTGTACAATGTGCAGGCTTGGAATGCCTGAGGCTACATGGGAAGTTATTTTAATAGAGAAATTATAAAAGTATCGCTGTCAGTCACGTAAGTAAATCGTCTGTATTCAATACTTGAAATCAAGTTACTAACATCGTCGGTATTTTTCATAAAAAACATATTGTGCATGTTTAAAACTTTTAATACTGCTTCCTAACAAAGTTGACTACCTTATCCTTTAAGTACTAACTGTTTTCTAGAAGAAGAATGTCTGCAGATCTCTCTAATAATAGAAGTCAATACTGTTCTTACTGATAACTGATGGCAGTGTCCCTATTAATTCAGAGAAATCTTCATCACTGGGCTGCTTTCATAACCTGCATATACTGGAAAAATCCCTTAACTTTTCATTTTAAGTAATTTTTTAATAGTGATGGCTGCCAAACTCATTTTCAGAGGTAAACTTCTGGTATTCTGTCTTCTTAGTGTGTTGGCAATGGGGTTGTGTTTATGTGGTGCAAGACTGTGCCACACATGGACGCACAAAAGCAGCTCTGAATAAATTACCTTGGGGGTTGGAGGGTCTGTGTCCATTGCTGTCCCTATCTGTGGAACCAGAAGTGTTCAAGGAATGTGTTCAGAGAGCATAGGCATTTCCAGTGACAACAGCAAGTGTAATAACTTCATTGGTCAGTTAATGCTGTGAAGATACAACATGGCAAATATGTGTTCTGTGGTGAATTAATACTGTAATATTAAATAGATGCAAGTGATTATATGCAATACAAAATAAAACTAAAGTCTGAAGAAGAGTTTGAATTTATGCACATAAGAACTTGTATGTACATTCATTCAAGGGGAAAGGAGTGCAATCTCAATACTGTAACTCTTAAAGTTATTATTTGAATTATACAAAAAGTCTTTATTTATATAATACTGACCATACGTCTTAATCTACATATGGGATACATTATGTTTATTGGCTACCTGACACTGAAATTGTTTCTTCATGCCTTCTGCCCTGGGAAAAACCCTGATTCATCTGCCTCATTGAATCGATATTTTGAGAAGATGTAACTTTTGTTTAGTCTATCAAAGCTCTACTGACCTAAACTGCGTGAATGAATTACTTATACACAAGGTCACTATTGCTACTATTCTTATTCTATAATTATTACCATGTACTCAGTACTGTACCTGAGTTAAAGGTGCAAAAATGTAGCTAAAGCTAGTAAAAGAGTTAGGATCAAATGACATCTGGACACCATAGCAGTGTATCAAAGGCAATGGATTAATTCTCAGTGGTCTCTTTTTGTATATGGCAAAAGCCACCATTACAGTACTGTCCTGCTCAGAAAATAGGCTCGAAGCTTGGAACAGACCTTCCAGATCAAGTCCACTGTTTTTCTCATATGTTCACATAATCACATTCATAAATTTGCTGTTATTGCCATTTAGCAGCAGAATGAAAAATAGTATAATTATGTCTCAAAACTGTTTCTGATTCTGTTTCTTCTCTCTTGCCTTCATGTTGGAGAAGGGAGCGGGTAACATTGAATGGTGATAAGTGGAAGAAGGTGCTTGAAGAGCAGCTTCATGAACTTCAAGATTCTCACAAACTATGAGTTGGTACTGACTTCAGAAGTTTTTCTGCAGCTGGTAGGCATGATGATTTCACTGTCCCATAGAAACAGTTTAATAAATTTAGAGTAAAGTTTTCTTATGTCCATGTTCCCACTTGTCTTAGTTTTTTCATACAATGATGTGTAGAGGTATGGTATGTAAATACTGATATGTATTGGCATTATTTAGGCCAATGACTAACAGAGATATGAGCTCCAGTTCTCAAAACTATAATGGGGAGAAAAATACTTGAGATTATATTTGTAAAAGTGGTAGAAAACTTGAACAAGTACCAGTCACTGTAGCAGAGCACAATTTGAATACAATACGGACTCTTTGAAACTGTCCAATGCAGAGGAATTGCTCAGACAGCATGAAATATAAAGAGAACTACTGGGACTTTGAGAATTTGACTTTATGTCTGTCAGGATGAGTTTATTTTCTTTTTAAAAAGATGCACAGTTATAAAATCACATATGGATAGAGCCCATTTCCACTTCTACAGAAAAACCTGTGTTTTTTTTTAAGAAAAGTGCTAGATGTGTATACCAGCAGACCTTAAAAGGAATCGTCATCTTAGAGAACTGTTTTACCTTTATATAGTTTGATAGACAAACTTGGCTTTAATCCATAATACAGCTTTTTCCTCCAAGTATATTTGATAACTGCTCCAACCCCACAGTAGGGTAACTTTTAGTGAGTTCTAGGTTTATTAGCAAAACGCAGTATTTTGTGATTGCACAGTCTGTAAGCACCAGCTGAAGTATTTTCAATCCGTATACTCTATTTATATTTCACCAGGCTCCCACTAGTTCGATTCCTTCTTAGATGAATGCTTCCAGTAGCTGCAGGTGTCAGAGCTACCTGATTGTTTGCCCTGAGGGGAAGGAGATTAAGTTAGTTAAAACTTATTGATATTAGAGAGCTCCCTGTTTCGTGTGGCTTCTTACAGATAAGAAGGAAAAATTTTCCATTAAAATTATACGTCTAATGCGACAAAAAACATTCTAGGCACACACACATACATAGCATTGGCTTTTGTTTATTTGAGCTCATTCAAGAGGATAAGATTTTTACTTAAAAATGTTACTCAAATATACTGTTTTGTTAAAACTGAACATTTTTAAGAAGTTCTAGAGATCTGGGAAACTTATGTAACTTCAGAATGGAAAGGAGAGTTGCAAGAGCTGAATTTCTGGATTTCAAAAATGCTACTTTGCAACAAAGCATTTAATGTGTTTAAAATACGTTGTTCAACAAGGACAGGAATAACATATCACCTAGTCTGCACTGAGATAGTTTTCTACAAGATTCTCCGTGTCTGTCAGTGCATTGTTGGGAATTTGCTGGAGTTAGATATATATCTGCAAGCTTTCTATACAGTGCCATCTTAACTTTCAGAATAGGCTAAACCACATATTCTTAGAACACTAGTAACTGCTTTTTAGTGCCAGGTCACTAGTAAGCAGTGCTGAATATTTGACTCCAGAGTAGATGGGATTGTAGTTATTGGTTTTTTTTTTCAAAATAATTACCAGCCCACTAAAACCCCCACCACAAATAAGAACAAGCTGAACTGCCATGCATTGCAACTGGCTTTCTGGTTTGGGATTTTTGTTGGTTTTCCCCCCGCCCCCTATATTGCTAACCACATACATAAACAACTCTGGCATACAATGTGTGTGCTAAAATTAAACAGTACATCCTGAACAATTTTCTCTGATCTTCTCCCATACTGCCTAAAAGAACCAAGAGAGTCCCAAGTAATGTTTTGGAAATAGCTGCAACAAAGGTAGAAAGCAGTTCTGCAGGATTCTCACAGAACTTCAAAAGTGATACAAATCAGTATTTGTAACTGACACCTGAGACATCCCACAGTAACATTCCCAAATAGTGTTCCACAACCTCAAAGCATCCTCATCTACCTCAGCAAGGTAGTCAGACCTCATGGCCCTCTAAGAACAGCCAGCACGGACAAGTGCCTTTGCAGCCTCCTGAAAAAATCATAGTGTGACACCTCTATCCTCAATGCTCTGATTGTCTTCAGAACTTCACTGTTGGGCTTTAAAACTCTTAATTGTGCAGCTTCTTATTGACCCTCAGCAGACTCATTTACATCCGCAATCCATTATCGCTTATATTGTATAGCCCATGTCATTTTGTATCACAGGGATAGTGGAAGAACAGTAGACAAGAAGAAAGAAAAAAATTAAATAATAGAGACATAAGGATAAAATCAAACACACCAGAAATAAGTACCCCTGTTTTAACAATCCCATTATGAAATGTAATTGTGTAAAAATTGCATCATTTCAATGTCATTCTTTGCACAGGGAAGATTATCTTCTTTTTATTTAACACTCACAAGCAGAAGACTTTTATCTACATTTAAAAGGGAAACATATGAATTCCAAAACTTAGTATTGCTGTGTCTGACTCCTGGAAACCCTCTCACTTACAGAAATTCATAATTTTGAGTGAACTTGCCATGCTGGAAAAATTAGCTGTCTAGAATGGAATTAATTGAAATCAGTTTGCAGGGTGGATTGTAAACTGAGCTAGCCAACAGAAAAAATGCACTTTGCAGCTGTGACATCTGTTAGGTGCCCAGAGCAGCCCGGTGCCCTCTTCCTCTGCCTGCAAAGAATGAAGAGGACATTCAGAGGTAACTTTTGGGCAGGGGCACAGGACGTCTCCTTTCGCAGAGACTTTCCAGCATCAGCACAATGTAACAGTTCCATTAGCCTTTCTGTGTGTACTTTCTTCTGAGAAACGTTTCTTTGACCCAGTCCAATGAGTACAGAGGACCCCAAATTGCTCCTCTGTCGGATTTGAGGCAGAAATTTCTGCCCAAGTCTTCCATGAGCAAAATGTAACTGCTTGTTCACTGGGTATATTGCAATGGTGAACCTATTCCACTTAGAGTTTTTAGGTGTCAAATTTGTTCTAGGATATCTAGATACCTTAGAATTTTTTGTGTGAGCTCAGCACCTAAAATTAATCTCATTGGTTTGTGTAAATAAATCGTTTCATCAATAAATCCTGAAGCTTTGTGCTAAGGGATTTATTTTTATCACTGCAGAATTCAAAGCACAGAATTCTAAAAGCACAGAACAGCAGTGATAGAAATAAAGCTAAGATGTACTGATTCTTATCTCAAAGCCCAAATATCAGGGCCCTCTGCAATTGGAAGGGGCAAAAAAAAAAAGAAAGTGGATTGAAAGATATTTTAATAAAATAGTTTAAAAAACTTTTAAAATACTTAATTGTATTCAGTGAAGTTTGAGCCTGAGTATAATTTTTTGAAGTGCCTGAAAATTGGTGTGTTAAAAGTGATCCTGCATTCTTGCATGACTGGGACACTCACAGGATATAGTGATTGTTCCCATGTTCCATGAGAAATTTTTAAATAACTTTTTATTCCAAATCTTGGCTGAAAAGCATGCCGTTTTTAGAAAAGAAAGAAACATACTCTTCCCTCAGCCTGTGCTTTGTCAAAATGAATGTGGTCACTCTTCTTGAAAGATATCTCCATATTTAATACTAACTTTTGAGACAAAGAATTTTTAAATGGAAACATTGTTTTGTTCACTCAGCTTCACAAACTAAGAACTTCCTTTATATCTTATTTCGTGAAGGCAGATATAAGAACATATAAGAAAAACTGGAAGTTGAATTGAATCCAAGTCCATACTGTGAGAATGTCTTTTCATATTTATATGACAAAGCACAACTTATACAAATAAGCAATTTTAATTGAAAAATGCTGTAAAAATGCTAACTATTTGGACTGGGTTTGATTTCAGACATAAAAGAGTCTTAATTTTATAGAAGAGACGTGATGGGACTATGTATTATTCAAAGTTCTCAATTGTCAATATAAATATTATGATCTTGTTCAACAGTGAGGGGATTGTATTCATTTTGGCAATATTCAAAATGCAATCAACCATAGATTATGAATGCCTTTAGACGCTGTGCAATGGTGCATAAAACCAATCAATTATCCTTTTTGACTAGGCTTATCTGGCACTGAGACTGGAAACCTGTTTTACTGTGAATTGTATGCACCTCAAAAATACATACAAACTATTTTCTTGTTTCTCTTTGCTTAATTAGTATACATGACATTCCTAGTTGATCTGGGCATGGGAATCTTTACCATCCAATTTTCACATATGTCCTACTTTCATGAAATTTATCTAGGAATTAAATAAACATCACTCCTTAGAACCTTCTTGTATGTCTCTTGTCTCAGTCTCATGAGATACCTCACCACATCATTAATCTCCATGTGCAGCAAGGAACTCACGATTGTGCAGCATACCATGAGATTTTTGCAGCATTTTGAGCTCCAGACGAAAGTAAAGAACTAAATGCATTTGCACCACAGTTCCCTGAATAATTACTTGAATTATTCCACCAGTACAGGTCAGTTTGGATCTTTGCCACCACTACTATTTGTAATTCAGATCAGAAATAGACAATTGTGCCGAACTGTGCATCTTGTCGATGTGCTCGTATGAAACTCGGCAGCACCATCAAGAAATTTCCTTGAATGCTATAAAGTGGCCTCCCACAGAGGAACAAAGGAGCCAGAGAAAGATACTATATTCTCTGAGCTTCCCGCATATCATTCTACTTTATTAAAAATGCAAACCCCTTCTCTTCTTGGCTAAATAAGCCATTTAAGACTTGAGTCCAATCAGTATTCCACTTCACCATTATATTAAAAATGGCACTTCCCATTTTATCACAACTGTGAGACATGGAAGTTTTCTCCACATTCCTTAGTATATGTTGCATTTAGAGGATGCTCTCTTCAATCATACTATTACTGCCTTGACAGTTTAGTTATTGTTATTCATGAGGCCTTCTTGATGCTTATCTGCAAGTTGTTCAAAGAAGATCACACAGCGATGACCTTAAAATGAGAATGAATGAGGCCTTTGTGTTCTATAAATCACCAACAGTCAGCACAATGCTTGTATTTTTCTCCTGGGAGAAAAAAAAAAAGATAGCTACCTGTGGCCACAGGCTTCTGTGCTTGTATATAATACCTGTTACTAATGCAAAATTAAATCTCTAACAGACGAGGTGGAAAAAAACACCCCCAAATGAAAGCAAAAATGAAAGTTTTCAAAAGCTGTGTTCAGCCTAAATTGCTAGAGCAGAAGAAATACAGATTCAGAGCCTCTGTACAACACTTTAAAGACATTCCAGGAGAGCCTAACATGGTTCCGTGTGTTCTTAAAATAACTTAAGAAATCCATGTTACTTACCTTGGCCTCATAAAAGTAAAAATTGGGTTGTATCTAGTAAAAATGATTTCAGTAAATGATGTCCTCTCTTTACAGGCACACTGCTGATTTCTGAATTGTAAGAATTTGTTTTAAATATACAACTTGTGTGTTTTAAGATTCTTTATTGCATCATATAAGGGGAAAGTGCTACATAGTTGCACGCGCTTATGAATTTACAGCCAAGCTTAACCTAGAAAACAGCATACAGAAATGTATTATAGCTCATTAGAGATACAGTGGTGCTGGTAATATTTCCCAACATGCTGCTTTATTTTATATATATGATGTGTAAAAGTCCAGGGTATTAAACTCATTTGTTGCCGTAAAAAGGGGGCAATTGTGTGAGGTTTTGCTGAGGATGAGCTCACAATAGATCTGCAAATTTTCAGCTGTAATTATACACAGATGCGATTCTGTCTCCCTTTTAATTTTAAAAAAGACACCCTATCCCTCTTTTTGTGTGCTTCATGAGGAATATAAACATAGCAGTCAAAATACATTTTTCAGGCCAATGTATAACATACATTATCGATAATGCTGTCTTCAAAATTCTTTTGTTGCTGCTAGGAAATTCCTGCTTCTAAGGAAATCTCTCAAAACATTCATCCTATCACAGCAAGGGGGGAAAAAAAAAAGGCATATTCTGGGAGCTAATTGTTCCACACTTTGACTAAGGAGAAGAGTTTCGATCTAGGGCTTTTTACTTAGCTCCTACCTTACATACCTTAGGTATATGCAACAAATCCTCAAGCACAGAGGGGCCTCCCCCAGTTTTCTTTCCCTTTTGTAGTTCACTTTGCTGGATGAACTGAATTTTCCAGTCAAATTTGTAAAGCCCATCTAGGTAGTCTCTGCTCTGCAAGTGGGTTTAGATGAGCCACATGAATGATGTCTACATTATTAAGTAGTGCAGGCTAATGGGAATGGATTTGTGGCATGAAAACATTGTGCTGAGAACATAACATCTACATCACATGTTTCAGGAAGGTGTTTCTAACCTGATCCTGTGGCTAGAGAACGTAAGATGTGCTTTTGGAGTATATCTTCTAGTCCAATCTCATTCCAAAGCTACCTAATTCCTGTGCTTTAAGATAGCTTTGCAATGTGAATAAAAGCATGATAAATACTGCAGAAGCACAGGCTAAAATGTCAGTGGTTAAATGCTGCCATGAATATCATCAACACTCAAAATTATTTACATTTCAGTACTTTAAGCGCTGTCTTTGACAGCCTGGGTTACTTAGAGGCCATGCTTGTGAAGGATTTTGATAAGAATAGTACTTCTAAACTTCCTTTAGCATGAGGTTGGATAAGCCTGGGGAAACTGTAAGATAGATGGGCAAAAATAAATTTTATAGAACAAAGGAAAACAAAGGAAAAAAAACTTATTTGAAAATATAAACATATGCTTTAATTACATCTATCAATCATATGGTGGCCCAGAACAACATAGCCTTTTGGACCCACCTGAATGAATGAGAAACAGTTGCATGCCTATTTCACAAACACTGACACCAGATTTTTGAAACTTACATTTTTCAATACTTGAATGCTCAAGGAAAAATTTTACATTTTATCAAACTGCCATATCTGGAAAGAAACATGATAAACAGTGCTCTTTATTGCTGAATTACATTTTGCCCATTTTCATCTTTCAATGAGCAATGGAAGCAGAAAGGTCTCAAGTATTTTGTTAAAACTCCCGAAAATCTTCATGGTTTAGAGAATATTGACATTAAATTAATTAATTCAAGGTTTAGGAAAAGATCGGGCTTATATAAATAGAAAACACTCAACAGACTACTCAATGACAAGATTTTGAAAAAGGGAGGCAACTAAAAAGTGGAAAAATAGATCCTTTTGATTAATGACTCAATAGTGGAAGAATGTTGCCCATACCCATCTGTGTCCCAGACAGAGTGAAGGAGATGGTTTATCTCCTGCCAGGACAAAAGCCAGCACTAAAGGAAGATCTTACAATGGAGCATGCTGGTGAATCTTCACTTATGATACCCCATGGAGTCTTTAGTAACAATAGGGAAAGGAAATGTGACAGACTAAAAAAATCTCACAGATATCCAGAAGATGAGAATTTAAGCTTTTGTACTGAATGGGGCTATAGGTGTGTATTTGAGTGCAATCTGGTTCTGTGCTTATGAAAGAATACCACTTTAAATTCTCTACTGGCGAAACAATAAGACAAAAAAACCCAAATAGAAAGTAAAAATAGAATCTATGGTTCCTGTGCTGTGTTGTTCATTATGCATGTGTCAGCTAAAGCAAAGGAGCTCATTGCAATAGGCTGTACAAACTGCTTCATAAATTCTTGATATTTAAGACAACACTTCCAATATTTTTCAAAATGAGAAGTCTAAATCTGGGTCTTAAACCAGCAGTCTGATTCTCATTTCGACCAAGTGCCCAATCATATCTACTGAGTCAGTAAGAACTACAGTGCTCAGCATTTTAATATAACTTACACAGGTTTTCTAAGTTTCCCCCTCACTTTTGCTACTGCTTTCACCAAGATGTTTTCTGCAGTTTCCTCTTTTTTCTGCAGAATGAGGACTGTTGCTGAAGGGCAATTTCTCTGTTGGACAAGGGGATACACAGTCACAGGTAAAGAAAGGTTGATTCCATACCATGAAGATCCCACACTCACATTTGTGATTGATTTACTTTGAAGAGTGTCAGTGTTTCTTTTCCTAGTGTTCTTTTCCATCTGTTTTGGATGAGGAGGAAGGTTCTGGAGCTATCACAGTTCAGAAGGTGGCTTCACTGTTCCATGGCCTCACTCTGCTCCTGCCCTGTGCATTTCAGTCCTTCTCGCAGCAGACATTCCCTCAGCACAGTTCTGTGCCTTGGTCTCATCCATCTTTTAGCCACTTCTCAAGCAGCATGATTTGTAGGGAGTGACTTTCTATGTGGAGAACTGGCCCAGAATGACAAATAAATAACATCTGCAGAAAAAAAAAGACACCCCCCCAAAAAAAAACCCCAAACCACCAAACACTCAGGAACTCAGGCTTCTTTTGGCTTTAAGTCATCGATTTTTATGAAATGGTTGAGGTAGAGCTCATAATTTGATATAAAAGTGATTAGTGATGATATGCAGCTATTTGGCACCTTATTTAATACTATGCTTCATCTTTTTATTCACTGTATTCCATTTCAAATTTTCTACTTATTTTCCAATTTTTTGTTTAATCCTTGTTTATTAGTAAAAGTTTGGTGTTTTTTACTTCTCAGTGATTTCTACAGCACTTATGAAACATGAGGTGCAACTATATGTTGCCTTCAGTGGTTTAAAATGTCATTGTTCACTGTCTTTATTCCTTAGTATGCACCTGGACCATAGCACACTGCTGGTATAGATGTGGGGCATCAGTATAATTGCTAAAGCCTTCTGCAGATTCATGAGTTTGCCCTGATGTAATACAGAAGAAATAAATATCTAGAGAATGGAAATTTTGGTCTGAAAACACAGTACTCACCTGAACACATAACCTTGCTCCCAGTTCACATCAAATGATGCCAACCTTTATCCCACAAGTTCTAGGAACACAATTTTTTCCTGTCCCTGAGAGCACCAACCTCCAATTTGTGTACAGCTCTAGAATCAAACACAATGTCTGTATACCTTATTCATAAACCAGTACATTTGAAAGAGATCAGTCTCATGAATCTGGAATTTCTACTGAGATGCTTCTATAGTGAATGCATAATTGGACTGTGCAGAGGTACAAATTAGCAGCATCCAATGAAAAATTAGCAGCCAGCCTGAAACAGACCTGCTTCTTGTTATATGATTTTAAAAAAAAAGCAAAACCAAAAAAACCCCAAAAAACAGAGGCAAGGGTAGTCACCTCAACTAATTAATTTTCTAGAAGTATTTATTAAAGCTTTTAAAAGGTAGGGACAGATATAACTGTCAAGTATTCTTCACTCTGACACTGCTGAGAATGTGACAGCACTGTGCTTATATTAGATCTTTGTCATGAATGCCTTGATGTTTTGCACTCTGTGTACAGCAGGCCTCACACCACATTCTTAGAGACAAAAATAACTCCTTTGTGTTCAGCTGAGTAGCTTGGTACAATCTGAAAGACTGAATAGTAATAAAGGAGAGAGAAATAAAAGAAGACTTAGAGATCACTGAAACCTGGTGAGCTGCACCTTTACAAGGGAAACACTGAGTAGTATTATAGCTGAGAAGTCTTTTTGTGGCCAAGAGATGAAAGCCCAAACTTTCAGGCTACAGATAAGATATATATTCTCAGGAGCAAGGGTGAATGTCCAAATTAGCAGAAGAGATGGGTTTTGCATCTGGTGAAGTCTTCCTTCACATTTCAGTGTATTTCTGAAACACATTCTTTAGTCAAATACTGATAATTAAGTTCAGTACAAAAGAACCTGGATGTATTGTATGAAAACACCAAGCAGTCTCACCTGGATTTTCAATCTTAAGAAAGCTTTTGGAAATGAAATAAAATTGAAGCCATGCTCTGTTTGGTCTTCCAATTAAAAAAGAGTAACAAATAACATTTGAATACTTTTCTTGTGCGCAGCAAGTATTTTGCCATATCTGTAGCCTTTAGAATTAATAATTTGCCTAAATTTTTGTGGCTTTCATAGGCTCACATTCTTGGGCTCTAAGAAAAGTAGTGCCTTGCTTTAATGACTGTCTTTTTCAAACAAATGTCCAGCTGACAGAAAAAAAACATCCTTGTGAACCAGCTAAAGTGGACAGATGGTTTTCTTTGGTTCTTTTAAAGACTTCACCCAAAATCAGTTTTTGTTTTTTTACGTTTCTCCTACAATCACAAACTCATAAATAAGAAAAATTGTCATTCCATACACATAAAAAGAGAGCATTTTTCTTCTGTTTTTCTTAAGGGTTATCCTTGAAACAAAGAAATGCTGTATAAAGACTTTACAGGTTGGAGCACAGAACAACACACAACTGGGCCAGTAGACCGTATGTGGAAAACTAAAAAAAATTGTAATGAATACTTGGTCCCAATAAGCAGCATCAATTGCTATCATTACTTTCTTTTAAAATGAAATCGGTCCAATTTTAATAGAATTCTTCCAAACACTCATTAAAAAAAAAAGGAAAGGATGTAGATTATAGGTTACAATTTGAAAGAAAAGAAGAAAATGTATGTTTTAAAACGTTTTATATACATGTTTATTATCTGTACCATATGAGTTGTGTTTTGTCCATAAGTATTCTATTGATACTTTACATAAAATACTTGGATAAGGACTGGCCTTTTGGCAAAAATGAGGTAGTGTGAAGTACATAAACCAAGAATCAATGTAATCTCTTTCTTCTGGTGAAGTAAATTTTTATTTTGTTGAGACTTTTGTCTCAATATACAGAAGTGCAGTTTAAATTTGATTTAGTATTTCCAAGGCCATGCACTAAGTCCTTTACTTTTCTGGTTCCAACTAACAGCATTTCAGTGAATGGTGCAGCTACACTTCAGCAAGCTTGATCCTGCCTTGCTTACGCACAATCGCAGTTGAACTGTGCAAGAGTTCCTGCTTCTAAAGAAGCAGACATTTCAGTTCTAACTTGTGTCGAGCATTCTTGGATCTATCAACGTGCTTGATGCCAAAATACAATGCTACATGACAGTTCTGTAAGCTAACAAAATGAGCCCTCACTATTTCCTCCATTTTATTTCCACTGTAACGCAAAAGCTGATGATTTTAACATACACGTTCACCTGACACTATCACTAGTGTTAGTTGCTTGCATGCAGTACTACTTTTCTTTCTAAATTACTGCTGTGTTTAGTATTTTCTTTTTACTGGAGCATAACAGTCTGGCAAGTGATTGCTAGTAACATTCAGTTCTTCACTGTCCTGTAGGAAAGTACTTTTGCTTGTCTGCAGCCTCATTAAGGCTTTGTACCTGGAGCTGTCTCATCTGCATTCAATACATAGGAACTAATATCCACATATATCTGTCAAGGAAAGCCTAACATTCTAAGCGTTAGCTTTAAGACACACAGACTATTACTATTCCAGTCCCAACCAAATAATTTCACTGCTTCTACTTTCCCAGGTAGTTACTGAAGTAGTAAAGTTTACAATTAACTATTTTGAAAAATTCAGGGTCCTGGACATTTCAGATAAATAAAAAAATGTATTATTCTTTCAGTAGTGATAGAATTTCAGTCTAGTGTTCTTGGCCAAAACTTCTGTGGTCCAAGGTATGTGTTGTGCCTCCATGTCTGATTGTTGCTCCCTGTGCAGTTTAGTCACATTTAGGTGATTTTGATTGAATGCAGTTTGCAAAGTCTGTTGGGACTTTTCAGGATGAAAAGCACTTTATAAATGTAAAATATTTTATTATTACAGCTGCCTCTAAGAGAGTGTGTTTAGCTTAACATTCGGAAAGAAAATTTATAGAAATTTATTAGAAACTTTAATTTTGTTTCCAAACCACAGACACTAGAGATTCAAACAATTTATCTTGAAATGTACCTGCCAAATTTTGATGACATGAAATTCCCCCTTCCCCATTTAAAAGAGCAGGATTGACCACAGTCATACTGCAGACATTAAAGTAACCTGCATTATTAGGTTTTCTCCACATTCCAGCCTATCTGCCTTAGGGTATTAAATGCTACTTTCATCTCTGTGAGGTTCAGTATTTCCAAATCCAAGCCATAAGGCCATGTCTAGACTACAAACTGGAAAGTGAGTTTGACTGCACACATGCGCACCCTAAGCCTAAGCCACACGTCCCGCAAATTTTCCATCTCTACTTTTGTGCATAGCCCATTCACAGCTTGATTTTAAATAGTTTACACTGTTATAAAGAAAACCAACCTCCCTGTATTAGCTGATGAACCATTACCATGATTGATTTTGCCTGGATGCAGGCCAGGCAGGCTGCCTGAACAAAAGCTTGGCCCACACAAAGCCATCGAGTATAATCAGTGTTTCTGAGTGTTGAGAGAGTTTTTCCATGTCCTGGCACTCATGCTAAAATAACGCTTTATTATTAGTTTAAGGGTTTGTGGTGTGAATAATGGCAGAGTTAGGTCTTGAGAATATTCTGAGATCCCCACATGCTTGACACTAGAGATGCGAATCGTAGACATACAAAGCATTGCAATGGCCCCAAAATCTTGAGATTAGATGAATGAGATATTTTCAAGTACACCACCAACTTTTGATGCTGGAGCCCAAACCAATTAGGGTTCAGGATACAGCCTGAACTTTTACCATGCAAAGATTATGTGTGCCACAAAGCTGAAGGGTAGATTTGGAGACCAAACTTAGTGTTCTTGTTCTTCAGATGTTTTGCTGAAGGTAATAAGGCAAACAATGAGCAACTTCAATCGTCTGCAACATCCCTAGCCAAAAAGGACCTTAATAACCAAGAATAATGCTGGAGTAAGATTACATTAAGCAGCCTCTATATTCTTGGTACTATCTTCCTTCCTTTAATCTTTCTGTGTGGGATAATTAAGATATTTTCAATTTTTTTCAGGTATTGTAATTTCACAAAGTGGTGTTAAGTCTTATGTGATGACCTGGTATTAAGTCACTTCTACATTACGTATTTTATCAGAATAAAGAACAGTTAGTGATACAAAAAGGACTGAAATGAAAGTGCAAGGATTTCCAAGCTTCCCTTTCAAGGACAATCCCAGATTTGTTATAGGGGCATTACTGCATGTGGCATGAGGTTGAAATTGGAGTCTTAGTGTTGAAAGTCCATAGGAAGCCATGCATATCACAGGGGGAAGGGGCTTCTAGGATGTGATGCATTCACTAATGACCTCAAAGCAGACTAAACTTCTGTCAGGAGAAATGAGCAAACGTCCCCCACCAGATGTTTGGAACAAGTATTTGGAAAGGACTACCACCACATAATTAGCACAAGTGTGCTGACATTAGTAATAAACATTAAGTAATGGAAACACTGAAAAAAATGTAAATTATTTTAACAAGCTGGATAAATCAAAAATTTTATAACCATGCTATTCATAAATACAGTGTTTCTTTTTAACATGGAAATGTGAATCTAATAATGCTAGTTAAACAAAAGCTAATAAAAAGACCACACTGGTTGCTGTCTCTAGATAGTTAAAGTTCATATTGGCCTTTTAGACAGAACTGGTTAAATACTAGTTTCCTGGGCTAGTAGTGACATGCCACTGCTGTATTTAGATTTTAGACTATGAGATCTCATGTGCCACCTACTGGAAAGATGTTTTGGGCTATGTTAATGTGCACGCTCTGAACACAGATTATCAGAACTCGGCCAGCTACTCTCTTGGTGAGTGTTTTACTGCATGCAGGTTCTAAACTCAACTCCCTCTAAGACAATTAAAGGATTTCTATTAACTTCAGCAAGGTTCAAATTGGCCCCTCATTGCATAGCTTTTTCTTCTGACAGTTTGTAAAACAAATGATCTATCTTAAACAGTTTATTTTTGAGTGTTTTCTAGGATGTAACATGCATTTCATGGCCATATATACCTTTGTCCTTAGTAACCATCATACACATTCTTTTTTTTTTGATACTTGTTGACTGAACTAATAGTAATAAAATAACAGTTTTCCTCACTTAAGAACGGAGAAAGTCATTAATGAATAAATTGGCTTCGGCACTTCCGTTTTAGTTCTTTTTCTAACAGACCTTATACTGATGCTGAGTGTTGACAAGAATTATGTATTGGGTTGCCCAGAGCAAAACATTTTTTTTCTGCATAAGAGATACTTTTTTATGTTCTCCATATAAATTTTTAGAAGGAGCACAAAATATTTATTCTAGACACAAATTATAACAGGCTACAAATGTAAATGTGGTACAGTTCAAGTAAGAAGCAGTTGTAAAACTGGGTATAGGCTGGAGTGGGCAAAACCTAAAAGTTCACATAGGCATTTGAGATATATTAGCATTTACTAATATCCTCTCTACCCATATAATAGAAATTATGCTATAACCACTTGTATATATAGAAGTAATTTTTGATTAATTTCCCTTTGTGTGATTTATTTAAAGGAAAAACTATTGGATGTTGTTCTTTACTGTTGTAAGGAGCTCTACAGTAACAGGTATTTTGATCTACCATTGAAGCTACTAAAATTATTTTCCACTAATTTTTGACATAAATGAGTGCAAAATGCCTTGGGGCACCTACCAGAATACCCTCAGAATACCTATTTTATAAGATTTGTCCCCAAATCACCTCCTGGACCTGCATGATCTACTGGCTTTTTTCTGACACTGTACGAGCATGCAGCCTTTGTAAGTATCTCAAGTGCTTTTTCTCTCTTGAAGTTTCCACCGTGCAAAAACTTTTCCAGAGACATGCCCTCCCAATCCTCTGTCTCATCTGTTGGTTGCTAAAGGTGCTTCCTGCACAGAGGAACTAGGTGGACAGACATTGAAATGCCAGGCAGTTGTTATGACACCCCTTATGCTCCAACAGCTCGCCAGAGTTTGCAAATGAAAAAGAGAAGGAGGGAATCAGCCTGGGGTGCAAGAGGAAAATGAGCATCTCTGATGCAAAACTCTGAAGGGAAGGTGGAAGACAAGATTTCATGATGCTACCCTCCTAAGAGGTAGCAAAGGTAGCAAGTAACAAGGAAAACAGAAATGAAGCAAAACACCGTCTCTGTATACCAAAGTGGCCTGACAAATTCAACCTTATGAAAAAAATAGGCATCTCCTAGACTTTCAGGAGCCGGTCTGGTTACCGTCAGGGAAGACTCAGGCCGGCGATTTTCACCTGCAGGATTTTCCATTTACAGTAAAAATTGTTCTGTTGTTCTGATCAGGCAGGCATGAACATGTGAGATGAGAGCTACATTTCAGATAAAAACTTCTGGAAGGGAGGACACTACGTTGTTTTCCTCAGAGTGAAAATTTATTGGAGATATTCCTCCTGAAAACCAAACTCAGATGTTGACAGTTATGAAAGCTTTATTTGTCTAATGTTTCCATGTTAGGATACATTTTAGAAAAGCAACCATGTGAAAAGCTTTGAAGAATTGCAGAAAGGCCAAGCGAACAAACAGAATGTTCTGACATTTCCTTTCTTGAATACTGTTTATATGTCATTTAAAGTAGTTTGTAATTCCAAATACACTAAAGACTGAAGTCCCAAAATAAATGCCACTCACAACAACCATGTTTTGCATTGGAAAAGGAATGTCTTCATTGCCTGAAGGTTACAGGCATAAATAGCGGCAAGGTTTTGAATATGGGGTAACACACATTTGTTGTGGAGCCTGTTTAGTTCCTGGACAGTGATGTGAGGTGCAACAGCAGCACGAGCTACTGTTATAACCAGTTTTGAACAGTATGGACAGAGTTGAATCTTGGAGGAGTAGTTATTTTAAAATAAGCATTGCTGATTATCTGTGCTGGCAGTGGCCTCATTGTTAAGTTGTTTTGTAACCATATTACTTTAACTATATTTTAATTCTAAATGCTAATCTGTTGTGATCATATAGATATATAAAGCATTAGATGAAGACTGAAATCCCACTGCACTTCAGGCTAGAGGATAGTTTTGCTTAAAATTCTGTGATCAAGGAAGTACTACTAATTACTTATTACCATGAAGGTACATTGAGAGACTTCTAAGTTTAGATAAGATAAATAATCCTTTAAATCCCAATGCCATGCTCAAGGCAGGGATTATCTTGCTGCTGTTGAACCACCACTATTAAAAGTCAAGATTAATCAAAGAAAAAAATCAAAATAGTAACATCTGGCTAAATTTTCTTTTTTCTCTGAAATTTCTTCTGTAAGGAGTCTCAGAATGTGAGGATTTTTTCTGACTTAGATTGAAGTAAAGATTTTGAAATCTTGACATCTACTGCTGCGAAGAATTGCCATTCTTGTTCTTCCCTGAAGTGTTTTGGAATTAAATTTTACATAGAACCTGCAGAATGGGTAGCACATACTGAATATTTATTCTCACCTCTCAACGTTACGGCAATAGCATTTTTCACACTTCATCAAACTGACTGTGCATATGTTTCTATATATTTCTGAGTGACAGGAGTCAACAACAGCAAAATTTTCTCACTGTAAAAATGTCTTAAAAACTATTAGGCACTTAGCCCTAGAATTTTGGAAACTTGATTCTCCATGTGCATTTTGCAACTTAAATAGTTAAGGTTATACTGTAGTCATACTAAGTTTTGTTAAGCTTTATTTTAGTAAAAATATAATTTTGTTATTTTAAAACAGTTTCTAGAGCATTACAGGAGATCTTCAATCAGAGGGATCTATCATGTCTTTCTGTTACGTTTTCTTTTACATGTGAAATCAAGGTAATTAAAATTGCTGGAAAGGAAGTCTGGAATGGCTATAGTGTCTGTGTAGTCAAGTGATACATGATTCTGTGTCTTAATTTCATTTAGGCTGAGTCATCCAATTATTGCATGAAATAATTTGGGACTTAAAAGAGAACTAGATGACTGAAACTAACTTCAGGTAGGGAAGAAATATGCTCAGTAGCTGAGAGTAAAAACCAACACATCAAGATAGATCCTTTGAGACAGAGACAGATTTCCATGTTAATTAAGGTTCCCAGTGTCTAAAACTGTCTGGAGTGATAATGTGGAAACATTTGCTGGTTTACAGCAGATCCCACATGTGCAAATAAGAGTCTCAGTACTGTACAAACACACCATTATGTTGGATGGATTCATTTTAATAAAATAAGCTCTATACACTTTGATCAAATATATTGCGGTTCATGGGCTAAAAGTGAAACCCTGATATTGAGTGCATGACTTGAATTTGTTGTGCAGAACAGGCCATTTCTGTCTCTTGGCAGGGAAAGGATTACACAGTATTACAATTATTAAAATTCTAATTTGGGGCCAGGTTTTGCCCTCAGGTACTTCCTTAATACCAGCAGGGAGTTGTGCATGTTTATCTGATTGAAGAATTTGAACACTAACATTCTTGGTGAGGGTAACTTTCTTTTCTTTAACAAGAATGTTCACCAGTCAAATCTAAAATCTGAAAGTAGCAGGGATGAGTTTCCTGTCAGGAGACAAATGTCAGTAACTGTTCTGTGTTGATAAGGTGAAGTGATTTTCTTGTAAGGGAGTTGGAGATGGTGCAGAAGGAAGGAAAGAGGGATCTTCTTCCAGATACCTTGTAGGCTTGTTTTTAAATTATGACTTTGGATCTAACAACAGGTTTGGCAAGTGTTTGCCTAGGAAATCCTGACACTGTGCCAGATTTTCTTAGCTGGTTTGTTGTAGAGTGTGCATTTTTTAAATACACTGTAATCATTTCAGACCACATAATTAGAAACACAAAGCATTTTACTGAAACATAGTGATATATTAAGAGTTCAGTTAATTACATGTAAAGAAACAAGTCAGACTTCAAAACTTTTACTCAGTTTCAATTTTATTTGCAACTGGGGCATGCTGATGGGACTTTGCCTGTTTAACTTTGAGTAGGAGTTTCAGAATTTTAACCTGAGGGTAAAATTTTCAAAAGCATTTAAGCGACTGGCTCACTGAAAATCAATAGGACTTTCACTCCTTAGGGCAACACTTTAGAAAGTATGTAGATACTGAAGTCCAGCTGACTTCAGTGTCTTTGTATATTAAAAAAAAAAAAAATCCGTAGTTACTGCCCTAAATCTCCTTAAAATTTACATTTCAGTGTCATCTAAGAGTTTCCAAAAATGTTATCCCAAGTGAACAAGGACAAGCAGTTATTCTTTTTCTTTTTTCTCCCCCCCCCCCCCCCCAATTTGTAAAACTTATTTTGTTTTTCTTCTTTCTTCTTCAACACATCCGGGAATCATAAAACATGTTCTGGATGATAAGTCACATTGTCTTCAATCTTGTGTTAAAATCTTATTGCAAATGCTCAGGAAGAGGTGGCAATTGTAACTCGTGTAGACAGTTCTTCATTCTACTGTAAATTTCTGTAGATTTTTTTTTTTAAAAATTAGATCTTCCCCCTTTTCAGTCTATTTAATGTCTTTTTTGATAAAAGTGATAAATTATCTACTTTGAAGCCACAGCCTGACCTAAATTATTCTGTCTACATTATGTATAAGAGCAAGTAGAAAAAGTGAAATTGTAATATGGCATCTTAGGGAAATGAAGAAGACATAAATCAGAACTAATCAGTCATTCTTTTTAATAAGAATATGTGTTATATTTTCCATTGAAATTCTCAAATGCAATTTAATGAGAAAATTAAAAAGTGTCTGTATAGAAAAAGCTCTGTCTTTATAGCAAAAAGTATTCAAAAAATCTTCAGGTTTAGAATTTGCAGCATGGGGGCGGTATCTTGGTTCTCTAACATGTTTCTGTATGAGCTTTAAAATTATGCTAACTTGTTGCACAACAGCTTACAAGTTCTCAACAGTTGCATTTATTACAATTTTACCTCGCTTTCAGACAAGTTCTCTTATCATGCTCCAAATCACATTTTATGCTGCTTTGAAGTACATTACTAATATGCTTATTGCTTAACAGAAAATAGCCTGACAGTCATTTCTGTTTTAAGGTGCAAGGTAATAAATGTCAGTTTCTTCTTTGCAGTCATTTATCTGAGCCTATACTTACTCTCAAAGTATCTGCCTTTGAAAACAAGTCAGAAGTGCAGTGCCATAATGGTCTTCTTTTTGGGACTAAGAATAAAAATATAAAACCAAATTTTGAACCTTTCTACCCATGGTACCTTCATTCTAATTCTGGTCTTTTCCTGTCATTATTAAAAAAGGACAGGCCTAAGTTTATGAAAAATTGAGGATTCCTTCTTATTTTGTGCATGTTCGGTGATCATGTGGTTTGCAAAGACAAGGCTCTCTGGCAGTCATTTGTACTTGTCAGTACATACCCTTCTATTCCCTGTGGCTGTTTTGTGCTGCTAGACAGGTGTGTGCACTCTGCACAAAACCTTGCCCTTTGGACATCATTATACTCTAGGAAACATGGAGGATGGGATCCTGACAGACTTATAAATGACCTTTAAGAAGGGAATTCTCTTTTGGGATCTTTATGGAATGTATGCCTTATATTATTCCACATCCATTGAGAGAAATGTGGTTTTTCCATCACAGAAAATGGAAAAAGCAAGAGTTAAGGTGTGGATAACTCTGGATACCATTTTCTCTGAAGAGTGATGGATGGCTTTACCACTCTGTTTAGGTTCACTCAGAAAAAAGGCTGTTAAGATAGGAGGAGCAGTTAAGCTGAAAAAAGTGTGTAGTTAAATGCAGCACTTTATTTCTGGGTACATGTACAAACATTTAAATTAATCTGGTTAATGGGTTTCTGCCTTGTGCCTTCCACACAGTCACCTTTCAAGCACCTGACTAAACAATGGCCTTTCCACCATGCCTAGTAGCCAAACAAAGCTCTCTTGGATCCTTAGGAGTAGCGAAATCCAGTCTCCTGGACCATCCACACTGAGCATTCAACCTCTTCAGACACTCGGGTATAGTCAGTATGCCCCGTTGATCTTAAGGATCATAATGGAAGATAAAGAAGATAGAATTTATTGCCTAAGACTCAAAGCATATAGGGTTTTATAGATCAGTAAGAACATCCTGAGTTATGCCCAGGGGCAAAAAGGAAGCCAGTACAAACTTCAAAGACCTTGTGTAATGTATTCCTTATGGCCAATATTACAGATTAAGCAGAGCAATGTTCTACACAAGCCATTGAATCTGACTAGAATGAGGACACACTATATATTGTATAAGTCTACTTTGGAGGCTACAATGGTAACTTAGAGTTTTCACCTTTGTCAACTTATCACAACATCTAATCAATGATAGCAAAAACTATTTTAAGTCTGGGAACTCATTTTGAGCTAAGCAACAAGAAACACCTTTTGATTCTGAAGTTTGCTTGGGAAGAATAACCAAATTTGATTGACCAGAATCCCTTCCTCTCAAGCAACTTCTAATCTCAGGGAGACTCAGTAAAAGTGAAAGACTGCAAGATCTAGGTTTGATAAAGAAAGAATAAGTCAAATTAACTGACAAACTCCTCAGAAGCCTGCTTACCTTTCAAAGCATGGAGGCTGACAGTACTGACCAAGGAACTGATATAATGATATTTTCATACAATATTTTTAACAAGTGGAAAATAGAAATAAAATCAAAATAATGACTAATCTGTATCTAGTGCACAGAAAAATGAGGTAATCTGTACTCTCTTTCTTGTGGCAAACTCAGGGCCAAACTTTTCCTTTACGAAGGCTATAAGAGGTCTTCCTTCTATAAGTGACAAGACCAAGAGATGTACGTGACAAACTTAATGGTTTCATGTAGACTAAATCTGAAAGGATGATTTTTAGCTTTCATTGAAAGCTGAAAAGTTTGGGGCTTAGCAAGCTCCTTGTAGACCCAGTTCTATAATCACACCAAAGCCCCATTCATTTTCCCTGTGAGAAGATTATATGCTTTATTTCAAAGAAAACAGCTCTCAAGGAAACTTCTGACTTTCTTAAGTCTTGTCTAATGTGGGAAAATCTCTCTACTAGGAAGAGGTCCCTTGACTGGTATACACAGGTACTGTGGATAACTGGAAAATTGGTTCCATGCTTTTAATTAGAGTGGCTCAGTTCAGCACAGAGACTATCCTTCAGGGAAAGTGAGATGTGTGAAGATCTGTGTGATCTGTGAGTATGAGAAAAAAGGAAGTAGGAGTTGAACATCAACAAAGTAGACCTTCAGATCATTGCTGCTGAAAAAAAAAAAAATAGCTCAAATATGGTCTTTAATGTACATATCTTTTTTGATAATTTGCTTAAGAAAACATTTTTTAAGGGAAGGTATAATGCACGTCTTTCCTTTTGTGCTTAAATGAGACGTTCCATGAGAGTGGATCTTGGAGCTTTGTTAGGGGTTAGCAGTGATCCCACTCCTCCATACATTACTCTGCTGAAAGATCTCACTCTGCCTTGCAACATTCTTGTTATTCCAGAACTGGGTTGGGCTAGTCATAATAGATGCAGGCAATCAACTCCACTTCCCCACACACAACTCTGCCAGTAAAACTCACTTCACCTTGCAACACTCCTGTTTTTCCTGTGTCCTTTAAGGAAAGGCTGTTAATTTGGCACTTACTGTGGATCTGTCCTTACTCCTGCTGAAAACCAGGATAACTTTCTTAGTGATGCAAGAAAAAAGTGTTGCTGATGCAGACAAATGTCTGCTTATGACTAGGATGAAACAAAGTTGTCATCTCTGACTGAGATTTTCATTCTGGCAGTGGAGGTAACTAATGTGTGTTCCACTTCTGCTTTTATTATAGCAATAAAATCCACTGTGACTATAGACATCAGCTCAGTTATAGAGTGTGTAAATGAGATTAGAGTCTAACTTTTACATAACGTGGCCTTTTGCAAGCTGCTTTTTTGGAAGAAAAAGGTTTCCTTTTCATTAGAACACTAGAGCTTTCAGTGTTGGTCGCTGTTGTTTTATTTACAGTGAAAATCTACAGAGCAGTCACCAGGATGGAGAGAAGCATTGGCCTACTGGCAGCATCTCAGTTTGCACTAGTGTTGGGATTTGGGCCATGTGATTTATGTAAAATCAAGTATGTGTGTGACACAGTAAAACACTATGCCAAAGTAAGGATGATTCTTCTGAAAATTTGGAAATTTGAAAGACATTTGCATGTTTCTTTGTTTCCTTTATCACAAGAAATAGTGCATTCAAAAAGATAAGAATGCTCTAGGCAATGTACAAAACCAAAAAAGACTAGTTTGGTGAATGAGCATGGTGAGAGGCTATGAATATGGATATGTTTGCACTAAGGAGCCTAGAGGAGATATTTTTTATGTGTGGTGATACAGAAATACATACTTGTAACTCTGCACACCAGGGAGAGAATATTCCCCTAAAACAAGTAATTTCTCTTGCAGTGTTCCCTGTTGATCAAAGCTGCATAATTTAAAGCATCTAGAGGCAGCTTTAAATTATTCACAATATTTTTAAAAATTATCTTGGTATATTGCAGACAGTATGTGTGTAACTAGCAGTCTTCTGTAAGTTCTATAAATTTTTGCATCCTTACAGAGCTGGTCTCAGTTTGAGAAGATGGGACGTAACTTTGCATAACAGAAGCAGGAGAGACTTATTCTGACACAGTGTTAGTCACATCTCACGAGAGTGCCAGGCGCGCAGGACTATAGGGAATGGCAGGGCAGAGCCGGCAGTTTCTAGGTCCCAGCCCGAATTCTGCTGTTTGGTGGTGCCTCAGAGTTTTCTGATACCCCCACAACCCCCAAATAGGAATCCTGCAATTAGTGCATCTAACTCCTCCTTTACTGCAGTCTTCTCTCCTATTGGTGAAAGGTCTTCGCAGCTCATGTAGGGATCCCACCCCTTTTGTGGGTTTTCATTCTAAAGCTATCCACAACTTTACACCTGAATGAATGCCAAACCTCTGTGAATATATAAAGGAAATCTTCAGGAGCAATTTCAGAGTTACCCAAAAGAAGCAGAAGGAAAAGATTTCATCCAGCTCTGTCAGACAGACGGAACCAGCCATGCTTTTCCCTGCCATTCACTTCTATGGCTTTCTCCTGGCTTGCATCTTCACGAGAAGCTGTTTGGCTTTCAAGAACGATGCCACAGAGATACTTTATTCACACGTTGTTAAACCCGCTGCAGCGAGCCCAAGCAGCAACAGCACGTTGAATCAAGCCAGGAACGGAGGCAGGCACTACGCCAGCGCAGGATCCGACCGTAACAGTGAGTATCGCTCCGGCGGCACTCGCACCGCGCCCCGCAGCCCCGGGCAGCTCCGCCCGGCCCCGGCCCCTGGAGCGGGAGCGGGAGCGGAGCCCCGGCCGGAGCAGCGCATCCCCCCGCAGCGCATCCCCCCGCACCCCGGGCCCGCCGGGCGAAGCCGGGGCACGGGAGATGCTGCTGGTTCCGGGCCGGGATCTGCCGAGCCAGGCGGCCCCCGAGCCAGCCGCCCTCCTCCCCCGTGCTGGGGAGTCCTGTAGGACCGGCTCGCTCGGGCAGGTTACTTCCTGAGGGGGGTTATCCAGGAATACCGTGTTCTATGGCTTATCCGGCAGAGAAACGAGATAAAGCAAAAAGAGTGAGAGGCATTCCCAGAGCGCTCGCTTTCTTAACTCACCTCCCACTGCGGGCAGGGGAGGTGTCTGAGCTACTTTTCAAATGCAATAAAAAACTCTGAATTTTGTTCCCGCTGTTTAGTTTTACTTCCTGCTGTAGCACTTAACCGCTTAACACCTCCAGCAAAAGTAAACAAATCAGCTCTAATTTACCTATGATCTCTGCTCCAACTTGCCTTTTTACATCTAGTCTTTTCCTTCTGAGTTTTATGTGTATATGTCAGATATGTGGGGATCTGGAAACCTGCTGACTTTATCTGTTCCCTCCCCTGCCCGCCTCCTTAAAATGAAAAAAATCCAAACAGAGAAACACACTTACACACCAACCCACAACAATTCGATAAAAATAGCATCATCCCTGGAAAGTGAAGGCAACAAGTGACATTGATACCTTTCAGCTAAGCCAGGTGTGTCAGCTTCTGTGAATGCTAAGGGTTTAAGTGCACAGGAAACATCTCATCATTATGAGATTACTGGAGCAGCCCACGCTAGGTATTCATTGTCAATGAGCTGTCACTGGCAAAACGCTGAGCCCGAGAAGATGGAAAAATGGAAGGAAAGACAAACTCATATCTGTGACCAGCTGCTTCCAGGTACATTCCTGAGTACAGCTGCAGGAAGGCAAGCCTGAATCTTTTCTGCGAGGCAATCAGGAGACCAGTCCTGTCACTAGTCCCTGGGGTCAGCCTGCAGATTTACAGTTCCTCTGCCTGCCCACCATGAGACAGAGGGGACAGGGTGAAGTAATCTTAATGCAGTGTGTCTGTTCAGAACTCGCTGCCAAAAATCCAAGTAGAAACAGAAGCAGCCTGTAGCTGTGATATGTAGATGTACCTTCAAAGTCTTTTATGATTCACTCTGAAATGTTTCTAGTAATTACTTCTATTTTAAAAGCGCTAGTTAATTGCATTGTGTGAAGAATCTGCGCCGTAATTGTCTTTCAGAAAGAGGGAGAGCACAGCCAGTAAAGATTGCTTATTAAAATTAAGCACACTGTGGGCGTTTATTTCAAAGTGTAATTACCGAAATAAACAGTTGTGTTTATTGCAGGGTGCAGACCCGCACATGTAGACGGGTACAAACATGCCTGTATGAGAAACTCTGCATGTTGATTCTGTCAGTTGCCTGAGAGAATTTGTAGGATCCTCTATGTTACATATAACATACAGACTACTACAGATACAAAGATAGTGTTATCTTGAGGGCAAAATGACCCCTCTGAAATTTTTACTGCTAATGATTCAAACTTCATAGGCAGAACCCCATTGCCTGGTAACTTCAACTGTTACCACCTCTGCAGTATCTGCGTTCAGAGCCACAGAGTTGATGGGAGACTCAGTCCATTGTAACCATGGAATGAGAAAAAACACACTATTTGAAATTCATTTAGAAGCATATAAACCATTTCCAAAGCTCTATTTTCCCCCTTGCTAAGGATCCAACATAATTGTAAACATCACAGAGCAGATTCCCTAGACTGAGAACAAACAGGAAACATTTCTTTCCTCAGGGCATTTTTACTCTTCTAAAAGGTATGTCCCTGAGAAGGATAAAGAACAAAATTGCCTCTTCTACCACAACTGCTGAAGTGCATATCATTAGGATTTCTTTATGCTCTGGTATTATCCAGAGATACCATCGGTGCTTGAGGCCCTTGTGTTGGGGGACACAACAGTAAAGAGATGTCCTGTAAAGATTAGAGCTTTCTTTAACTTCTGCAAAACATACCTGGTTAACGTGAAAATGACTGGCTAAGGAAATTGCTCCATTGTGAATCTCAATGTTTATTGTTCTGTGCATTCTACAGATCGTGTTCAGGTTGGTTGTCGGGAACTGAGATCCACCAAGTACATTTCAGATGGCCAGTGCACCAGCATTAATCCCCTGAAGGAACTGGTGTGTGCTGGTGAATGCCTCCCTTTGCCACTGCTCCCCAACTGGATTGGAGGAGGTTACGGAACCAAGTACTGGAGCAGGCGGAGCTCGCAAGAGTGGAGATGCGTCAACGACAAAACTCGCATTCAGAGGATCCAGCTTCAGTGTCAGGATGGAAGTATAAGAACCTACAAAATAACTGTGGTCACAGCCTGCAAGTGCAAGCGATACACTAGGCAGCACAATGAGTCCAGCCACAACTTTGAGGGAACCTCTCAAGCAAAACCTATCCAGCACCACAAAGAGAGGAAAAGAGCCAGTAAATCCAGCAAACATAGTACAAGTTAGAAGTCAAACATTCTCTCCTCTCTCATCTCCCTCTCCTCGTGCCAAAACTGAACTCACCTGTAACCATTTGCTTAACCCTTCTGACTGCTTAAAGACAAGTCTGCCATTGCTATGTTCTCATTTGACACTACATGCTTATTGCTTTGACCAAAATCAAAAGGGGCATTTTCAGCATACGGACATTTTGGGTGATTTTCCAAGCGCTCAAGATGGGGAATAACACAAGCCTTCCAAACCCACACTATAAACTTTTACATTTTCTCCAGTCACAGAGGCAAAGAAAATTTGCTACGAGTATTCACTGAAGCCTATTTTGTAAAAAGATGCTTTGTTGTGTGTTTTCCTGAGAACAGTTATCACATATATTGCCTTCTATATCATGTTTTATGAACTTCTGACAAAGGGTTAAAAATACACCACCTTGTATCTGCTTTCAGATTCATTCTAAAAAAATGCTTTGCATGCTCACCTTACTCTTATCTCAGTATACCAAAAATTAAAATATGCATGGCAGCAATCAAAAAGTTAAGCTGAACAAACTATTTATTTGTTGTTGTAATTATTTAATGAGCTTTTATGTGTGTTATTTCCCTTCAAAATTTCTTATGTTTATAGCTTTTCATATGTATCAAAGTATTTTCCTATGATTTGTGGCTGGATTAGAACATAATTTTGTAGATAATGTAAAATAGACATTTTAGCAATCTTAGTATATATATTTTAATTTTGAACATTCATAGACTTAGGTGTTATTTTGAAGTGGCAACATAAAAATTGTATTTTTCATTCTCCACTTTGTATTATTTTTGTTTAAAAAGTGTGCAATCTAAAGACAGATATGACTTCCTTTCAAATTCATTGGTTTCTTTTTTTTTTTTTAAACAAAAATAAACACTGCTAAAAACCTATATCGTCTGGCCCTGTGTATAAAAATGCACACATTTTAATCAGTCTCAACATTTAATCTTAATAAAAGGGAGAACATTATTTGGTTTAAAAAAGTCTGTGAAATTTAACATTGAAACAGTCTTTCTGGATGTAAAAATCTTATAAGATTGTTTAACAGATGATTCTTATTTATGGTCCTAGTCAGGTTCTTGTTTAACAGTTCTCAAGTTGCACATTTCAGAAGAAGTGTATATTTGGGAAGTTTTACAAGCTAGTGAGGCACCACCATTTCATTTTTTCTTTTTGCTAGTGATGATCAAGTAAAAGACTAATGGTATAAATTACATATGGTTTCATCTTTTCCATAGAACCAGTAGAGTCCCTCACATTTATCCACAAATTCTTATGGAATGCATCAGAAAACATATAGTAATTAATCTACCTTTCAACACATAGCGCATGAATCACTTGTTCTTAATCTTTCAAACTATATTAAAACACTATGGGTAAGGCTTCATCATGGGATTCTGCTGTTCTTAAATCATTAACTTTTACAACTCCTTTGCACCCAAAGTAAAAATTACACAAGAGAAGAATAATGAAGTCTTGCCTAATAAGGTCTCACACAAGCTCTCTTTGACCTTCCTTTTATCTCATCCTTTTTTGCATTTTGATTCCAAAAGATTCATCATGAAGTTCTCAGCAGAGATCTTTCTTGTTCATTAATGTAGAACTGTTTGAAAATCACTGCTACTGTTTGACTTACTGAATCCTAAATTTTATCAACAAAATTTAATGATTTTTCCTCAAAGTTACTTTCAGGAATTGCCTTTAACATCTGCTATATGTAAAAAACAGATATATATTTTTTTATTCAATTTAAGTGATCTACATGGTAGTACAGGTAAAAAAAACCATTGCATTAGTGACCTGGCTGTGTCAAATTTAGTTTTGGGGCTGTGAAAATATCAAAGTGATGAGACCAGTCCATTTATACTTAACTTCTCTGATCTTAAAGATGCTTCTTTTAAGCATAAAAGGAGAGAAGATGAATAAAGGTGTTAGCAGGGAGAGAAGTGACATGACATTCCTTCTAGGCATATCAGTCCAGCAGACCTAGAGATATATTATTTTTTTATTTTAACAGACACAGTCTCATTTAATCATTTCAAGAGGGAAAATTTTTTCCCAAATGCCAAACATCTATCCATTTTTAAAATGTTATCCAGCTATTTTTTTCAAGATGATAAAGCACAAAAGATTGAGATAATGGACCAAAATTTAACAAAAATTATTTCCAAAGCCCATAGTCACTAAAACCAGTAAAGCTGCCTTACCTGTTCTGTGTTTGACTCCCAGAAATTATAATGGTGAAAAAACCCTGCACATCTCACTCATAACTCTTCTCCAGTCATAGAAGTTTTATTGTAGGAATAATGTGCATGTTTACTAAAAGTTTGCATTTAGAAATAGAGATAATAGCTTCTGTTTTGTCTTTTCATGCAGAAGCACCTGAGGGGGAATAACACCCACTAAAACGACTGTGAAATTTTGCTGAATGTGCTATAGAAAGACCATGGGGCTCATTTCTAAGTCTGGCATATTTGGGGGAACTTGAGGGAGGCCAGCAGGAGCTTTGTCCATTAGCAGCAACTTAACTTTGAAGTGCCACCTGAGCTATAGCCTCTTCTTTGACCATGACATTAGCCATTTGTGGAGAGATCTGCAGGAAAGCAGCATTAGAAAGATGTTAGTCTTGAATTTTCTGAAGGAATAGCGTTACTCTTTGTGATGTGATTCCTGGTTCTGAGTGCTTCAATATGGCATATACAATCTGCCTTCTGTTTCATCCTGTTACAGGTGAACTCACAGGGGTCTATCCAAGGATCCAGAAAAAAGGCATTCATTATATGAGTACATCTAACTAGTGTCTTTTCGCTATGGAGAATCTCCAACACGGAAAGTTGTGGTGAGGAAGAACTGAACCATTGCTCTTGTGGAGGACAGAGGAGAATCTGGCCAAATTTTATCAAAGATTCAGCGAATGAAATAGTACTGCTTAAACTGAAATAATTTTAAATATGATACGTCTTAAGTTTGCTTCAGAGTTAAAAAGGAAAGATAAACATGCTAAAATTTTCTTGGCTTTTACCTAAAATATTAAGCCAAATACATAAGAGAAACACGTAAGTGTTTTGAAAAAGTACAATGTAGAGGCACATTAGATAAGTTTTTATGTAAACTAGGTCACAAATAGTCTAGATTTATCACATGAAGAATATATAGAAGTTGACTTTCTCATTGATGTTGATCACATGGGCTGATCACTAAGTCCAAGGGTTTCTTAAAAGGCATTTCAAACATTTTAAAAAGAACCTAATAATTTAATAAATTCTCATACTTGCTTCTTTAGAAAACTAAAAGTGAATAAATTAGAAATAATATGTTAATCTGCCATCACTATTTCATTCCTTTTGAGTTGATGAAATCTGCCCCCAGCTAAGGGGTAAATTGTTTTATAATGAGTGTAAATCAATTTTCCTTAGACATCACTAGAAACAAACTTAGCCAGATGCTGATTGTTTTGATAGCATGGTAGCATTCAGAGGCACACCTTGTAGAGGCAGTGGTAGATTGTATGTGTCATTAAAATGTTTATTAACTGTAGAAGTCAGAAGGGCCTGACATTTGCAGTCTAGACTAGAAAGGCCCTTGAGAAGTTTATTTATTTAGTTTTTTTAATAATAGTAACAAATATGTTGCTTTTCCTTTTCAGCAGTCTTGGAATCAAACCCACCCAAATCCAAGCTCAGTCATTTGTTTGGAAATAAAGCAGACATTTGAATAACACCCTTCAAAATACCAAACAGATTTCTGCTAGTAAATCACTTTAGTCCTTCTAACCTTGACCTTTATATCCTTCCTGAAGAAGTACAGCATTAATCAAGAAAGGGCTGTTCCATACATTCCACTGTGAGAGTCTTGTTGCTACAGTATTAACCTGGAGGTGTTCAGTTGAAAATTATAAGGAATCCTTAGAGTTGGAAGGTATCCTATTCTCATGATGCATTTCCTTTCCCGTAGGCCAGGCAAGGGGCTTTGATTTTCAGTTCATTGACATACATATAAACATTGCTCCAGGCTAAACCTGAAAATTCTCTAGAGATTTATGAGTTAAGCAGACATTCTGTCACTGGATTTGTTAATTTTGCCTGAACGTGGCCTCCACAACAAAAAACCTGCCCATGCATCTTTCTGAAAGACATTTAGCCTTTCAGCTCACTCCTTGTATGAGTTATGTGGAGTGACACACTAGAAAGGTTTGATTTACAAATGGTATTGCCTACCACTGAGTTAATATTCAAACATTTACCTTACTCAGCACTTCATGATAAGAAAATACTCCTCATTTTTAATTAATGCTTATTGAACTACACGCCATGAAAATAAGTAGTCTGTAGTAGTTGCTTAGAAAAACCTCTACAAACACTGGACTGCAATTTCATTTTGGAAGTTTGCATTTTCTTAACTCAGTTTAGTTTCATGTGACAGTGACATTACCTAGCTACGGTTCGGGCCTTCTTAATGCCTCTATACAATGACAAAGTGATACAGAGGATGTCTTAATAGAAATGAAAATCCGAATGACTTCTTTAATAGGGCTGTTTGTGGAATACGGTACTTCATTAATCTAATGGGGAAAAAAAATAAAAAAAGGAAAAAAGAAGTCAGCTCTCCAGTAAAGAGGCCTAGATTAGAATTCCCTGAAACAATAACAGAGTTCTGTTTACTACACCACAATTGTAATTGTTGTCAAAAGAGTGACCTTTGCTACCATCTACTTAAGTAAAACATATTAAACCCCCTAAAAATATTCCCTTGAACACTTTGCCTATTTCTTTTCCCCTGCTCTATTTTAGTAGTTGTACAATAGTGTATAATTGTGTCCCTGTTTAAATCCCTAGCTGTTCTGAACTATATTAATACGGCATACTTGCTTTTTCATACATAAATATTTTAAATCTCGTTTTAGAATGACTGGATGAAAAATTTTTTAATTTTGACTACCGAGAGGAAGAGTCATGCACTGACTTGGCCTAGGAGTTCTACATTTGATTTGTTTTGTTAGCCCCAGTGAGAAGTGAGGAAATTGTACAGGAATTTAGTAAAAGCATAAACCATTCTGTGAAGTCCAATGCTTTGGTGGGCTAAAGAAGAGCCAGCCAGGCACATTCATTAAAGTTCTTTTATATAAAACAGTGGAGAGTTGAGGGACAGGGCCTAAGGAGAAAAGTACTTGCCTAGGCCTACCACGAGAAGAGCCACTGCAAAATGGAGGGACTATGCAAAGTTTGAAACACAAAAAGCACAAAGACTTCGTTTTAATTGCAGCTGAAGCAAGTTTAAACATCTGTTACTTGTTAGATTATTATTTTATTTATTTGCTTATTTATTTATTCATTTAGTTTGGGATGTGTTGAAGAAAGCTGTTTTAGATTCCCTATGGCCATTAAGCTGGGAGAACAGAGGTCTGATTTTCTCAAACGTAAAGCTGCAAAAATTTTGGGTTTAGCAAGGAACACTTGCTTTTGGTGGTTTTTTTGGCTGTTGTTGTTGTT
Source organism: Anabacerthia variegaticeps (assembly GCA_035583185.1). NCBI lineage: Eukaryota > Metazoa > Chordata > Aves > Passeriformes > Furnariidae > Anabacerthia > Anabacerthia variegaticeps. Next base: position 29,000,331 of record JAWWEW010000078.1, on the reverse strand, counting down.
TGTTTGTTTGGATTTTTATTTTTCTCCCCCCTACTGAAAAAGCCTGACAAAACTTTTGCTTTTATGCATCTTTACTGTAATTTTTAGGACAGGAGCCAGAACAGCTTCTAGCACCGGGAGCTGGTTGTATCACTGCACTGCATCTTTCGTTTCCAGATACTGAAATGCCTGAATTTGGGTATGTCTACAAGAGGAGAAAGAAGATGCATAAAAAAGGTGGAACAAAATGACATGGAAGACAGCATGTTCTGTGTGTTCTGCATTTTCTTCTGATCCTCATAACTTTTCATGAGACTTCAAAAGACTTGTTCTGTCTGCAGAATGCCAAACCAAACAGTACAGTAGCCCATGAACATGCTAGCCTTGGGATTTAGCAGACTGCTAAGTTTGAATGCACATGGTAGATAACCATTTCTGGCTCTCTCTGCATCTCCATTTCCCAAGCAAAGCGAAGAATGCACAGCACAGTGTGTCTCTACCATTTCACACTGAACCAGGACAAGTCAGAGAGACTTTAGAATCTGCCATCTTCACAGAAATACATATTTCACAGTAATGTTCATGCCTTCTGGTTGGTGACCATGGCCTCCTCTTTCTGAGGAGAATGAATATTGCCTAAGCTGAAAAGGTTCATATAGAAGTTTCTTAGAAAGCCATCAGTCTGCCACACACCTGGACTTCCTTCTTGAAGAATTTGACTCAATATCCTGCTTACAACCTATACTTTATATATATATATATACATATATATATATGTATCTCATATACACGTAAAAATGACAGTAACCTCATTTTAAGAACAAGACCATCAAGAATATACCTAGTGAGTTATCCATAAAACCTCTTCTAGGTGCTCTGCAACAATTGTCCCCATATTTTCTTTTGATCTTTTTGTATTGGTTATGAATCTTGACACATCTGCCAGAAGAAAATGTTTGCAACATCCTTTGCCAAGAATAAAGTAAATATTAAGTGTTTCTATTTTTATTTGCTTAATTAAATACTTCTTTGCATAATTCTTCCATAAAAGCCCTCATTAGACAGACCATTCAAGCCTGAATCTTAAGAACATAGTACTTTGTGGTACTCTTTCTCTACTAACATACTGCAGCCCCTTGCAAATCTGTTCACTTCTGCTATTCACTTTGAAATTTCTTTGCTCTAGCAAAATCCAAATCCTCTTTCCCATGGTGTCTCAATGATCAAACTCTTTCCCTTCCAGTAACTAGGTTACTTGTTCCACAATTCTTTTCCAAAACACACACAGAGACAGAGAGAGAGAGAGAGAGGGATGCATTAGTTAATCCATTTGCTGAAGTGTTCAGTACTGAAGAAAAGATTGTATGTAGAAATACCAGTGTACTGGTACAGGTAGGTGCAAGGAAGAATTTTTAAAATAAGGTGAGTTGGACTGCATTACTCAGAAAAACAATAACAGGATACAGAGCATTTTTCATTAAGTAGTTGGTTTGCATCCAGCTAGATTAGTATGTTGGAAAATGGTTAACCTTTGATGGTTGCTCAGTGGTGTATGTTAAACAAGCTGAGTCTCTATATAATTGCTGGATGACAGGTAGCCACATTGCTGCAGTTGGGAAAAATCTGTAACCCTGACCTTTGTAAAAACCGAACAGGATCAAAGGATTGACCCTTTCTAATCTGGCATTTTCATGCTAGAACTGCACAAGCCAGCAAAGGACGAGGCAAAAGATTAGGACAAGACTACTGTTTTTAAGGACTGTCATCCTGCTTGTTTTGCTCATTATAAAACAACTGCTTAGAAAGAGAAAAAAGATTCACAAACCTTACCACGAGGCAGACTGCATTTTAAGGCACTTCCCATACAAACTGCCAAAAATCAAAAGAAGAGGAGAAAACTGAACTACCTCCACAGGATTATTTTGTCTAATGTATACCATATAAATCCACAATGAAGGCAAAGTTCAGTTTTTGTGTTGGATAGTATGTTGTCTTGCCTGTTGCAATGTCAGTCCTTGATGGTATGGCTAGGACCAAGCTTCATTTATTAAGTAAAAACTTACATGGATGGAATCCCTCCTCTGTGAACTCTGGCAAACTTACTTAATCTATATTGCTTGGACATAAGACTAATGAATAACATTCCTGGCATTCTTAAAGTAAGGACTGTTATTAAAATGATAAGAGATGCAGAAGCAATGCTTTTAGTATAGTAATTAATAGTAAAGCTTGTACCCCTATTCATACCAAATCTGCAAATTTTCATTGGTGTTCATTTGATTTTCTCCATCACTTAAAGTTGGTGAATTGTTTCATGTTCCTTCACAAACATTCCATGGAGATAATACAGAACATGGTAAAACAATAGCACACGGCATGATAATATTCACACACCAAAACTAAACCAAAGATTTAGAGCAGTGAAAATCCCAATTCTATTCCAAATCTAGCTTCAGCTCTTAAAGTATTCTCTAATGTTTCACTACATCATTCTGTATCACTGGCATTTGATAGCTGTGGCTTAACACCACTTTTTTGGCCAGTTCATAGGCTACCTCTGCTTCCAATCATCTTGGGAGAAGGAAACTGCCATTAGTATTTCCTCAGAGGTAACTGTTTCTCCAGTCATGACTTGACATCAGTCAAAAAAGAATAAATTAAACACTTTTTTTTTTACTGACATGAAAGGGCACTATCCTAAGGGCTAGTGCTTGATGTTAAGTCACAGTGACAGTGGAAAACAGTCTTAGGGATTTCCATCCCTCAACTGCCATGTCTGTGTTGGTGTCACCATCAAATGCACTCCCAGTCAAGGACCCTAAAACACAATTCCTGTTGCCAAGCACAATACAGGGTGATGTTAAAGTGAAGCAGATACACCTACCCAAACCTGGCATTATTGAACATCTGACCAACATACCTCGAATCTACAAAGTCAAATGTTTAAGACTAGCCAGCCATTTCTAATGAAAAATTACATGAGGCCTCCATCTCATCACCTAATTGCCAAAGTACTCCCCAGAGCAAGTTTTTAATGTTTCTGAATTTCACGAAGACTCCTGCAGTCAGGGACTCTCACTCTCATGAATTATTGTATTACATGCTATAGGGTAATTCTCTTATCTTTAAATTCTTTTATTCTGTGTCCATAAAATACTCATTAGCTCTTGAACTAACCTTCCACACCTCAGATAAATGACCTAGAGGATTATTGGGTAGAGAATGGATGAACACTTCAGGGGGAATGTAACATTTCAGGGTGAAGCTTTAAAATGTGTGTCAAACGTCAAATTAAATGTTTGTCAACTTTTTCTCTAGCACTTGCACAGAACATAAGCAAGACGCTTTCTTTGTGTATCAAGTATTCATAAGCTCTAGAAGAAATTTAGCTACCAGAACCATGTAAAATAATGCTAAAAGTGTGACATAAAACACACAGGATGCAAAAGGTGAAACTCAATGTATGTTTTTCAACATACCTACAACAATGTGCAAGTATGAAAACACTCCACTGTGTGCAAAGACAACTTCTTTTTTTCAGTTGTAGCATTTGTATTCTCCATTTATGCTTCAACTATCAAACCCCCATATTTTGCAGAACTTCCTATGAAGGCAATAGCACATAGACTTCCCCTTAGGGATCTGATCTACAGGTGATTCCATGCACACTGTATATGGGGCATGTAAGCACTCTTTGATACTTGATAGTCAATTATTTACATCATTTAAGTTATGCATGTGTATAACTCCCTTGCTGAATTGAAAACATGCTGTTTTGATCTCACTTCCACATAGCAATAGGAGCAAATCAATAGCACAACACTTTATCTAAGTATTCCACACATCTGTAGCATCTTTCATCAATCTCAGAGCAAGAAATAACCCTTTGCAGTCATATTTGCAAAAACACAAATATAAATATATGCTAATATGAAATAAGATAAGATTTCCCTGAAGGGCAATCCTTTGGGTAGAAAATATTTTTGCCTTTTTCAACATTCTCCTATCTATTATGATGCCTCAAGATCTGTGTTCCCTATGACACAATATTGATGTGGGAACCACTGTCACCACAGAGCAAATACTCTGAGGCAGCTGCTGTGCAACAAAGACTGAAATAGCAAAGACGTAAGTCAGTCCAAAAGATCAGCCTTCATTCTCAGGCAACAAGTAAAATATTGTGAAGATCATAAAATAAAACTGTCACATGATTTTTTTTTCTAGTGATCCATCAGAACTGAAATAAAGTGTTGGAAACAATACTCAGACTGTGGTTTCCACAAGACTGAGATCTTGTGTAAAGTGCTAAAAATAGCAACAGACATGCAAGATAAAACCTGAAATTCTGTCTTTTGGGGAACTCTGTAGATACACAAAGAGCCTCTACCTATTTCTGTAAACAGTGACTTCAACAGTTAGAGACAGTTATTGGTGACTTCAAGAGAGCCAGGACTGCTATCCTACTTGAACAGAAAACCTCTCTAAAGAGAACTGGCATTCCACTTGCTTCCTTACAGCTCTGGCTTTTATGGCTTGCCACCACAGAAGTAATAATTTATATATCTGGATGAAATTAGAGAAATTTCATCTTGCAAATACAAGGTTCATTTTAAAAGCCTACACCACTGCTCAGAATGCTACAGATACCATATTAGCTTGAAGAATGGCTCTCAGATTTAAAATATTTATAGCTTTACGTTGTATTTTATGGATTTTGCACTTCCACAGTAGGAAGTATGTTATTTTTTTCATAATTTTGATTTTACAATTCACTTTAACTTGCAAAATGTTCCTTGACTGCATGCATTTCCCTTTAAAACACACAAAATAGTGAACCTTGCTGCTTGTCAGGAAAAGGCAAATTCATCTTATATTTCCTGCATTAAAAATAAAATGCTTCAAGAGCTTAAAATTTACTTTAAAATTTACTCAACAGAAATTTTACTCGTTTACCAATTTTTCACAAAAACCTTTCAGAATGATTTCTACCACTCCAATATCTTAATGTTCTCTGAAAACTCTACTATGAGTTTCAGTAGTAGAAAGAGATGATTTTTTTCGCCCAGCAGTCAAATTTTCAGGTGAATTTCACTACTGCAATTTGATTCCAATTTGGATTTATCTTCTTTCTTCAATTAAAAAAAGAAAAAAACCCCACTTTTCAAACATATGATTGGCATATTTACTGCATAATTGCAAAGTACTACTGTGGTTTCAGATGTCATAACCCTGCACAGAAATGATGAATTAGCCTGCTCTTTACTTGCTTTGAGGTAAATGTTGCCTCTGTCCCTTTTTATCCAATTAAAAACTGTACAGAATTGTTCTCCCAATATGTGTGAATTTACCTTTTACTCCACTTCAAATGTTAAATATGAGCACGAATATATACGTACATCAACCAAAATATTAGATTGATCCAATACAAAATGCATAACAAAATGGAACTGAAGGCAAATTATGTATTTGCAAAATGTCACTGTGCTTCACTGCATGTTACTAACAAATGAATATTAAAAATATGTACACCCCAAAATCCCAGTTTTAACTCATAGTAAAACAGCATATATGGATAAAGATGTTAAGCATGCTCTTCCTTCCACAAAATTGTCTAAGAAAACAGAAAATAAAAGGAGAAATGGCAGTAAAAATTTCAATATAACCAAGACCCCAAAAACCTATACTGAAAGGCATCTAGAAAAACGAACAAGTGCTATCAACACAAGACAAGAATCTTTTGACTCCATAGGGACTATGAAAAGCATGAAAACTTCTGAAACATTTGATGTTCAACTGCAGCCAAAAGCAGCTTCAAAGTGCTTTTTGGCTGAGTCATCAAATCTCACCATAAATAAACAACAGATTTGATGACACTGAAGTCTGTATCCCTCAAAGTCCATCCCTCAAATATCGCTTCTTCTGGAATGATCAAGTCTCATCCCCCTAGCATAGTAAGAAAAAAAGGCTTCAGAACAAGAACAGAACCAAGTGGTCTTCTTTCCTCAATCTCTCTTGCCTTTTTATCCCTCACAGGAGAAATTAATGTTTCTGAAAGAAATGAAGTGGGGAAATGCTGACTGGAGAAGAGAGAAGGTACTAGGCACAACAGACTGTGGGTAGAGGTGAAAACATGGAAAACCACAGTGTCAAGAAAGACGGGGAAAATAGTTCTGAAGGTTGTGTTGGTGTTCAGGAATATGCTACTTACCTATCCCTCAGAACTGACGTACAGTGAGAGGACCTGTGGGCACTAGAAAGACCTTATTTTGCTCCTTATAGTAAGGCAAACAATAAAAAGGTCTGGAAAATCAGCTGGAGGTGACTAATGTTTGTGCTTTTTATGAATGGAAGCATGAGGATCTGAGACAGGAATTCAGAATGTCTGTTGCACTGAAAAAAGAAAGGAAAGAAAGTGGGAATGTTGCAGAACAAGCTGCCATGAATATGTTTCTGTAGAACTGCTGCAAGGAAAGGTTAGAATCCAAGGTGACATTGGACACTACAGGTGCCTATCTCAAGAAGAAAAATCCTTTGGGGGCATCTGATAATAAAGAAGTGATGCCCTACTGATGGCAGTCTCCACAGGGGGACTCACAGTGCAAAGCTGGAAGTCCTGAAAAGCAACAACAGACAAATATGTCATCAGTCAGGAATTAGGTGTAGTGAAATACTTTACAGGAAAAGAAAAATATAAGACCCACTGAAAAAGAATATGAACAGTTAAACAGTTTCTGAGCAATGAATTTTTGGAAAAAAAAAATCCCACATGATAAACAGCCCTGAAAACAATATGAGCAACACTTGTTAGGAGGAAGACAGCCAACTCCTAGCTAATGCCCTCACTGGTGAAAAGAGTTTCCATTTCATAAGTTTTTCAGCAATTTGTGAAACTCATATGTTTTCCTCTTGTTTTTTACATGGCCATTTTCTTCAATGCCCCTGATAATACGTTTGTTCCTTACAGAAGCTTTTGAGACATCATTATCTAGAAGGCATATCTGTATGTTTCCATTCAAAAGGTTTGCCATCAGTTGCTCTCCTGCTTCACTGCACAGTACAAGCTGATGTGATTTCTGTTCATTGTCAGAACTGTCCAGACACCGCTGCATGTAAATTGCCCGTGTTCTCTACTGCATTGTCCACTTTTTCAGGACTTTCCTGATATTGCAGGTAACAAGGTTATCTGTGAACTCTTGCCTTTGCTAGGAGGTATCACTTCATTCCTATTGTATGACTGGTACTTATGATGCCTCTGCAAGCCCTTATGTTTATTTTACCCCAGTCCACAGCTGGCACTGATAAAGCAGCCCAGGTGGAACATAACAAACTTCCTTCCATGCTGGTTTTTTGATCAGATCTACACCTCAGAAAGATTGCTGTATGTGTTCTACTTAGGTTCCTTTTAACACTGCTTGCAGAAACCTGAAAACCTGTAAATGTCAGATTCTTAAAAGATATATAGAACAGCTCAAAAAATCCTTTTTTTTGGTAAAGCCTCTGGTAACTTTAGGACAGCCTGTACGTAAGACACCTATTTTTTCCTGAAAGTAATGTCAAAGAGAACAGTGTTTGGGCCCTGAGTGCACCCTTCAACAAGATGGCTGAGCTAAGGAGTCCCCCAAGGTCCAAAGTTAGCTCTTCCACTGGTAACAGCTGTTATGAAGATACCTAAAAGCAAGGTCCTGACCTTGTTTCCTCCTCCTTTTAAGCGGTCTTTACTGTAGGCCCCCTATGTCTGCACCTGCTTTGATGCCTTCCTGACCTTGACCCACACCCATTAGCTTGGCTTCCTGGCTTGCCCTGGGACCTGCCACCTCACTGAGGCCAGGTGATCACTGGACTATGCCTGACACTGAGGTTCTGAGCCTGTCTCCTTGTTGGTGAGGCTACTGTTCTCACCTGCCTTGATACCATGCTCCGCTCCAGGCTCCTCTTCCCTTTTGCAGTGGCAGGCCCTCACTGTTCCCTGATAAGCAGCCACAAGCTCCCTACAGTCCTTTCAGATTTGCAATGGCATCATTATAGTGAGATACACAAAACTTTCAGATGAGGAACGGTGCAGCTATGGTATTTAAATATACTCAAGTTACAGCCTAAGATGTACAGTGAAGCCAGTCATAACCTGAGACCTGTTTTTTTTGTTTAGAAATGTGTGACCTGATGTCATGCTTAGCAAAGCCCCTCCTTTTGGACTGTGCTTCTTCTGCCACTTAATATTACCCCTGGGAATTTTTCAATCAACCTTTCTCAGCGGCTCTGTACAGTAATGCCGGAAGGTGAGCCGGAACACTCCAGCCTCTCCCAGTGTTTTACCTGGAGGTGTTGGTTGACAGCCAGCTGAGTGGGAGCTGATACTGTGTCCAGGTGGCCAAGAAGGCCAATGGCATCCTGGCTCGTATCAGAAATAGCATGTCCAGCAGGACCGGAGCAGTGACTGTCCCCCTGTGCTGCTGAGGCCACATCGCCACTGCTGTGTCCAGAGAAGGGCAAATGGAGCTGGTGAAGGGAGTAGAGCACAAATCCTACGAAGAGTGGCTGAGGGAGCTGGGGTTGTTTAGTCCGGAGAAAATAAAAGGAGGCTCGAAGGTGACCTTATCACTCCCTACAGCGACCTGAAATGAGGGGGACGGGCTTGGAGTTCTCTCCCAGGCAACCAGTGACGAGAGGAAATGGCCTCAGGCTGTGAGGGGAGCTTAAGGCTGGCTATGAGGAAAAGTGTCTCCACGGGAAGGGCTGCCCGGCGCCGTACCAGGCTGCCCGGGAGCGGTGCCATCCCTGTCCCTGAAGGTGTGCGGGTGGGACATTCGGGAGCGCGGGTTAAAGCGAGCACGGCCGGGCCGGGTTGGCCGCTGGACTCGACGCCTTCAGAGCTCTCTCCCGACATAAACAGGATTATGCTCTTCCTCCAGCCTCCCCCTCCTAGGACGAAGGGCACGATCGCCTCACTGGGGCGGTGACCCCCGCCCGCCTGCGGGGCTCGGGGGGACGAAGGGCTCGCCTTGGACCCGCGGCTGGGCCCGCCTTCCCCGCGGCGCCACACGCGGAGGGCGGGATCCCTCCCCGCGGCAGAACCCGCCCCTGCCCCTGTCCCCGTCCCTGTCCCTGCCCCTGCCCATGCCCATGCCCCGCGGATCCCGGCGATCCCGGCGGGCGGAGCGGGGCAGGGCAGGACAGGGCAGGGCAGGGCGGGACGCGGCTCTCCCCGCCCCGCCGGGGGCACCATTACATGCGCCGGGCAGTTAAAGGGGCGGTGACCGCCGTGCCTGCTGCGAGCGCTCTGTCGCTCCCCCGCGGTGCCCCGGGCCGATCCCGGGGCCGATCCCGGGGCCGATCCCCCTCCGGGCCCGGCGTGGGGCGGGGCGGGGCGGGCGGGGAGCGGGGCCGGGGCGCGCTGGGGCAGCGGGCGGGCGGTGGATTCTTTGGATCGCGGACGTCGCGGGCAAATAAAACTCGCGGGCGGGCGGGCGGGCGGTTGGTTGTGCTGGCGCGGCGGGACGCGCGGGTGGAGCCCGGCGGCGATGGAGGCCGTGCCCGTGCCCCTGTCGGTGTCGGCCGTGCTGCCGGCGGGCGGGAGCGGGCAGCGCCTGGGCGGCGCCACCCCCAAGCAGTTCTGCGCCGTGCAGGGGAGGCCGCTCGTCAGCTACGCGGTGCGGGCCATGGAGAGGTAACGAGGCGGCCCCGCCCGGGCCCCGTGGGCCGCGCTGCCCCCGCCGCAGGCCCGGCGCGGCTCTGCGGTGCTGGCGGTGCCTGCCCGTGCCCCGTGGGCCCGCCAGGCCGGGCGGGCGGGCCGCTCCCCGGGCAGCGGGGCCCCAGCCCAGCGCGGCTCCAGCACCGCCAGCCAGCCCTGCCGGGATCGCTCCCCGGCCCCGCCAGCCCTCCCGGGATCGCTCCCCGGCCCCGCCATCCCGGGATCGCTGCCCGGCCCCCACCGCGCCGCGGAGCCGCGGCACATCCCACGTGGGTGCTGGAGAGCAGCGGTTCGAGGCCCGTCAGCCTCTGAGCTCAGGGTTCCTCTAGCTACACTGGTTCGGTGAGCTGCGAGCCCACCGCAGCTGATGGAGACAGTCATAATGCTATCCATCAGCCCTGAGAAAAGATCTGTTCTGCCACAGCCATCGGAGGTGGTCTTTGCAATAGTGCCCAGAGGCCTACAAGGAAGATTCACTCCTCCTAGTGAGGGGAATGAAGTCAGTGCTATATAGCACTGCATTCTGCTTCCCTGATGCCCATGGTAAAACACCTTGCATCAGCAGGAGCCTTAAAGCAAAAAGGTTTAAGTTCTAGTTGCTGGACTGGAAGCTTACATAGCGTAAAGCTGTGTGTGTAACTTTTCAATGTTGTAGTGATAGGATGAGGAGTAACAGATTGAAAGAGAGAGAATTTAGGTTAGATTTTAGGAAGAAATTGCTCCCTGTGAGGGTGGTGAACCTGGAACAGGTTGTGGATACTCCAACCCTGGCGGTGCTCAAGGCCAGCTGGGATGGGGCTTTGAGCCACGTGGTCTGGTGTGAGGTGTCCCTGCCTGCAGCAGGGGGGTTGGGATGAGATGATCCTTAAAGTCCCATCCAACCCTTAACATTCTATCATTCCATGTTGGAGCTGAGAATTTAAGTAATGGGATCTCTTAGCAATGAGGCTTTTCCTTTTCATAAGGCTGTTGAGTTTTAGGCATGTGACTGACAGTTAATATATTGTTGTCAAATGTTGACACAATGTAAGCCTTGTTTCTAGGGTCACTTGAAACACCGCAGGTAGGAGCGGAGTGTCAGGTGTGTTCTGGATGTGTTGCAGTAACTTGAAGGAACACAAGCCTTTAGATTTTTAGAAAGAATAAATGGGGAGAAGTGGAGATGGTGAAAGGAATTAAATTGCCAGCATCTCCCAAAGTTCTGAACTCATGGAAACTTGTACAAAATCAAAACTGTGACTCATTTTCCATTCCCACCCAGAGAGGCTTCCCTCAGGTCACTTGTTACTTTATGAAAGAAATATTTCTTGTTTTCTTTATTTAATTTTCAACAGCAGCCAGTCACAAAACTAAGCACATCAGTAAGCAGAACCTCCAATCCAAAGCTTGCCACAGCTGTAATTTCTGCCAAAATGTCATGGGAATCTACACAGAAGAATAATATCCTCACTCAGTGTATTGGAGACCTGGAAAAAAGAACAGAGTGAGGTTTGGGGAGGAAACGATATTTGTAGGAAAATGAAGCATTATTCATCTAAAAAAAGAAATCTTTACTGCCAGTAAGCTCTGAGAAAATAACTGTACTTTGAGCAACGGTATTATATTTATGTCCTAAAGCTGCAAATAATTAGGAGGTTGAATCGTAATTGTACAGTCCAACCAAACTGATTGTGAGAGTAACCACTTGGTGCTTTAGCTTAGTAGTGCAATAACTGCTGCCAGTGCTCTGACAGGCAGAACTTCCTGCCATCTCTGCTGAATTGGAGTGTTCACTGGTATACATGTGCATGAGGAGCTGGGAACCCATGGACTCTAAAGCTCCAAAGAGTGACTTTCATTTTCATCTTAGCACTTTTACTTCTGGCTCTGAAACTGCACAGGATGTGTCTTGTTCTTACTTTGTGAGAATATAAGCGCGAAAATGTGATATTGAGGAATTGCAGTTTGTCACATAATCTGTCACCCAGAAGTGGCAGATTTTGTGTTTAGCTTGATACTATCTTCTGATGTCTGTTGTTGACCCAATGTAATTAAATGAATCATTGACCCATTAGCCTGTAGTAACTTCTGTTGAACTGGTTATCTCATCTACTGTGGCTGGTTTTGATTTTTTTTTTTTAATCTGGGGAGAAAGTAGTAATATATAGACAGAAATACATGAGCAGTTCAGAGATCTGCAGCTCCTTTGCATGTGCTTTTTAAAGGTTGGTAGAAAAAGATTTTTACACTGTTCAACTGAAAGTAGTGAGAATCCTAAATATGTGTGGAAAAATGGGCAGATGAGCATGAATGATTAAGCATTGCATCCTGTTGCATGGAATGACAGCATGTAGAACATTGGCCTACCAATAATAGTCAGAGATGATCCCCTTAGGAGAGGAGGTGAGCATAACTAGGGTGAGGAGAAATGACTGGTTTTAATTGCCAGTACAGAGGCACCAATAGGAAGGTCAGTTCTTACCTTGGGGCTAAAATTAAAGTGGGTTAGAGAACTTAGATGTCTCTTTTTTTCCATTGGATTTGTTTCTGCTTTTGTTGAACTACTGAGGGCTTTTGCAACAAATTAAACTGATTAAGAATGCTATTTCTCCTTTTTTTTGGTTCTGTAACAACTAGTAGGGTTCTTCCTTGATTTGATTTTCTTCTTTATAAGTGTGTGCATGTTTGTTTAGATTAGAACCTTTCCAATTCCTTTTCTGAAACAGGGAGGAATCATCTCTGGACACACATATTTGACTAACGTTATAGAGAGGAAAAGACTAAGGTAGAGGTTGTTTTTTAAATCATTGTGGGACAAATAAGCTGCTGCTATTCTTGCTGTGCTCATGTTTTACCAGTTGTTGCAAGTACAGTGGGAAGCTGTAGAAGAGAAAAGCAGAGTTACTCTGTTTATTGGCAGAATAAAAATTTTCCATAAAGGGTTCAGGCAGCTATGTTTACTTCAATGTAGTCTCTCAAAACAGGTAGAGGTCTCTTAAAATCACCTGGGGGAAGCTTCCAAAGGAACACCTCTTTGGAAGTGACTTGCATAGTTTGCTTATCAGCTATTTTTCTGTGTTGGCTGATGCATATTCACTGGCTCTGTAGGTCACACAATTGCAGTTTTGTTAAATGTATCTACTGTAATAGTTCTTGTTGTCCAGTTATCATTAGCTTATTCTTGAAATTGCTTATGAGCTAAAAGTAATAATAGCAAACTTTATGAAGGTATCTTTCTTCTCTTGACTCATAAGGAGCATTTCTGAAAAAAAATGAATGGCTTCTGTACATGAGATCCTCCAAAATTCCTTAATATATCAGGCTTAAAAGCTTCCAGCTTCCATTTTTGTACTGTAAAAAATACGGATGTATTCCTATATTTTTTTTCATATACCAATAGTCGTAACAAAGCTGTTATGGAGAAAAAGGAAGTTATGTTTGCGTTCTGCAAATGCATTTTGGTTTTGGTAGTTTTTTCTCATTTAGTGAAGACCAGCAAAAGTAATATCATGATGTTTTTGCACCTCTGAAGATTTTCTGGGGCAGTGAAAGATCCTGTCTAACACTGCTAAAGCCATCTCCGCAGCAACTGCGTGGTTCTGGCCTTGTTTTGTTGGTTTTGGTAGGTTATACTGAATAGTTTGTTACTGGCAGAATGAGAGTTGCAAGAAATTGTGAGTATTTAAGCCTTACACCAGATTTCAGGCTCAGCACTAGTCTGTATGAGGGAATTGATGGCAGGTTAAACATCCGGAACATTTGTACCTCAGCATGCCACTTAGGTGATACAGTTTCAAAGTTGTTTTGTTTTATTTAATTTCTTCTCCAGCCTGTGTTATGAAGTCATGTAATACCTTAATGTGTTGCTGAGTTAATGAGCTCCTTTACTTTGAGTTCTAGCTCACCTAATATGAATGTACTTTTGTTTGAAATTTAATGAAATAATACTATTTGCTGCTAGGCAGTAGGTCTGTCTTTAGGTGATAACGAGAAGGATAGTTGTAAGAAACAAACATTATGATTCTTTTCTGCCTCATTATTTTCCTTGTACTAATACTGAGGTCTTCCTAAGGCAGTTGTAAAGTGATTATAACTGGGGTTGCTATTTTTCTTTCATCTGGTTAGACCTGATTTTCCACTTCAGAACTACAGCCTATGTTGTATTGAAGAACTAGAGTTCTCTATTGTTAAAGCGGGTTGAGGTACAGTATTGTGATCTTTTTCATGCATTGTGGTGATTGTTGCTGAAGCTTGTGTTATCTTGATCTAATATTACAGTTATAAAATTGAAATGGTGTTTTCAAATTGGATTTGAGCAGGTCCTGAGCTGCTTATTATTTTAGTGTGAAATCTTTTTGAAGAATTGAGGGAGGGAAAAATTTCATTTACTACCAAATTGCGTGTATATTGATATCTTCCTACTTCATGAAAACATTTTCCAGCATTTCCTTAACCATTTCTTTGAAACCTGTGTGGTGCACAGTTCTTATTCACTAAAATTTGTAGCATATTTTACTGGATTAGTACTTTTCATGAGTTTTGATGGGACAAAACATGAGCTGTTCTGGTACGTAATCAATCTAGAGGATAACTTTATACTCTCATATGAATAGGTTACATCCCTAAATCCCAGCTCTAATTATAGAACATAAGTCTGGAATGAGTTTAAGGAGGACATACTCAAGTTTACAAATGTGTTT
>JAWWEW010000078.1:28897162-28977493 GCA_035583185.1 Anabacerthia variegaticeps | reverse complement strand
ACTTTTTTTTTTTTTTTTTTTTTTTTTTAGGGAGTGTTAGTTTATTCTGAAAAAAAATATCTGAGTATCATTTCCTGTACTTAAGTGGTTGCTGGAGTCATTTTTATGTAATGTCTATAAAATGTACCTTCTTTAAATTTAGAGAAACTATATGTACGATACTGCTCTTGTTTTGAGGCTGGTTAAAATCTATATGCTTCATCTGAGAAAACAGTATGACTTTTGGGAAATGCAGCAGCCTTTAGTGAAGATGTGTCTGTTTAGTCACTCAGATTTCTCCTTCCTGCAGCAGATCAAAGGATTAAAGAACAGTTTCTTAAAATAAGGGAAATCTTATCTTGTCCAGCATGTGAGAGAAGCTGAATAAAGGCCTTGGATCATTCTAGCAATTCCTTCAGGGCAAGATTTGGAAGAGATTCTTAGCCACATCTCTCTGGCTAAGGATTAGGAATGTAAGTTTTCCCCTTTTTCACCAAATACTGCACTGAAAAGAAACGTTATCTGAGTTTTCATCTAGATGTCCCCAGCTGTATTTTGGCAGAGTTTGTGATCTTGGTGGTTGTGGCAGGGAGTACACCAGCCCTGCAGGTTAGGTGAAGCTTCTGAAAGCCAACCTGGCCTGTTTCATATTCTCTAATAGTCTGCTGGACTGGTTCTGTACTTATCTTCCTGTTTCCGAGAAGTAAGTGGGCTGTGTACAGCCTTGAGGAGCCTTGGAGTGTGTAGGAGAGAATTCATGAGGTATCAAATTCACACATGTGCGTATTAAAGTCACTATCTGAGCCAAAGTGAGGTGGTAAGGTGTAATGATCTGTTTTACAAGGCCCTGGGTAACAGAGAAGGCGTTAGATGAAGCTTGTATGAGGAGCTGACTTGGAATTTTTAATATAAGGGACTTTAGGAGAAATAATCTGAGGTGCAAGGTTTCCTGCAAGGAGAGGGCACATGCAGTTCCGAGAGAAGCAGCTGAGCAAGTTCAGAAGGCAGAGACATTTGATAAGCAAGTGCAGAGTTGCTTTAGAGCAGTGTATGGCCACAAACTATAGTGCTGTGGGTTTGGTTGCTTAGTACTCTGTGTGTGGGAAAGAGTTATTAATTAAACACTGCAGTTTTGCATTTGGTTGATTAAATTGTGCAAGCGTCTTCCTGCAACACCTCCAGATTTTTTTTCTATTTTCTTCATAATATGATGCAAATCATGTGTTTAATGATAAGCAGTGGATCAGTAGCATTCACATATGGTATTGTTGATTTTATAATGATGTACACTGTCTGGAGGTAAAATATTCTTCTTAAAGAAGAAAGTTCTTAAATCCAATTGTAACTCTTGTGGTAGTAACGTCAAGATTTCTATTGCACTGAATACAAATATTAACTCATCTTTATATTGATATACTCTAATATGCAAAATCGTTTGTGGTACAGTGTATGGTCACTGACAGATTTTTGCAATGTAAATCAGGATTTGGGATATGAAAGATGGCTTGCTGACTGTAAGCTGTGTTTCATTAGTTGTTAATTCAAGGTAATATTATGCCACCAAAGTAAAATAAACAGTCTTACTAATTTTAGAGGCAAGAATTTCTGTTTTAATAGTTCATTAATTTTTATAGGAAATGTTTTGTGTAATTTTTGCTGCCTAGATTTGCAGTATAGCACAGGTTAGAAAAAGAAAGTGCTGGTAGCTAATCTTGTTGTCAGTTATGTTGAATGAATGTAAAAATGTAAAACTGTAAGTATGCTTTAAAATATTTTAAAATATATTGAAAACTGATGATAGCATAATGGCCACATGATTTGCTTTGAAATGTTTGAATTGCTTAGACTGAATTATACATCTTATAGAATTCATCATAATTGTCTATAATGTACGACTGTTGCTAACAACTGGAAAGAATAAATACATTGTAAGAAGGTCTTGAAGCTCTGTACCAGCATGTGCTGATCTTTAGGTGGGAGATGTTCCGTGTGGTCTGGATCATATACCTAGTATGGATTTTTGGTAGCATTATTCAGACTTACACAAATTTTAAAATATTTTTTAAAAATCTGTGAAGAAAACAAAACCTTAATAAATGAGACCATGTTGTTAAACATTACCAGTTACTGCACTGTGACAGAAAAATAGTGAAATATGTTGACTAAGGTAGTAGGACATTTTTTGGCTAATAATGTGACAAAATGTATTTTATGTAAAGTACAGTAGTATTGTATCTATGAAAAACACCAACATACTTGACTATTCTTGAATTTGTCACAAGAAATGCACTAGAAGAAACACTATATAAATTGTATGACACATCAAAAATGTGTATGTTGGTTTAATCCTGCTAAATTTTGTATTTTTATGCTGTATTGTATTAAAAATTTATGGCACCAATTCATGATGCAAGAGCAACATAAATGGCATTCTTAAAATTTATTTTCAGTCTGCTTACTTAAAAAAGTCTGATTTTAGTATAAAATCAAAACTTCATGTAATCGCTGCATCATTGTTTTCAGTACTGCTCTTTGCTTTTCCTCAGTGTGTATGTATGTTCTTGGTTTTGTGTTTTTTCTGCTAACGGTATTTTTGAGCTTGTTTTTAGTGCTGTGTTGAAGAATTGCAGCCTGTGATATGGCAAGTTTTACTTTCTTCTATTTTTATATATATTATTATGTACACATATATAAATATATATTATATAATACATATTAAATATATATGTGTTTTCAGTTGTGTGTTCCTATAATGCTGTCTTTTTGAAGAGAATCTTTTTTATTTAATTTGAGAAATCATACTTTTTCCACAGAGTAACATTTAGAATTTAGCATGTGTTTGATTAGAGCAAAACAATATTTACTGATGCTTAGAGTCAAATGCTTTAAATACAAAGAACTGAAATTATGTAAAGTAAAAAAGAACATGTGCGGTCTTAATTTCTGAGCAACAGTTTCTGTTATCTTATTTAGTTTGCCATAGCTAATTGGGGCTCTTATGTGTCTTGATGTACATGTACTATCCCCAGTTACTCAGATAGTATGTTCTGATAAAGGTGACCTCATTAGAAGAAATGTTTTCTTTTTCTTAAACAATGTTATAAATATACATTACATTTGTTTAAGGCATCCTGCGTCTTTGAAGTCAGTTCAATGTACAACATAGTGTCAGCTCATTAACATTGGATCAAAGTCTATATTAAATTTCTGATTAAACATCCCCTCTTTTGCAGCTAGGAATAAACACAATTATAACTTCTTCCTTCCTGGTGTTGGTTTAAGATTAACATGTGCCCAATTTTAGTGAGTTTGACTGTTGCTTGTAGCCAGCTGGGTAAACAGACTTTAAGGAAATTAAGTGAAGTTTAGCATACATGCCTTTTTTTCATAGTGTTCAAAACTCCTTACATGTGTCCTGATTAAACTTCTTTTTGTCTGGCTGATGATTAGGTTTAATATCTGTGTTAGACCAGCTTGCCTAACTTTTCAACCAGTTCTCTCCTTCGGCAATTAAAAGCTGCCAGACCAAATGTGTCAAGGTAGCTGGAATTGCAGTCTCTGGTGATACTGTCTACATACAAGAAATACTGGTGTTCACTAATGAGACTCAAACATGCTGTGCCCATAAGGATTGCAAATTTTGTTGTTTGTTTGGTTTTTTTCCCCCAACAAAATTAAAAATAATGTCATGTAAGAAGTATTCTTTTTCTTACAGAATATATAGGCAGAAGATACCTGGCAGAAAGCTGATAACCTTTGTTTCTTCAGCCTTAATTCTAATGGATATGTTAGAAGATGTCCAGGTTGCAGATCATACTTGTTTGTTGGTAGAAGGAATCCTGGCCCCACCACAGCACAGCCCCACAAGTTATGTCTGCGTTACATGATAGAGTTTGGGTGCGAGTGTGGGTGAAAGTATGTCATGCTTTGGATTCAAATTTATGTTTCTGTGTGATAGTGAGAGCAGCTCTTCTTTTATTGTGGTCTGCTATGCTTTACTGAGTCATCTTGGTTGTCCTGCAGTCTGGACTGACTGCATGCTGTATCTGGTCCTTCAAGAGATGTATGCAGCTGAGGTACTGGTTTGGGGGCTATTTTGGACGTGACGTTAACAGGAGTTGTGGGGGGCAGATGATGACAGGTTTGAGTTGAACCCATGCAGCCAAACCACTGCCTTGCCCTGCTTTGCTATACAGAAAGTACATGGGTTCTGGGTGCAGGATGAGGTTATGAACTCTGGACTATGTGCAGGCTTGTATCAGTTCAGTTTGGAAGGCTGGCTAGTTTGGCCTTGAACAAGTGTTCACACCTAAGTTTAGAAAACTTTGCTCACATAGTTGAATTTTTATCTACTGCACTTCTGTATAGGATGGTGGCTTATAGTTTGTGTCATTACTTTGTTTATGTTCCCATCTTTTCCATCAAAATAGAATTGTTTGGCTAGGACTTCTTTAGGTTGGAGGAGGAAATACTCTAAAATACTCATCTCTGCAGTGGAATCGTGAAAATTCACATAGATTAAAACTTCTGGTTATAGAGAAAAACAATGTAGTCCAAGACAAGTGCTGGATACAAAATGCAGAAAAGACAAAGAAAAAAAGAAACATAAGAAAATAAGACACGGTATTTCAGTGCTATACCTTGAATGTATATTAGAAGTAATTCTCTAATTATTTTATGAAAAGAGTTTTATGCCTTTGTTTTATTAGATATTCTCCCCTTCAGATTTACAATAGGAGAAATTTGAAAAGAGCATCCTCTTAAATATGTGAAGTATTTTAATCTTATAATTAAGTTTTTGAATTTTGCTTTCAAGATTCTGTTTGATAAGTGTAAATAAATCTAAAAATGTACACATTTGAACTTAAATGGTGATTACTGAGTGTGGCTGAAGTATGTCGGTTACTAAAGATACAATTAGTTTGAGTGCAGATGTCTGAATAGAAATGCAAGTTTCTACCTGTTTCACGCACCACAAATACTGTGTTTATTTCTGTATTTTTTTCATATATGGCTGTGAATGCTCTTCCTGGCAAGTAGTTTGATCTGTGAAAAGAATACTTTCTCTGTAGTAACATGTGGAAACAGTTTGATGGAATAAAATGAGAAGAAATTAATCATAGCTATTCTGAGCTTCTTTGCTGGTTCATAGCCAGACCTAATTTAGACTGAAATCCTTAGGAAGTGGTAGTGTTTGGAAACATCTAAATAATTGTTCACCCAATAAAAAACATTCTGGGACATATTTGTAAACTGTTAGATACCTAGCTTGCCTAAATTAACATTGATTGTTATTGTTATGTTATGTAGTTCAACCCTGTCCTAATGCAATCCTTGTCTTCATGGAAAAGCAAGATAAAATTGTTTGTATGTTTATCAAATTTACCTTTATAAAACTGACTTTAATGGCACTCCAAGATAGACGTATTTGCCCTACTAAGTGTGACAAGCCCCACAATCTCCAGCATAGTTTCAAAGAAGTCAGCTGCTTTGAAATTATGAAAATGTATTTCTAATGTACTTCTATTTTCAGTGTATATAGGCAATGCAAGTTTATTTTTTCTAAGGCAGGGTGGTTAAATTATTTGTGAGTCTTGGTTCAGTATTATTTTGCTTGTCAGAGCTGAAAACAACTCTGATTAAAGAACTAAAATTTATAAATACGAGTATCGAGAAAACATTTAAGAGCATAAGAATAGGAAGATTCTATTAAAGTTAATACTCATAGGCTTGCTTTTATATCTTTGATATCAGGCACATTTCTAAGTAATTTTAAAACATTGAATTGTTAGGATGATTAAAATATAAAATAAATAAAACATAAAATGTACAATTAATTCTACTAGACAGCTGAGAAGATAAAAAGCATAGGGAAAATGAATTTCAGAGGAGATAGAGGCTATGAATGAATTAAAAAGTATTGTTGGCATACTTAAAAAGTAGAAGGGGGTCATGTTAGAGGGGTGGCCGACAGCTCATTTCTGAGTGCACTCTAAAGTTTTAGACTCTGATTCCCATTCACTTGAAGCTCAGGGGTTGCAGATTAGCCATGTAAGTGGCCTTTGTGGGTCTGCATTAGTACGTGTGACCTTACTGGGGACAGGGGAGTGCCAAAGATATAGCATATTTTTTTTTAGTGTGCCAGCCTGCAGGATCTGTGGTTGTCTCAGCTTTTTACCACAGGGTTCTAAAACAAAAGGAATTGTAGTTGTGAGGTTTTTTGTAACGATTTTGGGCCACTGCAACTTCTTTTTTCCTTCCTAATCCATATCATTCAATTTACTTTGCAGCTATTTAGCTATATAGCATTGTTCTGTTTCAACTGTGGTTACCCAAAGTGGTCAGAACAGGGATGTGGTTGTGTTGGCTTTCGTGCTCTTTTGGAACTTCTGGCTCTTTGATAACTTGTTCTTGTATGCTGTGTTGTAGGTGGGGAGTCTTGATCTTGCGTGAATATTGCACTGTCTTGTGGGTATCTGTAAGATGGGTTATTCTTTGCTTGTGATATAAACTCCATCTCCATTCCCCCTGCCAACCTTAATCCTTATAAAAATTTTAATGGTTTTTATTTTATTACCTTATTTTATCTTATTTGAAACAAAGTGAGGATTCAAATTGTCCATGAATATTCAGTAAAACTAAGCTATACTGCATTGTGTTAGCCAAGTTGCCATGTTGTGTGTAGGCTTCTGTGGTCTAAAAATTAATACTTCATTTTTTCATAAAAGATGTCATTAATATTATTTGGATTTAACTTTCCTTGAACTGACTGTGTTGTCTGATCGTAAAGCACACTGTGGTTATGGATTCACTGAATACATGAATCTAAACAATTTCCTGTCAGGGTAGAAGTATAATAAACTGAGAACAATACAATTTTACTATTTAGAGAAAAGGTGAGTTAGTACGCCTTGGATCTATTGAGAATACTTGTGATGCCCTGTTACACTGAAGTGCATGATGCCCTTCATTCTCTACCTTGTTTTCAGTCACCATTGAATGTTTACATCTTGAGTGCATACTGAGGTCTGGACAATAAAACCGAATACAAAACTGAGAACCTGTTTGTAAATGTTTTGATTTGTGCTGTTTAAAATTAGTCATAAAAGACACTGTTTCTGAAAGCTTCTGGAGGTGGGTTCAGTTTGAGCAGATGAATCGGTGAGCTTGCTTCTGAGTGATACAAGTTTGTCATTTCCCTGAAGTTGGTGGAATTCTGTGTTCTTATGACATTTTAGGATTGTTTTAAGGAAGTGATAGATTAAAAGGATGTTTTTTCTTCCAATATTTTGTTTGCAAAAGAAAACTCACCTGTTAGCAGTATTTGCTTCAATGTCTGCTATGCTATGAAGGAATATTTTAAGTGCTTGCCCACTGATATTTTGATATTTTACCTGATTTATTTAACAAAACATGCAAAAATGGGGGAAAGAGGTGTTTGCATTTTCTGGACATGCAAGCTTCACTCTTTAGAGTGGCGTGGCTTGAAGGCTATAAAGCAGACGTTTAAAGAAATTCAGATTAGCTATCCGCTTCACATTCAGAAAGGTTGTATGATGCATTCTGTATATGATTTTGAAAGCAAACCTGCTTGAGATCTGTGTCAAAATTATTAGAAATTGGAAGTTGAGAACTCTGAGTAGGGAAGTATCAGTATAAGACTCAGGCACTTTCTTTAGACTCACAGGATTTGTATTTTGTGGCATGCTAATTCAAGGTGCAAAAAAGATTTGTAAAACTATAGTGACATTTAAAAGTACTTATAATTTTAAATTAAGACAGATTTTCTTTTATTATTTTTTTTAAGTTCCTGTTTGAACTTCTTGCCTGAGAACCAGGCCAAATACCTGTGCATTCCTGATGTAAAGAGCAAGTTAAAGCTTCTCAAATTAGAACAAATAAAATTCAAATACCTGAGACTTAGTATATACTCTCTTAAAGCTTCTCAAATTAGAACAAATAAAATTCAAATACCTGAGACTTAGTATATACTCTCTTTTTCTAATATGGAAATAATTATTTGTTATTGATTTACACCAAAGGCGACATGGAAAATCCTTGCAAAGAATAAAATATTTGCTGTTGTAACTGAATAGATGCAGACTGTCTGGGTGATTGTGCTCTTCACTTACAGCCCATAATCATCAGGGACAAAAATCCCTTTAGCTACAAGAGTGCCTTATTGTATTATTGTCTCCACTATGCCCTAATGTTTAAGTTTCGGAACTAAAAAATTTAGTCTATAGCCCTGTTTTAAGCTCCTAAATTCCCTATTCAGTTCATTGCAAGGCTGCTAGCAGTGGAATTCAGAACAGGTTTGTGCCTTTCAGAGTGGGGAGAAGGCTTTCACTAACCAGAAGGAAATACCACAGAATAAGCCATACACCTTAAACTGCACCCCTCTTTGGCCTTTATACAAGAACAAAACTCACAGTTCAATTCTTCTGTTTTTACACACCAAATATTATGCTTACACCATGAATGAAGATAATTATGAGCCAGTTTTGGAAGGAGAAGCAGTGAGGTCTGTGTAAGCCAGTGTGGGTTTGGCAGCTGTGTTGGCATATACCAGCAGTACTGCAAATGCAAGGTTTCCTGTTAGGGACTCAGCTCTCTTGTGCCAAATGACAACAGTGCAGGGCATACACAGGCCTGCATTTTCCCTTGATCCCAATTTCACCCAGTCTGAAAGGGGCCTTAGGAACTTACGTGGTTCACGTATCACTAAGGTGGTACTTGCAGCCCTGTGTTGGGTCATGTCATCTGATTGAGGGAGCCCGTGTGCGTGTGTGCTGAGACACAGAAAGGTCCTGCAGAAAAGCGAGCCAGTACTGAGCAAAACAAACAGTGTATTTCTGTATCTTGTCTCAGGATTTTAAGATTTTGACTCAGTGCTGCACCTTGGACAATTGTGCTCTTCACTTACACCCTACAATCATCAGGGACAGAAGGCCCTTTAGCTACAATAGTGACTTATTGTATTATTGTCCCCACTATGCCCTAATGTTTAAGTTTCTGAACTAATTTAGTCTATAGCCTTGTTTTAAGCTCCTAAATTCCCTATTCAGTTCATTGCAAAGTATGCTCTAGGTCACAGATCTGGGACATTTGGATCTCAGTTGTTCATCCTATGAGGGTTTTCTGTGCAGTAGAAACTTCTTGGCTTTACTAAACAAAAGAGCTCTCTATTCACAAGTCATGGACTGAGTTGCCCTTTTTTGGAGTAAAAAACCTGTTTAGGTTTTTTTTTTTTTAAATCAAATGACTGCTAATTATCCTGTTACTGCATACATAGAATTTTTCTCCCTCGCATGATCTGAAGTCAGCCTTGAATCTTATTCTTTGTATTTAATTTCATGTTTTCAGTCAGTGTCAGGTATGGTTTCAGTGGACCTGCCGCAGAAGAAATCTTATATTGCCCAACATGTGATTTCTCATTGAAGTGGCAGGAAGACAGGAGAGAACCTCCGAGGCTCCCATGCTGGACTCTATTCTGGGATAATGTAAAGCCAAATTATAGTTGTTTGAAAAATGGATTTTTTACATTTTAAATGCTGTGAAGCTTTCAATTACTTGAGAAGTTAGTTGGGGGGGAGGGTGTTTAAAAAAATGTTGCATTTGGATTTAGCTGAAATTAGTTCTTTCTGAATCTTTTGGAAGAACTAGGCCTCAGCAGAGCAGGAGTTGTGGTTCAGTATTGACACAAAGACACTGATACAGACATTCATAAATTTTTATTGTGCAATAAACCAGATGGCAAGAAAACAATGTGCTTCAGAGTTCTTTTAAGAATATAATTTTGAGTATTCAATTTTATTTAGAATTGCAGTTTGGTTTTTTGTTCCTCAGAGTGGATGTTTCACTTGTGAGATTTGGTTACGCAAGTCACATTGTATTCTTCCAGCCTGTTTTATGCTTAAAATGTAACATGACACGATTGTTAAAAACTGCAATAAAATATTGGATCAGCCTAAGGAATTCTCTTTTGCTAACTGGTTTTCTGGAATGGTAACTGTTTCAGAAAAAAAAATTCAAATATACAGCTAATTACAGAAAAGCTGTGGCTAACATGCTGCTCTCTTTTCCCATGACCTTCTAATTTAACAGTTTTTGTGTGTGTGTGTGACCAATTAAAATATGACGGCAGAACAAAATAACATAGTCCAAATGCCCAGCAGCTGGGATATAGATGTAATAATCCATGTCCTT
This sequence comes from Anabacerthia variegaticeps, assembly GCA_035583185.1. NCBI lineage: Eukaryota > Metazoa > Chordata > Aves > Passeriformes > Furnariidae > Anabacerthia > Anabacerthia variegaticeps. The sequence goes on along the minus strand of JAWWEW010000078.1, from coordinate 28,967,305 downwards.
GAATCATAGGAAATAGGGCACAAGTTGCAGATAATTTAGTTTCCCTACTTCTGCTATGCACAGCTTTTGGTCTAAGTACATCTGTTAAATTTACACCTCATTTAATACATTGACGTATTACTAAAATTATAGTGGTGTTTAGTTTTCTCAGTTTGTCTTTTCTATTACAGAAGGAAAATTGATCCTGCCTAGGACAAAAAGATGGACCAGATTACATCTCGAGATCTTTTACAGGCAGTTATGTGATCTCATAGTTTTTACTGATCTTTCTGTACTGAGTTCTTCCTTTGGGTGATAGTGTTTTGCTCCATGTAGTGCTTTTTATAGATATCTCTTCCCATGTATTAGAAAGAAAAAGTGGTTTTCAGATTTTGAGAAAGAAATTTTCTCTTGTCACAAAATCTTTTGAATCTTTCCTTTCCATTCACCCTGCCCTGGTAGCCCTTGCACATCAGAACTCCTTGGGTATGAGAATTTGGTTCACATGTCCTCAATTCTGTAAAAGAATGAACTAAGAAGCTGTAATTTAGGGCTCATAAAATGCTCAACACTCTGACTGCATTCCCCTTTGTTTTATTGTTTAGTAGTGTGAAGGGCAGGGAAGACAGCTAGTTCTTTCTTTTCTGAGAGTACAAAAACTTTGGACACATTTTTTTTGTCTCGTTCTACCATTGTATGCTTATCTGAGGTCAGAAATCTTCTAAAAACGGATAAGACTCCTGTAAGAGTGCAGGATTTGCCAACAGAGATAAATAAAATCATTAATGGCAATGCCCTTATGTGATAAGGGACCTATTCTTTTTCTGTGTCAAAATTCACTAAACCTCAGAAAATCTTCTGTGGCTGCTGTGAAAATTGTCAGAATTCAGCACTGGGTATGATTTTCTAGGTATCCTGAGTTAAGATGTTCTATAATTCCAAATGTTTTGAAACAGCATCAATTATTCTTTATTGCCTTCTTTTCTTCATTATTGTATGGACCGCTCTTGTCCCAATTGCCTTAAGCTTCATCTAAGGTTCACATGAGCATTTGGTAAGTGACTGATGACGTGTGGGTGACTTTCTATATCAAAACGCCTAGAGCCAGCTAGAAGAGTTCTGTTTCAGAGATGGCATAGACCTGTAATACTATATATTGATGAAAACATCAAACATATATGTCTAATTGGTTTCAAACCTAGGCAAAACTAAAACTGAAACATAAGTATTTAAATATCTGTTCTGGAGCACAGTGCTGCTGGATATCGAGTACTTTCAGATGTATATGCTGTGTTCCCTGTGATTTCACTGGTAAGTGCGGTTGCTTAGCATTGACAGGGTGAATGCCACACAGAGGAACACGCTCAACTTTCTGAAAGTTTTCTTGTAGCTTATTTTTGAGCAGTTTAGCCAAATTGAAATCTGTGAAAGCAATACATGTGGTAGATTGTTAAGAATTCTCAGATGTGTCTGCTGCTGTTTGATATCTGAATAGGCCTGGAACTGTCCTCACTGAAACCACCTATTATCTATGCAGAAGAAAGTCTGAAAAATGAACATTTCAGATCTGTACATGTATTTGCAGTAGATGTTTATGAAGGACTTAAGATTTTTTTCTATTAATTGTCTCTCTATGAATTTTTCTATGAATTGTGTACTTATACAGCCTATGTTAATGTTGAAAGTCTCATACAGACTAGGTAGTATGGCATATATTATGAGAGACAGAAAACATAGATGGAAAAAAAAGTTTTAAAGCTTTTTTTTTTTTTTTGACTACAGCTATCTGATATACATTAATATTAATAACATTTAGGTCTCTTTGTGTTTTGTTCCACAGGCAGGAGGAGCAATTCGTCCTCTAGTTTCTACTGTTATTGCTTCTACTGCAGATGGCTGTTTGGACCACTCATTGGAACGTGCCAGGTACAGAGCGAGTGAAATGCCTCAAGCTTTCTTGTTTGATATAATCTATGAAGCATATCAACAGGTAAGATATTAAGACTTTTTAAAAGACTTTTAAAAATTTAATTCAGTTAAAAAAAAAGATAGCTTTATTTCTCTTCTTTAAAAAATAGAGATTCAGCATCTAATTCAGATCATGGCAAACCATCTGTATTACTTCTCAGTCTTTTGAAAAATCCTTATCATTCTAATCTGTTCAAGTTTTCTGAATATCAAACTGCCAAACACAAGGGCAGATGATGGGTCTAAACAGTTGGAAAGACAGATTTGCCATAATTTTTATTACGCATTAAATGGATTGCTTAAATGAGTGGGTTAATGTGTTTAAAGTTAGGTATATATTAAGTATGTATTGTTGACCGTGAGCATCAAAGTGTTTTGAGTGCACAGTGTAGTAATGACATACAATAATTTAATAGGATACAGGCTGTTATAAGATATTGGGGTAATATCAAATTGCTATATCTAGGTAAATGTTTAATTTGTTTCTTGGTTGCATGTGTATTCTACATAATTTGATTGGTGGCTGAAATAATGTTTACTTGGTCTCTGTTGCAATCCTCTCTTTTTTCCTAATATATTGCTTTAATTTCAACTTTATGTAGGAATATAAAAATTGTGGGTGGTGTATTAAACCAGACTCTTTTGCCTTTATCTGCCCTGAAGACTGCTTTCATTTGCCCCACCCTGCATTCACGATTTACTGGAAACACTCCAGCCTTTGGTCTCAACATTCTACTTCCTTTTCATTCATCACCTTGTGGAAATTGCTTGTCCTCCAGGTATCTTCCAGACTGACTGGAAGCAGAGCATTTCTTCATTTGTCACTTGGAAGGAATTATTTTTCACAGTAATGCTGACAGTCATGCTTCCCATCACTTTCATTTCTCAACAAGCCCAAATTTCTGATACTTTCAGAGAGTACAAAGCTTAGAAGTCACCAACAACAGAACATATGTGAGGATAGGTGATGAAGAAGAAACTGTTACTTAACTGTTCAGTAATTTTTACTTAGAAATGCTGGCGGAAAGTCCATGTCATACCCTTATGCTTGGTACTTGAAGCTGCTAGATGCTGAAAATGAAGGATGGTCCAAAATGAAGAGCTACTTGAATGATTGGACCAGCTCCAGCCTTTTTACTTCTGATAGGAAGCAGGGAGCTGTTTTTGGTGTATATCACGACACACAGCTAATACTTCTGAGACTCCGCCTTGAATGTAGTGGGTATACTCGTGATAAAGGCAGCCTATATGTGCATAAAACACTTCTCAAGAGAAAACAGCTACCGTTGGTTATACAACTCTTTCTTTCTTCTTGATACGTATCTCTGTTGGAAAATTGCATCTCTGTTTATGTGCTGTTTCTCAAAACAGCCCCCCAAACAACCCCCTATTTTTTCTACTGTGTTTGCTCATAATTTCCAGATACAGAACGGCTGGCAAATACATAAAAAACTCTTGTCCTAAATACCTTGCTCAAAAGACAACTATATTTGCAGTCCCTATGCTCCTTTGAGTAGTGTTCTTTTCTCACACATGCATTCCATCAGTCTTCTGTATCCCTGCTCTTTCAAGAACAAGCCACCAAAGTTGTTAGAAGCAACCAAAGCTATGGTTCCTTGTCCCCAGTTCCCTTTGCTTTGGCTAAACTCTGGTCATTTAAATGCTCTGTGCCTTAGAGCCCTGGGAAGTATAACCCTTCACTAAAACTTCTCAACTCATATTGTTTCCTAATTATTTATGTTTCAATGGTGTCTAGCTGTCCAAGTCAAGGATTAAGACCCTATTGTTCTGAGAACTGTACAAACAAATAAAAAAAATAGATAATAGTTGTCCTGAAAAACTTAGTCAAGCTACTGTAGAACAGATTTTTTGTATGGCTGCAGCTTATGATGCTTCTTAAATATTAACATTGCCATAATTAATTCCCACAACAACCTGGTGAAGGCAAGCAGCATCAAAACAAATGAACAGAAAAGAGAAAATTATTTTGTTACTCATATTGCAAGTCATTCACAAAGCTGGAAATGGAATTAATTTTGACTGACTTGGCATAAGATCATGATCCCACTCCTGTGTATTTTATACAGTTGTGACCTTTTTGCAACAATAATGTAGGGAAAAACAACAGTCAAACATGCATTCCTTGGAAAGAAACTGTCTATTTGAATTATTGTTTCAGGTTACATGGGCTTTTCAGCTATACGGGGGGTAATGTGGAATACTGTTCTTAAATTCCATCTCTATTTAAATACATCATCTGATGTGAGTAGGTAGGTTTAGAGTGTTTATTAACAGATGTGTTCTCTTTCATGAATGTAAGGTCTCTGAGTAGGTTGACTACGAAGTTGCAAAGTTCAGTTAAGGGTCAGTTCTGTGAACCTTACAGGTTTGCCATCTTTTTTCTCTCTTCTGGTCTGGTACCAATCTGGGCAGAGCAGACAAGAGCTCCTTCTCCTTTTATTGCTGTTTTAAATTTATTTAGAACTAGAAAGGAATACGATATTAATGCTAGTAAAATATGAAAAAATGCTTTTGTATTAGCTTTACCAAATTAAGTCATTCCTTAGAAAACATTTTCCATTTCTTGCTCAAATGAAAAAAATTATAGTAATGATTTGTGGAAAAATACATGCCCTGTTGAATCTACTTCAATGAATTTTATGCACAAGTACCAAAGATTGGTTTACAATATTATCTTAAAATATGTGTGTGCTACAGTGCATCTCCTTTACATTTGGCTCCAAAAATCCAGCACAGATTTTGAAGTCATTCAGCCAGGTTTTTCACATGTATTTAATTTTTGTATGCTGGATCTCAATTTAGTTTTCACTGTCGCATCTTTGTTGCTTACAACATACATATTCTAAACAGCTCTTTGTTCAGCTATATGTTACTTTCTGATTTAACTGTGATGATGTCAAGATTTCTGACATAGTAACTATTAACTTCTCAGCTTTATAGTACTGCTGTTGAAACAATTTTGTTGCTCAAAAATTACATGCACTCCATTGTCTTTGTAATGGCTTTGAGATATCATTAAAAAAAACATTCTTCATTACTTGCTGGTGAGGTACTGCATACTGTTAGGTTTTCTGATCGTTAATTTTGAGTATTTTTTAACCATGCTGAAACAATAGTATTGTTTCATGAAAATATTTCCTTAAAATGATCTCATACTCTCTCAGTTAGCATCAGTTTTAACATCAGTGGTAAAAAAACTACTTTTTTTTAATCTATGTATGTGCTAGTTAGAGGAAAAAAGACATTCAGATGTCCTATATTTTTACTTTTTTATTTGGAGAATGCTTCTTGGTGAAAGGCCTTTTTTGATGAGGCAAGTAAGTGAAGGTGCAATAGGGAAGGGCAAACTTTTCAGTGTTCTTCTACCTCAAATGAAAATTGCCCCAACGCTACAGGATCAGAAGACCAGTTTAGGAAATATCTACTCCTGTTCTGGAGCAGTGATACTGATTTTAACATTTTGTTAGGTTTCGGCCACTTTTAACTCAGGATACCTCTTGTCTGCTGTACTGGGCATCACGTAAGACAGACTGAAAACATTTAAAATCCGTATTGAAATTAAGCAGCTGTTCAGAGCCCACAACAGCCAGTGGAGGTAAAATGATGTCTTGATCTTAAAAGGCCTCACTACTCTGATTTATGTGTCATTAGATAGAGCACTCAGCTATAATAAATGAAGAGGCATAGTGTGATTTTGACAGATACAAGCATCTAATCCTGTGTAACACCGCTTAACACTTTTTGTTGCAAATCTCTGTGTTCAGCTTAGGAAATACAACACTGCTTTCATGCCCTTCAATTTGTAAAATTTATAAAATCTGTAAAATTTATAAATGTTACAGCTCTTATTTATGCCATGTGTTGGCATATGTCACACGATGCCTATGTGACCCAAGGTGGATAAGTGACAGATGCAAACTGCAGGGGGAAAAAGAACTGTATTCATAATGTGCATGGTGTCTTGCAAGCAGGAGACTTTACCTTAGCCAGGGGTTTTACTTGGGATTTTGGGTAGAAGGACATATAAATTTGTTAAGCAGATGAATGTAATGTTGCATTAGTACTCTTCTGATATGTCCTATTTGTGAGTTCTCGTTTCCTGCACAATGTAATGAACATGTGATTTACTTCAATTTTAATGTTCCTGGGATAAAATAAGCCAGTTGGATTTTTTTTATTATTTCTATTTTAGTATGTTAATAATAATAATTAAATTTCTGATCTTTGAAAATACATGTTTCTTTTCTATGCTTATCAACCCTAAGGGAAATCAGGAAAGTTAAAGTGTTAATTGAAAATCCAGCCTTTACAAAGGTAGTAAATAAGAGATAGATTCCTTGGACCAGACTTGTTCATTTTTGCTTAAGGTAGTTTCGTGTTTCTGTTCAGCTTTTTAATTTAAATGGGAACAAATATGAAGTATGATCCTGAAAGGGAGGGGGAAGACTTCACTTACCAGAAGTCAAGTGTTCCCTGGAGCAGTATCTTTTTAAGGAATTAGAGTATCAGGAAGTCAGGCAGACCACCTTTTTCCTTTAATCAGTAGGCTGAGGCTGGTTTCTATAATACTTGTTTCTGACATATTGTGAATTGCACAGAGATCTCAGAGATCTTTTTTCTTTAACACAAAGCATCTTGTTTTGTCATGTCACGTTACTGTACGAAGTAACACAACCACAATATATAAAGGCTGAAATACCCAGACTTAACGAAGCATTGAGCATTTGAAAGGTGTCTGCTGAAGCTTTACCTTTCATGATTTGGCAGAGAAACAAATGAAAATGGAAGCAGAAGAAGAGTGATATGTAGAAGATTCTGACAAACTTGTATGTCAGAGATGTAAATAAACAACCTAGGGATGATGATATGATGGTTAGAGAGTTGTCAATGTGAACGCTGGGGGTACTGTAGAGTTGTTCACCAATGTGACCGGTCCAGGGAAGCCAAGGACCTTGTGAGAATATAGCTCCAAACAATTGAAAAAAAAGAGGGACATGTTAGAAGGCTATTCTGCAGGAACCCTTCACATGTGGATGGTGTGGCAAAGTGTGATCACTATTTAAAAACAGGGATAAGTTTATAACAGTCTTGATTTTAAGAAAAAATACCTAATGATTCTTTTTTCCCTATTAATAATTTATACATTGTTTTGCAATTATCCTCAAAATTTGCTGAACCTGGGAAAATTTACCTCAAAAGCTATACCTTTTTTGAGTGGGGTGTTTGTATTGCACATGTAGTTAGTTTAATCGTCTGTTGGTAGCAGACTTTTGCAGATTATGGAAATTTATATTTAGCTAATCAGAATGAAGCTGAAGTTAAAAAAGGGAACAGGAATCAGGAATACTCATTGAAGGAGAATGAGCTTCAATACATTTTAGAGATGTTTTTCTGGTACATGTCTGTAACCTCCTCACAGATATCCATACAGATCAGAGTGATCCTAGGGATTCTATCTAATCTGCGTAGAAACAATGTAGAGATTCATACTTTTTGGGATTACACTGAATTAGTATATCTGTTCATAGCTAACATTAACCACTTTTTGAATAATAAGCAATCACATTTACTTACAGGGCGTTACAGCATTTGCCTGCATAGGAGAGAGCTGCTATATATAAACCTAGCAATGACAAGACACAAAACAATAGTGTGTCAGGAAGAATCATTCAAATACTTTGATGCTGAATTCTGGGAGGCAGATGTTCTTCCACTCCCAAAAGAAATCATTACAAGATGTCTGCAGATGGGGTTGAGATATTCTGCAAACTGTCCAACCTGGTCATTAGTAGAAGAAAAGGAAATCCCCAAATTGTTCTCTTCTAAAAAACCCCTGTGAATGTTCAGGGAAGATTTTGCCAGAGTAAGAAAGGAAGTTGGCTATTGTTAGGCCCATTGTAGAAGTATTTGCTCAAAGTATTGTCTTTTCTGTATGTAAATAATAGGGAGTGTATTCCATGTGGATTCTGTAAACTTCTAAAGTGCTTTTTGAAAGGGCACAACATCACTGGGATTCTTTTTCAAACATGTGTGAAGCATTTTAGTATCCTCTGTAGCAGGGAAGTGGAGTCATCTGTAGCAGTTTAGCAATATTTTGGCATAGGTCAGGCAAGTCCTTCGAGGCAAAATGTCTAGACTGATTTGGGAATTTTCCTGTGGCTTCATTTTGTGTTAAAGAAATCAATGTCTGTTACATTATTATTGCCAGGAGCAACAGGCGATTAGATGCACAGTAGCAGACAAATTGTTCAGTAAAACCTTGGCAACTTTGGGAGCAAGGGACAGATTCAAAAAAAAGGACTGCAGGGTCAAAATATAAGTGAGACAGAATTTGGGCATTTAATTCTCATGCTGGAATCCTGAAAAAAACCACTGCTCCCCCCGCCCCGCCCCAAGACTAAAGATATCTGAATTGTCAAGGCACCTCAACCTTTATTTTTAACATTCACCAAATGTGAAACTGTGTGTATGTCAGGGCATGTAAGTTGTGGCAAGGCTAATCAACTTAATACTTATGTCCTGTAAACATTCACTTGCAGAAATTATTTTTTTTTTTTTCTAATGCTATTCTGTTGTGAATTGGTGATGTGGCTCACATCTGTTCGTTTTTGTAATGTAAAAACACTGAAAAAGAGATCACCATTGTTTTTAACATATGACAAAAAGTATGTAAGATATATAGTTTTTATCATAAGCTATAATGGGTTGTTTCTTGACTGTCGTTTTTTAAAATAGCACCAGGCATCTTTTATTAAGTATATTATATTGTAAGGATTATAAGTTTACCTCATTCTCATTCAAATGTGTTTTGTGGTTTCTATATACTCTATATGTGCGTATGGAGATCCAGTTCCTTTTCCACCATCTCCAGCGTTGGTCACCCACTTTGCTATTGTATTTTACAGTTACATGTTCAGGTCTTCTAAATATATGCCATGTACGTTATTATTATATTTGTCCTAATTCTGCATTCCAGTTTGTGTGTATAGGTTTTCTTCCTCATTAAGGGTATTCTGTAATACCGAATCAAGAAGTGATTTGTACATTAGACAAGAGCTTGCTAGAATGATAGTAATCTTATTGTATGATTTGTATGAAGACAGTACTACAAACCAATGTTCTTCTTTGTATGAAGTACTAAAGGCAATGTTCTTCCATCTGCCTGTGAAATGTAACCGGTAATTACAGTTTTGGTTTAACTGCCTACTTGGTTGGTCCAAGTCAACCTACTTGGCTGAGTAGTTTGTTGAAATTCCTACCCCTAATTTTTATTGTCTGTGTACTGCTAATATCAAGATGGCAAATAACTGTGAGTTTTTCAATGTGCAATCCAAGCATGTGAAAAAACCTAGCAAAAGGAAGACTTTCAGCTGATTTGTTCATGAGTCATTAGGATTTTAGATATGATTGTTCAAAAAGGAAATCTGTGTAGCTCCTAACTGTTAAAAGAAAATCTATTTCTTCTTATATGAGAAATTTCTGCTTCATTAACAGCAATCTTCCCTTATTGTGGTCCATTGCAGCTTGGATTTTATATCTTCTTGTAGTCACATTCTAAAAAATTTTTTATTTGGAACTTCAGTAGAACCAGAGATCTATTCCCTTTAATTTGTGCAAATAACTGATAATTGTTTTTTGTTTAGATGCAGAATTGCAATGAAGCTACTTTTTAAATAGTGTAGTTTTGCAGAGGATTTTTTTCTGCCTTTCTCCATTCATCTTCAGACTGAAGCATGCAGACTGTTGCTTAAACAGAGGGTTATCAACCTCACCTAAGTGAATATCCTAACTTTGTACAGTTTTCAGATTGTAGTTCTGAGATATTTTCCAAAGAGATCTCACAGTTACTTTATCTGGCATCTTTTTATCCTGGGAACTTTGTCCTGAGATTTAGAGAAGTAAATATTTTTTTCTCTATCCTTAAAACTTACCCAGTTCTATGAAATGCTTTTCAGGGTAAATATGCTAAAAGAATTTTTTGAGTAATGCTTTCTTTTATTTAAAAACTGTAGCTAGATTGGTGGTCTATTGAGAAAACTATGCTAGTTTAGATTTCTCTGTACTTGATTAGTTCTTTGGCACAATGGTAGAGCCAGGATATTGTCTGAATCCCCACCTTGCCCTAATTAATTTCTGCCACAAAAATGTTTGGAGAGATTCTGATGCCTTGCGTAAGAAAAAAAAGTTTTTTTGCTAATGGGATAATTACTTCCATTTGATGTCACTCCTCATCCTGTAGGATCTCACAGCACTTTGCAAATTCACATGTTAGCTCTTGGAACTGTTTGGTGCAGTGGTGCAAAGCTTCCACTCCCTGGTGAAATCTGGCATCTCCGTGGCAGTGAAAAGGCATTTTGTCTTCAGATATAATTTGGAAGGTCTATGTTAAAGAGGCACACTGCAATTATTCAAGTTGAAAGTTAGACTAGATTATGAAAGTACTGTAAGTGTTACTTGATTTGCATGGATAAGTGTCCTGTATCCACAAGAATTATCTGTTTGGCACAGGCTCAGAAAATGCAGAATACTTAGAACTTGATATATTTAGAAATCTTTTTACTGGGAGAATGTGAACAGTTAATTCTTTACATGTTTTTAGAATAACCTAAATAATCTTTATTTTTCTGTACTGGGACAAGATTTTTCTTGTCTTTGTCTTGTCTGTATAATTCTTTTCCAAGTATTTTTCCAATTTACAAGATAATTTTAAAACTGTAAACAAGTCCTAACACAGTACTTCGACTACAACTGTTTTGTCACATAGAATATTATCATTTTCTTATTTCTTTACATTGTAACTAAAATATGACTTTTTAAAAAACTGAAATTTAATACAAGGTCTGAAATTCCATGTTCAGCTGCATACTCAAAATGATTCATTCATCACACAGATTCACCCTGAATCAATTAGTATGGAAAAGACTTCTGAGATATTGAGTCCAACCTTTGAGCGAAAACCACCATGTCAACTAGACCATGGCACTAAGAGCCAAGTCCAGTCTTTTCTTAAACGCCTACAGGGACAGTGACTCCACCTTCGTGGACAGTTCATTCCAATATCTAATCATGCTTTCTGTGAAGAAATTCCTCCTGATGTCCAACCTGTGCCTCCCTTGACACAGTCCTTTTCTGATACCAGAAGAATCAACACTGTCTCATAGGTACTTAGGATCCGTTTTATGAAGTCAATCTGATTAATAACAATCTCTTAGTTGGATCAGGTATTTCTTCTTCATACTGTGCCATTGTTTATCCTCACCCAGCTTGTACTCTGATTTTCATTATGTTAGTTTGTGTGGACTTGGGTGAAGTAACATCAGGAAAATGTTGCATGTGCTTACATATTGTCTACAAGGCTTGCATAACTGTTAGAGAGTAAATTGCTGTATCTGTTCTCTTCGCTGTGAAGCACTGCTTCACCTGGATGTATGGCACAGCAGTTTTAGTCAATAACTACAGTAAAAATAGTTTCAGAGATGAGCTTATCTGAAGTTCTGTTAATCTCAGGGTTTCCTCATTCACGTTTCCTCCTTTTTGCTGCTTCTGCTTTTTCTCATTTAGCTGTGGTGTATTGCAGTAGCCTGCATGCTTGGTGCAAATCCACTGTTGGATTCAGTGGTGTTTCGTTTCCATGGTAATGAGTGTGGCAAAAAAAAAATCTTTATGAAATACAATAAAAATAGGGAAATTCAGGTTCAGCAAGAACTTGTGTCTGCTTCTTTTTTAACTCAGTAAAATGTTCCTGATGATGAATGTTTATGATGAATTCTGGCACTTCAGCAGTGGAAACTTGATTTGCAAGGATCTGGAAAAATTACAAAGCTCTGCTATTGTTAATTAGTTATGCATTTTAAGTGCAAGTGTTCTGATATTGTTATTGAATAGATTTACATGGGAGAGTAAAATGGAGACTGTGCTGACAGTGGAAAAAGTGCTAAAAATGACACAGTTGTTACAAAAGTGTAAATGCTGGCTCTGTACAGGTTTTAAAGATACCCGTGTAAAGGAACAAATCCAAAGATTTTCTTTCAGTTAATGCATTAAAAAAATACTGATTTTGTGTCTTTATTATAAACTAAGGAATGATGAAAAGATAGGAGAACCACAGTGCTATAATGAAATGTTTTTTCATCTCTGCTTGTTCTATTGTATGGTTACCACAGAATCACAGAATCTGCTGAGTTGCAAGGGACTCATAAGGATCATCGAGTCCAACCCTTAGCCCTGCGCAGGACAATCCCCAGGAGTCACACTGTGTGCCTGAGAGTATAACGCTTCTTGAACTGCATCAGGCTTGGTGCTGTGACCACTTCCCTGGGGAGCCTGTTTCAGCACCCAACCACCCTCTGGGTGAAGAATCTCTCTCTAATACCCAACCTAAACCTCCTCTGACACAACTTCAGGCCATTCCTTTGGGTTCTGTCATTGGTTCCCATATATCCATTGAAAAGTTTTCTCACTATAAAGATACAGTAAAGTTTTCAAAGTATTGGAAACCAGTGAGCATTTGGAGTGTTAGTAAGTACCAGGGACACACAGGCTGTGTAGTCACTCCTTTCTCTAACCCCTTGTTCCATGTTTACATCTAAGCAACAAAAGTATACCTTGCATTTTAGGTAGTAGTAGTATTTTTCAAAATATTCTCAAACTAATTTTGGGGGAAGAGGGGGAAGATTTCACCTCACCCAAAGCGTTTTATTCAAACATCCACTCCTGAAAAACAAACAAAAAAGACACCCACAAAAAAAGTCTCCCCAAAACACCTCTTAGAATGCCTTTGAACAGTACAAAAGCACTTTTAAGTAGTATATTTCCTTCTGTGTCATTTAAGGAACTAAACTGTTTTCTTTCTTTTGTGAATATGTTTTATGCAAATATTTCCAGCTGTTTCCACCATTTCAAATCTGTGGTCTGAAACTTAAACTATGTCTATTGTTTCACAAAGCTATGTGTGCATGTCAAGTTCAGTTAACAGTACACTGTCAAACTCTATGCTAAAAAGGCTTTCAGTCATAAAGAGACTTTAGAAATAGGAGTTTTAAACAGATTTTTGTATTGTGAGTTGACTCTAGATGTACACTAAAATACATACAGAAGACTTAGGAAGAGAAAGGCTGCATACCAGGGTCAGTAAGAATTTTCCTCACAGATATTCTGGAATTTTCGTAGAATCATAGAATATCCAGAGTCAAAGGGAATCACAAGAATCATGAAGTCCAACTCCTGGTGCTGCACAGGACACCCTGTGCATGAGAGCGTTGTCCAAATGATTCTGGAACCCTGTCAGGCTTGCTGCTGTGACCACTTCCCCGGGGAGCCTGTTTCTTTCCTCTGGGTGAAGAGCCTTTTCCTAAGATCCAGCCTAAACTTCCCCTGACACAACGTCAGGACATTCCCTTGGGTGTTCTGTCACTGGTCACCACAGAGAAGAGATCAGTGCCTGCCCCTCCTCTTCCCCTCACGAGGAAGTTACAACTGCAATGAGGTCTCCTCCTCTTGAGTTTGAACAAGTGACCTCAGTTTCTCATATCGCTTCCCCTGTGGACCTTCACTATCTTTGTAGCCCTCCTTTGGGTATGTTCTAATAGCTTTATATCTTTCTTACACAGTGGTGCCCAAACCTGCACACAGCACTCAAGCTGGGGCCGCACCAGTGCAGAGCAGGGCAGGACAGTCACCTCCCTTGACTGGTTGATGTGCCCGGTGCACAACTTGCTTTTATAGGTGCTCCCTAGTAGTGATTAATTTGTTAACTGAATTTCTTAGAGCAACATAGAAGCTTTTGAATTCTGCACTTCAAATATGGATTTAAAATTTCACTTTTGAAGCTATTTAGCATACGGATGGTATATAAACAAAGCTGGTCTTGTGCTGATACTTCATTTCATTGTTCTCTTCTGACATCAGCGTATCAGACTTGCAGAACAGTACACTGTGTCAATGTGTTTAGGTTGAAACAATTACAGATAATGAGTGGTAAATATCATGATATACAAGTGTTAGTGAAATCTGGTTTTAATTATTACTTCGCTTTGTGTCGTATTTCATCCCTTGAAGCCAGCAATACCCTCAAGATGCTTTAGCCCATTTATGGAACTTCTCCACTCCCTACTAATTATTTGTAATTAATACCTTGCAAAAAAGTTGGAGTAGCTCAGTTTTATCCTAGTTGTATATATTACACACACACATATATATATGTATAAAAAGTAACTTAATTTTATTTCAAAGCAAATTCTTTCATGGCTATGTTTTTCTGGATTTTTCTCTTCCATTCTGAAGCAAATTAAAAATATGTAGGGTTTTGTTTTTTTTTTAATCTTTATGTTATTCACATTAGTAGAAAACAGCTTGTGTTCTACCAGAACATTTTCCATAAAGACAAGACAAAAAAAGAGCAATTTTGGTAATAACTACTTGGAATTGAGAGTTACTAGGCCATTTCTGTGTTTATTGGCATTTTATCTCTGGATAATGTAAATAATATAAAAGCGATAACTATGATTTTTCTAGGATGTCTGTGTGTGTTAGTAATACAATTCAGATGTGTAATGCTGATGAATTCCTTGAATTTCACTGATGCATTATAAAACAAAAATAGAAACTAAAAATGTATTAATGTTTTATTAAACTTCTTGAGGAAATGAATTAAAAAAAAAAAAGACAAGTTGTATTGTAGCACTCTCTTTTGATTCTTCTTTAACCCACTTAGATTTTTACATTCTTGACAATTTTGATTTCTTCAATCCTGGAGGAGACTGGAAATTACTGGTATCTTTGAAACATGAATTTGCAGACACATGGTTAAATTTGAGACAGTGGAAGGGTTATTTCAGCTTTTCTAAAGGAAAGCTTATGTACTGCAGAGCTAATTGTCATTCTCTAAGGAGTTAATTGACATCTTGTTTGAGGTTGCTGAAGCTATAACAACCTACTTGCATAACAAGATGTTCCACAGAAACTTTTACTAAAGACTCTTTAAGGAAACTGAAAATATTTGGGATAAGGGTAAGTATTTACCAGAGTAGATTATTTTTAGAAGAAACAAGGTAAAGTACATGACCAGTTCTCATGGCAGTAAATTACTAGTGGAGTTTCACGATGGCCTGTGTTGAGACCTGCGCAGTTATTTTGTTCATAAATAATTTGGAACAGGAAGTAGAGATACCCATTTTTTTTCTAGGTAGTAGAGATGAAGGCTAACTAAGAAGATTTTTAGAAGGATGTTATGATAAAATTCATAGGTAAGCATAGATAAGTGATCAATTTTTTTCCCTCCTTTACAAAGTTTCAAAGCACTTTCCACACATGAAATGATTGACTAGATACTGATCTCTCTGTCTGTGGGAAGATGTGACAAGAGATGTGGTGGAGCATTTTGAAGGGCTGAGAAGGTGGTTTTGCACTCCTTTTTCTGTCAGAACCACAGAGATGTGATGAAAAGAGTGATGAATCAGATGCTCCCTAGTGCAGCTGCTAAAGAAATGCTGCTATTCAAAAAATAATTGGATGAATTCAGGATTCCTGTAATTCACTGAGTACTGTTAAGGCAGTCACTTCTGGTTCAGTGTGTCCCTCAGGGACTTTTTAATTTAGGGATTTCCAAAGCCTGAATAATAGCTTTATATGAGGCCAAGGGAGTATTCTGGGAAAGTAAGAAGCTTGCCTTGTTCTTACCGTTGGCTGTTCACTCTCTAGTGGAGGCTGGATACTGTTCCTGCTTTTCTACCTGTGTTTTGGCTCAGGAGATTCTGCTTCCTACTCAGTTTTTCACTGATAGGATTCTTATAATCACTACTTATAGGAAGCCAAACTGCTTGGGAAGGGTGTGTTGAGAGAAGAACGTCTTTTCTAGATGACTAAAATGTGGAAAAACTTTATTTTTGGTGGGGTTTTTTTGTTTGTTTGTTTGTTTTTTCCTGCAGGGCTTATGAAGCATCATGAGACTTTACTGTTTTTGTGCAGGTAACTGGAGAAAAAGATAGAGGAAATCACATAAGAAATACAGAGTTTCATAGTTACTACCACCCTTTTTTGATGATGCAGCAACCAACACAGACACAGCATTTGAAGAGTCATGCTTCTACAGTTTATTAATTTGTTCCCATATTCTAAAGGTTTGTCACTGGAAGGTCAATGGTATCTTTTGGTGAGGCCTCCCTCAACCCCATCAAAAAGCTTTTTATATGTGTAACTTCTCATTAGTTAACACTGTAAAGGTTTAGCAAGATACTTGCAGCACCTAATTGAATTCATCTGTGCTTATAAAATGTTTATTTGCTTATATAACGCTTTGCTGGATACCTACAGTTTGGCATAAGCTTCTTGGAACGGTTTTTTATTTCTGATCCATCCTGAACCTGCCTACTTAATACAGATGTATTATTCTGGATAGGACTGCTGAGATGTAAGGTTTAATTAATGAAAAAAAAAATCTGTTACTGCTTAAAAGCATGATTTCTTTAAGGCTCATTAAGGATGTTTTTTTCTTTTTTAATTACTACAGTGTACAGACTATGACCTGGATTATGGAACTGAATGTTTGCATCTGGCTCTGAAATATTGTAAAACAAACGCCAAACTTGTTGAAGGAACAGCTGACCTCTGGAAGGTAAAGGCAATAATAATATCTAGTTTTTATATATGATTTAAAATTGATAAAGTTTGCATGTTATCGTAAAACTTCAGATGTGTTTTCAATTGTAAATTAGGCTTCTCTCTTCCAAATTTCAGAATTGGTTTTGTATCATCATGAGCTCTTTTTAGAGCTCGTTGTCGTAGACAGACTTGGGCAGATGTTACTGGAGATAACCAATGAAGACAGTTTTTTTTCTCTAAGTAGAAGAAACAACTAGGTACTTGAATAACCTGAGAATCTATAAAACTATAAATCCATGATCTCTAAAATGAAGAATACTGTTTTATGATATGATCTTTCTTCTTCTATTTCTGTATCTTTTGTGTATTTTTCTCTGCTTTTCCTATGAGGACACCACTTTTTTTCTGATGCGAAATACCCAGCTATCAGCAGTTTGATTTTCAGAGCAGTTTGTTACATTCAGTAGCACTGTAATATTTAAGATCTCTTCAAACAATCTTTTAAAAAGTTTTGAACATCATTCACCTTTTCTGGTAATCTATAGGTTCTTCATGAGTAACAAAGCAGGTGTGTGTACAGGTGCCAAAGTATACATCCCTGCTGCTTGAAAATATTGCATTTCATTGTTTTGGATGGTGGGACATTATTCTTTTTCAGTAGCTGCTGTGTCATGCGATTTTTAAGAGTTTATTTTATTTTATTCATTACCACATTGAAGGATCTGGAAGCAGGTCAAATCACTCCATCTATCTTTGACAGTAAATTTCCTCCGAAGGGACATGATTTCTAATAACATGACCATAAATCTTACAAAGAAAGGTAATTTCCTGAGTCTGCAGTGGAAATTCTCTGTGCAATTTAACAACAAAATTTACTTGTGCACTAGTTGCATACAGAAACTTCTTTCAGTATCTTGCTGGGGACATAGTCTTTCTGAAACAGTATATGGTCTGTTCTCCTGTTTAGTCTTCTAAGGGACAGATTATGTTATGCATATTTACATGATATAATTTTTGGGTGATTTCACTGGTCTCATTGCAAGGCATTGTACTTACATGAAGGGTAAAAAACCACACCAATAATTGTTCCTTTAGTTCTTTAGAATGCTCTAGAAACTACTGATGCCCAGCAAATAAAAATAGCTTAGAATGACAGAATATTTAAGTCTGAAAGAAATAGATAGATGTCATCTGGTCCAACACTTTGTTGAAAGTGGGGCCAGGTTAGTTAGATTAGGCTGTACAGGGCCTTTTCCAGTAGAGTTTTGAGTATCTCCAGGAATGGAGATTTTGCAGACTCTGGGAAAACAAATCCTATGCATATTGCCCTGTATGGAGGGGACTTTTTTCCTACTATTTCATCAACATTTTCCTTACTGCCTCTTTCACTGGAAAGGGATGAAAGCCAACAGAAGGCTCTGAAAGAGAAGTCCAGTTTACTCTTCTCTGTGGCCATTAATTAACCCTTCCCCATCCTTCATCCTCTGTTCTTTGGGCTGAACAAGTCAAGTTCTCTCACACCACCTTAGCAGCCCTCTGCTGGGCATCCTCCTGTTCCTCTTGGTGTTATTCTTGAGAGCCCAAAATTAGAAACAGTACACTGGTGTGTTCTCAGAAGTTCTGAATACACAGGAGTAATCCCCTGTATTACCTGTAATGAGGTCTACTTCCATACTGATACAGCCCTCTCAGACTCTGTTTCTGCACTGCTACACACCGCGGACTCATGTCCAGCTTGTCCAGAAGGTCCTTTTCTGTGAAGTCATTTTCTGTATTTTCCATCAGTATGGACTGCTGCCCAGGATTGTTACGTCTGAGATGCAGGATGCTGTATTTGTTCGTTACATTTCACAAAGTTTCTGTCAGCCTCTTTCTCCAACCTTTCAGGTTCCCTGTAAATAAATGGTGCACCCTTGAACATCTTGAATACTTGCTTTTTTGTTGTTGTTTGTTAGTTTTCTGAGAGTATTTCCCCTTTCTCAGGTTATTTAAAAAGGTATTAGACACTATTGCCCCCCAAGGAACAGCACTAGTAACCAGTCCCCAGTTACGCTTTGGACTTGAGCTTGTGCACATCTCTGGTTTAAAAGACACTAGTTGTTACTGCCAATTCAACATTCTTTATGAAACAAAATCCCGATGCTGTTAGCTTTCTAGCACGTGAGAGACATTGCAGTAGCACTGGACTTGAAAGGGGCCAGTAAACACATGGAAAATGATAACATGTAAAGAACAAAGAGAAGGGACCCTGTGCTGGAGCAGGGGAAGAGTGTGAGCAATCATCTTCCTGAGGAGGGAGAAGTGTCAGAGACAATATGCAGTGAACTGACTGCAGCCCTCATTCCTCATCCCTCTGTGCCGCTGGAGAGGAGGAGGTAGAGAAAATTGGAAGCAAGGTTGAGCCTGGGAAGAAGGGTGGGTGGTGTGAAGATATTTTAATATTTGGGTTTATTTCTCATTATCCTACTCTGATTTGATTGATAATAAATTAAACTAATTTCCCTGAGTTGGGTCTGTTTTGTAAATGATCTCTTTCTGTCCTTATCTTGACTTTTTATTTTTTTCTCCCCTATGTAATTGAAGAGGGGAGTGACAGAGTGGCTTTGGCGAGCAGCTGACATCCAGCCAAGGTCACCCACCACAGTGTCTCAGTACTGACAGTATGGTGCAGAGCATGGCAGTAGCAAGGGCACCCATTTATGTGCAGATACTGTGCTGCAGGTGGTGCAGAACAGTGAATGTGCTCTGTATGGTATTCACAAAGATGCTGCTGCCATGTCATTGAAGTTCCTACACCTTCTCATACCCTATTCCCTGTCAAGTTTTGTAGTTGAAAGTCTTTGATGTCCTCTGTCGCTTGTGAAGACCTTAGAAGCCAAAGGCATGAAAATGACAAGGTCTGTGAAATGTTACATTGTTTCTGCAACTAATAGTCGTTTCAGATTAGAGCCTACAGAGGAAGATAGCAACTTGTTTTTGAATGGCACCCAGGTATTTGTCACTCTGTACCCGGGTGTTTTGGAGCAGTGCCATTAAGGAAGGAGGACACTTGTGCTCCAGCTGTGCAGTTTGATGAAGTTCACAAGAGTGCCAGTTTTCTCAAGCAGTCCTTACCTGGTTAAGAACTATTGCTGTTTGTTACTAATCACCTTCCCGACGCACAACTGCCTTTCCTTACCTGTAATAATAATGTCATTTGTAATATAGTGTTGTTTTTTTCTCTTAGGTTTTTCAGTGCTGAGATAAATGATATTTCATATGCCCAGAACTGATGTGTTCCCAATGACCCCAGTCTTATTTTGTTAGCATGAGGCGAGAAGATATTCCATCCAGATAAATAAGAACTGAAATAGTCATTGTTCAGTTGAGGTTTCAGAGGATGTGTAACTGAAAAACTGTTCAATTAACTGGTGGAGGACAGTTTCTAAAGTTCAAGGATTACAAACTGGTTTCATCCTATGTGGATCTTGAATCGTTAAAAAGCAGATCAGACATTTGTAAGAATTCAGTTTATTTATTGGGTGCACAATCTACATAACATTAAGTGACTCAAATCTGTGGGAAAAAGTTGTGCTCATATATTGTCTTCTTGAATCAATACTGATTATTCTACCTGAGCACTGTCTGCTTGTACATTAGAAAAAGTAACATCTCAAAGTCATTGTTGAAGCTAAAGCAGGAAATAGCGTGTTTACTTTCTGGGAACAAATTGCAAAATTAAAACATTCTTTGTAGTGACAACAACCAACCAGGAACATTCAAATGACTTCAGTGTTACAAATATTTAAAAGTTCTATTTTAAAGATAGTATATAGCTATCTATAAAGTAATTTGGGATGAGGATGACAAAAAAAGGAAACAGAATGAGACTATCAACACCACCTTTTCAGTTTCTCTGTGTTTGACACTTTTGAAGCAAAATTACCTTAAATATTCTGGGGCAATACGCTCTTTAAGTATAAAATCAACTAACAGAATGTATGTGTATATAATGCAGATGAAAAATCCAGTGTAAGGACATTTTAAAAAAATTGATGTATGTTTATAGACTTAATGCTGACAGAGTGAAAAATCCTCACCGTTTCTAAAAAACAACCGACTGTTTTCTAATCCTACAAAAATATCCCATACAAAGGAGATCTCTATGATATCTTAGTATAAGAGAGGGGAAAACCTTCATTAAACTAAAATGCAGTACGTTTTGTGTATGTGTGATCATAACTTTAAACTATTTGTTCAGTAAAGAGTTGTATTTTTGCATTTAATGTACAGTTTTGTAAATCTGAAGTGTTCATCAAGCTAAATCAGTGTAACAAAGGCTTTTAAATGTTGAATGGGAATAACTTTGGGGAATTTTTAAAGGAACATCTTCCTAGGTAGTGAAAACTTACAGTCTGACAATTGAGAAGATCACACAGGAAAATAAACAAACTCTTGTTTCATGATATTGTTTATAATACAGAGAAGCATTTGCTAAATAAGCAGGTCATGTTTTCATATTCTGTGACAGTGAAGTATTTGTGTTGAGTTTTAGTGTTTGGCCTAGTGATATTCTGGATTGCAGCAACAACATTCTGAAAATCTTGGAGCATTGGATGTTCAAGAGGAAAAAATGAAAACTTATATTGTCACATGAAGAGTGAGAATCTGATTAATTAGAAGCCTATGAGTTCGATGCTGATCAACAAAACAAAGGGTGCACTGCTACAGGCAAAACTTGATTAGTAAAGAGTTATGGGACTGATGTAATTAATGTCATCCAACATGGAATTTACTTATTTCATGAAATTGACTTCAAGACTTTATTGCACAATTATAATCTTGGCTGATAAAAATAGTAGTGCTGATACAACATCTAGTTGGCAGAAGTTTGACTTGTTACAGCGTGGCATCTCAATAATAGGATAACTAATTGTACTAGTTCTCATTAAATAGATGAAAAATTAGATAGTTGATATATTTCAAAAAATTATTCTCACCATGTACAGTTCTGCAGAAACTGCTATTGTATACTCTAAGCTATTTAACATTTGTCTGATGAAGTTTGCAGACAGAGATTTAAGGATTTATAGATAAAAATATAACTTTTCAGAAGTAACCTATTGAAAAGAATTGCTTAGCAAGCAGTTTAAACAAAAGGTATGTTTTTCACTGCAGCCAAATATAAATAAATGTTTTTAGAAACAAACAAAGTACAGGTCATGTTTAGTGAATTGCTCTTGGAAGGCAGTGACTTTGAAAGTGGTGTAGAAATTAGAGAGGATTGCAAGTTTCCACTATGTGTGGGCAAAATACCTTATTTCAGCCATGGATATAGAAACAAGAATATGAAATTAGAGAAGAGATGCTCTAGTATTACAAATGCATCTAGAATACTATTGTCAAATCCAGACTCAGGCTCTGAGTAACTGTTGATAAATAGGGAACGTTCAGAGAAAAGCATAAAAAAGAAGATTAAATTTTATAACTATATAGATATTTAGATTAGTAATGTGATATAAGAAAAGCAGAAATGGATAAGGTAGTAGATCTGTCTTCTACAAAGCGAAAGATCCTGTGTGTAATTTTTCTTGCTTTTTCTTTGGATTTGGTTTTGTTTGTTGGGTTTTTTTTCTTCCCCCACTGTGATTCATTGCACCTTACCTGGGCCGGGAGAGTGAAGAATGACGCCTTCCTTTCTGGTATAGAGTGTCAGTTAAAGTATTCTTCCTCATTGATTTGACTAAATCTCAATTGCTTCCAGCTGGGGTGAACCTAGAATGCAAATCCACTTTAGTGAAACTGGAGGTAAAGCAGTACAGCTGCCCAGAACAATAAACTGTTGTGTTGCCTAATCTCCTAAATTGTTTGAAACATTCATACTAAAATAATCAGTGGTTTGAATTAAACCAAAGGGTGTATCTGCCGTGGTTGTCTGCCTTTTTGAATAAGTATGAGCTAAATTGCAAGAGTGTGTCTTCATCAACACAAGAAAATCCAGAGGCATGATGAATATCCAGAGGTCAAGAGAAACTCTGGTTTGATTTGGCATCTTAGTCATTATTGAAAGAGGTGTAGAGACTATCTCCCTCCCCGACTGGTAAGTGGTCATCACCTGTGGTATCTGGTAGGGTTTTTGTGTCAACTTTACTATTTTCATAAAGCTTATAGGAACTTGTATCTGAAATTAGCTTATAGGATCAAAGATAATAAATATATATGGAAAATGTGATTCAGTCTCAGATGATTTATTTCTCTAGAAAACCACTTTGAAAAGTACTTTTTTATGTGCTATTCAGACTTTCAGAAGGGATTTTTTAAAGGTTCATTCTTAAATTTTTATTCTTCCATGTTTTTTTCTTGAAGACTGTACCCACAATTTTTTTAGATCAGACTATTTAAAAGTACTTTTCCTCCTCAAGGAGATTGTGAACCTTAGAGTATGTGTGACTACTTTTGACAGACATTAGTTTTGTTTCTTGAAAGGTTTTTAGATGATAATCTGTTCCACTTTACTGAAAGTTTTGTTTAAAAGCCCTCTAGAAACTTTTAAATAAAAAGAAACTTTGCAACAAAGTTGGTCACTCTTACATACTCACATGTAAATGTGTGTATGTAAACTTAGACACTGAAGATTTCTCAGGCTACATTCATTCTCTTACTGCTCCTCCTGCACAACAAACTGTAGGGAAGTAAGTTAGTTTTTAATTTAAAAAGAATATAATGCCTTAGGGAAATCATGAGAAAGGTAATATTAGTCATGTTTCTGACTATAATACAGGGCTTAATATATGAGATCAAAAGGCAAGTAGTTACAAAAATCCTTATGGTAAACTCAAATAATCACTTACTTGCAGCCTAAGATGCTGATACCTACAATGGTGTCCTTCTGCTGTAAGATTTACTTTGCAGCACTAGAGCTCTTGGAATCCTATTCAGGTACATTTCAATAAAAAAGAAAAAAGTTATTTGGACTCTAAGAAAAAAATGCAAAAAATCCAGTAAAATTTTATTTAACATAAAAGGAAGTTACAGTGAAACCAAATACAATTATTAAAACCTTATGTCAGTACAAGTCACTGTATGTCATTGTGAAGACATTGCTAGCAAAGACTCCTACTGCCTTGGGTAGGTGCTGTCTTTAATTTTCTGTTATTTTATTTGCAAAGCCTAATACTGGGACTGTCGGCCACCATGAGGGTACAAAGGCAGACATGAACAGTATCAAGTAAATACTCAGCACCTTGTTGTCCATCTAACCTTATCTGATTAATATCTTCAAGACAATCTTGAAGGTTTCTAATCCTCTGAATGCTCACACAGAGTCTCCTTGTAGTCTCACTGACTCCCACTAATTAATTGGACTTTCATTAATATTAATAGTCTTGCACTACTGAAAAGTTTCACCTATGTTAATAAAAGTAATAACTAGGTTTCTCCTTGGCCTTGATTTTTATGATCTCAAGTCCTATTAAAAATGAATTTATTTCATAATAAAATTAAAGTAGAATGAATGTGTCAAAATAGGTGCAATATCATGTTATCATGATTCTTCAAAGGACTGAAAATAGTTTTGGGTTTCAAATGAATTCCAAGCAGGGCTTCTCTGAAGTCTCTGGTAATTTCAGCAACCTCTGTTCTCATAACTCGCCAGTGAGATTTTACCAAAATTAAGAAATTGACAATATCATTTGTTTACTGTATTTAAAATGTAAAGAATTGCCTTCAGGGCATTGTTTTATTGGTCTTGCATTCCTTCTTGCTGTGTTAAATCTAATGAGGCTTCTCTGTCCTCTAGGTGACCTACAAACGGGATCTGTATGCAACTGAATCAATTATTAAGGGTATGTGTTTCTCCTTGTGACTGTCAGTTTGCATATTGCTGAGTCTAATTAAGTGTTATAGTTTGAAATGTCTTTAAGAAAGGTTTTATGATGGATAAAATGTGCTGAGGCAAGTTGTTGTAGCTTGTTCGCTGGAATACTTGTATTACGCCTATTTACGTTTATTTACTTCTGTTAGAATAGAGAACCTTATACACAGCTGTGTATACTACAGTCAGAGATTAATTTTGAATAGCTTTATAAGGAATAAACAATTTATTTTTTTCTTTCATTTGCAGTTCAATTCTGAATATGTTCCATCTTTCTAATCTAAGCAGTAGACTGAAAATTAAATACTAACTCTTTCAGATTCTTTACTGCCTTAAATACAGCGAGTTGTTACCTAAATTGATAGAGCAACTATATGATATTGAGGTATTTCATTAATTTATAAGGTTTTTTAATGTTTTTTAACTTTTTTTTTTTTTGTACTGATAACAGTGGTTTCATAGCAATTTAACATAAAGACTGGATTTAGCCTTTATCTGGATTGATTTTAGAGTGAGTCAATGTAGAAAGGAAGAATTCTTAAGTCTTTTGTAATAAGCACACTGAATATGTTTTGTAAACAGATAGGCAGTGATTCAGGGGACTCTTGCCTGACTCCTTGTTGAGAACCGAGGAATAAAACCCCAGAAACTGATGAAAAGAAAGGGACTTTCCTTGGGATTAAAATTATCATACCAGAGAAAATAATGTAGTTCATATTTAAGAAAACTAGAGCAAAACCTGTGTGCTATTAGGGCATGGTGAGTGACTGGCTAGTCACCCTTTGGTGTCTCATCTGTTGTTACAAGGTTCAGTATTGGCTTAGCTTCTGATTTGGGTAAATTAAACCATGCTGAGATCAGCTCTGTCACTATAGACAAGCTAGAAAGCTTAAACAGAGCCCAGACATCTCTGTGGTAAGCAGCCCTTATGCTGCTTATCTAGAACTCTAGGTATGCAAAATTTCCTCAGTGGTGTTCAAAAAATTATAAACTTGAAACAAAACTGTCACCTTCATCCAAATGAATTTCCATGTTCCTGTGCATATGAGGGCTTCAATAATCTAATAGGTCCTCAAAGGACATTAGTTAGAATTTATTTTGAAATTAGGATATATTCCAAGCAGCTTTTATAAAACTGCTTGAGTAGAAAATGAGAATGCAGCTTATTTGAATTTTTGTTTATAACTAAAGAAAAAACGCTGTTAACAACTGGATATTCTCTTTATAGATACCTATTTTCTATGTGTATTTTATCATGTTACCATGGTTTTTGTTTTCCCTAAAGCCAGTACAATCTTTTCCAGCTATTGGTTATAATAAGAAATGTAGTGTAGTTTAAAATATGAAGGCCTTCATGGTGGGCAATCAGGCTAAACCCTTTTTGATCTTTATTTATCTAGTGTTCCATTGCTGTAGTAGCATGCAGTATATCTGCTTCAGTAACCACAGTAGTCTTATTTTGCCTGGTGTCTATGAAAAACTGTACTTTAAGATCGTTGAAGTTTAGATTTGCTTCTTGCTGCATTGCATTAGTTTAGGAAGGAGAAGCTGCACATATTCTTTGCTCCTTATGCAAGCAGTATAGTGAGTCCTCCGTAGCAAATTAGGTCACTGCATAACAGAGTTATCTTACATAATTTATTATCTTCAATGAGGTTTTGAATTGGCACTGTTCGCACTCCAAGACTGCAGTTTGAGAGTTGTGCCTTGTCTATTTTGTAGCCTTGAAAAGGCTTCAAGTATCGGATCTTCACATGGCTATGACATGACTTATTTTGGTAGTGGGCAGTTGAACCATGTAAATTAGTATTAGGCAGGTGCTTTATTCACAGTTCATGACACACTTAAAGCATATTTAAGGGAAGAATGTATTTTTGTCCTTTTGACCATTATCCTGATGTATCCACACATGCCTGTGTGGCATCGTTTAGTCTCATAGTTGTTAATTTTACAGCAGAAATCTCATTAGCTATGTTCTATTGTGTTGTGCCTGTGGGGAACCTTCAAAGACAGGTCACCTTGGAGTATGGTAACCATCCTACAAAGCAAGGCATGCTCAGTTAGGCCTTTCCTACAAGCTGAGTGATTGACTATATCACAGTGTCTGCTTGTCTTGAGGGTTCAGAACCCACTACATGGTGCTGTATCATGGAATCATAGAATGCCCTGGATTGGAAAGGATTTTAAAGATCATCTGGTTCCAAGACCCCTACCATAGGCATGGACACTTTTTACTAGATCTGGTTACTCAGGACTCCATTCCACTTCCAGGGATGGGGCATCCACGACTTCTCCAGAAACCTGTTTCACTGCCTCAACACCCTCATAGTGAAGAATTTTTTCTTAATATCTAATCTAAACCTGCTTTCAGTTTGAAGCCATTCCCACTTGTCTTATCACACATGCTCTTGTAAATGATGTGCTTGTACCTGTCATTCCCCCTTTGTGCCATGTGGAGTGCCTGAAGGGGAGGTGCTGCATGACTCTGTGAAGCTGAATTGCAAGGTACCAGTTCTTGGAAGGCCACCTTGCGTGCTGCCAACATCATCTGGAGATGTCCCAGAAGCTAAATGCCTGTACTAAGATGGTGTAGGGTCGTGAAGGGCTCTGGCCTCACATGAGCTCCCCACAACTGTTGCACTCTTCACTGCTGATTTCTTTATTATTAACTTATCCGATTTACTGTGTTGGATGCACATGTTATCACTGGATGAATTCAGTAGTTATGAAGAACTTTACAGTGTACACATTTACTTTTGTGACTACAATTCCAAATTGGCTGTCATCTACAGTTTATATTTATTAGTGATTGAAACTTTTGGTTTCCTTCAACAATGCAACAAATTTCAGATTGCTAAACTTGACTCAGATGGAAGTAAGGAAAACATACGTGTTTATATCCATTTTTGTGCTTTAGATATTTATATGTATATATATATCATTCTTATTCAAGGCAATATAAAGAAACATTTCACTGATGTAAATAGACTAATGAGTTGTTTTTCTTTTGAGACTGTTTTCTTAAAACATTTATTATTTGCTAACTTCCTCAAGCTTCTTTTATAACCGTATTATGAAAGTCTGAATCTTAACATCATTTGTTTTATTAACATCCAATGTAATACATTTCTTTAGTTAAGCAAGTATAAACTTGCAGAGTATGCAGACAAGGCGACACAAGCCTATTTTTAATCGTCTTGAAGTAAGAAAACAGTGTCTTACAATAAAGGTGACTCATCTAGAAATGTAGTTAAGATCAGGTTAATACAAAACATCCTAAAAAAATTCCATTAGGACTACTGCCCTCAGGGTAGGTATCTTTGAACTCTAGTTCCAACATGTAAACTTTAAATGGTGCTTCTCAGTAGAAGTTTATAACTTACAGTTTGACTCTCTCTCCTTCTTTTTCTTAAGGGCCCTTCTATTTCAATGACTTTATCACAAGAGACTGCACTTACAGATTGGGTGTTTTGCCCTCACATTTGGCTAAAGAAGTTTCTGTTGATGTAGGTACAAATATGTTTTTGCATGTGCCAGGAAAAATATGCCTTCAAGCTGCTTATGGCTGTTGAGAGCTACATATTATGGTTTGTGTTCTGTGAAGAAACCATGTGACTTTTTATAAAAATAAGAGTTGAGATAAGCCTTGTTTATCAAAGCACAGAGGTCTTACATGAGGTAGGCTGATTTTTGTGCGCATGCCCATGAACCGGTGGTTGTTCACTGCTGTGAAGCAAAGAAATAGACTGGCAGGTGGGGAAATGCTGCTTGGAATAGCTACTGTCAGGAGAAAACAACCCTCTTTCTGGTCTTCTACCACAAAATCTTCCTTTCTTTCTTGTATACAAATATTGGTAGGGGCAGTGTCAAGTTTGGCTTTTAGTTTTTGGGGCTACAGAGACCTGTGCAATGGGTAAACAAAAAATAGTTAGATATTTTTGGTTGCCTGTATTATTTGACTAGCAATTTAAACTCATTCTGTTGAGCATGAATGAACTAAATGCTCAGCAGTACTTATTTCATTTTTCTCATGTTTACAGTGGTAGCATCTCAAAACAAGGATGTTTCTAAATATCCCAGGGGAAATCATACTGAATTTCCAGACCAGTCAAGGCATTGCTATGTAGAATGTGAAAGTGGAATTCTGGTAAATTGATTTATTACTTTGAATTCACTGCAAACTTCAAAAGTGTTTTGATAAATAGGATGTGCTTCCAAAATAGTAGGAATTGTAATGGCAGACCAAGAATGATGTGGTATGAACATATGTTTGCAAAGACAAGTGTATGTATACACATACATGTGCAATTAAGAGGAAAAAATTATGCCTGTAGGCTAAAACCTGTTTGCCATTCAGATGCATTTTTTTCTGATGGTGTTAATTCCTTAGGATATGATATTTATGATCTTTATTCAAACAAAGTATTATTTTAATTGCTGCTTGTTTGTGGCATGCTTTTCAGGATAAACTTTTAAGTCTTTCATTACAGTACACTTAATACATTATCTAACTAAGGCAGTTCCCTAAACATGCACGTATTTTAATTTATAATTGGGTATGATCCTGGGATAAAGACTGTGGCAGGTGTTACTGAATCATAATGTGATCTAAAGCTTTTAGGATATCAAAGAGGGGCATGGAAAAATTGAAAATGAAGTTTTCTGATGGAGGAAATAAAAAGAGGTTTAATGGAACAAATTCTAAAATTCTATATCAAATTTAGCTCTAATGAAAAAAATTCCTGATGGGGAAATTTAGTATTTAAATTTGGCAGTGTAAAGTTTTAACTATCTTTTATATTGTGCAAAAAGTATGCTCTGAGTGGATGTTAAGAGTGATGAGTGGGATCAAATGTGATGCATGTGAATGGGGAATATTACTCCATAATCAAGTACTATTGAAAAGAAGCTGAGAGTTAGTGGGAGATACCTATTGGTGAGAGGAGGTTTCCAGGGAAATAATAAGTTTAAAGTAAGGAGAGGAAGACAAAGCAAGATAGAGAGTTTGATATGTAATGCAATAGTAAGAAATGAACAAAAAAAAAAAAGGTTTGGTAGATGACAAGGAAGTTCTGGCAGAAAGTAGGGAAGTAAAGTAGAACCAGTGATGTATTGTCGGAGGACAAGAGGTAATAGACCAAAACTGAACCAAGTTCCAACTCAATAAAAGGAGAAACTCTTTCACCATGAGAACAATCAAGCATGGACAGGTTACCTGGAGAGATTGTGCAGTCTCTGTCCTCAAAGGTTTTCAAGTGTTGGAGGGGCAAGGGGCTGAGTGACCAGGCCTGACCTCATGGGTGATCCTGTTTTGGGAAGGGATTCGGACAAGAGACCTTCTGAGATCCCTTCCAGCCTCAGTAATCCAGTGGTCTGATGGAAAACAAAGTGTTTTTATCTGAATATTAAAATTGTTTGTGATATGACCATAACATGGCTTTGCAGAATGGCTGTTTCACCCAAACAGAATTCTAAAAATCAGGAATGAAATGCTGCCCATAGTTAGCTTTACTGGCAGGCAGCAGAATTCATGGAATCCATGAAGTTACCAGCCACCACTCCAGATGTGCTGACTGGGTTTAGCCTGATTACGTTCAGAGACAGAGCTCCATCAGCTTACCACAGGTGGGACACAGGCAGTCTTGGGGAGGAAGCCTCCGCTCAGTCTTCCTTCCCACAATGCAGCAAAGGTGCAAACTGTCTAAATTGACACAGAGATCTTTTTGGACCGCTTGAAACAGTTTGGAGTTAAATGGAAGCTGGGTTTCAAACCTCAGCTAGGACAGAACTGTTGCTTTGCTATGCTGATTTTATAAATGATGATTTCCCAGCCTTCCTTTATTCACTTCCCTGATGCATGCGGCATCTTTTCAGTGTGTGTATTATCATTATTTTAGTGTTCTCATGCTTTATTTATAGACTTTCCCCTTAAAACATTACATTCCTTCTCCAGATTAAAAATACATTTTCCCACATTTCATTGAATTTTCTCTCTTATTAAATTCAACCCTCAAAGCTTAGTCGCTTTTTTGGTAGTTGCCTCTCCTTTCTCATTTGTTACAGGAAGTTAGAGATCTAAGAGGACTGGGGAGAGGAGTGAGATGGGTTTTTATAACTGCAGTCTTTGAGCAGCCTCTTGTGAGATTACTTTTGACACTTGCAGTTGATTACAGGCTTCTTTTTAAAAGAACTGTGTGAGCCTAAGTCATGGTGCATTTTTGGGTTCCACAGCCTTCTTCCACATGTGCATTTTTGTAATAGCTCCAATCTGACCTTCTTCATTAAATTACTTAGTTCAATCGAATCTGAGTTCTTGAAATCTGATATGCCAGTCTGGTTTATTATGTATATCTATCTTGTATCTGCATTCCATATACAGTACTAAATTCAAGTGACTCTTTCTCTGATTTAAATCTACCCACTGGTTTCTTTCTGCTGATAAGAAATTAATTCAATATGGTTTCCCATTGATCCATTTTTCATACGGTAAAGTTATTCTGTATTAAGTAGAAGACAACTGTGATGCATATTCAATATATTTTTTTGCCCAATGAATCTGTGGGAAGATAATTTCTCCCACAGTTGTGGTATCCTATGATTTCCAGTCCTGTGAGAACTGGCCATGCGTTTTTTTAATTCTCACTTTCATCTGGTTGTGATGGTTTATAAGCAGATGTTTATTGTTCTCTCTTTCTTCCTCCCTCCCCATTCTTGCTAACTGAATACAAAGTCATTTACTACCACTGTTTTTGTTGTCACATTATAAATATTGGACGTAATAAATGCCCATGATTCAGAAAATAATTCTAATTCTCTTTTGTGATTCTCAGTGGTTAATTCACTTTTCCTGCTTACAGAAAATTGCTTAAAAATAACAAGTCACTTTCCAATAACATTAACACTATAGCAGGTTTAAAATTAATTTTCAGGTCTTTATGTCTATTTTTGTGAAGAAGTCTTTTGAGTTTACATTAGGAAGTGAGTTGTTTACTTAAGCAGTGCAGCTGATTGAACTTACTGTGTGGTGTGTAATTATAAAAAAAAGTTTTCCACATGTAACAAACATGTATCTTTATATTCAGACATGTTTGAAGAGCATTTAGGCCATATTTTTATAATTTCTCTTATGTCTTTCACTACTAATTTATTTTGTGGTGGTATTTGGTATATTTCTGTCCCTGAAGTTTCATTGAAGTCTGCTTTAAACATAATTAGACTTTACATTTATGAAATTTCTCATTACTTACGAAATAGTTATGGAAATCCTATGTCTTGTTGTGCACAGTAATTCAGCATCTAAAGGATAAATTTCTGACTTGAACTGAGAATTTCAAACTTGAATTATTTTGATCTGTTTGCTTAAAGAAAGGAAAATGCTCACTGACTCTAAAAATTATAGTCAACAACGAGAAAATACTAATTTTCTGAACTATGAGCTTTTTGTAACAGAGCAGCAGTGACTTGAAGCTTGACATCAACAAAGTACTGTATTTTTCCCCACCAGTAAAAGATCTAGGAAGTTGCCCATTCCAAAATCTTTATCACTGACTCCTCAATGTCTTTGATGTTCAGGTGAATAGTTATATCTACTGTCTCCCTGGACAGAATTTTCAATAGATTTTTTCGGGGCAGTTCTGTTGTGTACATTGTTGAGAAGCAGATTGATGCTATCTCCTCTTTTTTTGCTTTTTTTTTGTTTCCTTTTCTTAGTATTGCTGATACTGCATTCGGTGATCTGTTGAAGTGATAAGTCATGTGAAATTTTTTAAATAGTTTTCTTGATTGTCATCTAGTGTCTTTAATGTGGACCTGAAGAATATCTTTTAAGAGAAGTCCCTTGTTTAAATGGGCTCTGGGGACAGCCTCGTGACATGACTTCACATTTTACAAAATCATATAAAATATAACTTGAATTTTATATTTGAGATGTATGTTATATAAATTATGTAGTTAGATTAACTGTGCCTTGAAATAAGTAGTCTTAAAATTAAATTTACAGCTGTTGAAGAAGTTCTGTACATGGATTGAAGATAATGTTTAGCGGATTGGTAACTTTAATTTATTTTTGCATGAAATACTAAGGTTTTTTTCTTGGTCACAGAAAACCTTTCACAAGAAGTTTGTGTTATTACTGATGCGAAGGAAACCGTTGCACAAGTAGGTTTTCTTCTTTCTGAATCTCTGAAAAGTCAAATAAAAGTAAGTACAAATCTATGGCTGTCGACTGTATGATTAATTTAATATTTCTGGTTGCCACTACTTATAACAAATGGTCTAAATAATGTGAATACAGAAACTGAGACTTGATGTGTCATTGTAGTATTTATTAAAAGGGATTAACACCAGGTGTGGAAGTTACCAAAAAAGAAGCATCTTCTGTCCAGTTATGGCCTAGAAGGGGATCCCACAGATCCGCTTAAAATGTATATATTAGATTAGAGGAGAAATTGAATCCAGATAACAGAGAGGCTATTTTCTTTAGATTCTATGAATTTAGTAAAGCCAAACTGTTACAAATGGGTTACAGAGGAAATGCTTTTGTTACTTTGAAGTCAGACCTGAAGTCTGAACCAATTAAAGAGTAAGCTGTTTTCCTCCAGAGCTGCGAGTGCAAAATCAAATTAATCAGCCTTTTTCTAGAGTGATGGGGTACATTTCACTCACATGAATGCACAGTGAAGCCTTTGCTTTAGGATAATTATAGCATTTTCTACTGTCATTTAACTAGCTTTTCCTTTTTTGTTATTCCTTCTAACAGAGCTATCATTTCCATTTTCCCAATGGTGATTGACCTTTGGTATTTGGTTAAATTTTGATTGGTCTGGGAGTGATTCTTAGTTATATCTTACATGATGATATCACATCTTTCTATTACCCAGAGAACTGTTGGAGCAAGTCCAGAGAAAGGCCACAAAGTTGATAAGGAGACTAGAGTACATCCCCTATGAAGACAGGCTGAGAAAGTTGGGGCTGGAGAAGAGGTTGCTTGGAGACCTCATAGCAGCTTTCCAGTGTCTGAAGGGGCCTGCGGGGGAGCCAAAGAGGGACTTTTCGTCAGGAACTGTAGTGATGGAACAAGTAGTAATGGGTAAAAACTGGAAGAGGGGAAATTTAGGATAGATGTATAGTTTACTCTGAGGGTGGTGAGGCACTGAACAGGTTCCCCAGAGAAGCTGTGAATGTCCCATCCTCAGAAGTGGTCAGGGCCAGGTTGGATGGCGCTCTCAGCATCCTGATCTAGTGGAAGTTGTGCCTGCCCATGGCAAAAGGAGATTTGAATTAGATGATCTTTAAGGTCCCTTCCAACCCAAACTATTTAATGCTTCTATGATATCCACTGGCCTATGATTTCTTAAATGAAGCATAGTAACCTTGGGAGAGAGAGAGATTTGATTTTATGCAATGTGATAATTATTTTACGCAAGGTAAATGTACTGCACTGAAAGCTGGGCCTTTTCAGAGGGCTAATTGGAGGGTAATTGATCTAAATAACAGACCAACTGGGAATCATTTAGTAGAGTGCATATTATCTGAAATTTAAACTAAATTTATTTTAACATTTTAGTTTTGATACTCTAATTCTTAGTAGCAGTCATATCTACTTCCGAGATATTTCTTAACTTCTATATGTATCATTAAAGAAGAATTTAAAAGAAATTTTGCTAGAGGGATTTCTGAGAGACAGTCTTAATAACATGATAATGCCAGGAGCACGGGGGAAAAAGATCTAAAAATTGAACTGATAAAGAGAAGGAAAATAAAAGCTTTTCTAAAAAAATATTTTTAAGGCAACGGTTGTTGCTTGCAAAGTTCCTTAAGAGTATTTTAATCACTGTTACTCTAGCAGTATAACTAAGGAATGAATGTTTTGCTCAAGATATGTTACTGTGAAAGACATGGCTTGAATCTTTCCTTAAGTTTATTATTTAGCCCTTTCTTTTAAAGCAAACAAACCTAAATGGGGGCTGAAGGTTTTTTCTTCTGTGACTGGATATTTCTCCTGCTTATTCTGTGACAAGGTGCTGCTGTCACATGGAATGTAATCAGCTGGATGAAGTTGTGTGTTATTTTTGTGAATGGATAAATATCCAGGGGCAGAATATAAAAATATCTGGTTGTTTTCAAGTAGGAAATGAACTAGTGTTTCACTAGTAGAGATTCACTAATTTCTTGATGATTAGTATTAATGGTGATTTTAAATTCTGATTTAAGTAACTTTTACAGTTTCCCAATATCCTGTTATTAATTTTTGATTTTATGAAAGTGGGTGTTGAATAGCACAGGGCATCTGGTAAGTAGAAAAACATTAAAGAAAACATTTATTATTCCTGTCTACATGTTATTGCCATCTTTGCTTCTTGACACTAGCTGAATATCAGTTCCTACAAGGACCAGAAGTAATCCATTTGCTCTTTTTTATTTAAACACTGATATATGTTACAATCACTTTTTATCTATGTATTATTTTTAGGTAATTTTTGCTCTCTCAAGCAGCTGATAACATTGATTAATGTTAATTTTAATTAATAAAAGGTACTTTTGCATAGGATACTAACAGGCCAAATAGAATGAGAATTAATTTTATTTAATTGATGATTTATTGAAGCTTCTAGTTGGGCAGCTGTGCTCTCTTTTCCAACAGAGGAATTTGATTTAATTTTTGCTGAATAGTATGGCTGTAAAAAAATGCTTAGTGTGCTACTTTATCAAATTATTGAAGTTAAATCAAAATTCTGATACACTAACTGAATTTTTAAATGTTCAGGAATATTAAAATGTCATGTATTGTATTATTTCATGTATTGAAATATTTCAAAGGAAAAAATAAAAATAGACCTTCTGCCCTGGGTCATGTTCCAAATAATTTCTGAAAAGATTCTGGCACACAGTCTGCTCCTGTTCCTCAGATTTTGTGCAAGACTGTAAAGGTACCAGGGATTTCTGATTTTACATCTGCAGAGGTTCAAGCCAGAAGAGCCCTGGAGTATTGCATTTTTGAAGTATTTTTAAGTAATTCATACCTTCTGTGATTTTTTGTTAAGCTCTTAAAATACTAAATGTTAGCAATTTAAGGCTATGTTAACAAATTTTCAATCCAAAATTTTTCTAAAATCCTTAGAACATAAATAACAACTTTTGGGTTTAAAACCACTTTCCCTTGCAGACAAGTTAGCTCCCTGATTGTTAAAAAAAATGAACAAATACAGCTTTAGATAATACTGCAAAGCCATTTGAAGTGTTGTATTTGATACTTTTGTTGGATTGTGGATTGAGTGACATTTTGAGGGAACACAGCAGTGCATGGCTTCTGTTGTTTGCTGTTATATAAAATATTTCTTTTAGGCAGAAATAAAGCTCAGTTGAGCAGTGGAACAAGGAGGTTTGCTAGTTTAATGGAAACAACATGATTTTTTTTTGCCTGATTTTAATGATTTTTTTATTTCCTTCAAAGTGTTACTTTCTTTTTGGGAAAAAAATCCCCCTCTACTATGTGGTTTGCTGTTTTATTTAAGGCAACCCTGAAACTGATAATTTAGTAGAATCTGCTTTTTATTTTAGCTGGGATAAGACAGTTTCTTAGCTTGTGTTAAAGATTGTGAAATAAGTATGCCTGTGATTAAGACAGTGGTTTAGAGTATTCATTGAGGAAATATTTTCAGGAGGAACTCTAGATGACTCTTGTTGTTTGCAGAATCCTGGAATGCTGATGCACCTGTTCTTTCATGCATACTTAATGTATTTTAGTTTTAACTTTGTGAAGAGAAAGTATTTATATGTTTGAATATTATAGAGATTTTATCAGAATTAGAAGTCTAAAATCAGTAGATCTTCTTGATCCTATGGACAGTGTTTTCATCTGTGGGAACAGCTGAACATCCTAATGCAGGCAGCAGCACTTTTGTCTGGTGCTTCCAGGGCTGTTTCTGGAATGGCTTTCCCTATCAGTATGCCTCAGCGTGGGTTGGGCTCCATGCTTCTCTCGAGTCCCCTAAAAATTTGAACAATTTTCAATTCTTGTAGTGGCAATAATTGCCCTCTTTAAATAATTTGAATGAACAGACTCTGCCATGAGAGTAGAAGCTTTAGCAGATAGTTAAGCATGAAGTAAACTTTGTGATTTTTTTTTTTGTCTCATCAGGTTGAAGCTGGTTCCGTATCTCAAAGCAAAAATGATAGCCATCTACAAAACATCTTGTCAGGACAGTGCTACAATTTTATTTGTGTAAATGTAAGTAGTAAGGATGCATGCTTTTACTTTTGCACTTAAACTTGTTAGTAATTGTAAATAGTAATGAAGTATTTGAATTTGGTGTCTAGTATTTCTGATGTGCACCAGACACGGACTGTTGAGCATCATTATGTTGTTAAACCAGCCATGAATTCTCGAACAAGAGGGATGAAACTGAAAATAGTTGAAAATTTCGTTTTGTAGACATTGTATTGAAGTGAATTGTGTCAAGGAAAGGTCTGCCATATGTGTACTCATCTGACTGTGCATTGCTACTATGGTCTAAGTTAGTTTCCCATTCTGGACACATGCATGCCATGCAACCTGTACTTGGGTCTGTGTATGGAAACAGGAAGGTTTTAGATGAACCATGTCTGGGACCAATCAAGACCCTTAATCTTGTTTTATATATAGTTATTTCTTAAGGGTAATATTATTAATCTCATTTTTTTCAATAGCTATAACTTTACTGGACAGTACCTTTACAAATATATTAAACCCACACAACTAACCAACCAAAATCCCCTCAAACCAAAAAAGGGATGTGTTTTTGAGTTTGGGTTTTTTTTTTTGTAAATAACAGATCTTGGAATTCCATTTTTATAGGTTCTATGAAATAATTGTATGATGTTTTTAGTAATTCTAAACATTTATTTTTGTTTAGGATAAAAAGTGTGCCATTCAAGAAACCCAGCAAATAGTGGATATCTTGGAAAAATCAGATGTTCCTCTCTTATATCCAGTTGTCCTTATTTTGGTAGGTAACTTCTGTTAAGTTACCATAGAAAACATCTCATGAAATATTTTTAATATTAGACTGGGTTTAAACTGCTTCTAGCTCAGAATAAAATTGTAAATGCAAACTGTAAATTGGACTCTGAAGAGCCTCATTTGCACTTCAACAAGTGCATGTCGTCAGGAAATAAACTGACACTAGCAATGACAATTTATTAGTTGTATATTCCTATGAAGCACTCATTGTGGCTGGCTGGTTGTATTGAACTATTAACTCCTGCCTCGCTGTTGGCTTTATCTCTGCTGGGGATGCTGCAAATCATTTGCTATGCTTAAGTGCTTGGTTGAAACAGAATTAATTGGCTTTGTTTTTTTAATGCTGTGTAGTTTATTCAAAGTTTTAAAATTATTGTTGCTTTTCTGGTCCAAGTATGAAAAATTAACTTCCAAGTACTTTGCAATATAACTAATATATACTTTACTTACTGAGATGTTGTAAGGCTGAAAAGTCTGTTCTGGTGTACTTTTGGCTGAATTTCTTATTTTTTTAAATTAATGCTAGAATAATAATGGATCTACTTATTTGAAATGAATGCCAGAATAATTTACCAGTTCATGCAAATGGCAACTGAGGCTGTACATGACTTTTATTTTACTCAGACTGTTAAAAAGGAGAAAATATGAGTAGATTTGAAAGTCTCCATGCAGTGTAACCAGCTCCAATTAATTCTGTCATTATGTTTTCTGGCTTAATAGGTAGGGATAAGTATCCCTGGGTGGAATGAGTGTCATTAATGCCATCTGTCACAAAGTGTGTACCTCTGGACTTCATTTATTATATTCTCCAGCAATAACACAAGATAATATGTTGTGATTTTAAAGTATAATTCCATATATGAAGCTGTTGAAAAAGGAATAGCTATTTTTGTGGGTCCTGAATAGTTGCTGAAGTCCACAGTCTGAGGGTAAAACTGAGCATTTACTTGGCAATTTTAGCTTAATCTGAAATTTAAGTGATGAAATTTCATTACTAATCTTAGAACTTACAAAGGAAAAAAGTTGTGTAGAATCACAGAATAATTTAGTTCAGAAAATACCTCTAAGATATCAAATCCAACTGTTAACCCAGCACTGACAAGTCTACCACTAAACCATGTCCCCAGGTGCCACATCTACACATCTTTAAATACTTCCAGGGTTGGTGATTCAACCACTTCCTTGGGCAGCCTGTTCCAAAGCTTGATTACCCTTTCTGTGAAGAAATTTTTCCTGATGTCTGACCCAAATCCCTCCTGGCACACTTTGAGGCTGTGTCCTATCACTTGTTGCCTGGGAGAAGAGACTGACACTTACCTGCCTACAACTTCCCTCCAGGCAGTTGTAAAGACCAATAAGGTCTCCCCTGAGTCTCCTTTTCTCCAGGCTAAACACCTCCAGCTCCCTCAGCTACTCCTCTGGTCACACTCCAGCACCTCAATGCCTTTCTTGTAGTGAGGGTCTCAAAAACTGCATACAGTACTCAAGGTGCAGCCTGACCAGTGCTGAGTACAGGAGGATGGTCACTGTCCTGGTCCTGCTGGCCACACTATTGCTGATACAAGCCAGGATGCCACTGGCCTTCTGGGCCACCTGGGCAAGCTGCTGTGTCACCGTCAGCAGCTGTCAACCAGCACACCCAGGTCCTTTTCTGCTGGACAACTTTTCAGACACTTTTCCCCAGCCTGTAGCACTGCATGGGGTTGCATGTGCAAGTGCAGGACCCGGCACTTTCCCCTGTTGAACTCATACCCTTGGCCTCAGCCCATTGATCCAGTCTGTTCAGATCCTTCTGTAGAGTTTAACCTGCCTTACCTATTATATCACTGTCCATTGAATGCTGTTGTCTTGGAGGGAGTTACTGTGATTCTATGAACACCAAAATGTAGCATTTCATTTGTAGAGCATCTGTGGTGGGTTAACCTTGGCTGGAGCCAGGTGCCCACCAAGATGCTCTATCACTCTCCTTCCCAGCTGGACAGGGGAGAGAAGATAAGATGGAAAACAACTTGCGCATTGATATAAGACAGTTTACTAAAGCAAAAGCAAAAGTTTGTGCGCACACAAGCGAAGAAAGGGAAGTGATAGAACGGCTTTGGTGGGTGCCTGGCATCCAGCCAGGGTCAACTGACTGCACTATCTTTCTTTCTTGACCCTGTTTCTGAGGAACATTGGGTTGAGCATTAATTTTACTGGATTTTCAGATATAAATTATTTCTGCCTTTCATAGTCAGAGCAATTGCATGCCTTCCATTCTGTTGCCCATTTACAAGGCTACTGGATGTGAAAAGTGCTCTTTTCTGGACTGACAGGGTTTTCTATCAAGAATATAAAAAACAATTCTGTCTGTTAAATTTTGGGGGTGTGCAGATAAAGTTGGAGTTGTTCATCAACTAGCTAATGCTAAGGTGTTAAAAGCATGCTCATTTTGTGCCTGATTCATAGCTACTTTTTAGTCAGGACTTTGAATTAAATACCTTCTTTTTAGTGTGACACATGGAATGTAAGAACTTAATAGTTTTAGCTATAAATATTCTGATGTTAATATCTCCTAAGAAAGAAGTATGAATGCAAATAATGGATACACAGTCTCACCATGAAACTTCGGATTTGCCCCTGAGATACTACATCGTTCAGTTATTGTAGAACCCAGCACCATTTTTGGTAAAAGTGTACTTGCTTGAGCAGCCTCCTGCATGCACGAATTGTTCACGTAAAGTCCTTCTGAAATAGCCTTAGGAGAAAATTATACATTTAATCTGCTTACTGTACTCCAGATCCAGCAACTGCTTGAAATTTCACGGAACTAGACAGCGGCTAAAAGTCTCATAATGAGGTGGAAACAGTTGTTAACATTGAAAACATAAATATACATTTATTTATTAAAAGTATCTTTTTAAAATGATATACCCTAATTGAAAAAGGGCATCTGGTGCTACACTTTCATTTGATGGAAGTACCACACTATTTTTTAGAAAGAAAAGAAGGGAAAAATAGGAAATCTGGAAGTTATGTTTTAAATTACTAAAGAATTAGTTAAACAAATCATTATCTCGTATTAATCACTGGAAAGTATTGAAGTCCTTTAAACTTCTGATCCCTAAAACTTATTATAGATGGTATGAGGGACAGAAATTTCCTTCAGCAGTCTTTAATTGAATTCAGTACTGGGTGTCCTCTTCACTAAGGCTCATAAGTGGGATTTTCTTTGGCTTTATTCTTTCCTATATGCTTTGTTTAACATGTAGCCTGAATGAATTGAATTGTTCATGAAAAGTCCTATAAGACACTTTCTTTTGACATAAAAGGGCATATTAATATTTCTCAGATGAATGTGAATCAGAATTTTAAGCAATATGATGACATTTATATATATAGGTCTTAGGTACCAGCTGCAAGGGAAATATTGTGCTTTTCTACTCTAAAACATAAAACTCTCTGATTGTGAAGAATTGAGAGAATAAATGAGGAGAGCAGCTAACTGCTTCTATTTTAAACTCATAATTAGAAACAGTCTGATGTAGACTTGTCTAATTGGAATGTTCTTGTCTATTCTTTGATTTCATGCACAAGTAACTTTTTCATAGCAATCTGATAATTAAGAGAAAAAAGTTTTATTTTTCCTTTCAATAGTCAGCTTCTTTAGTTGTAAAAATGACAGGTGTTAGTATTGTGCCAGATTGTCCATTTAATCAGCCTGGGGAGCCTTCTCCCAGTAAAAGGATGAGTTTGCACTGGACATGGTGACTTCTGTCCGTATTCCCACCTATCAGTTGCTGCAGATTTCAAAGTCTCTCCTTTATCTTCATGCCTGACTGGATTATTTTAAGGCATCTGTAACCTGAGGCACCTGTTGGACTACTGTATTTGGACAAAGGAAAGATTAATATTACAGGAGAAGTAGGAAGCACAGAGGTACATTTCATGCAATTATTTGTTTGCATCAAGCGATATCCTCTCCAACTGTACTATAACCAAATGAATCATATTCTTAAACTGTCATTGCTTTTTGAGCAATACATGTTCATGTTCGTAGAATGGCTATGATTTTTATTTTGTTGATATTATTTAGGGTTAGAAAGAAGGGAATGCTGGCACTTCAGCTCTGTAGTTGGAATTAATTGCATATCAATATAAAAGTAAGTTTGAGAAAAATCTCTTTTTTAAAGCCAGGAAACAGGTGAATGGTAAAGAGGAGTTAGGTTGCGTTCTCTAAAAATAATAGGTTGTATAATTTCTGGTAAATGGCTGTAAATGAGCAGTACTTAGCTTTGATTTGGGTAAAAAATAACAAAATAGTGAGTATAGGAAAATTAATTTCTGCTTGTGTAGTAGAAGACAATAGCTTTGCTTCTGGTGATTATGCACTTAGCCAATAAACAGCTTTTTTAGGAAGTGTTGCTAGATAAAACTAGTGAAGACATTTTCTGTCAGGATAAATTGAACATAAGGTGCAAAGAGAAC
Organism: Anabacerthia variegaticeps; assembly: GCA_035583185.1. Taxonomy (NCBI): domain Eukaryota; kingdom Metazoa; phylum Chordata; class Aves; order Passeriformes; family Furnariidae; genus Anabacerthia; species Anabacerthia variegaticeps. The sequence goes on along the minus strand of JAWWEW010000078.1, from coordinate 28,925,423 downwards.
TTGAAATAATTTTCCCAAGCACTGCTCTCGGGGGCAACCTACCTCTATGTAGTGGTTACAGATAAATTTTAGATCCATGAAATCATTCAACCATAAAAGTAGTTTTTCTTTCTTTTAGGGTGAAAGTTATTTCTGCTATTAATAGATGCTGAAACTTTATATGTACAAATCGTCATCCTTAATTTTGCTTTCTACAGTTAGTAAGAGGTTTGTAAATTGGTTAAACTGTGGAACACGTAAGCCTTGGGAAAGGGCTGAGCTAGTTGATATGTCCCAGGAAATACCAGTTCAGGTCCTGTAAGACCTGCCATGTTTGCGCAGCATCCCTGATGGATATGAGACCAGCCTTTCCCTGATCAAGAGCTCGGTACAGTCATATCCCTAACTTCTTTTGAAGTAGTTTCTGCTTTTTAAACTTGACGTGTTATCTTGAAATTAATCCAATTTAGGCAACTAAGATGCTATAATGAAAGGACAGTAAATGCAAAATAAAATTTTAAAGAATGCAGTTCTGTCATGAAAACCTTCAAGATGCTTAAGAAAAACACCTGTATTTCTGTAGTATCCTGATAGTAAAATAAAACAAACCTGAACCCAAACCAACTGTGAAAGTTAAAAGTGAGCTTAGAAAGGAATCTTGTTTGTTTTCTGATTTAATTGAATATTTTTATGATGCAGTTAGTACATTGTGTTCTGGTGTATTGGTTTCATTGTGCTTTGAAATGAAATAATTTTCATGTCACTAAATCTATAAGTAATGCAATAGTAATAGAAGCTAGCTAAGAAAAACCTTTAGTCTGTATTTTTGTGTGCTTAACATAAAACTAAAACGTAACAAAAAACTGGCAGTCTAAAATTACATAGTATTGAAAAAGTGGATATTTTTTTGCCTTTTTTGTTCCTTTGCAGGTGTATTTGGATATATCAGCAAATAATTCTTTCAGCATTGGGATGGAAGAACTAACTAGCATCAAGAAATTTGCAAGGGAAACTAAAAAGAAAAACATTTTGGTTTATGGTCTCCTTATCCAATATAAGGTATGTAATTATTTTTCTATGTGCACATTATCTTCTTTTGCAATTTGTATGATTAATGATAGAATCTTCATTTAAAACAAAATCAAAGGGAAATAAATACGACTTGAAAAGGATTTTTTTGAAGATTCTTGCCTGTTCTTGTTCAAAATTCAGACAAGCCTGTAGTTATAGGCAAAGATGTAAGCTTTTTGATTTCAGAGGAATAAATGGTAAACATTTTTTAGAAGCATATAAAAACATTAGAAATCTTTTTGCCTTTCTACTTGCTTTTTGCAGCATTAAAAAAGTAAAAATTAGTAAAAGTACATTCAATCAGTGCTTCTGCAGTATTTTACATTCCTCATCAAAACAATGTTTGGTATTCAGGGAACAGGAAGGGCATGGCATCAAGGTGTTGAAACAAACTGTTTGTGTCAGTAATAGCAGCAAATTGCCTCAGCTGGAGGCAAAAAGAGTTAGCACTCCAGCATCCTTTGTACTCACAAAAGCTATTTAAAATAAACCATTTTGCCTGGGAAACATGTTCTGTCAGCCAGAAGAGTGGGCTGCCTTGCCTCCAGTGCAGATATAGTTTTGCAGCTTCTTAACCCAGTCATCAGTGAAGGAAGAAGTAAGTTAGATATTCAACAGAAATTTTAACACGGAAGAAAAAATGTAATCTTAAGGGTTTTTTTTTTTTTTCAGTTGAATTAGGGGTTTGAGTTTATATATAATGGATTAAATATGTTTAATAGTTTTGTATCTTTTTCTGGTATACCAAACACTTGATTTTTCCCTTCAAATTCTTTGGCTTTATTAAGAGCTATGAGTACTAATACCTATCAGTTTATACTTTTATAGACTTTTGATGCCAACAAAATATGAATATTGCTATTACATGACATTACTTTGTCTCTTGTTTGTAAAACATACAGGGGCATACAACAATTTTCAGTCTTCTTTCTGGTAGTATCAAACTGCATTTTTTTCCAGGGTGGATTCTGGCTTCCTTTGGTAAAAATCGTTTGAATAACTGTTGGAAAGAGCTCTAAGAGGCACCTTGCCATGGTAAAAAGGAACACTGAAAATATTGCTTTAGCGTGACTGCAGTTTTTTCCTTTCAAAATTCATTAAGTATCTGTATGACTTTATAGGCACATGTATCAGATAGACATATGTAGACAGCAATGGTTAGTAAAGCTGACTGGAAAAATGGAGAAACTTTTAGATTTTCAGTGGATTTTTATGACCATGGCACCAAAACATTTCAACACTAAATGGCATGTCTAAGAACAGTAAGAGATCTGAGTGGAAGCTTCCATTTTTTTGAAAATAAAAAGCTAGAATCATTTTGTAAGATCACTGTAGGCAGAGTCATCATTTATTAGCATGGAAAAGGTATTAAATAGAGTAAACACTGCAAATTAAGGAAACTACTTCTAGCTATCTATCTTGTTTTAAAATGGCTTTAAAACATGTGCTGCTCACAAAGACAGGGATATAGTCTTGAGTTTCTGTTTATCAGTGTTTTGATAGTATATGTGTATATATGTGATATATGTATCAAGTTTTGTTTTGGCTGCAGATCTACAAAGAACATATTTGTTTCTAGTAAAGACCTATGGAAGGACTTGACATATAAATCTAGAAATGATACAACCCAAACTTTATTCCTGATCGGGGTGGGACTGAGAAACTGTGAACAAAAGCAATTTGTTACATGAAAAGACATCTTTAAAACAGTTTCTTTTTCTTTTCCTTTTTTTTTTTTCCTTGAAGTCCAAAACATGATTTGAGAGTCACCAAGGTGTTTTACTATTAGTACTACCCATTAATAAGTGAAGTCTATGCTTGAGGATGGAAAGGTAAATTTCATACAGGCATAATGTGGGGTCCAGAAGAAGTGGAAACACAAAAAGCACCTGCCACTGTAATGCAGGATACTCAGGTTATTGTTGCAATAGCCTCTGTCACTATCTGCTTTCCAGAAGTCCCAGAAAGCTATAGTTTATTTCAGAAAAAGAGTGATGACAGATTACTTCATGGAGCTTCCCTCTAGCTGACAGGTTTATATGCTCACTACCAGACATACACAGTTGATAAATACACATTTACTAATTCAAAAAACAGGGATAAAATCTAAGGGATGAGAATTGTATTGAGGCACATGGCCATGGTAATACAGAGGTGAAATTATGTTACATTTAGAAGGGTTATATGATTAAGTGGGTGTGATGATATGTTGGTATAAAAGAATATGGGGGCACTCTTTCAAATTCTGCATTGGAACAGCAATTTTATTGAAATAAATATTTTTTTAATTTATAATTTTTTAAAAAAAATTTTTGGAACTGGAAATGAAATGCTTTTGTAACCAAGGAGTATGTTTTTGATGACACTGAAGGAGCTGTGAAGCCCTAAGAAAAAGTATGAGTCTTTATTTTCACTTCTTAAAGTCAGTATTTGTTTGATATTCAGAAAAAGATATCAAGTATTTTTATGAATATTTGATACACCAATATGCTACTCAGGAGAATTAAAGGAAAATGCTTTAACGTGCTGTATTTGACTTAATGTGCTGATTAGCTTTGTACCTTCCATTTGCTCAAAATTGAGTGCATAAGCTGGTACACAAATAGTTATTTCTCTTGTAAACATCATGCATGGAATACCAAATTGCTGATATTGATACTAAGATTGGATCCACTTCATAACTTTACATCGTGAAAATACTGTTAATTTAAATTTTACTTATGAAAATCATTTTATTTTTTTCTTTTCTAAAACAGTCCTGCAATGTTAGAAACAGTTTACTCATTCAAAATACAAAGGGGAAAAGAGTAGTCAGTAATTTCCAGAGCATGAACTTACAGAGTTAGTTTTTGAGGATTTTTCAGATCAGTTGAAGGAAATAGCTGATAAACAAAGTGAATTAAAAATAGGGAGAAAAATCCATTTTTTATGGAAGATGTTACCAGCATTTTTTGATGAAAATGCTAGTAAAATACCAACTGCTTAGATTTATTGAGTCATTCACCTTGAAAATAGCAGCAACTGGTATGGTATTATTCTGTACTAGAATAAGGATCTTTGTTTTACTAATGCTCTAGTAGGGTGTAATGCAGATAAGCAAATTCTGAATGTTAGGAGGAAAACCTATAAAAAGAAGCTGAGTTATTCTTAAATAATGTTTTACTTAAAAGAAGTCTTAAGAGCTGTTAAGAAAGTGAAGAATATGAAAGGTAATATCAAATCATTGCATCCATGCAGGGCTGGAAACATATGAATCTTAAAACCATTCGTTTATATAATTTGAACTACAGGATTTGGGAGGAAACCTTAGCTGCATTTTTTAGCCATTTGTTTTCCATATTCTGAGCAATGGAGTAATAGTGAACTTGGGCCCTGATCTCACACACACATGCATAGTTATCTTTAAACATATCCTAGGTATTTAATGGGTTTATGCTTAAATATGACAGTAACGTTTTAAAAAAAGTACTATTTATTTACTGCTCTTCTCCCTTTTAAAATAATAATGTCTTATGACCAAGTTACAAAAATTATTCAGCTCGCATGAAAAGAAAATATAAACAGCATTTCCTAGCATGGGAGTTCAAATTCAGCAACTTGTAAAGGTTACAGTAATTAAATCTTGGTCTGTAGGTTTCAGTAATAACATTATTACTTCTCACAGAGAATAAAAAGGAACAGTGATTACCCAAAATAAAGCACATTTGGATGGACATAGGAAGCCACAGAAGTTTTAAAATGTGCAAGTAATGCAAATATATCTTTGTTATAGAACTGTATTAATTTAAAAGAATCCCACTTCAGAGAGGCAACTGACAGAATGTTGGGTCAGAACAGCAAATACGTGCTAAGGCTTGCCTGGGGTAAGGGCACCCCAAATACTTTTGCCTCTGAAACTTCTGTTTGATTAAGATAAAGGAACTATTTGCTGACAGCCAGAAAAATCTGAGTCCATACACTAAAAAGAGACAGATGACGCAACAGAATAATTGTTATGAAGCTGCTTGAGACTAAAAGAAAAGTGAACTGTGGGTGATTTCTTGTGCAAACATACTGGACTCTTATTGTAGCCTTAAAGACTTTGAAAACAAGAGGCTCATCTACAGTGTACTTGATGGCTCAAAAAGTACTTAGGATGCTAAAATTGTTTGCTGTCTGATTTGGTAAACCCCAGAGGTAAACGTTTATGGTTCCCTTTTCATCAAAGATCCCTTGATATAATATTATGTGCAAACATTAAGGCAGTAGTTCTCAAAACACGGAACACAACCCCGAATGGGATAATCCACAGAGCAGAAGGTGGTTTGGCAACTAGTAGTGAGATAATGAGCCTGAAGGGCAAATGAAGTAAGATCAAAAACTAAAGCTTTGAAAACTTGTTGAAAACAAATGAGTCCTGACCTGCATGACCCCTTCATGCTCCTTAATTCATTTAATAATCATCATTGAATTGGTCAAATGATTGCAATCTGATTAAAATTATTCTACTACCTGAAGACCTCTTTCCCTCCTAACCTCCCCCCAAGATGATGCTCTTTTGTTTCAGCTGCAGTGACATAATAGATTGTAATCAATCTGGAAACCTAAATTTATTCGTAGAAGTCCTTAAGGCCAAGTAATTACTGTTTAGTATTTTCAAGAGTCTAAAACTGAGCTTTGCAGTATCAGGATCCTATGGTCTATTCACCCTTTCATCAAGGAAAACTGTGCAAATGTGTGAGGAACCTGAGTGATCTGGATGCCACAGAGTTTGGGACAGACAGGGAAACCAAATCAGTTTGAAGTTGTCTAGATAAGTAACCTCATAGAAATCACATCTCTAAGTTTATTAATACAAAGTTCTAGTCAGTCATTCACCAATGAATCCAGAGATTGATACTTACAGAGTCCGGACACTATTTTATCCTTAATTATTACTACTGCCTGCAATAAGTCACTAATGCATATTTTGTAATAGATAGAGGTGATGTGATGAAAAAGATTTACAAACACTGACTTCTGAAATAATATACAAGAAAATGCAGGACTTCTGAAATAACACAGTTTTTAAACATAGATTTAGTCATACTATTTTTAATAACAGCCTGTTAGCACAACATATTTCTATAATTTTTACACATTAGTATCATAATTGTTTAAAAGTTCTAAGATACCTGTCGAATTATTCAAATTATTAAATATTAATTAGTAATATTATTAACATATTTATACTATTTAACTACAGAAAAGCAGTTCTGAATTTAATATTCGAAAGACAGAAAGCTGAGTAGTTCCAAAGAAATACATGTGCAAATATTTTTTTCTTTGTAGTATATACAGAAATTATAAAGGAGGTAGGCGGCTTTGTATTTTGAACTGAAATCTGTTTGATCAAACAAGCTTTCTGCATCTTTTTGGTGCCATTCAAAGGTTGTAAAAAAATTAAAAAAGATGCCTTTGTAACCTTAGTCAATTAAGAAATATATTAGTTCAACATTTACTATAATATTTGTTAAACTTTGGGCTTTGAGTCAGGAAAGGTCATAAACACAGAACCTTGAAATCTCACTTCTCCTTGCAGCACTGGTGCATATAGTTGTGGGAAGCAGAGCTGCTTGGCTGTACTGCTTTTTGTGGCAGATATCCTGAAGCTTGATACTGGATCATATTGATCAACAAATTGGGACTGCTGTTCTTTTATTTCAGGCTTTTAGCATGTCTACCTTGAATACATGCATGCATGCTCTTGCATCTTTTTTCTTGCTCTTTGTCTCTTGCTGCCTTTTTTTTATCTGTTGTTCCTTCTCTTGCCTTTCCTTGTTTCCCCTGAAGTGTTCCTTCTCTTCTAGCCAGAACAGGTAATAAATTAGTGGATTCATTACAACTGTGCAGCTCTACTAAAGGCATTCAAATGAAGCATTTCCACAGACTAACTTTGCAGTGCAGTACCCAATTTCCAGTCTGAAGAGGATAGGCTTTTAAGAGAAATAATTGGTAACCTTTTGGGTTTTCATTAAATAACTGTAGAAGTTTTTATTAGAGAAAGGTCAAAAAGTAGCTCAGTTTGTCTCTGCTATTACAGCTTCGAGGAGTTTAACAAGCTGCACAGAAAATGATGAGGTTAATGTTTTATGCCTTTTACACGTGCCCTTTTTAGACTTGTTTCAGCCATTGAACTTAAAATTGGAGACATCAGAGTTCTTCCATCACTTTGTCAACCAAAATGATTAAGGCAGGTAGACATATCTTAAAAGTTCCTGTCTTCATAAAATGGTTTTCAAACATCCTTGTTCTTACACCCCAGTTCAGCCATTCTGGCAGTGTTAGGCAATAAAGATTGCCAGTTGTTTCTTTTGTGGATATTTTAATTGTATGAAATATATTACTCTAAAATTGCTTCATAGTATGGACTGGAATTTGGGGGACAAGTGGATTAAAGGTGAAATGCCAAGCTCTCTAGAGAGAAGGAAAATATGTAATATACAATATAACAACTTAGACAAGTATGTAGGTATTAATTATTCTAGATACTTTCATGTAATAGGAAATAAACATTGAATTGGAACCATTTTCAAAAACAAATACTATGAGCATCAAATCGGAGCTTCATCTTCAAATCTGTTAGTATGAGTTACTCTGATTTTTTTTTAACTTGTGAAAGCTTTGATGTTGACCTGCTATCTCTTAGTGGGAACATATAAACATTTAAGATGAAAGGATTTTGACACAAAATTGTTTGCAAACAAGTAGCTTTTAACTTTTCCACTTCTAACTTGCCCCTAATAGAAACCTCTGAAGTCCATTGTGTCTGTTTATGGACAGTTGCACTTTTGAGTTGTTACTGCTGCAATTCTTAAAGCACTGTTTGTACTCTTTCACTGTCTAAGCTGGGCATCAAAAATTAGTCTTCTCACCTGATTTCCATGTTGTCCCCCAGAAGCATCATTTAGCAGGTGACTAAAATACTCCCCTGTAGTGCAAAATACGTCTGTTTTTTTCTGTCTTAGCTCTGATTACGTAAAACAACAATAACAAAGAAACTTACTAAAATCATCAGGTATGCTTAAGAGCCATTTAAAAAATGTTAACAGCTTGCTGTTGTGTTAGTTTTCTAATGAGCTTTTGTATTTTGGATGCACTTTTTAAAAAGAAAAATCTGGCTGAGATAACTTTTTAACTTTTTCCAGTTTCAATGCAAAGTTTAGTTTTATAGTGAAAGTGTTAAACTCAGAAAATGAGGGTTTATAGAGTCAGCACTAGCTTGGCTGATAAATACAGATGTTGGTCAGTATTTTACTGTAGAGTCATCTCTGAAAGATGTGTTTTCTGTTCCCTTGCACATTTTGTATTTAATCATATGGCAAAGATACATAACAATTCCGTGGAATTTAGGGTTTCTACAGACAAGGATCAGTAATTTCTGCTCCATTAATTTATTTGTATCCAATGGTTGTGCTTTTAATTTTTTTTTTTTTTTTTTTTTTTTTTTTTTTTTTTTTTTTTTTTTTTTTTTACTATGCCATGTAACTTCCCCTTTCAAATATTTAACTTCCTCACATGGTTTGTAGCTCGTTTTCATCATTGTATTTGACCCGGAAAACTTATTAAGTTCTTCAACTTATTAAACACAAGAAGAAATTCCCTTCAAGCTGTAAATTGTAGTGACTGTAACAATTCTTTCGCTTTTTCTGCAATCCTTATGGTGTGACAGCACCTAAAATTTGTGCAGCAGAAGCAGTGACCATCAAATTTATAGTAAGAGTATTCATAGAAAAGTATATATAAAAGTAATCCATTATGGAACATACCCAGTGTTGGAGTATATAAAAATAATGTGATATTACACTTTATGGCAAAACCCCTGTAAAGTCAACAGTGAAAAACACCCTTTACTTCCTAGCCTATGCACAACCTTCAGGTCCGAATGATACTCTGTCTACCCTTTGTGCACTTGAGCCTATTTCAGATTTGTATCACTATGCCACCCATCTCCTTTGGAGTATCTGTGCTGATAAATCCAAGGCTTGGGTTTCTTTGGGGTGGGCCTTATTGTGCTGCAATATATCTCCATCAAAGATGGCTATAATGGACCAGATCAGAAGTTCATCTAGGTGATTGTCTTGTGTCCAGCAGTAGGTATAAGGAAACGTCCAGGAGAGAATCAGTTCAGGGCAAGCATATATGGCGCCCCTAAATTCTTTCCCTATACCAAGTAACTTAAGTATTTCAGAGCCTTGTCCAGCCTGATCTTGAATGTTTCCAGGTGTTAGGCATACACCCCCTCTCTGGGCAACCTGTTCCAATGTTTCATCATCCTCATTGTAAAAAGCTTCTTCTTTATGCATAATCTAAGTTTACCCTTTTTTAGTTTAAAACCGTTAACCCCTTATCCTATTGCTATAGGCCCTACTAAAAGGTTTGTCCCCATATTTGTTATGAGCCCCCTTTAGGTACTGGAAAGCTGCTATATGGTCTCCCTGGAGCCTTCTCTTCTCCAGGTGGAACAACCCCAGCTCTCTTAGACTTTCCTGGTAAGAGAGGTACTTAGTGTCTCCAATCACGTTCTGTATATCTCTGTCTTTATGGGGAAATGATGAGAGAACGTTCTCGTCCCAGATCCCCAATGTGCTTGTGCCCTTGTCAGCCATGGCCTCTCATTTGCCAGTTGCCTCATTCAGTCAGTGCCTGCATTCAAAGTGCAAACATGCTCTTGCTCCATCAGCACTGCTTACCCATATTCACACCAAGCAGCTCACAGGGCTTGCTGAAAGCACCATCTAGGTCAAGTGAGACAAACAAACAAATTCACCTACGGCCAATAAATACTTGTTATTTCTCTTCACCAGTCATAAGGCCAGAACACTCTCTGAGTGCATTCTGCTGTTTGCTTGTGGTTGTTGAGAGCTATTTATTTTTAACATTTAAGGATAACAGGAGCAAATCTTTTGGCAACTTTGTCTCACTAATGTTAAGTTTCTAAACATTTCTTCTGGCTTTCATCTAAATATGTTTTGGAGCATCTTAATATGAAAATATGTTCGTATCTCAAGACTGTGAAATGCAGAGCATTTAAAGTTAGATTAAACTGTTCTCTTAAGGTATGAAAATGCATGGATTTAGGATTAACAGAGGTTAGGTCATAGTAAACCTCCAGTAGATAGTGATTTTCTGGAAGTTGTTTTCCTATCGGGTACTTTGATGGAATAAAAATGGAAAATGTCACCATTATAGATTTTCCGGCACTTCCAGTCTAAACTCATTATTTGTTTTTAAAATGTTCTTCAAGCACTTGCTTTCATAAGCCAATTTTTGTTCATCCTCCTAAAATTTCAAGTGTTTCCCGAGCCTTACAGTGTGCTTTCTCACCAGCTCAGAAACTTTACTTTCTCCTAAGTGTCATGGCCCATTACTTCACAATGTACTTAAATAAATCTACTTGATTTATAACTGTTTTGATCTCTGAAGTTTCCACCACGCTGAATCTTTTAAAAAGTGGGTTTGTTTACATTTGAGTTTTATTCAACCTGTGCGGTACTGGCAGCAGCACAAGGGTGCATTTTTGGCAGAGCCTGTGCCTTCAACTTTTTCGCTGACTCAGTCTTTCCATTCTTATGCAGCTATGTGCTCAAGTGTCTCTCTTAAATTGTATATTTAATTCTAGTGTTCTGTGCTTAAATTTAGCAGAGAGGGTGTAGAATTTTGAATGCAAAATTTTAGCAAAAGATCTGAGAGAAAAAGATAATGTGTGCTTTCTACTTAAAAATGGCAGTTAAATGAAGTATGCTTTGTAAGGCTGACTATACACCAACTGTTATGGCTGCGTTCTCCTTGAGCTCTGCAATTTTAGATGCTTCTCCCTGTTCTGCAAAATCTTTCGTTAATCAAAATGAGGTAAAATTACTTCAGAACTTTCCTTCACCTAGATCAGATACCAGTTCCATAGTTTGGCTTTTGATTTTTGTCCTCAAAGTGTGCTCTATGCTTGCAATGTTCAAGGCACAAAGATTTCTCCATGGAATTATGGCATAACTATCATCGTGAGCTCATGCACTTCATGAACCAAAACAGTTGATGTTGTCAGAGGGGCAGCATGTGCCTTTTCCTCTGAAGTGGAGAGCAAATGCCCTCTTTTGATTCTGTCTGTGTAGGCAGAAGGGGTGTTTTCTTTGCCTTCTTTCTGTATTGGTTTTAGTGCCTTTGTCCATCTTGCCTTCATGACTCGATAAAGCCCATCTGGAACATGTAGTTGTTTTGTGTACCCATCCATTTCAGCTTTTCACTGCTTGGCAAAAACTTCTATGTAATTAGCTCTGGATATTTTTCCTGTCCTAATTCTTTGTGGTATGAAGTAGGCTGTTCTCCCCTTTTATTTGGCAAGGACATATTTTGTGCTAATTGATCTTACGGTATTAAGAGAAACTGCTTGGAGACTCACTGGCTCTGTGCCTAATTACCGCCTACATATTCATGGTTAAGTGGGACATGAGCAACATCTTTTCAAACTCACAGACATACAGGAATGTTCAGGGGTATTATTGAAAAGCAGCTGCCCAAATCACAGTAACATAGATCTTTTTTTGTAAGTCAGGATCTTTCTTCATGTTGCCTTTTGAAAATGACGTTCACTCTTGCCTCAAATAAAAGACAAGCACAGACTAAAGTGCTACAACAGAGCACAGCTGAGATAGCTTTTTCTTCACAGAAAAAAAAGGACAGGAAATTTATTTTAAAATAAGAGCTTTTCCTAAAAAATTAGTAGCACTGGTGAAACCATCAAGTTGGGTTTTTTTCCCAAGATTCTCTATCAATATTCCATTTTTCTAGAAGTAGTACAGCTGTATTTAAGAGAGTACTTGCCAGGATAATTAAGGATGTGAAAGATCAGATTCACTTGGGATGGGAACATTGGGCAGAATAGCTCAGAGTGCTAATTTATAGCATAAGCTTGCACTAAATTATGTCAAAATGGGACTCCTACTCAGTGTCCACCCTAAAACATCACTAAATCATTTGAGACAGCATCAGTTTAATATGAAGTGGAATAGTTGTACATGGCTTCTGACATTGTTTCCACACTGAAGTACAGCGAAAATTTCATATAAATCCCAAGACAAGAGTTCGGCCAAAAAAGCCCTCTGTATCCTGACAATACAGAACGTGTCTCCTTCTTGCTGCTGTTTTTCAACCAAAGAACACAGGCATTTGAGTGTACAAGCAAAAGTGATGTTATTGCAGAGGCGCACTAGAAACTTTAATGTTTTTTAACTGAAGGAGTGTTGATTTAGATTAGGTAGAGAAGTTTATTACACTGAGGGTGGTGAAACACTGGCACAGGTTACCCAGAGAGGTGGTGGATGTCCTATCTTGGGAAACAGTAGTGTTCAGGTTGGATGGGACTCTGAGCAACCTGATCTAGTTGAAGATTTCCCGACTCATTGCAGCGTTTGTGCTAGCTGAGCTTTGAAGGTCCCTTCCAACCCAAACTATGCTATGACTCTATGATTGGCTTTTGGTGTTAGGCTAGTCCACTGCTATGGTACTGGTCCAACGGGCTCTTTTCATTCCTAAGCTGTAGTGAGCACTGTAAGAATGTTGATATCCTTACACATGGTGTTTAATCTGAATCTGTGTTATCTCTAGGATTTGACTTTATTTTGTAACTAAGGTAAGTAAAAGATGAATGTAAAACTGATCAAAAGCTTTCCACTTAAACATACTTCTTTTGGGTAAGATTAGGAAAAACTCTCTTGGCTATACGTAGAGATGGTTCTCCAAATAAGCAAGGAATATTCTTATTTCTATAGTTCTCTTGGCAGATTAAAGCAGATTTACTGCATGCAGTGTGGTTTGGGGTTTGTTCACTTACTTACCAAATACTTGTAGCCCGTCACATTGTAAAACATTGTGTTTTACAAAAAGTGGGTGAAATCCTGGTTTATGTGCATTAGGCATACTTTCTTAAGTATGAGATTGTCATCTCCTTCTGTGCAGCCACTACAAAGTGTCCTAGCTTCTGTCCATGCATAGGGATCCTTAATAGCATTGATGCTGGCGGAGACTCCTTCCAGTCTGAGCAATGAGCTAAGCTGGGATTGGAAGCGAGAGCAAATGACTTAAATTTTATTTTAAATTCTTCTTCCCCTCTTTTCTGTAATGAGGAAGATAAGATACATGCTGGTAGGGAGAGTCAACGTAGTATCAGGAATATTTTTTCCCCTTTTCCTGTAAGACAATGCTTTCAGGCATGCAACGTAATTCTGGGGGTTGTCCTGTGCAAGACCTGGAGCTGGAGTCAGTCATTTTGGGTCCCTTCCAGCTCAGGATATTATATGATTTGATGATTAGTCCAGATTTAGCCAAGTGATGCAGCTCTGTAAACATTCTTTGTACATACACTGTTGATGCTAGTGAAAGCTACAAACCTGAAATTTGTCGACGTTCCTCTGTAATCATTGTGGACTGTTGTTCCTGGGTTTCAGCTTCCTCTGTGGCTGCCCCTTCCACAAGGCCTTTGAACAGACCCCACACATGCTTTGTTTGTTGTGTTTTTTTTTTTTCCCAGGAAACACACTGCGGCTCATGGTGCCCATTTGGTGTACAATGTGTTTTAGTTGACATGGAATAGAATGATGTTCATGTGCTCACAGTCCGCCTCAACTTGGGCACCTGGTGTCAAGAAGATGCATTTTAGTGGGGGGGGGGGGAGAAAAAAGGCAAGATAGGAGTGAACATTGCAGGAGAGAGAAAGAAAAAGGGCTGGAAGCAAGGCAGTAGCAACGAACGTGGCTTTTTATGGCACAGGTGGAGTATATAATGGAGTCCATCATTTTACCAGTCCTAGTAGTCTGCCACACTAATCAGGGCTGTTCTCAAAGGGTCTTGTGGAGTGAAAGAGTGAATAACCATCTGATATTAAAATGCTTTATACAAAAATATCCTGATATAGTCTGCACAGAAACACCTTAATTATTGGAATTCTGGCATTTGAATGAATCTCAAAAATTGATACAGTAAACAGTATATTTCTTATTTTGTCAAAAATGGATTTAATGTAAAATTAATTATAAGCTGGCTTAATTGAATCTAGACCACTCCCTACAACTCTTCCACTGAGAACTGGAAAGGCATTGAAATAGCCACATCATCTCTGAATGAGAGAAGGTTCTTCTACCCCTACTGACAGAATTTGGAAACTGTCAATAAGTACTTCATAAATATAGATGAAAACACTACTCACATTTTTAATCTTTCCAAAAGATCTAAAGCATTTAAATTTAAATTTGCAGTTGAGATGATATATCCCCACTTGGCAACTGTAAAATAGGCCTTCTTTTTAATATTCACTCCAGGGATATAGTGAGCAAAATAAGATTAAAGATACGATTTTAAAATAAGACAGGAGATTTCTGAGGGTTGTGCTTTGTAGGCATGTTTGGAAATATTTGTTCTCATCTACTGAGACAATGTTTTACTACATATCAAAGATATTTGAAGATGTGATTTAGGACAATGAGCATGCATTTTACATAAATATGTTTTATCCAGCAAAGACCAAATATTGTCTTGAATTGATGAGTTTATTATCATGACAATAATATAGATCATAGTAAAAAGATAATACGGGAGAAGAAAGCCAGAAGGATTAATCACTACAGTCTAGAGGTAGATTATTTTATATACCAATGAATTTTATATACTGATGGAGTTTATAATGCAGACTGGATTTTTAACTGGCTGAGTATAAAAAAAGTCTTGATTTGCAATCCCTGCAACATAAATACTTCATTTCTTCATCTGTCAGCAATACTTTTATTACTATAATTATACTCAGAGGCAATTGGATTTTAGGCATCTGACTGTATCCAGAAGATAATTATATATTTATTACCCACGTTTCTAATGTTTATTTTGAAACAAGACATTCCTACCCTTGTTCATCCATTCAGGAATGCTCAGGCCTACCAGGCGTTACAAGTGCAGGCTATATTAAAGAAACACGGTGTGTTATTTTATTATTGTTAACAGTATCTATTCATCATGGCATGTTGAAGGTTAAAGTGGGAGCAGCTACAATACTGTTCCTTTTTGCTCAGACTGTCAAATACAAGTTAAAGTACCAGTGATGCAGATTATGTTCTTGTTACTCTGTCTTTCCCACTTGCTAGAGATTATAAGCATCATTCAGTAGAGAAGAAACTAGGGTGCAATGTTTTTTGTATAAGCAAAGAGGAAGAGCAAGCTCTAGTAAAAATTCAAGTAGCAGAAAGGAGTTGTGAAAGTCAGAAAATAGTGCTCTCTGCAAAATTCTTGTGAAAATGGCCTACCGGGATCCTTAATTTCTGTGCTTTTCTCCACCCTGGAATTGACATCGGTATCAAGTTAGCAAATACTTAGTGGCTTCAGTTAGAGCCTTTTAGCTTGACTGCCCTCGTTGAAAAAATGGTGCAATGATGAATAGCAGTTTTTGAAAATCAAGTGCAGTTAATTCATAAATCTCTACACAGACACCCTCTCTCAGACATATAGTAGCCCCAGGCAAGTATCTGCGGAGGAGTGGAATGCGTATGGATTCACAGCTTTAGTTCACAAGATCTTAGTGTGATTCTGCATTTTTCTCCAGCAGCATTTTATATCTTTTAAGTCTGTTGTATCTCAGAGTTTTTGAACTGTTCATGCTATTAGTTTTTTCTTTCCACACCCAGTGATAGGTGAATAGCCTTCTGCATAGATCTTTATGTATACTATTGAAATTATTAATGTTTTCATTGTAAATGAACATTATTTATGAGATACTCATAGACTGATTTATCTCTTTTCAAGTATCAACAAGCTATCAGGTTTAGAAATAACACATTCATTTCTCGGCATCTGTAATTGATGACAGGACCACTGATGCTATGCTCTGTGTGGGAGAACACATTGTAGGGAATGCTCTGTCTGGCCAGAGCTGGAGATACAGATCTTAGTCTCTCTGTCTTGCATAAGAAGATCTGGGAGGGATGAACTCACAGGATCAGATTTGAAAGAAAGAAAAAGTGTTGAGGAATTCTTCATCCTAAAGCTCGGAATAGAGGAAAGGTTCTACCTCACTGAGCTTTTAGGCTGAATAAAAGCCTCAGTGTTTTGGTTTCTTTTTTGTTCTGTTTTGCCTTTTTTTTTTAACCCTGTATTATTTTGATTTCTTTCCTCCTATTGATATTCCACAACCATGGTGTTTAAAAAAAAAATAAAGAAAAAATACTCTCTTTGTCACATGCGAATTAAGTATGCAGTATTTCAGAACTTACTTTGATACCTCATTTTAATATTTATATATGTATATCAACAGTGTGGGGTTTGGTTAATTATATTCAAGAAAGCTGAATTTCAAGTAGGCTGGGTAGAAGCCCGGAACCTGGGAGTCTTAGGGGAAGGAGGGTTTGTCTGCATGCCTGGCTGCGAGAAGCAGGATTTAGTTAGTGTTAAGGTCCATGTTGGCATATTGAATGGTACTTCAATTTCTCAGCGATCTTGTTTGTGGATAGCTCAAGAGAAAGAGTTTGAACAGGAGAGCTGTGGAGATTTTCCCTAGTTTTATGCTGCTATTTAAGAAAATGGGATTTGTAACAGCTGCTCAATTATGAAAGTGATTGTGCCAGACTGCTCATATTTCACTGCATATGCATGTTAAAAAGCTTTTTTTCAATGACTGATGAAGATGTTCAGTGGAGACCCAATTAGCATCTCAGATGCTGAGGGAAAAAGAATTTTAGTGTCCATTAACTGAATTCTGCAGTGATGCTGGTATATCGTATTGAAAAGAAAAAACTTGCTGTGCTTGCAGACTAGTTGATAATACTGTAAAAACTGAGATTAGCAAAGTAAAATTTTTGATTTGGAAGACAATGGAAAGTTACTAATGATGATAACATTTTAAAGCAAAATTATGAAGGTGACATAAAGCAATAGAAAGGCTCTTTATTCCTTTGAAACAGCAAAGTAAAATTTAAAACCCAAGTCCATAAAAATAAATATGCAGATTTGTTAAAAGCTGCAAGAATAACAGGCTTCTCCCATAAGAGTTGTAGATTATATTTTCTGAACATTTTTACTGTAAAATTTTAATTTTATACTGTGGTACACCTGTATACACTGTAACACTAGTATAACAAAGGGAACTTGTGTGAAATCATACTATATTGTATTGCTGCATATGGAACATACTACCAAAATGTTCTGCTCGTACCATCACAGATGAATAAAACCTCATAGTCTTTGCCATTGACCTCAATGCCAGCAGTCACAGTCCCTCCAGTATCAGTTCCACTGGAGTTTTCATGAATAATGCGAACATCTCTAATTTCGAGACTTTTGCGCCATGTAAGAAAAAACCAGATATTCTCTATGTAGAGTTATGTATACACTGTTCAAAGAATAGAGTTTGAAAAGTGCCCCCAGAAATCTTGATTTTGCCTTTGCCTACTGTAACTGTACACAACTGCAGGCACCTGAAATTTATTATGAGTATGTGAAATCACAATGCCAGCTCATAGCAGATGGCTTTGACTGTGCTTCTACATCTTCTCTGCTGTATGTTTCATCCCATGTTGCAGGATGATGCGGTCCCATCCAGAGATTCTGGCACCTCCAGGTGGTATCAGACTAGAGTTAGTGGTGCTAGAGACTCCTACAAAACATTACCTCCTCAGACTCAAGCGCTTTCATGAAGTCTGAAGTCAGTTCATCTGGGACATTCTCACATAGTAACTACTATGGATGGAGGAGTAGGAGAGGGAGGATCAGAATGGACAGGGAATTCATGATGACTTTGTTGTGGCCCTTCTGTGTAAGCAAAGACTGAAAGCAGAAACGAACAGAAACAGAAATAAGGTTTGATTCCGTATATGAGGCTTATAAGGGAGCTGCATCTCACTGCCTCTGCCACCTAGCATTACTTGTTACAGACAAAAGCTTCCCGGAGTATCTAGTTCATATAACTTCTTATTGTAATCCAAAGATTTGTGGGATAGCTATCCTTGGAATTGCTGAGGTGAGAACACTAGACCTGGGCATGAGATTTGAACTAGTCTGAAGTAAAATTCCCAAAATGTATATTATGTAATTGCAAAGTCCTCAGCATCAACTGCTACATTTCATTGATCTGCTCTTACTGTGCTGCCTGACTTGATGAAGAAGTCTGAATTTAGCAAACCCCAGGAACTATTCTTTTCCTGGGTTCCTTACATTGAAATATTAACCCAAGCCATCCTATGTCTGAACTTCAGCTATCTGTTCCTCCTGCAGTGAAAAGCAGCAGTGATCTCTCTCCTCTCCCTGTATCAGCTGCCCACCTTTCTTCCTCGCCAACGCAACCTCCCCCTCTCCTTTCATCTTTTTGTTACAGGAATGTCTCTTTTCCTTGCTTTCACCTTCAGCAGTAGCATCCTTTTTATAGCCAAATAGTCCCTTTTCCCTACTCCTTTCAGGAATGGAATTACCCGTGACCTTTATTATTTACTCTAAATTCTCTTCATTTCCCTTACTTTCTCACCCCTGCCTAGAAGTTTCCACTCATCTTCTATGCCTCCAGACAGAGGTGGTCTGGAATCGGTGTTTTGGTCAAGTGAAACCTAAAAAGCCTGGCTGCTGCTAGTCTAGAGGCTTTGCTTGGGAGAAGATGTTTTCTGACTGATCTTTTCCCCTCTTGCCCTTCACACAAGTACTCTGTCTCCCTTGACAGCATCTGGTGCTTAAACAGTTGTTCTCTGACTATTCCAAGGGATCCTGTGCCAGATGGCAGGATCCACAAAATAGATCCCTGTCACTCTCACTCACTGTTATTGGACTTGTTCACAAATACAATCTAAATGAAAACAGCATGAAACACTTTCGCTAAAAGGTACGCTATACAATTTATTCTTTCGCTAATTGGATGAACTCTTTGGATTGAGATTTTTATAATGGAAGTAATTTACTGCCAACTTGTATTTTTATTGTTTTTAATTGCCTCAGGCGAATATATTATTTTGATATTTAAATAATTGGCAACAGAAAGTTGACAGTTACTAGAAAAATTACAACAATCAAGTCAGACAATCATTTGGGTTTTGTTTTTCCTTCTTTTTTAAACAGGGGGTGGGGCTGTAAAGGACCTCCAGATGTTATTTTGTTCATGTTCCTCATCAAGAGAAAATATCCTGAGCAGACTGGCCCGAACAGGTAGTTTTGCTCAAATACAACAGTTAGAAATTCTTCCTGGCATATTCTGAACTTCAGTGGGTATGTGTGGTAATCTGAATAGTTCTGCAGCATACCCAAGAGCAGCGTGATCCTAAGGGGAGCTGCTGGCTCCATTTCAGTGCTGTTTGCATGCTTTTACACTGAGACAAGCAGCTGACACACACCCGAGTTGCCTTTGAACATCCGGCATTGTGCTTGCTAGTGTAGTTGCAAGGAAGACAACACTGCAGGTAGCAAAGGTACTGTGTGCCTAAAATTGAGGGCAAAGAAAAGGGTGATGGGAAATGCTTCATGAATTTATACATAATTTAAAATTCAGAAGTTAAAAAAAAATGTAGATAAGGATCTTCTCATGGTAGGAAGATACTTCATCATCTGTTTTTTTCATGGCAATTTATTTTGATAGACTGAAGATGCAAAGAATGTGAAAACAATAACCATTGTTACTGCTAAGTAGTATGTTGGTCATTAACTAGAGAATGTTTTAAAATTGGAAGTAATGGGAATGCAGTTACCAAAAAAGCATTTTATCACAGTGTGCAGGGACATTTCAAGCCAGCTGGTATTAACATAGCACTTTTGTACAGCTTTAAGCAGTCTGTCAGTTTTAATGCTCCAGCTTCAGAATGTGCTTTTCTTTCAAGTTTAAACACCTATCTCAAAATGTATACAAGACAAACACTTGGTGACTTGCTAGTTTGATTGTAAGGCTTGTCTGTGAATAATCACCAAATCATTCAGGTTGAAAAAGACCTTCAAGGTCACTGAATCCAGCCTTTGACCAAGCACCACCTTGGCAAGTAGACCATGGCACTAAGTGCCGTGTCCAATCATCTCTTGAAGATCTCCAGGCATGGTGACACCACCACCTCCCTGGGCAGCCTGTTCCAATGCCTGACAACCCTTACTATGAAAAAATTCTTCCTGATGTCCAACCTGAACCTCCCTCGGTGTAGCTTGAAAATATGTTCTCTTGTTGTATCACTTGTTTCCTGGGAGAAGAGGCTGACCTTCACCTGGCTACACCCTCCTTTCAGGTAGCTATAGAGAGTGATAAGGTCTCTCCTAAGCTTCCTTTTCTCACAGGACTTGTGCTCCAGGCACTTCACCAGCTTTGTTGGCCTTCTCTGGACATGCTCTGGCGCCTCAATGACTTTTTTGTAGTGAGGCACACAAAACTAAACACAGGATTTGAGGTGAAGCCTTACTAGTGCCAAGTAGAGGGGGGCAATCACTGCCCTGGTCCTCCTGGCCACATTACTGCTGATACAAGCCAGTATCAATACTAAGCCAGTGTCAACCAGATAATGTGTTCAATCAGGTGTTTTTTAAACAACTTCTCCATAAATGCTGTTTAAACTCTTAAAGTTTTGCTGAAACCTCACGATGATGGGGACTGGACTTCATGAGTGAGGCTGTAACAGAAGTCTGTCCACATCTACATTAACTTTTCCATTGAAGCTGAACACTCACATATGCTGTGATTTTGAAAACACTGCTCAGAGTTTTACAACACATCAAGTTGTAGCACTAAACTTGAGACTTTGGACTTGATGCCATTCTTGAAGCAGTATGTGATGAATTGAAAACTTTTACAGTGGGATAGTACTGGTTTTACATCTAGTCACACCAAGATTTACTTCTGAAATGTTAAGTTAGTGCTGCAATGTGCAAATACCTTACAAAATATTACTGTGCCCTGCGTAAGCACAGTATATCACTATTTCAGGACAGCGAGAACTTTAACATCCTTTTGTGCTAATATACAATGAAATTACTGAAGGCTGTTCAGCATCATACAGTGACTCCACCCATACTCCTATTTGCCCTTCAAATACCACATTTTTGAAACACACACATACTCAAAAAAGCAGGATTGTGATATGACATGTAAGAGTAAACACCTCTATGCAAAATAGAATTCTAAAAATGATAAGAGAGGCAGGTGCTTGCAAGAAGTCTGTTAAGAGAACAGTGAGGATATATGTGTGCAGGATTTCACTAGTGCCCTGGGCTGGGAATGGTGCTGCTTCGAAAGTATGATAATAAAGTACATGGTGTTTTTGTACTGGTGTTTTGCTTCATATTCTGGTAAATGTTGACAGTCATACCTGCAGGTTGATCCTTGCTACATCACTTTGAACTTTGAACCAAGGTATGGCACAGGAAGAGTGGAATTTCTTTCCTCCAGCCTATATGCCTGCAATTTGAAAACTTGACTTCAGGCAACTTGGAAGTGTTCTGCTGAATAGAGATTGATAGAGTGGTTGAGTGTCTTTGCTTAAGTGAGTGGGTGTTACAGGTATAGCTTGGAAATATACTCAGTAAACTCATGCAGTTAAGTATAATGAGGCTGAAATTTTTAGAGCTCTTTTGTTCATTTGTTAAAATGAACTTTTAAGTGAACTGTCAGTATCTGCGAACTATATCCAGTGTGTGTTACTCATCTATGTTTCACTGTATACCTTCCAATTAATTAAGCAACAGTATCTAGCAGGCACGTTTCCTTTTTCTGTTATGTTCTGTCTTCCATTTATTAAATCGGGGCATTTAAGAAATGCAAATGAAGTTAATATTTTGTTGACTATTGCTGAAGCACATGGAACTTCTCTATTATGCTCAATTAGTTGTTAGGAGTCTTAAATGTTCATGTTTAATTGGTTTACTTTATCTTGGGAGACTGGTGTAAAAAATACTGCAAATGGAGACTTCTAATGTGCAGAACCACCTCCTGTTACTGACCACAAGGAAGAAGGGAAACTTTTTCCAGTTTCAAGATTTTTCATTTGTTTTATCTCCATCCTATGATTGAATTATCTAAAATTCTGCAGAATTCTTACTAGATATAAATACTTAGTTCTATGTTTTCAGTTACGAAATTTTCTACATATAATCTATGGAAGTTGTAAAAATAGCACAGCAGAATATAATTATAAAAATATAACATTTCATCTAAGAATTCTCGTTTTAAAGATAAACAAAACCACTGTATATTTGAATTTAATGCATTGTGTTGCAGAACTGTGCTACATTGAACTATCTTTGGAATTAAGTAGCCTGGCATTTGAATTTCCTTGTGTTTGTGAAATATAAAAAGCTCCCGAACAAATAAATTAAATTGAAGACAAATAATCAATAACAGGCTTTTAAGAAAATATCTGTTACTTAACCTGTAGCACTTCTACTCAGACACAGTAAATGGGGAATTGAAAATAAACCTGCAAGAGAAAGGTGGGCAGAAAGTACAAACCTGTTTTAGTGAGGAGGTATTGCAATGCTCACAGAAGTACAATTTAAAAAAACCCCAACCTCTATTTGAGTATAATTTATAGCAATTTAAATCGATCAAGTTGTATTGTAATTTTCTGTGCATGAGTGACAACTAAGGCAAGTACAGAATTGAATATACTTTTCTAATGGAACAACAATTTTTTGCAATAGATAGCTTTTTTTTCAGTGACTATTCAAGTAATAATTTCATAAGTTATTTTCTATTACAACAGACAGATTAAGTTCAGTGTTTATGAAAAATAAGAACCTATGGGACTTGGTTTAGTGTTTTGCTGCTTACATACACATATTAGGTTATGTTTGCTTTTAGAATAGATTTTTTTTTTAGATGCCCCTCTCCCACACAAGAGTTGTTCTCTGCTAAATGAGATTTTGTAACGAATGCAAAATTCTCTATGGAATCTGAAAAAAAGAAAGTCGTTCCTTTTTATATCACAACCACTTGATTAGTACATCCAGCTATGATATATCACCAAGTTGTAGGTGTTGGGCTCCTGATCTGAATCCCTTTATCGGGGAAGGAGTTCATTTATATCTTTAAATGGGCTCTAGGGGAAACAAGCTTCCTGCTTTAGTTATCCACGTTTTGCAGGTAATGCTGCAGTAGAGTAAGTCAGAAACCTTGTAGAAAATATAGAGAGTTTTAGCAGATTTTAGGTTTAGCGATTCTGGGTTTTAGCACTTTGGTTCTTGTAAATGCAGAGTGTATCATGAGCGTAGTGTCAGATACATGTGGTGTCCTTGGATTTTGAGAGTTATACTTCTGGGCTTAAGGACCTGTTTTTTGTCCAAGATCTATTGAAAGCCATAAAGCTTTTCTGTGAATCTGTGTCTAAATCTGATATGTTTTTGGATTCTGTTATCTGATGTAGGAGTGAACTTCAGTAACTATGTTATGAGTTGTTCTCCCCTTGTCTGGTTTTGTAATTCGTACTTTCTTGTGGATTGTGTCAATCTGGTTGTCTGATTTTAAAGAAAACTTTTGTAGCTACATCTGCCTTACATCCCTATAGCCACTGAGAGCTCCTTGTGTTATACAGAAGGATATTTTACAAATATATTTAAAAACATTTTTCTATATATGGTAGATCAAATTATTACATGGGGTTTGTAAGGGATTATCTGTGAGTTGTATCAACTCAGTGTTAATCCTTTTAACTGTCCAGTTGTTTGCCTTCACTCCAAAATACTATTGCAAACTACTCTGATCTTGGACCTGGAATAAAAATTAACACAAGAATCCTTATGAAATAGTGGTGGTCTTGTATTCCAAAGTTGACTTTATTCTTACTATAAATTAATTCATCTATTAACCTGTTTTATGAATAAGCACATGCACATGATATATTATTTTTATTGGCAAATTCTGCTGTCATTCAATTTCTGTTAATACATGTAGCCCAGGAGGCTGTAGTTCACCATAACTTTCAGCTTCTTTCACGTTAAATAGAACATGAAAGGATACTTCTGACTGGTATACAGGCCAGATTTCTCACTTTTTTATGCTGGCCTTTGGAATCTGACTGCTACTTTTATTTATGTAATAAGATTATATAGTTCTCACATTTAAGTTGCACAGTAGTGTCCTACTTTCTGGTTTTTGTTCTTTACTTTTAATGTGATGTCTGAAGCCACAGTTGCAAAGCAAAATTTGCCAGAGAGAGAACAGTAGACAGCTAACAGAAGTGGTGAACAAAATGTCTCTTGGGTGAACACAACTTTGTTCATTCTGATTGCTCCTTATGATGGCTCACATTTGAGGATGCAGTTGACATTTTTTACATTATACCTTTTATAAAGGTATGCATTTGACATGTTTTATCAATACTATTTTCAAATATTTTTGAGGTACAGATACTTATCAATAATGCTTTGTCTTAGATAAGAGATTTAGAATCCTGGCTTAAGTGCACTGTGGACATGTTTGTGACAAATGAGCAATTCATATGAGAAATATGTACACCTTTCCAAGAAAGCTGATGTTCCTGAGATGCCACCAGAACCTTGAAATGCACTTGCTAGAAGCCGTCCTCAGTTACTGCACCTGAAGTATATGACTGCAACCTTCATTGCATGTGATATCAGAAAGTACATGTGTACCTGCCTTTAGTCTGATCGAGTCTCTAATTGCCAACAGCCTCTTCTGGTACTTGGTTTCATCCAGTGCAATGAATGAAACCGAGTCCTGATGAGCTGTTCATGTTGAATCTTGGATGTGTGGTTCTACACAAGGTGGGACTGGCAATCTGTGCAGTACCTAAATATTCTGGTGGTTTCTGATGCTTTTTATGTTTTTCAGTTGTTGCAAGAGACTGACCTGATTGCAGAATAAACTATAAAAGATTTCAGAAGTAACAAACCTTAACTGCAATTGCAAATTACATAGCAGTTTGAATTACCTTACTTAGATACAAGAATTCATGTACCGGTTTTTTAATGAATGCTTCTTGAATTTTGAACCTTTGGTTATGAATAAGTACTATTCTGAAATGTTATTTTCAGATTCTAAGTTATCAAATCAGATTATATTAATGCATGAACTGTAAACAGTGGGTGCTGGCAGAATCTCACCATCATGCAATACTTCTGCTTTGTAATGTGTATGAGACTCTTTTCTGGTTCTTTTCATCTGAACTGTATTTATCTTTGCCTAATAGGTTAAGAAATTGAAAATTAACTGATAGCAATTATAAATAGCTTCAGGCTTCTGATAAAACTAATGTCCTGAAGCTCAGATCATTCACAAATCAGTATATTGCCTGTTTTCCTTATTTTGAAGTTTATTTTCCATTTTATGTTAGTAATATAATCCAGGCATTTCACTCCAAAGCAGTACTTCTTGGGTGGTAAAACTCAATAGGTATTTAGTGTCATGCCTTATAAAGCTACTAGAGGCAAATTATAATTGTCTGGAAATACAATGCTTGTCATAACTTATTACAGTTTATGTATTATCTATTGTGTAAATACAGTATTGGTTCCTTTAAACACAGACTAAAGTCGAAGCAGAAAGTAACATCACAGTAGCCAATGGCAGCTGTCACAGAACGTTATCAGTTAAACACATTAAAAGGTTGCTTCTACTCAGTGATTTGGCTTTAGTGCTCCTGGTATTTCCTGAATGCAGAATATGAATTTGGTTGCCACATATCTAGATATTAGGAAAAAAAAAAGCTTTACTTAATGAGTGGTTTGGCCTTGGGATAACTTACCCAGGGAGATGGTGGAGTTGCTGTCTCTGGAAGTGCTGAAGATGCATCTGGATGTGACACTTGGGAATATGGCTTAGGGATGATTATGGTGGTGCTGAGTTGACAGTTGGACTTGTTGGTCTTGAAGGTCTTTTCCAACTTTAATGATTCTGTGATTTATTTACTCAATATGATGATAGTTGCAGAACCAAGGATTCATATACTCTTTAAATTCACTATTTCCCTGAATGGATCCTAATGACCTGGAGCGAATTTGGAAATGTTTTGGGAAAGATGACTTTTGGCATAATTACAATTTATTTTATAAATAGCTCTGAATTTTAAAATACGTTATTTCTGATATCTAAGTTGATGTTCAGTGAGAAAAAAACTTTCTGATTAATCTTTTTGAATGTCATTGCAAAATTATAATGCCCCAGACTGATATTTGTTACCATCTCATACAAAGACATTTTTTATTTTTGGGTTTGCTTGAACAAATTAATTCTAGTGTGTATTCATAAGGCTTTGAGATTGGTCATAAAGAAATATGCAAAAATTAAAATTGACACTTCAAATTTCCATCCCACTACATAAAGTTTATTGAAAATATTTGAAAAATATATAAAAGGAATAATAAATCACATAATTTACTATCAGCCAGAATAATACAATTGGCATATATATGCATTACCACCATGAAAGATTTTAATAGTGGGTTTAGACCTAATGACTCTCTATATAAAAGCCAGATCTGTGTCTTGAAAGTGTAGATTTTGGAACTCATTGCTGGACAATATGTCCAGGATATTTGTAAAGAGAGCACATTTCTATAATACTGTCTAGTTTGTATACAGTAAAAATATGTGCTGCACTATCAATGTTTCAAGAAGAGTAAAATCACTGAGGCATGAAGACAAGAATATTTTTTCAGATGAAGGTTAGGTTAACAATTTAGGAAATCCTTTCAGCTAGTGTCTGACCTGGTTAAAGGAAAGGGTATATAGAAACCAGTGGGAAATAATCAAAAAGAAGTAACTGAGAAAGGATTTTTAAGTCCATCTTTGGACTGGAACAAGTCCACAGACAGTTTCAAGCACAAGACAGCCTGTATTTTGTTAATGGACCTTGAAGGGAATGTGTAGCTGTTAGATTTGTTTGACTGGGAGAATGGAATCTCACTTCGAGCATATAAAAGGGTGTTAAGCAGTAAAAGGTAATGCAAAAGTTCTTAACAGGTAAGCTTCAAGTAAATAATGGAAAGTTAATCTCAGTAGTTATTGTGAAGGGGACATTGTGACTGAGGACAACTGGGAGTGTCAAGAGATGAGGCTGTGGCACGTCTCTACTGCTGCAGACATAGTTCTGCTGACTGAATAGGCAGCAGATTTATGGAAGTAGAGCATGCAGGGTAGAAGCTGAGGCCAAGAGTAGGCACAAGGGAATACAGTTTGTTGAAGACAAAAGAGATATTGAGTCAAGAGAGGAATTAGTGGAAATGGAGTCTGAGATTACTCCTTTTGTCCAGAGGAAACTTCTAAAACATGTCCATGAAAAGCCAAACCACACATTCATCTAATCAATACAGGCTGAGAAGATGAACAATGTGAAATCAGGATCCATGTAAAAAGATACATGCACTTCTAAATGCAGCTGTGAACTTGGAAACAAATACTGATGCTGAAAGGAAGAAAAAATGAGTCAAAGAGTAAAAGTTGTACTTTCTAGTTGAAGCACCAGGAGATTCATTATTAACTAACATCTAACTTATTTGAGCAGCTGAACTATTTTTCAGTTCTGGATAAGGCTTAACAGAGCTACATTCCTTTTCTTTTTAGTCAAACAAATGTATGACATAACAGCTCTGCAAGCTCTGATAGCTGAGCTCACATGGTGGGTGCTGGGATTCATGTCTGTGCCATCCAGTGTTCTCACTTGAGTAACTGACCGTTTCATGAGATTGATTTCCTTGGAAGCTGTGGATATAAAGACCAGAACCCCACAAAATTAAGTTAGTACGTTTCTTTTAAATATAAATGTACTTATTATTATACAGTTTCTAGGAAAAAGAATTACTTTTTAAAACCAATTTAAAATTTCTCTGTAGTCTTATGTCCAGGATCTGTAATGGTGAGCTGCTGTCAAATTTTTGCTATAAGATTGAAGGCTTGGTGTTCTGTTTGCTTCCATTTTTGACCATTGTATTCAGAAAATAATCGAAAGTTTTTGTTAAAATGTCTAAATTATTCTTGAGTTTGTTTTAAATATAGTTTCTAATTAGCATATTTTAAAATACTTTAGAGATTCTGCAAGTGAATTATAGAAGTATCAATATCCAATATCATGATTTGTGCATCACTTCTAAACACTATCATCAGTAATTTAGATGAATATTCTGCTTTTATAGGGAAAGCTGAAAAACAAAACCACTTCACATGCAGGCAGTCTACAAGATACTAAAGTAAGTTTCTCACATAGTGTCTAGCTTTCTGAAGGCCACAGTGTCTCTCGGAGACACCTGCATGATAATT